>BDMB01000001.1:5437672-6158342 GCA_016859785.1 Macrotyloma uniflorum
TAGAATATCTGATAATAACATATGGAAAAATCCTAAAAAATACAAGTCATAACAAGAATATAAATAGGACAATATATCAATAGTATAAAGACTAAATTACCCTCAACTAATAAATACTAATCAATATATAATATTCTATATAATATCCTAACATGTTCTACCTAGACAACACATATTCCTATGATGGCTTTTCAAGGGTCTCATGGGACAAAAATACTCTTCTCGTTAGTTTGGTTAGTTGAACTTTATGGGGGTTCCGAATCAAATCCATATATTGGGAAACAAAGCATTAAGTTTTGAATGCAGTGTTTTTGTTTGGGCTTTGAATGTGCGTTTTCTCAGTATCAACGAAAAACTATTCAAAATAACTCTTCACAAATACTACATTCTTATATGCTTTAAAAAAAAAAATTAGTTTCGTACATATTAAGTATATTAAATTTATTAATCTCTTTATATTTTTCTAAAAATGCTCTTTTTATAAAAAACAAATAAATATTATACTATGATAGTATAGCCAAAAATCAGACATTAATTAAAGTTAAGATATTTTAAGAAAAATACCATTAAATTAAATAAATGTGGATAAAAATTATTTATATTTAAGAAAAAATGCAATCTCTTTTCCTATGAATAAAAGCAAAGGTAGTATTAATATTACTGAGAAAAATTATCGTTTTTTCTTTGGTAATACTATATTCTTGTGTTTAATGTCTTATGTTTAATTTCTTATTTTTTTACGGATAGTGATTTATTAATATTATATATATAGTTATTTTTTATCTTTATTAGTTATTTTTTTATTAATTAAGATAAATTATTATTTTAAATTAATGGTAAAATAGAAAATAAATATATTTTACTTATAAAAGAATGAATCACTTCTCTTTTAATATATATATATATATATATATATATATATTAACTATCGATCAATATATCTATATATAATGGATTTTTGTAAAATAATAATAATTTATTATTATTATTAAAAAATAGGAAATATATTGTATGTGATTTGTGTTGGCATGGATTAGAATTGTGTAAATTAATTATGAAGAAAAATTAAATTATTCAGCATATATTGAGATTAGATGTGACATGAATGGCACATCATGAAATTGAGATAGAAGTGAAAAAATGGAAAGTGATTGCAGAAATCATGAAGAAGATAGATGGCATGTAATAATGACTAACAATTGTTATTTTTTCTTTTTTTTCTTTATTCTTTTGAAAACATCATAGAATCACACATTTCTATTGAAACCCTTATATTGATCTAAGAAGAAAGAGATGAAATAGAGTCTTTTTCGATAAATTTATTCATAAATATTTCTAAACATAAACTAAAATTGTTTTGTACATAAATAGAAAACTTTTTTTTTAATTAATAATTTTTTTTATTAAATTAACTTATAGATCAATTTAATTAATCAAAATTTTAAGCTTTAAGATGTAAAATTTGAATTATAATACATCGCATATAGTTGAATTTATAACAGTAAAAGATTAGTTGAATTTATAACAGTAAAAGATTTTTGTCCATGGTCAACTCGCTTTTTATATATATATATATATATATATATATATATATATATATATATATATATATATATATATATATATATATATATATATATATATATATATATATATATATATATATATATATATATATGATGTGGATTATTTATGTATAATAATTACATTTTAAATCTACAAATTACTTAATGTCCTATTTGCTTTAGAAGAGAATAAAAAAAAAATAGAGAATAAATAAATTAAGAAAAGAAGAATGTGTAAAAAATAAAATTGGATATTTGTTGTTTTATAGAGTATAAATAACAGAAATAATTAAAATTATATAATTTTATTGATTTAATATGAAATAAAAAGAGATAAAAAAAATAATATAATAATGTCAAATTTTTTAATAATTATTTATTTCATTTTTCACTTTTATTAAATATATTCTTTTATTTTATCTTCATTAATTTTCATTATTTAAAAAAAAAATTAATTTTAATTACTAATCAAAAGTGGACTCGGAGCAGTAAAATCAGCCATCCAAGCTAGTTAAAAGTGAATTGCAAATATCATAAGATTTTTATTTTTTTGGGAAACATGATAGTTTTTAATTTTTTAAAATAAATGAGAACTCATATATAGATTATTTAAGTATTTGTTATGTTTTTTTTCTATTTTAGAAGAGTTAAATTTATGCTAAATAAAGGAAAAATTATATTTTATTTTTAAATAGTAACTCATTTTTCTTACATTTTTAGTAAAGTAATACTTGTATAATTTTAATTTATTTAAACATAATATATTGAATTATTTATTTTATTGAAACATATTGACTAAAATTTAAATAAAATAGAATTATGAAAATCATACATTAAAATTTTAAAATATTAAAATTGAATATTTTTTATAAGAACAAATTGAATGATTTAATTATTATATATTAATAATGTCCAGAAAAATTATAGCGCCACTCAATTATAACTTGTCTTTAAAAATATAAAAAATTAAAATATATTATCATATTTCTTAACTTATTATTATATTTACCAAAAAAAACCTTCAAAGAAAGTAAGTGTAATTTCTATTAAAGTAAATTAAGATAATTTATTATTTAGGATATTATATAATATCAATTACTTATATATATATTGAAGAATTATAGGAGTAATTTAAAAAAAATATTTTTATGCACTCCGTTTTCTCTTTAATCTAATAATTTTAATAAATATTTTAACTTTTAATTATTAGATTAAAAAAATATAACGGTATTTTACTCTAAAAAATAATTTTTTATTAAAAAAATATAGTTTGAGATCAATCCTAGAATCATAATTCCTAAAACAGACTAATTTCCGTTTGGTTAGTAAAAATTATTTGTAAAAATATTTTTTATCTAAATATCATAAGTTAGTGTTATTTTATATAAAAAAAATAATCTGTATATTAAACGATTTAATAAAAGTAATATACTGCCTTTGGTCCTTGATACAAGATACATCTTAGAAATAATTAATGATACATTTTATAAGCATTTTAGCGTTTCTATAAAATAATATATATTTTTTTTATTTTCCCTTATCAGATATTATGAGCATTTTAGCGTTTCTATAAAATAATATATATTTTTTTTATTTTCCCTTATCAGATATTATGAACGTATGTATTTTCTATTAATAAATAAAATAAAATTAAAAGTCATTAATAATGAAAAAAAATATTAAATTGATAATATTATTTTAAAAATTCAATAAAATCAAATAAACTAATTATTTTTATTTATATTTAGAATTTTATTAGAAATGCATTATATAAAGGACAAAAAAATTAAATAAAATTTTTATTTTAACTAGAAAAAAGAAGTAATTATCACCTTTTGTATAAAAAACTCTAAATTTATTTTCAACCAAACACCCTATTAAAATAAATTACGATGTATATAATACACACTTTAGAAGTGAAAAGATGAAAATATAAAATAATAAAATTATAAAATAAATATAGAAATTTAGGAGTGAAAGGAAAAGATAATTAACAGAAATGATGACAATAAAGTTTCTCAATTCTTACTTGCGTTCTGATTCTTCTGGACACAAGCAACCAATAACTTTCAAATTCCACAGATTAATGGTTACATACATCTACTCTCTGAGCAAAAATTATTGACGACTTTAATGATTCGAAAGTTTTTTTTTTTATTCGAATTATCTGATTCAACATTCCAGTGGATTAAAGTATTATACAAAAAAAAAAAAAAAAAAGATAAGAACGACAATACATTGGTTCAGTTATCATTCAGGATATGATCACCGTCTACCCAAAAAAGGGTGATCTCCAAATTTGGAGTTTGCGAACTGCCTATGAAAGTGGCGAAACATTATACAATTATATCTTGGTAACAAAGATTCATATCACCAAACCAAAATGAAAAATATACAGGAACATGGCAAAATTCTCAAAGTCGCCAAAATTCAAACTTTTACTTAGACAAGAGAAAGATAACACGAATACAGGCTATACCCAGACGACTCCTTCCAACAAGTGAAACAACAATCCACCACACTCTAAGTTCTTTTGGTATCATCACAATATACGGCGAGTTTCTTTTTTGTATCCACAGGAATAGCCAATATATGATTTACATATGCATTTTAAAACAAAGGAATTAAAGCTTGATGATTTCATGAATGCATGATGATTTTTTCCCTAAGAAACCAACAGAAATGTTAAAAATGCAAAATGCTAGAAGGATGTAATCTTTTCCATCCTGGGTCAACAATCACAATATATCCCCAGCCTGGAAAAGCAATGTGTGGAGAAAAAAAAAAGTATATGGATGACCAACAGCCTAGGGACAATTATACACAATAGGATGATAAAAAACAATGGTTTAAGAAGATGCAGGTTAAAAGTCAAAAAAAGGAAGAGATTCACTTGAAATAAAGCACTTGGGTGGTGTTGATGAAAACCAGTTCAACTCTGCGAATTCAACTATTCCAGTAAAGCATTGATCAGTTCAGGAAAAAACCGTTTTCAAGCTCGAATGGGTTTATGTTCTCGTAACATCAACTCCAAACTCGTCATTCAATTCCAACTAAGAGTAACTTAGTTTCTCAACCAGGAATCAGTTGCCTCCCAGTAGCCATTCAATCAATTACATGAAGACCTACACCCACATTTGCAAACTCATCGCTACCTTCTTCCTCTTGACAGACCTGGACTTAATGGTGCTCATGCAAAAGTCAGTGATGCATTGGTGATGATGCAAGAGTTAGTGACAACAAGAAGACCTTCAGACTGATACCTTCCCGTTGTCTGACCATGGAGACAAATTGACACATGCAATCCCAAGACCCACCTCGACACACCCAAATGCATGCAGATATTTTATGAATGGATATGCAAACCCAGATGAACCTCAGACAGATATAGCTCGAGTGATAGCCAACTTGGCCCACTCAGCAGATTCCTTAATCAAATGATCTTCCGATGTCAAACATTCATTCAAAAAGTCTCTGCTTGACAAAGACTGCTGTATTAAAGAACCGGCATTGCTTCCAAGTGTATCAGCTAGATCTCCAAGGACTCCAATTGCTGTTTTCATAACTACTTCGTCCCTACATTCAAAGTGGCAATGAAGTCACTAAAAGTAATGAATACATAACAAAGCGAAAAAATAAAAAAAGAGAAAGAACTTTTTTTCCTATCTTACATGTCTTTCTCCATGTATATGCTATCCAAAAACTGGAGTATGTGAGGCGCATAAGGAATCAAAAGCTGAGATTTTGATGAATTCTTGAACCCTTGAAAAATCCCAGAATATGCCTCTAATATCCCATTTCTCAAAGAATTAATGTACTCTGTCATTTCATCATCAAAGCCTGATGTGTGGGCATACATCTCTGCAGCAAGTTGTAGTGTGTTCATTGCATACATTAAGTATTTATTAAAGTTATCTCCTATTGCAAGTGCTATATCACCAATGCATGAGAATAGTGGGGGCTTCACAGAACGGTGCAAATTATCACTTGACAAATTTTTGAGAAGTTGTGTCATAATCCCATCACAATAAGGTAGTATTTTATCCTCCAATGCCCTGCATATGTCCCCTACCACACCAACAGTGACAGCACAAACTTGGTACTCCTCAAAGTTCTGAAGGTCCATCTCGAGAAACTTGTAAAATTCAGGCATGTACTTGGCAAAATCAGGGCCTATCGCATAGGCAAGGGCTCCAATGGCTAGCATTGCCTCCTCATGTGCAGTTGCATTTCTACTAGCAAAGACCCTGAAGAATAGTTGCATTATCTGATCAGAACACTGCAAGAAGACATATTTGGTACCTTCTGAAGACCCTAGCTTTTGAATAATTACTTGCATGCACCCACAGAGAAGACCTATCAATTCACTCCGCTTTTCTCTTTCATCAGATGAGAGATTTTGTGCTTCAAGACATTTGTGCAGCTCCATCATGATGACAGAAACTAGTTGTAACACCAAAGGAGCTGTTTCATCAGTCGAACACCTTACAACTTCATTCAATGTTTCATATGCCGCAGTTCTCAATCGTGATTCTGTAGCATCCTCTCTGCGGGTAACAGTTAGAAGGGACTGAACAATCTCCTGAAAAAAGGGAGTTAGAGGAGATGTGGTTCCCACATCCTCATAACCCTGAGCAAGAAAATACAGAGCACCACAGGCCTTCTCAGCAACATTGGGAACATCCTTCATGCTCTGAAGGAGAACTGTAATAATCTGTTGGCAGTTTCCCTCATTAATAATTGATGTACCAACTATTGAACTGTGAAGAAATTCAAACATTCGTCCCAAAGTCCAAGCAGTGGTGTCTTTGACATGGTTGTTTGGGTCCTTCACTAAAGCACTGAGCATAAATGGTAACGCATGATTAACAAGAGGAGCTAATTTGTCAGGGGAAGGCCCTTCCAAGATAGATCCAAAAGCATAAGAGGCTGCCTCCCTTTGCCTCCAATCTGGTTTTGTAATATTCTCCTCAATGAAGGGCATTACCAGTGGCACAATATCGTCTCCAACAGTACGAGCAACTAAACCAAGGCACGTACCGCCTGCCATTGCAATATTCCATGCACCTTCGTCCAGATCCTGATCTTCTTCTTGTTTGAGTAATGTTTCCAACAGCAGAGGGATAAGCGCAGGAAGAGCTTGCTTTATAAAATAAAAACAAGGTATATCAGAGTCTCCATTGGAATCACCTATATATTCTTCCAAGATATCAGTCTCCTCATCACAAATTGTACTCCAAAATTCAATGGCTTGAAGAGCAACAGGCTCCTCATCACCCCTAACAGCCTTTGCTGTGATGTTATATATATCCTGGATGTAAGGTGCCAGTTTTTCATAATACATGGCAGCAATAGAGACCAAACATTCAAAGGCTGCTTGACGTATTCTCACTTCAGGGGACATAGTTGTCTCACACACAACTCTCATTATATAATCACGCTCCATATCATTGGAAAAATTAGCCTGAGCAAAACCAAGAGCATTGTATAATGCCCTGGTAGCAGCAAGCCTAACATCATTATTCCCTTCAGATGCATTCATACCTTGAACTACAGCAGTAAGTATTTTATTTACTTGGTCCTGATCAACAACCTGAGGAGATACTTCCTCACACAAATACCCTAGAGTCTCCAAAGTCGCTTGCTTTACGTGAGTAGGTACTTGATGAATATTTGATAAAAGTGATCCAATCAGCTCAGGCCACTGTTTCTGAGGAAGCTCAATTCCAGCAACTTTAGCAATAACTTGAGTTGCTGTAGACCGAGCATCAACGGCAAGAGAAGAGAGCGTTTGCAGCAGGCATGACTTAACCTGAGTTTTCGCCACAGGGTCCAGTGACAACCATCTTTGGACCAATTCCTGCTTTCTGCTTTCATCCTTGGCATCCAAAGCATTTTTCAGTATCAAACCCGCCAACTTTCGGCTATCAACCGGTTTATCTTCACTCGCTAACTCTCCAGACAGAGAGACCAAGAATCCAGGAAGGTTTTGCTCCTGAAATTGTCGCAGAGTGTCCTCGGCATGCTTCCGCACATTCCCATCAATTGATTGAGCATTCAAAAGCACCTGAGTAACTTCCATTGCCATTCTCTACCTAATGGCAGAAAACAATCAGCTCTCGATTCTTCAGTCACGAGTGAAAAATATGGAAGGGGGAAATCAATTCAACTGAAGAAGCAAATTTCTATCAGTCTATTAAACTATCCCAAACCCAGATCCATAATAACCTAAATGGCCAGCATATTCAACATCCAAAAATAGCAATATTATGATATCAAGCAAGAAAATAACTTGTATAAAATCACACGACTCTAGAACAAAGTATAGGAAAGGCCTGGACACATATATTTAAATTCAATAGCTCAAAAGAAGTACATGCCCTATATACTATCGGATTACTCGAAATGAGAAACCCAATTGAGATGCGTTTTCCGGTTTCTATTTTGATAGCTAGTAAACAAAAACCAATTAAATCTCAATCAAGTACATACGGAATACAGTTTTTGTGGCCACAATAACAGTTGACTTTGGCAATCGCCCGTGTCTCATGTAATCCAAATATCCGAGTGAGAAGCTACAGATTCACTCCACCATAGATCGAAACCGAGTCAGCACAAACAATAATTCATATAAATCGCAATTCAAAAGACAACAAAACCACCAAATCGAAGCAGCCTAACAAGATTGAAACAAAAGGAAAAGAAAACCTAAAACGCACAAAATAAAAATCTAAAAAGAAAAAAAGGCGAATCGGAGAGGTAAGTAGATAGAAGAGAGAAAAAGAAAAGCGAGATCGGATGAACAAAATAACCTGGAATCGGGGAAGAGATCCGAAGAAGCGAAGAGAAGAAGAGAGAGTGAGTGAGAGAGTCGGGGAATAGTGTGAATAACAAGAGGAAGATGAAGAAGCAACTGCAACAGCGGTTACAATCGCAAGGGCTAGGATTCGAATTATTAGAAATAAAAATAAAAATAAATAAAAGAATTGTTATAACAGCACGCGCTAACAATAATCGCATTTATTATTTATTTATATTTTGAGATTTTTAAAAATAAATAAAAAAATATTTAGTAAGATTTATTAATGTTAGTGTTATTTAGAGGTTAATTAATGGATTAGTGTTAGCGTGTGCTGTGTACAGCGTAAAGGCGGTGTCTTTTGCCCGGGCGACGGGCCCGCGTTTGAATTGAAAAAAATTATTGTTTTTGTTTTTGATTTTGTTTTTGTTTTTGGTGTCATGCATAATTGAAGGAAACTAATTTCCTTTTGCATAACCATTTCAATTATTTATAAGCGAATAAGTCAATCATATCAACGTCTATTGTTCTTCTTCCAAAAACTTCTTCTCCTTCTTACACTCTTTCAACGGCCTCGATTTCATTCTTCTCTTTCTTACTCCACTATTTTAAAAAGTAAATGTGTAAAAAAAAAATATTTTTGTTTAAATCGTTTATTTATATTAAACTTTCCTTTTTTTTAAAAAAAAAATCATAGGAATTGAAGAAAACTACACATTTTTAAGAATTTAAAAAACATATAAACTGAACAATATAATTCATCATTATTGTTTAGTATACGTTTTTTTAGACCTTTTAATCTTTCATTTTATTGCAGACAATCCATTGTTCTATATCAATCTTTTACATAAGTTATATTATTAAATAAATAAATAAATAATCACAACAACTACATGTACATGAAGTCCAAATCCAAAACTGAAATAAATACAAACAAACATTTATTCTATGTCTTTATAGTTTTAACTATAAAATTAAATTTATTTCTTCAATTACTTCTAAGTGGGTATTTTAACATTTTGAATAAAATAAAACAAAAATAATAAAATATTTTAACAACATATATAGTTCTAATTTCAGACTTTAAAAAATCATTTTTTTCATACTTTAAAATTTGAAATTACTGTTTTTCTATTATTGTAAAATACTTAAAATTTATTTCAGTAAACTATTTTAATTTGATTTTTAGCCTTTTAATTTTATTTAAATCATATTTTTTAGTTCTTAACAATATTTTTAGGATCAAAACAATATATGTATCACATATTGACATGATACCTCTGACAATAACAAATGTAAACTAAAATAGATAATTAACAATTGATTAAATTAAAAAATAGTTGACTGGAATAAATTTTCATGGACGAAACCTGGATGTAAGTTGGTCAATAGAATAGTTAAAACACTTAATCTCATATAAAATGGAAATAAAATAGAAGGATAGATGTAATATAGTTGTGAGGATAAATGTATACATTTCTGTTAGTGAGAATATTGGAAAGATCCTAGTGTGGATAAAGATACATTTTTTTTTTTTTTATAAAAGTGACATTTGCATAGAAACGTAAATAGAGTACACTATTTGGTACTTACAACTAGTAATGCAGAATAGAGACAGATGTTTTGGCTGCTTGTTGTTCAGTTATTATTTTTTATACATTGATCAAATGTAAGATTAAGAAAACCAAATTGTGCTTCCAATAACAAAATTGAAACCTGAATATTGAGAATAACACCCCAACAGACCTATTTAACATCTTTTCAACATCACTTGAACTTTTAGACAATAATTGATATTATACAAATAAATATGCAATTAATATATAAAACCATTAAAGTGTATTTAAACGTAGAAAGGAGAAGACAAATTATTGATAAAGGTAATGAAACACACATACTATGAGTTAACAATAGAGGAAATAAGTGATGAGAACAAGTATGCCCAATTCTAAGATTATTATTAGCTTTTTTTCTAGCCAATTCCCATACTGGTTGCCATTCCAGAAGGTACAATATAAAGTTGGTGTGGATATTCTTGACAAATCTGATTTTATGCAGTTTGTACAGCGCAGCATGATAAGGCTGGAAGTGTACATCATCTCATCCTTCTTATAAGATCCAAAGCTAGCTGTTCGTCTGACATGAACTATGGTTTAAAAATGACTGACCCCTAGAGTTAAATATAAGTTAGAGTAACTCTTAAAAGAAAAAAAAAATCTAATAATTTCAGCGTAATTAAATATAATTTTAAAACTAACAGTGAAAACAGAATTGCTCGCCCTTGACATTTGAGTGACGTCTGACGCATGCACAAAAGGCAAAAAATAAAAGAACGTTTTAGCATGTTTCTTTACCTTTAATTCTAGTTACTTTCTAATAAAAAAAACCAAAACATTATATTAATCTCATGCCTTGTTCTGCTTTTTAAAATGTATAAACAAAAAACATTATGTTTTTTCCTACTTCTAAAACATTTACTAACCTTAACACGTTAATAAATGCGTTAACTAAGTATATATAATCAAAGTCGTATAAAGGTAGTGTCACTCTTTCTCCCCTCATACGAGCTAGGATTAACTTACAATTTTAAAAATTTAACAGTTTCCTTCAGAAAAACTGTTTTCATGAAAAAGGTGGAACGAGCGAGGAAATGAGAGGGGTGGGCAAAACATCAGATTGCACATACTTGCGACAGCATGATCAATCAAAGATTTCACGAGAATCCAGATAATCTTAACACCAATTTAAGACCTAAAATAACCTACAAAAATCTATATCACCTTCAATAGAAGGGTTGGTTGAGGAACGGATATCGCTTAGATTCCCTCCCTTTCCATGTTACTATTTCTAGTTTCCGTCTATATTTTCATCCATGAAATGATATATAAGAAATGAGAGCCAGAATTTGAGAGTTGGGCAGAGGAAATAAAAATAAAACAGAATACACCGGATTAACCATTACCTAAGCGGTGCATAGACTGAAAAGGGTGTATACACCATGAGTAAGGACAAAAAAAATAAGTTATATAGACACGTAGATCCTGAAGGGATTAGGGTAAATGGTTGCATTGGCCAGAACCAGCATCTCAAGCAAACAAACAATCAATTTACTTCCCCCACATGCTGAAAACATGGCCAGTTAGACTCACAGATGTCTCGCGGTGAACTTCCATCATTATCTTTTGAATTTATGTCTGCGTTATGCTTCACTAAATACTCAGCTATGCCTTCTCTCTCACACGTAACAGCGTAATGCAAGGCAGTTTGTCCATCATTATCCTTCCAAAAAAGAAAACATTATATCAACAGAAAGTGGCTAAATAGACATTAGTATCAGTAACTGTGACATGGAAAAAAGAAATCTCCAAAAGCCTAAGCTAAACTTCGATATTATGCAAATTCTGCAGTGAGGAATAATGCCTGGTTCAGAATCCTATTAAGGTTCAACTCTGTTTTCATTCTGAAGAGTTACGGCAATTTTATAAAGATATATAAGTACTACCTGACGTTAATGCATACCGTTGATTCTAAAGCATATACGAATGAGAATACCTTGGCATTCACATCAGCATTCTTGCCCACAAGCAACTCAGTGACATTACGATGGCCACGATCCACAGCCCAGTGTAATGGTGTTCGGCCCTCACTGTCTGCATTCATTTCAAAAATGCATGTTGATAAAGAAAGGAAAAATAATAACAGTAGTCAAAAGCAAAATTAATTTGATAAGCCACTGACACGACACAAGCAAATATCAATCACAGTGAGATTGCCTTGGAACTTTTTAGGACTCCTTGGCAGTCAAGGGAAGAAACATTTTTATCTACATCCCTATATCATCTGATGAACAATGTTGTTGTATCCCTATACCTACTTCCCTTACTGCGTATCAAACTTGTGAAAGAGAAGAGCAACTATAGTGAATGTAGCTACTGCTCTTACCATGTATCAAGCTTTCACATTTAAACAAAAAGAAGACACTAAATCACTGGTATAACTCTTCCCCACAAATACGAACCAGGAGAAAAATGGGAACAAAATTAAATTGAAGGTTGAAAACGTAAAAAGACAGATTTCTTCACTTCAGCTAATTTTCATGATAAAAAGGAGATTCCTACAAAATTTATTCCTTGTGTGTCACATCAGTAATCAGTCAATTTTCTATCTTCAAATACACCTTCAAGCAAGTAACATAAGCTTGCTGACTCAGCTTTCAATAATCAACAAATGGAAAAAGAAAAGAAATGGCAATTATGTAATTTGGAGAAACACAAAGGAATGGAAACTCTTGTCGCAAGAGACATCTATTCTACATTTTCAGCCTGCTCTTCATGCATCTTCCTCACATTGTGCTGCATTTATTTCTTTCCTATCTTACTCCAGTTTCTCTCAACTCCAAATATCTTTTCCGATCCAGATACACTTTACAGTCCCATCCATTTTGGTCATAATCTAAGCAACACTTTGGTAAGAGATGGTATGGTACTCCAAACAAAAGGAACGCTCTCCATTCCTGGGAATTTGCTTATTTTTACTTTTAAGTTATATCAAACTGAAAATTGAAGAAAGTGTTTCTAGTATATTTTCATTTTAGGGAAGGTGTATTTTAAAGTTCTAAGCATTAATATAGGGATTTTATCCTTAAATAAATTTATATAGCTTTGCCAAATATTGTTGGCGTTTAGTTTTGCAGAAATACTAACTCACTGTCCAAGTCCTTGGAAAGAGAGTAAAATGTTTCTTCATAGTTGAGTTGATATGATTCCAAAGAGAATTGAAACTAAATTTGGGAATTTAAGGGTTAGGGATTCAAATCAAGTAACAATTAGGAATTGAAATAAAACAAAGAAACTTGGCAAAAGAAAATGCAGACAGAGATAAGAAGATGAAGACCCACAATAAAACTTGATTGATAAGTCAAAGACACCACAATCAAAATTAATCGATAAAACAGTGAAGATAAGAACCAATGAACTCGATACCACTCAATGCGCCACTTGGACTCCTCCAAGATAACCAAAGAATGGGGTGTGTTTGCCACATAGGATATTACACACCTAAGATAAGAAGATACAAGAATGAAGAAGATTCACTCCTTTCCAAAAAGCTCTCAAGCTAAATTTATTCTCTCAAAGTTATGGAAAAAAAGTACATAAACTCTCCTTTTATAGAAGGAGTGATGTGGATTAGGAAGGGTTTGCCAAACAAGATCCAACCCATACCTTACATCCAAAATATCTAAACAAATCTCTTTTGGAGTTTGATACATACTTATATCCAAACAAGGTTTATTACAACAAAAGAAACTATTTTTATTTTTTATAAATTTTTTGATAACAATTTTATCTTTAGCTTCCAGGATCACATCTTGAGTTAAAGATTATCATGGTGGCCTTTTTACTACTTTTATGACTTTTAATTATTTTGTTATATTATAGTTGTTAGATATTATTTGCTAATGAAAACAAGTCTCCGTATTTATATGATCAGTAAAAAGTTATTATGTTATGGATGGTATGGATTTTTGTTTAAGAACATTATTTTATTTGTGAATTGTGACAGGAGTAATTATTTCAATGTTTTTAATAGTATACTAGTACGAAAGGTTGAATTTGAAAATTACGATATCATCATTCAAAATGAATCTGTACTATGAAATAGTTGAATGATTTATGTTTTGGGGGATCCATTTTAGAGTCCTAGCAGTCGGTGGGATTAGAAGCTTGTATGCACCTAGTTACACAAGAAGGAGGAAAGAGCTATCCATTACATGGAGCCACCAATGGAGAGGCTACCCATTAGATGGAACAATGGTGCAAAGAGAAGACGATGGAGCCACCTTGAAAGATGAGAATATAAGATATGACTAGAGTTAAGAGAAGAAAAGAAGACCAACAATATAGAGGCTAAACCCTAATGTTGTATTGGAACCATATATATAGTGTTTGTTGATGTTCCTGGGCTGCACATTTATATATATATAAATATATATATATATATAAATATATATATACATATATATATAAATATATATTAGCAGGTGCTTTTTATCTTTGAGATGTTGAAAATGTAAAGAAGACTAACAAAATCTTGGTTACATTGAAAATACAATTTGTTTTCGAAAAGGGTCTTGCAAACCATGTTTTTGAGCTACTTAGGCTTACCAGGCTTAGTAGTATTTCAATTATTAGTACCGATTATGCCTTAGGTTTTTGGTTGTAACTTATAAGTCATAACAATAACACAGGACCTGCCTTTGGTTTTAAAAACAATGACAATAAATTTATTCATGTTAGACTTGTCAAGCAATGCTGCTAAAATTCAGGTAGATGTTGTTTTACTAAATCACTGCCTATACTTTCTGGTGCTGCCTACATGTTTTTATTAGGAGCTTGATCCATTCAAAAACCAAAACAAAACATAAAAAATTACTGACAATTCACAGCACAGTAGGGAATAACGTATACACAAGGAAAAGCAAATAACTATTATAAATAACTCACCCTTTAAATTCACCGAAACACCATTTTCAATACATTTGAGCAGATTAGCAATATCTCCTTCCCTGGCAAATCCATGAATGGCTTCCATTTGCCTGTAAACGAAGAAATTAAAAATCAATACGTCTATCAACATTTTGTTCTTTCCAGAAATAGTACCCTTTTGATGATGAAGCATCCTCATTAACTACTGAGTTTTATTTTATTACTTTGTGGCTGTTTAAAAGTTATTATTCATCAAAAATATCATCGATACTTAGTATATTAAGTTTGACAATTCATAACTTCAAAAAACCTTGTGATCAGCTCATATAATGCCCCAAAAAGTCAATGGCTTAAGGAGTTTAGCAATAGATGAGGGTTGATGATTAGTGTAAAGACAAGGTGATGTACAAGACAGCATCCATATTAAAAATAAACACTTGAGAAGGATTTGTATTAGTAGTCTAGTACTATTATCAAGTAAACAATAGAGACCATTCCAAAGATTCTCTGCTAACCTAAATGCTTAGAAACTTCAAAGTTGTCAATATAAGAGAATATTTTTATTAAGTTCAATACTTGTTCCTCGTATACAAGCACAAAATGTATTACACGGGGATCCAAATACTCCAAAATTACACCATATGCTACTTCCATTTTGCAAGGAAAGGTAGCTGCAAATAAAAATCAATGCTAAATTACCAATTATTAATTAACAACAAATAGGTGGACAAAATTCCCATTGAGAGAGAATTCCATACAAAGTAATTGCGTTAATTAATTAGTTATAAGAAATAATGTATCAAAACTATATAAATTCAAAATTTTACTGTTATGAGTGACTTTGCAGGGATATACACATTGGTAAGTTTTGATTACCAATGAACATGATTTATATGCATGATAGTTTTTGAAATTCATGACATACAGAAATAAAAATTCACAAATAGCATTGAGAAATCTCGTGGGACCAAAGCAGATTAGAAAGAAACTAAATTCTCTGACTTATCCTTTCAAGATACCCCGCCATTCTAAATACATGAGTCATGAAGGAAACATCATTATAATTACATTTAGCACCACACACACATACACACCCAGAACAAATTAGTTTAAGTTTTAAGAATCTTACGAATCACTGCCATATTCTTCTTCATAAACGAAAGTACTGAACACTGGTCCCATTGGTCCCTTGGAATCTGAACCAGAGCCATCACCATCGCCACGTCTATTCCTCTGTACAGAAGCTGTAAGAGTTAGGCAGAGCAATGTAAAAGTAAACACACAAAGAATGTATGTATACGCACTAATTTCATTTCTAAAATCCATCCACATCCAGGGCTAAAGAAGAAACAGCATTTTGACTCACCAAAGATGAACCATCAAACCAAGTAGGATATAGCTCAGTCACAATATCAATGTACTTCTGCATTGCATCTTCAGGAGGCATAGCGCCCAATTTCTGCCATGCTTGCCTACAAAGGGGCAATGAGACAGGTAAGCAAAAAAAAAAAAAAAACTTACTTGAACATTTGCATACAATATTCAGTAACAGTAAATCAGATATTCCTCAAATACTTAGGCTGCAAAAAAAAAGTAATCATTACCTACATAAAAAGAAAAAACCAAAAAGAAAAAGTCGAAGAGGATTTGTAGTTGTGGCATCAGTCTCTGACTGAACAGTACAAACTACAAATACATCCAAAACAAGCTCAATGATCGCCAATCAAAAATTTCACATTGCTATATAAACACCGGAAGAGCACCAAAAATTCCTAATAAACTATTTCGTTACCTTTTCTTTTTTATATTCCTCTACAGTATAACTTTTGCAGAAAACAAATATAAGAACAGAGAATAGCGAAAGATATACCATTTGGCACGTGCGGTCATTTTGAGAGCCGAAGGTTGGGGCGTACTGCAGGGACCTTCGGTGGCAATCTTGTACAACCCGTAAAGCTGGAGCTGCACATCGTTCGACACTTTCTGCGATAGCCGATCGGCGGCGGCGGCGGCTACGAACGCTGTCGCCGCGCTGAACGCCTCGTCCAATTCGGTGCTCTCCACGCCTTCCCAGTCATCATCGTCGTAGTCACCCTCACTATCATCCCTCACGCTACCGTGCTCGGCCACCACAGACTGCTCCTCAAAGGGGAGCGCGGCCGGGGAATCGGTAACAGCGTGGTCGCGTTTGGAGTCCTCCGGTTCCGGGTGTGCGGAGGCGGCGCGCGTGACGGTGAGGTTTTCGTCTTTGAAGGAAACGACGATGGAGATGAGCTTGGCGAGAAGGTAAGAGAAAATGAGGCCGACGAGGATCGATTGGAGGAGAGAGTGCCACTCGGCCATGGCGGTTGACAAAACCCTAGAAGCTGAAAATAGGTTGACGAAGAAATCGCTTTAGTCGCGATGGTGAACTAAAACCCTAGCGAGAGTGGGAGAGAAAGCATGTTGGGATTGTTGACGGATAAATTGAGGAGATTGCAGAGGATTTTTCAGAAAGGACCACGCGCTGGCTGCGTGGGAACGGAGAATGTTCTCTCTCGTGTGTTGTTGGCGCTGTTGGGCAGTTATCGAGTGCTTCCAGTATAACCTGTTCTCTTACAGTATAGTCGTTCAGAGAGCGACACGTATTACCTGTTGATGAGCGACAACAAAAATACCACATTAGTTTTAGTTTATCATTTAATGTGCAAAATGATTCACTTTAATTATCATGATTCTTGGACATAAAAAACTTAAGTGGATGAATCATGAAATATCATTTATCTTGATCATCAGTGGGCTAGTACAGACGGGTCGGGTATCAAAGCCCAAACCGCCACAATCCGTAAGCCATGTGAAGTTTATTCCTTTTCACCCAAATGTATCATCAAGCTAGGTGGGTTTTGGACAAGTTAAACGAACATTGATGGCCTAAATTAGGTAATCTTTTGGCCCAAATATATATTTTTTAATTTTGTGTAAAAAATAAATAAATCTGTTCTGTACATTTTTTTTAAGTCATTTCAAGGTTGGCTGATTTTTAGGATTTTATTATATAATTTAATTAATGAAGTTATTTTTAGACAAAAATTAAAATAGAAAACAAATAACAATCCTTAAAAGCAATTCATAGTAGATATTAGTAGTTAATTGTAAATTTAAGCTACCTACCATACTTGTTGATTGATAATTATAAATTTAAAGCATCCACAAGTCTTATTCAAATCAAATAGATGAAAACGAATCACACAATTAGGCAATAATGCATTGTATTTGGATGAATTATTTGTAAAAGGATAATTATTTTTATAAATAATTTAAAATATTTTGTCATAAAATATATTGTTTGAATATGCAATTTAAAAAAAAATTATTATACTAATTTGATCATTTAAATTTAGAAAATTTTAAATTTTGCATAGGAATTTAGGATTTTAATTTTTTTTTAACTTATATTTTTTTAATATTTTCATTTTAATTTAATTTTAGTTTAACAGTATTCAACTTAATTTTAATTTATATATTATTGATTAGATTGAGGTTGATACAAGATTTCACAAAAATAAATTTTTCTTATTCTGTCCAATCCTTACCTAATCTAATTTATATCAATCTAGCCTAATTTGTTTCTAACCAACCTAATCTAATCTCACTCATTTTAGCTTAATCTAATCTCACTCATTTTAGCCTAATCTAACTTGATTTAGTTTGGTCTAAATAAATCTTACCAAAGTCTAATTTGACTCTATAAAACTTATTTGGCTTTATCCAACTTGAACTAACTTCACCTAATTTAACTTGCTTTATCTTTATCAAACTCAATTCAATTTAATATGATCCAAATCACCCTAACTTGACTTGAATAAATTTGTTTAGTTTGATAAACTCTAACTATCTTATATTAACATTCTTTAATTTCATTTAATATAATTCAATTCAACTAAATAAAGTTAACATAACTTGAATAAATTTTACCTAATTCTACCCAATCTAATCTAACTTGATTCTATTTAAGTTAATTTAATTTTATTTAACCCAATCCAAAATTGTCATAAATTAATTGGCCAATTTGATAGGTTAGTAATGATAAATTTTATATTTTATAATAACTAAAATACTTAATTTTAACAAGAAAATTAAAATTTAATAAATTTAAATTACCTTGTTCAAATAAAATAGATGAAAAATTAAATAATTTAAAATAAATAAAAAATGAAATTTTATATATTTAAGTTTATTATAAATTATAATTTTTTTATCCAAACACCAGTAAAATATATTATCTACTAAAAAAGCTTTATAGTCTAACATATGAAACTATGTCATTCCTCCAATCTGTGCTACGATACATACTTCCATACCTGACACGTAAAAGAAAAAAATCAATACAACGTAGTATTAATATAAATCTAAATAAAAGGTTTACCATGATTTATGTTTTCAAAAATCTTTCCTTGTTTCAACTCATTCAAAGATCCAAACACTAGCTAGCATTTACCTTATTGAGTATATAATAAATTATAAATCCTATTTTAAAGTTCACTACTTAAATACTTAATGAAAAATCATGTTTAAATTTCAATCTTACAGCTCATATGTTAATCAAACCATGAATTGCATCTTTCGTCTTTTTTCTTCCTCCACCAGTCATTATCTTTGCAAAGATAGTTAAACTCTTAATGATGAATACAATAACACCTGTAAATTAAAAAAAAAAATATCATATCACATTATTAATTCTCCTGCATTACAAAAACTAAACAAAAAAGATTAAGATTACAACAACTACATCAATACTTGTAAACTTACCGTTTTTGAACTACTAAAATTTACAATGAAAATATAACTCAATAAAGATTAAGACTAAGTATTTTTATGAAGATGTATAAATATGAATATAGCAAAGTTTAGTAACTTAAATTAATTTATTTATCTCTTCTTTGTTGCAAGAGTTCTTAGAAGTTCAATCATAAATGTAACACTGAAGAGAAAAAGTATATAATCTGCAATAATTAATTAGGACATGTAACATAAAAAAACATATCCATGAAGTGAATTCAAAACATATCAGAATTCATAAATATTATAAAAATGCATAATATAAAGCTTTAAGAACAAGAAACAAACCTTACAAAATAGTACATAAAGTCCATAAAAACAAATTATAACAAAGTGGATGCAGATTCAAAATGATGGAAGATCTCAACACCCATCGTGTGACCTATGGACTAGTGCAAGACATTGACATTACCTATGGACTAGTGCAATACATTGACATTGTTAGATTTGTTTAGGTACTATGACATAATACCACAACTTAAATAAATAATGATTGTACCTTTGGAAGGTGCTATGATACCACTACACCAGATGCTTCTTACGGTTTGGTTCTTCTAAACAACAGTCTGTCATTTGCTTCTAAACCATGCTTCCAAAATTGATATTAGTGACATACAAAATAAAGTTTGTAGATTTCCCTACCTAAGTCGTGGAGAAAACTGAAAAGTTAACAAGGATGTAACGAATCAACTAGGTATTGTAAAAAACAGATACAAGTAAAATGATTAAATATACCAAGGTCTTCAATGTGCATGTTAAAATCGAAAGGAATACTACAAGTTATACAACATCATACAAGAAAAGCAAAGAATTCAATTTTCTTTTGGACGTAGCGTTAATCCACTGGCTACCCTCATCAAAATATTTGTGGCACGTCATGGCATAGGAGCATACTATAATAGAAGACAATGAGGACTTTGCTTTTCATCGACATCCTAGTTCAGCTCTCCCTTCATCACCGATGGACTTATTTGTGCATAGTTTCTGGAGATCAATGTAACCAATAATAGTGTCCTCGAAAACTGCCTTGTCCAGCTTAGCATCATCAAAGGTGGAACCCGACAATACTGTGTTCCTGAATACAGCTCCTTCAAGATCAGCTTTCTCGAAGTTCACACGGTCCAGGACTGCATTTGAGAAGTCCACCCCTGTAAAATATCCCTGGATCATTGCTTTGTCTATGTGGCAAATAGAATGAATCACAACTTGCAAGTTGACGTATAATTTGGAACTCTATTCAATAAAGTATCCATAGACTCATCATGTTCATTTATTTGTGGCAGAACAGAACACTTCGAAGAATTATAATTATTAGAGCATCTCTCAATCAGACAGGTAAACCTGTTATGTGAAAGATGAATAATATCAAGGTAGCTTTATATCTTCCGCCATTCAAGCTTAGTAGACTACTGCTCATACCAACAACAAAAAGAAAAGATACACTTCATAAATATAGATATGTTGAAAAACTTGTATTTGGCCCCTAAAGTCTTAATCTAAAATTTAGTTGATTTTGCACAAGTAAAAAATGTTACCTTTAAAGCTTGCATTAGCAGCATAAGCCTTTGACATTATAACTTCTGACATGTCAGCACCATCAAACTTTGCATCTGACATGAGTGCTGCAGACAGGGACTTCCCCTTCAGGTTGGATTTTTCATTTGTGAAATCACATTGCCGGAGATCTAATGGTTTATCATATACACCATTTGCCTGACCAATTGTGTTGCCAATAAATGCACGCTCACAGCGATTGGGCTCAGTTGACAATGGGGGAAGTCTCTGCATGGAAAACATATAGGGTGTTGCATTCTCTCCTCAACTGCTTCTTTTGAAGAGATGCGTAAATCACATTTGTCTTTCACAAATTTAAACTTTCATTAATATTTATGACATGATACGCTACCAAAACTCATAAATTTGAACACTTTATCAGAAGAAAAGAATGATATAATATTGAAAGATGCACCGTTAGCCTTAAGGGAAAATAGGCCTCGTGCTCTGACCAAGGCATGCAAAGGTGTGAAGGACACCCATCTGAGGCTCTCAGGATTTATCGAAAAGAACATCAGAATTAACAATGGAAGAAATGTTTCTGATGACTGTCTTATTTGAACCGAACTTGAAATAGGCATCCTATTCAAACCCCACTTATAGAGGGAACCATCACCTCAAGTGTCCTAACATGTCAAAACCTGAGAATTGAAATTTGAAGATACTTGTTGCTTTCAACTGAATTTAAGAATTACATATTGCATCCTCAAAACAACTACTATCATTCCTATGGTAAGTGGTAACCAAAGAAAAATCACCTTATCAGCCTGTACAACAGATATGCTCATATCATGATAGCAGGAAAAGAATCAAAAGATATGTATAGAGAAACCACTTGATCTTTGCCAACCTTAGTTGATCCCTTCACAATAAAATCTGTTTCTACTGCCTAATTGCTATTCCTTCCACAAAGCACCTAACAATTTCAGTACCTATCTTGCACATCAAACCTGCTTTGGTACTCTCATTAACAAACAAGGGCCTCCTTTAACTTTTGTTAGCTAATCTCTCAGCAAACGAAAACTCATTCATGAAACTTCCTCATTGCGGACATTAGCTTCCGAGAGCAATGGAAGCACAATGAATATTAGGAATTGAAAGCACATTATTAATTGCAAAATTTTCTGTTTAAATATGAAGTTTACATGACTACAAGCAAGTCAGGCAACCCGTAGTAGAACTCTAGCAAACTATTAATGACATAAATTTTTTTAGTTCTTGCATAGATAAAAATAAATAGGAAAAACTAAACAAAGATTCCTAGCAAATGCATTGTAGAGAATTAAATTACAGTTTTTCTATCACTGTTAAAATTTAAACACAGTTTGAACCTGGGTAGCAGCAGTAACGGGAAATGCAGCAGATGTAACAGCACAAGCTGCAAGAATACCACAGGCCACCCCCTTCATTCCATTGAAACTAAATAAACCTCCCTTATTCTGATGAGATCCATCTAACTCAGCTATTCCTACAAAACATCACTACTCATTTTACCAACAAAACAATTTCTTATCTAGCTTTCATGCGGAGATCAAGAAGCAAAACTGCAAATTAGACAGCACATTGCGCAAATAACTAAGCATTATTTAAATCATACAATATAAGAAAATAAGAGAGGAAGAGTTAGACCAGAGCAAGAAATTCTGAGTGAAGGGGTGAAAGATGGGAGTTTGGTTGTGTAATTGGGTATGGAGAAACCGTTTCGTGGGAGTGGAATTGAAACGTTGGCCATTGTTGTTGTCTCTTCGCTCTTCACTTCACTTTTCGAACTTCCACACACAACTCCACCGTAGCTTATCCGCGGATAAATATGTTACGTGGCTTCACACGTGGCTCTTCATCATTGCTTGTTCTTTTCAACCATTGAAACATTTTTTTTTTTGTATAAAAACATTAGAAAAAGAAAAAAAGGTATTTAAAACGAATTCATAAATGATTAAAAAGAAAAATGATTTGAAATATAATACACGTGGTTCTTAATTATTAGAGGTGTCAAATGATTTGATGTAGTAACCTAAATAATAATTTTATTGTTTATTGTTATTTACATTCTATATCCACCATTTTTTTAATTCATATTTTTGTATTAATTTAGATAAACAAATTCTCAATTAATATTAATAAAAAATAATCCTAATCAAGTTTATAAAAAAAAAATTCTAGATGATATTATAAAAAAAATCTTGACCAATTTAGAGAAAAAAAAATAGTAATATGGATGATTAATTAAAAAATAATTCTTACGAACATTAAAAAATAATTACAAACCAACTTGCATAAAAAAAAATACACCGTATAAACTTGTTTAAAATTAATTTTAAATTAAATTAATAAATAAACAATCTCAATAATATAATATTAATTGAAAATAATATTGATTAATGCTGTTTAAAAAATTATAAAATTCATAAATTAAAAACAAAAATTAGTATCTTTAATGTCAATAAAATATTTTTTAGTCGAGATAATTCTAACTAATATAGGTCGAAAAATAATCTCGATTATTAACATTAATCAAACAACACATTAATGAAAACAATTTCATTTGATGTAACACAAAAATCAATTTTCAAATTAGCTAAAATATATAATTACAATTGATTAAGAAATTTCTTAAAATAACACTAATTTATATCAATAAAATAATAGCCTTTATAATAAAAAAAAAATACAATTCACTTCAACTTAAAAAAAAAAAAAAACTTTTATCAATATTAATTGAAAAAATAATATTAAATCAACGATTTCTTAATCTCGATTGAATTGTGAAAAAAATATATATAAAAAAAACATATATTTAATAGAGAAAAAAATATTAAAAAATTCAAATTTTTATTTTATAAAATAAAATTTGAAATCTTTTTAATAATTAAATTATTTTCATAAATTTTAATTATTTTTTAATAATTAAATATCCAAGTATAGACCATGTACTTAATTATATATTGCAAGTTGCATTAACTTTGGTGTTGTTGCACTTTCCGTTCATCTACTGAAACCTACATTAATTTCATGGTCATCTCTTAAGTAATTTTATACTATCAACGAATAAAAAAGATGTTAGACAAAATTTAAAATAATTATTATAAAATTAATAATTTAAACTTGCATAGTATTTCCACTTTAAATAAGTTGATATAGTTAGAATAATGGTATTTGAGGTTTCATTTATTTTAAATTCTTGAATTTTTTGCATGGCCTTAATGTCATTGGTTTCATTTGCAATATGTCAAACATATTGGAAATAAAAGTGAGACTTTTTTGGGAACTAATAATATTTTGTATGTTTAGGGTTTAAGAAGTTTACAAGATTAGCATTTGAAAGAGGAAATGTTGAGATTTATTGAGACCAATATACCTAACTAGTGTTAGATAGCCAACATTTGTAGGGACCAATGTATCTTATGCGACGGTGCCAAACTAGACTTTGACATGTTTCCAAGTCAAATTCAAACATGTAAAAACATTAGTACAAGTTAAATGCTTCTGTTTCCTCCCTCTTCTAATTTTGCCTTATTAATTTTATAATACAATGTAAAAAAGTATTGAATAGAGAATAGGGTTTGTTCAACCAAAAAAAAGAAATTAGGCATAATTCAACAATTCTCTTAATAATGTGTTATGGTTGGAGATCTAAAGTGCTACAAATTTTACTTTATAAATTAATTTTATGACCTCATAAATTAATTTTAAGAGGTTAAGTTATATTCAAATTTGAAATCTACTTTTATTATGTGTGAGAAAATCTTCAAACAACGGTCATGATTACTCTTAAGTCTATCATATTATCCTTTATTCTAACAAAAATTATTGGATTTATCACACCATCTCTTACTTGTATAGTTCTATAATTATCTTGACATAATTGTCAAATTTTATGTTCGAATTAATAAAATCTCTCGATATAAAAAAAATGTATGAGAGATTTCACATCACTTAAAAATATGATCAAATTAATATATATAAAATAAGACAAACCTTATTTATAAGTCGATTTAGATTTACTTAGACGGGTATTACAACTATTAGAAATATATTTCTTAAAATAATATTCACTTAAATAAAATTAGAAAAAAAAAAAAAACAATGAAAGAGAAATGGAGGTATAATCGTAGCATTGAATCACGAGCACTGCACTCATTTTACTACACAAATAATAATAATAATAATCAGCATAGCATAGGGGAGCTTCAAAAATTACCCTCCTCAATAAGTAATAAGTGATTGAACATGGTTTTGAATAGTTACTGTCCACATACATTCATAACTTGAAAAGAATAAAAAATATTAAACATTCTGCAACACTACACAGTAAATCCAAAGCTTTTTATTAAAGTAATCAACAATTAACTAACTATAATGATGATGCAGAGCATGGAGAGAGGAGAAACAATTGTTACATGTTTCTTTGTCGGGTGTATGTATATTTTTATCCAAACATATCTCTCTGCTAAGTTAATCCAAAGTTATGCTTTTTGTCTTTTCCTCATTGATTAACACAGCTTTTAGCATTTGATTCTCTGCACCAATGCTCTTTGGTGGGTAACACTGTGTACTAGCTTGGTTGGCCTAATTTCAAAAGGTTAAACTGTCACACATTAAAAAATTCAAAAGAATGAGAGCATACACACATATTCAGGTTTTCCAACACCCATCTCATAAATTTGAAAATCAAAACCGGTTTGATTAAGATTGCAGCAAACCCCAACACTCCCTCTAAAATTAATCATTCATTTTTCCCCTATTGTTGTGTCATTGATTCGATTCCTTTCTTGAGTCTATTATGTGCTCATAATGTTCAGAACCATGTGCATTTGATTTGGCTTGCCTGTTTTTGCTTTATTGTTTCTCCAATGACCTTCATTAATTGATCATCTTTTGTTTCCTCTACAAAGGTTTTTAGCTTGTAAATGTATTAAGACGCTTTTTCTTCGATCAGCATATCATGTTTAGGTGCCTCTGTTCCCTTTTTAAATATTATTCACCACAATTATGGACCATACAGAGTGTTCCAACATTGCCAAAGGCATTTTTCTGTCAGAAATTTATATAATTGGTTCAATATGTTATTTTTAATGGTTAAACAAACACACTGCATAAATATTCTTCCAAATAATGCTCCTATTTTTATTTCTGTTGCATATATGCTTCTATCTCACTTATTTTTCCCTTTTGCAAGTTGCCCTTTTCTATCATGATATTCTTCAACGCCCTCGAGATTGCTGGTTTTTAGCATTTAAAATAAGGATTCTTTATATGCTGTGTGTATCTATCTATTTTGTGCAACATTTTGTGTTGTTATTAATAAAAAGGACCCGTAAAAATAGAAACAGGAAACAAACCAAACACAACCTTTAAGCAGTAGTGAATAAAGCTTACTAATCATTCATAGCGAAGATTAAACAAATGATAAGTACCCTCCATGTGACCATCACACATTCTGTTTTTCCAATAAAAAAATGTTATACTTTTGATATAGAATATAAAATGCAGGGAGGACAATGTTGCATCAGCATTGTGTGGGCATGTTCATGAATCGATCTCCTTGAACAGTGAATGTGAAAATAATCTACTTTTATGGTGGTCACAACGTTGTCATTACGTGTTTTCAATACTTGTTAAACTAAGGATGATCACTCATACATCAAAATAGGAAGTGGAAAGACAAATTTGCTTATAAAGACTTGCTCTAACTCTTGAGCCACAAGCAGCAGCACAGAACTGAATTAAGCATAGACCTCATATCAGTGAGCAATCAAAACCAAAAGAGGCTTATAATTTGAGCGCAGGACAAAGCAACGCGTTAGTGCAACTGTTTTGTGACAAGGAACAAAGGTACCCATCAGTCACTTCGAAATCTATTGGTTACAATTTTTGTGACTTATTCCCCTCAAGTCCCTTCACTAAAGTAGATATGATTAATTAAACTTTCATCGTGGCATTGCTAGAGACTAAAGATCATGTTTCTGGCCTTTCGCTTGATGAAGGAGTAAGTATTTCTCAAGAAAAAAAAGCTTATCTTTTCTTCCTGTCTAAGGTGCCTATTTATTTTTTATTTTTATATAACTGATGATCATGAGAGTTTATTTTGAAAATTGAAATATGTATCTAAATTAATTTTAACCACAAATTTTACATTGAAAGTATATGTACATGTAAAGTTGATTCTGATGGTAAAATGCATGTTTGAAACGTCAATTGAAATGTGTTTGAAAAGTTGTGAACTTAGCTATCATATGCAAGATGTAAAAATTATAACCATTAACTTGTAAAATTCACATCTTAGACTAAAACCAAACATGCATACCAATGATGACTTCTGTGTCATCATTGCAAAATTTGAAGTAGCACTTCCAAAAAATCTAAAAACAATAGAGGAACCAAAAAGAACCATGATACAAAGAACTCGTGTTTAGTTGTATTTCCACCAAGCCAACAAAATTTTACTTACATAGTTACAAATGTACAAATCTTCCAACAACAGAATGGAGATAGTATTGTGGTGTCAAATTAGAAAGGATAAGATAGTTGTAACTCAAATAAACAGAAAAGGTGATGTCAGTCTAAAATTGAGACCGTATTCAGAATGTTTGTTAGTAATAATAATTGTCAGCAGTGCATCAGTTGCCGAAGACTCTGACAGTCAAGTAGAGTTGAAGCCACTAACAGAAAGCAACCGGATTGGTTGTTCGTACTGTTTGTATGATTGCAGCAACAGGCAGCTAAAAGCAGCTATTCAAACAGAAATGACCGCCACACACATCCTCACCACACTTGAAAGTATTAAGCCCAAGCACATGAGGCCCTACCATGAGATGGACGGCAAGATTGGCAGACAAAGAGATTCATTTAGTTAGTCCTGCCAATAATAAAATCATCAACACCCCCAGCATTTTGATCATAGTGAGTGAGAGCTTGAGCCACTAGCTCTTCAATCTCCTCCTCTCGTCTTAGCAAAATAATAGCCCCACAACATATCAAAATAATATCTCATAGGCCCCCTCCCAAGTTCTAACACATGACTTTGCATCTCTTTTAGGAGCCAGCAGATTCTTGTGTAGCAAAAGGCAATTTAGATTGGGTGCCAAGACAAGCTAAAACTTGGCCACTTGCTAATTTCAAGCAGGGTTACATTAGAACCATAATAGTGCCATCATTTGTCCTGAGCCAATGAGCAGTATGAATCCTCTGAAATCTGAAAGGGGACCCTCTTCACGACTCATTTAAACTGCAATTCCTGCTAAAGATTTTTACCTCAACCTGATTTTTTACTGATACTGCCAAATTTAACATCATTCATAAAATCGCTGTGCTGCATGTAATTTTCCAAGGACAATATGTCCAAGAAAAGGAATGAATCTTGATTCTACACTCAGACCTAGGAAAAATCACCTTCATTTCAAACGGGTATAGGTAGCCCATAATTGTGGAATGATTTTATCCTACCATCCCAGCCAGCAGTGACAATGACCATACCCCATGCGTGAGCAGAGGAGGTACTCTTGCACGAAGACTTTAGGAACTTGTATTCGGATTTGTGCATCACTGATGTTTTAGCCTTGGGGCTTGAAACAGGAAGTTTCTCCTCGGGCCAAGTTGCAGACCCCTTCGGAAAAGACTCCAAAATAAACTCTTGGCTCAGAGAAAACGATGCAGGTGGATTAAGTTGCATAACTTGAGATGATCTTTTATCCAACACATCCAATTGATGTTCATTTTCAATATTTCTAGATTTCAAACCATGCCAAGGTACTGCAACAGATGCATTTGAGCAAAATCGCTCACAAGACGTAATCTTCTTAGCTTTCACAGGATTAGGCTCTTCCTGACTAACATTCCATAGGTATACGTTCGAGTCCTCACATGCTGATAGAATATGTTTCCCATCAGAAGTAAATGATGCACACAGTGGGCTCCCTGTGCTAAGACCTAAAACAAAAATACAAAGAATCTTAGTAAGAGAATATAAAATGAAATAAAATTCGAATGAATAAGAATTGTTTTTAGGAACTAAAAGAATGTCAGTTGTACACATCTGCTGAGGATAAAAAAAATTATAAATAAATGTAGGAGTTAGACAAAAGGCCATACTTTTGTACTTGCCAATAACATTAAGGCCGTCAAGGATTCTGACTTGTGAATCAGCACAGGAGACCATAACTTTGTTAGAATCTTGTGGAAGATACTGAAATAAATAACAGATAATCAGTTTATAACATCAAAAGTAAGCTTATATAGAAAACCAAAAATTCATCAGAAAATGTAAAAAACGACTCAGTATAATAAGCAAAAGACAAAAAAGAAAATACCTGAAACCCAGTAATCCCTCTGCCAGGAAGTTTCTTTTTACCAATTAAACATAGTTGGGAATCTAACTGCAAGCGATTCTCTGGATCAAGCAAAAATGAAAATCAGAAGAGTTAATGGCCAAGCTCCAGTCTTATATGGTTGTAATTGTAATATAGCTAATGAAAGTCATAACATCCCAATGATAACTTGATTGGTATTTAGAGGCATACATAATCTTATTACTTCCTTTCTTGTAAAGATCAGTAGTAACAATAAATAAAATATCAAGGTTAGCACAATTTCAACATTAACTTTGAAATCTACCAAATGACATCTAACTGGTTTAACTAGGGGGAAATAAAATATTAAGATAAATGTGAAAAAGATGATACCTGATACATTGTAAAACCGACAATTGCCAGCCAAGGAGCCAATAATCCCTCCCTGTATGAAGAATATCATTCATCTTAAGATCATTTCTAATTTTGTTTATGTTTCTGGGGAGTTGAAATTGTTTTGAAAATAAATGTTACCTGCCCATCAGGCCGATAGCTTACTGCAGTCACTATATCTTTGATATCAATCCAATCAACAACATGACAATCAGGAATTGCCCAGATGCGCACTTTTCCATCTATAGATCCACTAATGAAATAATTATCATCCACGGGATTGAATTGTATGCATGTCACTACAATACATCAAATACAAACAAATTGTGAGATAATTTTTTATGGTAAAAACCATTAGGATAACAGTAAAAGAAGCCTTAGAAAAAGAGTGCAATCCAGCAAAGGCGCACCATAATTACTGTGTGAGAAAACCTTCAAGCAACGGTCATGATTCACTTGCCATAGTCGGACAGTTTTGTCAACTGAAGATGACAGAAGATACTGCATCCAAGAAGATGAAAAACCAAATCAATTCTTCAAACATTCATCCATAGCTAAGGGTATTAATAAAAAAAACTGAATTAATGATATTCACTCACATTATTGTTTGACCAAGAGAGATCCAAAACTTCGCCTCTATGCCCACGAAACTCATGCAATGGTTTCTCCAACAACCGGAAGATCTTAGGAGGAAAAACTATGCAAGCAGAATCTGATGTTTTTTTCAGGCTCTTCAGTTTGCTTAATTTTTCTTTATCCATTAATAGTGGTGTCAATTCAGAGAGATTATTCACAGTAAAATAAATGCAAGATGGATCAATTTCTGGAATATCAACTTCGTTACATCTATCCTCCTCAACCACTTGCCACAAGCGCACAACCCCGTCTTCACCACCACTAGCAAGATACTGCCCATCAGGACTGAACTTCATGGTCAAAATTGAACCTTCATGAGCTTGGATATCTTGCCTCATGTAAAGAGCTGAAAGTTCCTTCATTGGCTTCTTCAACTGACGGACCTTAACTTTCGGAAGCCTACACCCTGGCATTTCACCAAGGCCTTCTCCTCTTCCAACACCACCTTCCTCATGCCTATTAACCATGCAGGTTATCGACCGCAATCTCCTTAACCAACCCTTTCTAACCCTACTTGTCCTCCGAGAAGAAGCATTGGCATCAGTTTCCCTAAAGGCATTCTCCGAATCCTTAGGTTCTGTCACATCCACCAACCGATCTGAATCCAGATCTCTTTCATCACTCGTCTCCCTACACTGCAGCCCCTCCTGATCCACATTACCCTCTAAATTCCCATCTCTACACGGCGAGTTATCCACTAAACCAAACTCCTCTGGAGAATTCTCCATATGCCAACAAGACATTGATGTCCGGGTTGAACAGAATTCTTCTTCTAGAACACAGTTTCGGGTCACAGCCCCAATAGTAACTTTAACTACTCTATCCATTACCTCTTCACACTGAACACTACCCATATCTACTGAATTTTCACTTTCTAGGGCAATCAAATCCACACTACTCAGTCCCATACTTTCCATAAACCTGCCCCTACGCTCTCTGACACTCCCTGGACTCCGAATCCACACTCCATAATCAAAAGCATTGGATACCCCTTCATCATCCGCAATAGACACAACATCCTCTTGAGCATCGAAAAACCGACATTCATCGTCTTCGCTGAAGCTACCCATGACTCTCCGAATTCAACCCATGAAACCCCCCTCAAAGAAGCAACATTTTATACCCCGGGAATGTGTCAAAATCCAATTTTTTTTCTCTCTCCAGAGCAAACCACCCAGATCATGAACTACACATTAAAAATAAAAAAGCAGCACGGAAACCAATATTAGCCAAAATAAACATTTCACTAAACCACACAACAACGATAACAATAATTTAATATGAAAGAAAAAAACAGATACCGAGAGATCCAACATAGATCCCAATCCACACCCATTTAACCTGGTCTTATTACATTCGACAATTGAGAATGTAAAGCGTAAACCGCTTTCGAGACATCACAAAATGATAATTTTTTTTGTAATAAACACAGAAATCAAAATGAACCCACAAAAAAAGGGTATGTGAAAATTGCAAAACCCTTAAAATTTAAACCCGATGAAGACAAATGAATTAACAAAGAAGAGAAATTGGCAGAGGAAGAGTTGGAAGGACACAACTTTTCAAGGGGAGACAAAAGGGGAAGGAATAGTGAAATATTTGCTTACATGGGTTGTGTTGATGATGAGAATAAGATTTTATGTTGGGAAGTTAGGAGGGTTTAGCCGTAGGAAGCATAGCATCCAAGTGTTGCGTTGCGTTGTTTGCGATGAGACGAGGAAGGAGCAGAATGAACGAGCAGAACTGAAAATACGAAGTGGAATATATATATATACATACATATATATATATATATTTATATGTGCGTGACTAATATATTAAAGTGAAAAAAGTGAACAAGTCGGAGGGAGAAAACCCGTTTTCAGAGTAAAAAAAAATACGAGGGTTGGAAAGGGTAAAACAGGAAAATACGACACCTTCATCGATATTAGTGATAGTTATGTTATGGCCCAAGAAACGAGATTGGGAGAGACACTGCGCAGGCTTGTGTTGTGAGCGAGCAACGCAACAACATCCTCTCTTACTCTCTCTCTCTCTCTCTCTGTCTCTCTCTCTTTCTCTTTCTCTTTCTCTGTGCTATGCTACGCTTCGCTCTGTCTTCTTCTTATGCTAATGTAATTTCGAGCAATTGAAAATCAAACATAAAAAAAAACGACAATTCGTGTAACTTTTGTATCTGTCTGAATCCCGTAGTTAATACTCCTGTTTTTTTAATTAATAATAATTATTAAATTATTGAATTATTTAAAGTGCACTTAATTCTTTTTTTTTTTAATTTAATTTTTACATCATGTTTTGATCCAAACGTGGTTGTGTAATTAATGTACAATTATAAACAAATCAACCTATCATTAACACAGTTTACTGCTTCCTAGCATCCCACAATTTGAGAAATAAAGAAAAACGCCAAGAGAATCAATTATGATTTTTTTTTTAATTTTTTGAATGTTTATTTCTTTTATTATATAACAACTTATTAACCAGTGATATAATGTAAGTAAAATATATAAATCTAAATCATCCCTAAAATTAATTAAACATCTTATTTTATATATTATAATTTGATTTTATTTTTATTTAATATAAGATTTTTTAAAATCTTTTGTTATAAAAAAATCTCATTAACCCTTATAATCACGTTTTTTTTTTTTTTAATCAGATATTTGATCCATTTAGATGTCAAATAATTTTTCTTTTGTTTCATGAAAAATAATGAAAAAGCATAAAATGCTAGATCTGTTTGTAGGTTAAAAACTGGGTCTTTATCCATGTTTCACATTTGCTAACAAATATATTCACGATTAGGCAAAACATAGATAGAATAGTTTATGTGTTTAACGTGAGAAAATAGAAAGACTTGCATTAAAAGCCTTGAGTCCAAAAACACTGTTTTTTGCATATTTTCCAATGCAAATCAAAAAACCCCAGAGAACATTGTTTGTATCACCAAACATAGCAAATGGTCTATCATACAAAATTACTATCTTTTAAAATATACTTTTCAGATATATATTAATTAAATAAATTTTACTGAAAAAATGATTGCATTCTGTTTTTAAGATCACTCATAAAATGTCCACAGAACTTGTCAAAATGCATAAAAATTATGAACCTTTTTGGGGGGAAAACTAGTTAACCTACTCCCCAGAATTAAAAATATATATATAATCACCTAATCTGCATAGAAATTAAATAAAAAAATCCAATTGATTTCAACTGCGAAAGCTACATTCCCTTACATCAATGACTCGTTTTGGTCAGGGTCAGCTGTGTCCTAATCAATTAAGATTTAAATTTGATGTAGTTTCAAGAAACTAATAATTGTTTTATGACCAATTTATTATGCAGAAGGCATGCGATTAAATGTGCACTATTAGTGGTCACATAATGGTATACTGAGTCAAATTTTGATGCAATTTAAGAGTCATAATCTGAAACAGTGTATGATGGTAATAAAATATATGGAAACAAATGCCCTAAACTTGCACCGAATACAACACGATCACGTTGTTTTGACCTGGAAACTCTTCAAAAATAGCTACTGAAAGTGGTTCCACGCTATTCTAGGGTTGATTTTTTTGTTCTTTTGATGAATTTTTTAGGGTTGAATTGATTGGTAAAAAGTGTTATTGATTATTATTTATGGAAAGAATGAAGGACCATGGATGAAGAATTAGTCAACGGTCAGAAACGACCCATAAATTGTTTTTATTCTCTTTTATAATTGAGAAGCACTGTTCAACCAAACATCGTTTCCTTATCACCATTTTTCCCCAGCTCATCTAACCTTGTATTTTGCAGGGCATGGGCAAATTATCTCATGCCAAATTTACCCTTACAAATTTCCTTTTATACCCAAAATATTAATTAGTCTCTGATATAATGTAAAAAGTAATCATAAATTTAACTCATTTTTAAAATTAATTTGAAAGTTAAGATTTACATCTTATTTATATATTATAATTCGGCCTCATTCTTAATGAACATAAAATTTCTCAACAATATTAGAATATTATTATATCTTATTCATCTTTCTTTTATTTATATATATATATATATATAATATATATATATATTAGATGTGCATAATCTTTCTATAAATTTATTAAAAATATTATATACATAATAATAATATTATACAAATAATTAAATTACATAATTATTGTTCAACCACAATTATTGTTCAACCACAATTATTTTTTAAAATAACATATTTCAGTCAAAAAAAATCTCTAACATAAAATATATTAATAAAAGGATTTTAAATTAATTATATAAATTTTATTTTTTAAATTAATTTTAAAAATAAATTAAATATCATAATCATTTCTATTAATTTCGAAATATTATACTGATTTAACTTTATTACAACACTATTACATGCATCTATGTTTCCTTTCTACACCCTCAACAACACCATTGTGTTCGAGTCATTTTAATGGTTGTTGAGATGTATATCTCAATCATGTTATGTACAACTTCACGATGGAACCTTCACTTTTAAAATGAAGCAAGTTCTTAACTAATTTATGCTTGCCCATATTATAAAATGATTAACATTTGTTGTTTTGTGTTCACTACTCCCCAGAAAGAGTGTGTTGGTATTCACTTGGACGTGTTATGGAGTGATATAATCAATAAAAAATTATGAGCTAGAGGTGTTGGATCCCATTGTTACACGACCAAACCAAAACAAATTTCCCTATATAATTGACCAAGTCACAAGAATTAAAAGATCTCATGATTAAATTAAACTAGTAATCTACCTTTTCACTACAATTAAGAGATGAATCGGGTGAATATTATCTTTTTCCATCTTCTACGAATTATTGTAGTAATTAGGGTTTTTTACCTCATAGAAATGAGGATGGGACAAAATCCCAAGCACATATTTTGGGATAAGACCGTACTTCCTTTTTCTGTGTAGTTTCTAATTGTTTCATAAATCTATCTTTTTTTTTCCTAAAAATTATTGGACTGTTATACTTTTTGTCATTTTTTCTTGATATAATTTAATAAAATAGATTTTAATAATTTTAAATTTATTAAAAGAGATCGTTTTCAAAAAAAAAAATATTATTATTTTAATGTAGAATCTCACACGCACCAAGAAAATCAGGAAAAAAATTGTCTCAATAAATAAAAAAGGGAACACGACATGGGATATCATACTCTCCATCTTGTTGAATGCAATTTTCAATCGTCATCTTTGTTCGAAGCAATTACTACATGGATTAGGATAATGATAATGTAATTTCATTCTATCTCTTTGTCTTATATTATTATTTATTCCCTTAATTAAAAAACTATATAATAAAATGTTACGTAAATATTGATCAAGATTAGAGAAACCAATTAAAATCTTTCCAATGAAATGGAAAACTTTTTTTCTTTTTTTACTTTTTAGAATAAAATAATCAGACCATTTATTTAGCTTAATCCAATTACATTTTTTGGATTTCGTTTAATAACTGTAGTTGGATTTCAACCTTTTGTTCTTGTCAATTATAACTCGAAATTTGCGTCAAAACAATATGTCATTTTGCAAGTTCTAATTAGGACCACATAGTTTCAAATAAGATGATAATTCTTTTATTCACGGGATTACAAAATAGTTAAATATGAACTATTTTAAAAAAAAAATCTCAATAAGGTTTATTGTAAATAAACGGATAAAAATATGTTGTAATTGATTTTTTTATTATTAATATTATTCTTTTTTATAATTTTTATTCTTTTATATGAATTATTAAATTAATTTTCTATTATTGAAACCGATAAGATTTTGGTCAAATTATACTCCGTTTCGGTCAAATTTATAATACACTCAATTTTTATAAGAGATATTTTCTGTTAATTATTAATAAATACGATTATGTTTAAAACATAATTAAGTAATTAAAAAATAATTAAAAATATAATTTAGATTAAGAATATTAACTAAGATTCATTAAGTAAAATTTATTATAAATTAAATAAATAGATAATAAATATCAAAATCTTCTATGAAACGTAAAATTCTTAAAGTCAAATTAAAGAAAAAATATTCAACTTCACTACTACAAAAAGATAAATTTATATCGGTTAAAATAGGTTATTTACATCGGTTTAACCGATGTAAATAAAGCCGATGTAAATGTGAACAGCAAATTTACATCGGTTCAAAAGTAATCGATGTAAATGTGAGAGCAAATTTACATCGGTTATTTAAACAACCGATGTAAATTTGAAATTCAAATTACACAAAATGATCAAAATTCAAAATTCTATCAAATAAGAAAAAAAGTTACAAACACAAATACTGAAACCTGGAAGCAAACAAAATCAGTGGAATGCAACTAAACAAGATCACCCATAGCCTTCATCCTCTTGTGCAATTCCAAATCTTCCCGGAACCAAATATTGTAACTCAGTATCTTAAACGAACAAAAAGTTTTCCCCGAGTCCACATTCTCTGCAACTTACAATAAATTTGCTTAAGGTACAAAATCAAATGTACAAAATCAAACAAATGCTTAAATATATACTCACTCATAACCTTTTTGGAACCCCTCGAGTAGTCATGTGGAAGAAACAAACGAAAAGAAAGGAGAAAGGCTTGCTGTTGCCAAGGCCTATTCCTCGACCTGCATTAACCTAAAACAACAGAAATAATTCATAATGTTATTTACCTTCAATTTTGAGGGAAAGTAAATGTATTGAAGGTGGAAGATAGGGTTTAATGGGGGCGGAAGAGGAAAAGACTCACTTTGTTCGCTGCGGCCTGAGAGACAACAGAGAGGTGTCCTGAGAGACAACAGAGAGAACGAATGTGAAATGAGAGGGTTCAGTGCAGGTTTTGAGTTAAGGATATGAAACACATTTATATCGGTTATTTGAAAAACCGATGTAAATATGCACATATTTTGTTGGAATTGAACACAGATATTTTCTCAAAAGTTTGTGTATTATCAACTGAACTAAACTCATTTAATAATGATAACATTAGAAAATTAGAAAATGAAACAAATAAATGTTTATTACATGGTGATACATAAAAGGACGGTTAATATTAAAAGATAGGCTAATATTTTGGGTAAGCAATAAAATAAAAAGGATTGTAAATAGTTGGTAATTGAAGTGAGATTAGGGTGGAGAATTAAGGGGTGTGGTTGTCTCCTCGAGGAGCATACAAACCCTAGAAAGTCAAAAAGATGGTATCAGTGCTTCCATTTAATCGAACAAGTTACAATCAATTACTTATTAACTCTTTTGTTATTGTTGTCTACTAACCCTACACTATCCTTAATCTAATAGCCACCCACGAATTTAATAAAAAGTGTTTGGTATCTGTCTTATTATATATGCCTGATTAAGTGTAAGAACAAGTGTAATTATGATAAAGCTTCACAAAGAGTACTGAAAAAGAGAGAACTGAGAAAGTGTTTATTTAATAATGGCCACTGCAGTTGCAGAACCATCAAACAAAACACTAATGATTCAATGTTTCAACCTTTTGTTCCTACCTAGTTTTAGCTTCAACACTCATTTGTTATCGCTTAATCGACATGCCGACAAACCTTTCATGCAGTGTAGAAACATCCATCTACAACTTTAGCTTTGCATTTCCAAATTTTTAACTTTTTTTTCTTATAATTAATCGTAATTCCTCAGCAACTCATATCATCTTTTCATTATAGCTTTTCAACTACAGTGTTCCCCAAGAAAAAAAAAAATCATTTTCTTGCTCCTGTTTAAATCATGACATGAAATTTAAAAGTGTTGTGATCATGTTTTTCTAAACATAAATTTTAAAAAATATACAATCCTTTTTAAAATTTAATAAAATACACCTTATTTATATAATATAATTTAGTCTTATTTATTAATATCAAATTTTTTCAACAAATCACTTATATTTTAATCTTAAAACATTAAAAAAATTGAGTAATATTGATTTTAATAGAAAAAATTGAATCTTAAAACATTAAAAAAATTGAGTAATATTGATTTTAATAGAAAAAATTGAATTTAGAGTAGTAATTTATGAATACCTACATTTTTTTAGACATTTATATGATATTCACAATCCCTTCAGCATAATATATTGTATTCAATAAAATATATATGTATTGAGCTTGTTAAGGAAATCCTACATTGACTGTTTTAATTTACAGTGCTTGCTAAAATAGGATTCATCTAATTCAACATGTATTTGTGGTGTTTCTATTTGCAATGCAAACTAAAATAAGATTGTCTAATTCGGTAGTTATTTGTGAAAGAGAGATGTTAGGAAGAGACCTATATCTTCTGTCTCAGCTTATAAACTCAGTTTATAAATATATATATATTAAACAACTTTAATAGGTAACAATTGGTTTTAAGTTAAAATTTATACAATAATATCCCCTAGATGCATGAAAAAAGAGATAAAATAAAAGATGTAGAAAAAAAAATATACCATGAAAAAGAAATATATATATATATATATATAATAAATTTATAATATGGAAAATACTCAAATTTTGTATATTAATTTATCAAGTTGTTAATTTACATTAAATAATCATCAATGCCAATTAATATTTAACTAATTTTTACTATTAAAACAAACTATTTGCGACATTTTTGTCCATAAAGCTTTTATTAAAAATGTCTATTTATCTATAGTTCGTAAATCAATAATTCAATATTTATAAGATATTGATTACATTCTTTCTTGTTTTCATATTTTCAAACTGTAGATGTTTCAATGTCATTAATAATGCATTGACGATATTTATTTATTTTTAATTAATTTGGAGAAGTGAGAGTACGGTTTAGAGTGGAGAAGGTTTAGAGTGGAGAAGCATGTTATTACCATTGGATATATTAATTAGATTTTCAAAGGTTGTGATTGTTTACTTGGAACTGGTTGATTCAGTTTTTAGCATTTAACTTTTCTTAAAATCATTTAAGATATTTTACATTTTTATCCTCAACTTACTGTTTCACCTTTCATGATTCTCACTGTAAAATATTAAAAAAAAAAATTAGCATAACATAACAAGTATTTATGAAAATAATAAACATAAAATATGCAAAAAAAATACGAAAAATTATATTCTAAATTTATTTTTGGTACATCATATATTAAAATTATAAGAAGTTTCTTTGACTTGCATTAATACCCACAACCGGTTGGTCCACAGCAGTCGGTATAATAAAAGGGTTACACAGTTTTTATTTTTTAAGATTTTTTTTTTATATTTTAAATATTGAAACTAAAATAAATTTTAACTTAAAGCTAAGTATTGGAAGTTTCTTTAAATAAAATATTTTAATGTAGATTTTATAAACATATTGTTTTTAAATTAAAACTACATACTTTAAAATTTTAGTGTAGATTTTATAACCATATTAATTATAACTTTTTTTCTTATTATTTAAATATTATTTTATTAGTTTAATATTTTAGTTATTTAAATTTTTTATCTTATACTCTTTATATGATAGAATTTAATATGGAATTTAAAGTGAGATTAAGTAAGTGTTTTACTATGGATCAACATTTCAAATAAAGTGACTATTTTGACTTTTGATAAACCTGAACTGACATAAAGTCAAGTGCACCGACTATAGGTCTTGTTTCTTTTTAAAATATAAGCAAAATCATTTGAGATTAACTAATTAAGAATGTGTCTATGTGTGTGCTTTATTATCTCACACTAGCATTTCAAATAAAGAGAATAGTTTGACCTGTGATAAACATCAAATCACATAGACTCATTTCCAAATAAACAATTAAAATACAAAATTATAAATTTCTGAATTAATTTTATTCAAATTTAGATTTAATTTTAAAATAATTATTCAATTTAAATTACCGTATATTTATTAATTATTATTTTTTAAAACAGGTTCATAAGATAAGATATGTATTTCATTTTATTTTAATTTTGTCTTAATACAAGATTTTTAACATATTTTTCTTATATTAAGATATTTCAATTCAAATATGAACTTATATATAAATAATACAACAATAACTTGATAAAAAATATTCATCAAACTTAATAAATTTATTAAAATAAATTATAATATCATTATTAAAATCAACTTTAAATCTAACTCAATTTTATAAAATTAATTTATAATATAAAATTTACACCAATTTTATATAGGTTAATTCTAATCGATATAAAATTCTTAATATTTATATATATCTAATTTTTTTAATGTAAAAATTATATGTAATTATTTTCTTTCACATGATTATATATCTTAATAATTTTATATTGTCGATTTTTAATTTTTTCGTAATTTCAATATTTTTTTCATAGAACTATTATATGTTAATGATAAATATATTTTATTATTTTTTATAAATTAACTGTTAAGAATCTTTTAATCATATATTCTGAATAATTTATCGTATTAATGTAAAAGATATTTTCTGCCAATTATTTAAGAAAAGGAGGTTGAAGAATAAAATAAAGTTTTTTTAGAAAACTATATTTTATTATAATATTCTCTTTTTTTTTAATATTCTAACCTATTATATATATATAATTATATATATATATATATATATATTTAAATAGTAAAAATAAAAATAAGTAAAAAAATATTTGAGGTTATATTTACACATAGAAGTTGAAAGCGAGGTGGGCGGTGGCCGGTGACTACTTCTCCGGCCAACTAATAAATAGTAACCAAAACCAGTGTTGAATTAGAATTGAGGTTTTATGGTGAGATAAGTTTCCTCAAAAAGGTTACATCCTCCACCATCTTTCTTTCAAAATGCTCACCGCCCAAGGTATACACACCCTTCCTAATTCTATCTCAAATTTTTTCAAACATAAAATTATCATCATTTTACTTTATCTTCTTCGAATAAGATGGATTAATAAACAGAAGAAGAAATTAGTTTACATTTAAAAAATTTAATTCACATTAAATTAAATTTAAAGATGTTTTAATTCACGAGATGGATAACATAATCGAAAATTACACGTGTTCACATGCTTTCGATACGTTTTTTCTTCCTTGTCTTTGAACGTGATGAAGTTGAACATTCTTGTTCTAAAGTTCTAGTGGTTCAACTTCATGTTGAAGAGTAGCAATATCAACAATACTCGTCCATTAAGCAAACATGTGAGTATTTATGAAGTTTTTTCTTCTTCTTATTTGGTATATCAATGTTTGAATTTACTAAAAGAAGTGTGTTTCAAGAGAACGTTTTGAAGGTATAATGTGAAAAAAACAATGGAGTGTTAGAAATGAGAATGCTAAGTGGACGTGTGATAGGAGAAGAATATACACAAAAAATAAATTATTACATAAAAAAAAGATAATGTAATACTAATTGAAAAAAAGTAATAAAAAATTAATTAAGTAATTTAGACATATACAAAAAATTCCACTTATTAACAAGAATAAATTGCATATAATTTTTTTTTTATGATGAATATATATAAAAATTATTTTAACATATTTTTATAATGATTAAAATTATATTTTATCTAAATTTAAAATAACTTATTTATTAAAATGTATTATGGATGAATATTTAACACGATTTTAATATAATTTTATTGTATTTGAAAAATAATATAATTATTGATTTATGGATGATTATTTAAAAAAATCATTAAAAAATAAAAATAAAAAATATTAGAGATGTTAATTTATTTAAAAATATAATCAAATATTAATATATATAAATAAAGTGATATAAATCTTATTTTATCGAATTGATTTTATAAAAATAAATTAAATTTAAAATTTATTATTAATATAATATCTAAATTTATTTTATAAAATTTTTAAATTATTATAGATTTAATTATAAAATTTTTCGGATTATTATCCGTTTATTTATAAATTTTTTTTTATTGTCAAATTATTTATAAATTTATAATATAATTTTTATTTTATTAATATAATTTTATGAAAATGAATTAAATTTTAAATTTATTAATAAAAAAATATAAATATAATTTTTGAAGAAGAATGCGTATAATTCCGTGGACAGCACCGTCAATGTAGACTGCATGGTGTCCATGCCTTCCCAACTACCAAAGGAGGAAAATTCTTTAAGAGGACCTCCAAATTAATTTAATTTCATAAAAAATGTCAAACTATATTTTAAAAAATACACGTCACTCACTATGTCACATTAAATTTAATACTTTCATTAATTTCATTTTGTGATGAACCACGACACACGAATCGATTGGAGATACCACCTACCATCAAGCATAATGGCAAATAAGAACTATCACAATTATTATCATATCAAATCTCACCACTCCATCACTATCAATTTTTTCCTATATTAATATAAATTCTACTTTATTAATAACACTCAATTAAATTTAAAAAATGTCACTTTGTATAAAAATAAATTTATAAAACATTTATTCTTGTTTTTCTCTCACATTTATTAAATTCAAATTTTATAATAAAAAATTATCAACTTGTAGTATGGAATTATTTATATCATACTGTACTAATTATTATTATACTGTTCAACTACATATTTAAAATGCATTATAATTTTGATGTTCTTAGAATAGAAGAAATAGGTAAAAAATGTGACATAAAGCTTGAGACTCACGTTAACCATTTTTCTGTTATTGTATTCGAAGAAGAAGTGAAATTGTTAACAGAGATAATTAAACTGCCCAATAAATTCGAAACAGAGATAATTAAAATAAATAATTAAAATAAATAATTAATGCGAATAATGTGTCGGTAATGAAGTGTGAAGGAAGAATATAAAATATTTGAGGGTTTTTGTTTATGCCTTCAGGCCGACAACTAATTCACCCATGAAAATAGACACGACCGTCCAATTTTAGTTTACTTCATCTTCGTTGCTCCAAATACAAGTTGTAAGACCAATAAATCAATTCTGCATTTTTTTATGTAATAAATTTTAAATATTTTTAAAAGAAAAATATTATATGTATACTTTAATTTCATGAAACTATAAATAATTAAATATTATATTTATGTTTAATGTATTAAAAAAATATTATATTTATATTTAGTGTACTAAAAAAATATGATATATTTAACTAAAAATTTGTTTATTTTTAATAAATATTATGAAATTTATAAATATTATATGAGTGTAAAAAAAAATAATATCCATTTATTATTATTTTAAAAAAAATAAGATTAAATAATTATTTTTATTTTGATTCCATTTTTAAAATAATTATTATATTATTTTTAAAATATATAATATAATATTAATGTGATCATTATTTATTAGTGATATATTTTTTATGATAATACATTAGAGACATAATTATATATATATATATATATTAATTTCATATTGATAAATATATTTACGTAAACTTCATGTTATATTTCTTTATTAAATAATTTAACGAAAGATACAATACTGAATATTTAAAAAAAATTAAATTAATAGAGAAAAAAATAAAAAATATATTAAAATAAATATTTTGTTTCTTAGAAGATTATGAAGATATAAATTTTAAGTATGTTTTTTTTTTCAGAAAAACTATACTTTATTAATTGAAACAATTTATATTCATATAAGAAGAGGTCGAAGCTTGTATAATTATTAAGAAAAAAAATTTAAATAATATATTTTATAATTTAAAATTGACTTTAAATATCACCAACGGATCCGTGGCGCAATGGTAGCGCGTCTGACTCCAGATCAGAAGGTTGCGTGTTCGATTCACGTCGGGTTCAAACCCCGATCCGATAGCTACCACCGTTGGATCTTTTTTCAATATCTTTTTATTTTAAAGAAAAAATGGTTAAATTACATTTTCTCATTTATAATATCTATCTAATGGGTGATTTTTATTTTTTAATTATTTATTTTAGTCTCACAATTTTAAATAGAAGAAGTTGATCCAAATAAACATACACTCGATATACATTAGGTAGGACAGTTCGCAGAATAGACCCATTTTATGTATTCTGATTAACATTTTGCGTACACATTAAATAGTATTAACAATATTATAATGTTTATCCAGAATTCAAAGCTCATTCATTCAATCACGGAAGGTAAGTTCAATGACTGAAATTAATTAAGACGTAACGTTTAACTAAATTTTGAAATCCAGACAAAAGTTAATCTGAACAATATACAAACATCTCTTACAATCACATCTACCGAAAAGATGTGTAGACATTTCAGTTATTTTCGCAATCCTATTTAGCATATTGTGGGGTTCAAATCTTATAGCGGATCATTAAAATTCTTTACGACAAATAAGACAAACAGATACCTCCCTATCCTCCAAGTATCATCAACGATTCAAAGCTTTTTTTCCTGGGGAACCTGTCACAGCCACAACAATAATTAAACATCCAAAATAGACATCTAATTTACCAAACTAATCTTCATTTTCATGTCTCGCAGCATAACAGATATTTAAGCTCATACTACAAAATTACATACCATATCTTAACAAAGATATTATATATATGTGACTCCACCTTCACTTTTTTTCTGTTTTTAATTGCCTACAGTTGTTAACATTCAATTGGGATGCAAATTGTGCAATCTCTGCATTATTTAATTCATGTTGTTGTGCTCTTTTTGTTCTATTTTATTTTAAGGATCAATGTCGCATAACCAGTCGAGGAAGCCCGTGGTAAGAGGTAACAGGTTGGAGAGTGGAGGAAGAGTAACAAGGCAGAAAAGTTTGACAGAAGGATTACTGGGTGTATTCCATTAACCAAAACCACGTTTTTTGTTGAAAGAACATGAATGGGTTAATTAAATTTGGGTCCTTTTATCCATTTAGTGGATGCAATGAACATAAAAAAAAGGAACACATACTTTCTGCGGTGAAGAGTGCGATTGACTCATAAAGAGTTGACTCGAAAGAGATAAAGAAAGTGGGTTAGAAATGCACTGATATCTATCTCGATAGAAGGGTTACGCGTTAGGGGATTTCCTTAAACAGAAGAGGTGTAGAGGAGGGAGAAGAAAGTATATATAGTACATGCATAAGAGGGTTATCTTTCAAAGTTTGAAGGAAGTAGAAGATAAAAAATGCATGTGAAGGAGTGTATAATATATAGAAAAGTACGTGGGAGATAGAAGATGAAAGATGTGGATGGTAAAACAAATAATAATGGAAGTGAGAATGGCACGAATCCAAAGTACCACGGTTTGGGATAAATGTTGGTGAAAAGTGAGAGTGAGTATTTGTGTGTTGGATGGTGTAGACAAGGGTCCAGGAAACAAGGGGGTATGGTGCCAAGTTGTGTGGGGCATGGAGTGACATAGGGTGTGGCTGTGGGACTTTGACAGTTACATTCCTATGCATGGAGTTAATTCTAAGGGGTACCCACCGTCCCACTCACCTCTTTTAACACACCATGCATGAATCAATGCTCTTTCCACTTTTCTCACTAGACTTCTTCTGTCTTTCCTTGCCCCTACCACCATTTCTATATTTACAACTCTGTCAAAACACACTTTCTTTGCATACCTTCATCACATTCATCACCTCATCACAATTTCCTTCGTTTTATATCAGATATCACTTATTAATAGAAAAGAATGTGGATCTACAGTTTTATATATTCTCTCAGTTCTTATAATACTCTTATTTTACTGTAAAATGTTCAGATGATGATGTAGCAGAGGGTGTTCATGTTCATGATAAAAATACTGTCTTATAAGGCCAAGCAGTTAAGGTACTATGAAGTTTAGGTTTATTATGATATCGTCATATAAGTTGTACTTTTGGAGTTATAAAGAGAAATTAAAGAGGGCTTGAATGTTCTAGGCCGTTGGCATTTAAGCCATGCTATTCAAAATTGTGAACCACCAAACTCTAAAAAACCTAGAAATGAGTAGGGAATTAATAACAAGTGTACGTAGTTGTAGCTTATTATCTATGTTGTAACCAATGAAAACCTGTGGTACCCTTTTAATCTATCAAATGGTGGTTGTTTATTTTATTACTCTATAAATAGGAGTTCATTTAAGGGACAATGGGTTGGAAAAAACCTTGCATTCACACTCACTCCAAAACCCTACACAACTATCCTTTAAAATAAAGAGCCAATTAAAGGACAAATGTATAGACCTCCTTTCAAGAGTATATTTAGAGGGGTGAAAAAAAAATACAAAGAGCTTGCTTTTATTGCAAAAAAGAATAACCTGCCCTTAAATTTATTTTGTAAAAATAATTCAACAATTGAAATTCTTTTATTTTTTAATTAATGAAAAACCAAAAATTATAAATTATAAATGAAAAAAATGTAATTTAACCATTTTTTCTTTTAAAATAAAAAGATATTGAAAAAAGATCCAACGGTAGCTAACGGATCGGGGTTTGAACCCGACGTGAATCGAACAGGCAACCTTCTGATCTGGAGTCAGACGCGCTACCATTGCGCCACGGATCCGTTGTTCAAAAATCTTCGCATAATGGTTTATAACTAAAATTATTAATTGGGCCATCGTGTTTTATGTTTAATTTGTAGGCCCATTTTGGATTGATTCATCCATATCCAGCTAGAATTATGCACTAAATCGACGTAGATAATTGCTATGTGAGGCTGAGTTGGGCCAAAGTTTGGGTTTTTAATTGCAAGCCCAAGTCTCTATGATTTTTGTGGCTTGTTGAAAGATAAATTACATGGAATATTTGTTTCAACATCCTATAAATATTTTGGTTCAACTTCGTTTATTCTAGAATGAGAATTTTGAAATTAAAATTTTGTATTTCAGAAGATTAATTTTAAAATGAATTAGTTTTGTGGAAAGAATTAGAGTAAAAGAGGACAGAAGCACGTGAAGGTGATTGATTGAAGCTAGAAGATAATATGTATATATATATATATATATATATATATATAGTTCTTTGATTCAGTTCTTTGAAATAGATACACATAATAGAGGCACATGTGCTTAGTTTTGTGGTTGAAGTTGAATTCCTGCGAAATTGTGGTTCTTAGCAGGCACAAAAAAGATCACCAATGTCAAATCACTCAAACCCCTCCCCCACAAAAAAGTACAGACAAAGATGTTCCTTCATTAAAAAATGTTTAGAGGATAAGATTAACATCATCAACACATTCCCATACTTCACTTCTACACTTATTCTTCAAATGGATTTAATCTTTCAAGATAGTTAGAAATTAACAAGTTATTAGTAAAAAAGTAATAAGTTATATGACATGTTTATATGATTAGCAAGAATTATAAGCGAACTGAACAAAATTATAGCTGATAAGTTTTATACTTATACCCCAGTTCTAGCCTTCGGCATACAAAAAAATTAAACAAAATATAAAATAAGTTTGATTAAACAAGATAGTATTTAGGTTTTCTGAGTTAACATTTATTGATTCTGTAATGCTTCAGAAAAGGAACAAAACATTTATTGATTCTTTAAAATTTGCATCTACAGAATGTCATCTGAATTCTTTAATTTATTGGTGTCAACTACCAGTCTTACAATAAAAAACAGTGCCATTGGACTTGTCCGCTAAAAGGCCCATTTCACAGCACTTCTAAGCCTACTTTGAATTATTCATATAAAAGGAGAATCAATAATCTATTGTCAAACATATATATATATATGCAATAACATCATCATTGGTTTTGTTTGGCATGATATTTGATGTCAGTATCATGATTTTGTTTTAGAAGCCTGACAATGATAAAACATTTATAAATTATCTTTGCTTTGAACTTTGAGTAGTATGAGATTTTTAACATATCTGAATAAGTTCCCAACATGGTAACTTAAATTTTCTTGAAATGTTTTGATCTGAAATAGTTATATTTACGGTATGCTTTGATATTCTCCCATCAAGCTGTGTGTATATGTATATATATATATATATATATATACATATATATATATATATATATATATATTGAAGTGAGTTATTATTAGGCATTATAGATGAGTGCAAAGTGTGACGTTGAAGGCAACTTTGTAACATGCACGTTCTATGCCTGTGAATATACACAGGAAACCCAATATTCCAATACCATAATGCAGAAGCAGAACAGAAGTTCATTGACGTTTGTGATGTTGAGTGAGTAATTTGAACTTCACACAATGTATGTATAATCGATTGACGCTGACATTGCATAGTTCTCCATTCAAGAAAAAACGTCATTTTCAGTTCAATATATTTATTTCAATATGCAATTATCTAATCATGAAATGTATCTTTCTATATATTCTACACATTAAGTTGGCGATGATCATACACAGTTTTTGACCCCACTCTTGTTGTGTATTCTACTGAGTGGACCTTTTATTTCGGTTTCAATGGACTAAAGCTGTATGCCAAAGCTGGAAAATCTTTAAAAATGCCACTGAGATCGCATGCGTTCTTCCAAGTCTTTCTTCTTTTTTGAATATGTGTTATTTACAAATTAAATCTTCATTTCAATGCAATAGTGCTGCTGTCTTGGCTTGAATAGTCGTATAAACTATTCGTGTATTGAAAGTTTGAAAGCGAAGATGAACCAACGCCACTTACACATATCGTGAGCTTCATGTGACTGAATTTACAAGGTGCAACAATCAATTTTTTTTTATTCTGTGCCTTCTTTTGAATTGAATATTCTTTTCACTGATTCAAAACTTCCAACAATAGCTTTGGCTCCACCACTTCTCCAAGAAAATGGAAAAACAATAAACTATAACTAAAGCACATAAAGGGAGGTAGCGCCATGGTTTAGTTCACACTTTTCCTTTTTCTTTTTTCATTTTGTTAACTGCAATCAATCACTGCATGTTGAGGTGTGTCCCAATATGAACAGTGGAATTTTTTTTGTACGGAATATGGAGACAAGAGAACTGGGTAAACGGCATTGATGGTGGAATTCTATAATTATTGTTAGAGCATGTACACTGGTGTAACTATTCTTTGAGTTCTATAATATTACATCAGTTTAAGAACTTTGAGTAATTATTTATGCAGCAAGGAACTATTCTTCTGCATAAAAACTGTCACATCAGATTTGCTAATAGTGAAACTGTATCCCACAAATAACTTTGTTTAAGGATGTTGGTAAAGAAAAAAATGTTTAAAGTTGGTCACGAGTTTGACTTTAAAAGTGGTTGCTGAATGATGAGAAGTTTTCATGCAACTACAAGCCCACCTTAAGTTTTCATTTTTCTGATATACCTTTAGATTGAGTTTGAGACCTAATTTTCATATAGTTTTTTCTCTTTTGTTCTTTTGGTGTGAACTTTAGGCGCTTCTCTTTCTGTCTTGAATAAAAAATGAAATTGAAGTGTTGGTTTTAGGTGTCCCTAATGCACAAAACTTTGGTATAATTGGTGTTTGAAATAAAAAAATGGTGAATAGGATTGGTTGGTAGGGAAAGTAGTGTAGATGTGGAGGAAGGAGTGGCTAATGAAAGAGGCTACTAATTAAAGATTAGTAGATAAGACACGGTAGATTTTGTGTAACTTCTGTGTCCCAATGATTTCCAAGAAGGGTCTTCTTTTTTATTGAGTCGATTCAGCATGTTAATCTGCATAGTGGGTTCTACATAATGGACCAGAATTGAAGGTAGTTAGGACCCGTAAATGGAATGACTTGTTCACTGAGTTTACCATTGCAAATTCTTATGCACCTTTTGAGAGAGAAATTTCATTTGGATCATAAGAGTATGCATGAGCCTGTTTCTCCTCTGTAAAGGAAAAACTTGTTAAAAAGAACCACACCAAAACTGACAGTGACAGTGCCCAATTTAATAAGGAAATTGGCTATTTCAAAAATCACTCCTTCTTTGACTCGAAAATTAAAGAAATTTAAAGCATCTTAATGGCATGTAAACCCCTCATATAATTGAAGTTCCATAAAATAATGATAATAATAGAACCCTAAAATAGAAAGAGATAAAGGGATAAGTATATATATAAATTTTTCATTTAATGAAATTTCTTAAAATAAAAGAAAATTTCAAACATATTCACACAAGGTATTTTTAAATTACTATTTAAAATTTCTGAATTCACTTGTTCAATTTTCAAAACTATTTTATGAATAAAATAAGGTTTTGAGCTAACTTAAAATTAAAGGTAAAAAGGTAAAAGAAGTGAATTGTTCACGTAACATGCCTAACTTATCTTCTTTTGCATATTGAATTGCATGTAATAACTTACCAAATCAACTTGTTAATGAATTATGCGGTTATTACTACAACATGTGAAGATAGGTAATAAAATCATATTTTAATAAGTAAGGTTTTGTCTGATTCTTTGTTAAAAAAATTAATAACAATCTGAATCTAGTTTTTTTTTAAGGTTTACATGATGTTGAAGAATGTCAAAAAATAATGTTTTATAAATTTTTTTATAAAATTAATAAACTTAATATATTATTGTTTAAACTTAATATATATATATATATATATTAATAACTACAATTTTCTTATATTATTATTATTTAACATACACATTGTATATGTTATATATAATTAAGTATATACAACGTTCCATAATAAATTAATTTGATAATATATTTTATAATTATGTTTTTCTAAATAATAAAACAATAAAAAATTACTGATATGTATTGTTCCTGAAAAGTATAATCTTTTAAATATTATAGGTTATTTTAAAATTTTTAATATTTCTCTAATATTGAATCTAAGTTTCATAAAATAGTTTATATAAAATTTTTACCTCTCTCTCTCTCTATATATATATATATGAATGAATTTCAATTTTTAATTTTATCTTTTCATTTTTTTTAAAATTTAATTTAATTTAATATATATTAGACTCTCAAAATTTTTTATAATAACTCAACTAATATCTTTAAATAAATTTTATGTTAAACTTTTACAAGTTTTTATAATAACTTAATTAATATTTTTAAGTAATTTTTCATATAATTTTTTAAAATATTTATGATAAAGAAATCTCAATTCCTTGTAATATATTATAAATTTTAATTAAATAAAATGTTCTCTTACCAAGAAATTTATAATAATTGATAATGTATTAGCCAATCCATTAAATTAAATTATGTTAACCCTAAAGTATTAAAAATATTTTCGTTTATATTTATTTATTATTATTTTTAAACAAAATTTAAATTATATTTTAATAATTTTGTAAAATTGAAAATTTTATGTAGGTCTAGATGGTTAATAATTAATAATAATAAGTAAATATATGAATTTAATACCTTTAACAAAATTTATATAATAAAATACTTATAAAATTTTGTTATTTATATTTATTTGAATATGCTAATATGTTGGTCTCACAATATTGTTTAAATAGCTAAGATTTGGACATTTAAATTAAAAAAAAAAAAAAGTTTTTATAAAAGTGTAGACTAGGTCTATTTAGTTCTTTCACAAATTTTCAGTCCATATAAATACTCTTATTATGATTATCATTGTTTTTAGTCTATATTATCAAGTATTTATTATTAATTATATTCATTAAGATTTGTAAGTTACATTATGTAAATAACTCGTTTTAAGTGATGGTAACGTGATAAAATATTATTGGTTGAAGATATTTTATTATTATTCTAATTTTACTTTTGAAGAATTAAAATAATAATAATAATAATAATAATAATTAAGACGGAACCATTTCTCACACATTTAAAAAAAATAAAATATTGGAGATGACTTACAAATTCTTTAAGAAAATATTTAAAACAAAATATTGAGAAAATATATCAATAAATATCCTAAGATAAATATTAACATCAAGGTGACCCAAAGCATTATATAACGTAATTATTTAAATAGCACATCATCGTTTGTAGTTAAAATATGAATAAGAGGACTCTAGGAAAAATATAATGTTATTAAAACAATTTACATACTAATTTTAATTGTTTCTTTAGTGTAAAAAATATAAAAATAATATATATATTTTTTTAAATTGGGGAGTTGATTTGAGAGATGAAAAGAGAAATAAAATTAAAAAAAAAATTAAAAGTAAAATTATTTAAATTAAAGAAAAAAAATGGAAGAAAATAAATAATTTTATTTATTATAAATATTTTTTAAATTTTAATATTATTTTAATTATATATTATAATTATAATAAAAAATAAATATAATTTTAATAATTTTTTTATTATTTTTATTTATTCATTATTAAAATAAAAAAACATCCATAATTAATTATGGTATCATAACTAATAACTAATAACAAATTATGGATATCAAAATGTACTCTAAAAATACAACACAATATTTTCTATCTCTTTTTTTTTTTAAGGAAACTCTTTATTCTGTCTTTCTCTTTCTTTCTATTCTTAAAAAATAATTAAATTACTTTTTTTTTTTCATGAATAGTAAATCAGCAGAAATAAACATAATATTTACATATTTTTGAAGTATTAAATACATTTAATTTTAATAAAATATTAAAATAATTTGTAAAATAATTACAGAAGCATCAAACTTAATTCACTAGATTAAAAAGATAATAAAAGTAAATATTAAGTGTTTATCTCACTCTATAATAAGTAAATGTTATATATATATATACAGGGATTTGTTTATTTTAAGAAAATAAAAATATTTCTCTAATTTTATCATTAAGCTTTTTAATCTAATAATTAAAATAATACAGTATTATAAATTATTAGATAAAAAAATAAATTATATAATAAATCTAATTTTTATTTTTAGAATGAATAATTCTTTTTCATATATATATATATATAAAATAAAAGAAGAATGTTCTCTTCAATAATAAATAAAAGAAAATTAGTTTTGATATGATAAGAATGGAGAGAAATGTATTTGAATTTCTGGGAGTAATCACATCTTCTCTTTCACATATAACGTTTGAGAAAGATGTAAGAACTACCTGTTGATTGATCTGACGGTGAAGGAAGATTGTGCGAGTGTAGCAGCGGATTGGATCAAACGGTGGTAGAAACACCACATGTGGATGAAGTGTCTGAGACTGAGACCCGAAACACAGAGAGAGATATTGCGATTCAGATTGTAATGTCAGCGACACGTTTCGCAATGACTCACCTCTTTCGCCTTTAAACATTCCCCAACTAACACCCTCGATTTCCTCACATGTGTCCTATTCCTTCCTCCGTCGCAGACCTCCTCTCTCGAAGTTTACGCCACCGCCGCCACCGCCGTCGATCCATTCATCTCATCGATGCTTCTCTTCTGCTCTCCCAGTCCTGCACCTCTCACTCTTATTAATACATGCTACGCTCACAATCCAATGCGTCACCGTTTTGTTTCTTACAAAAATGTATTCTTACTATATTCCTAACTTTCCCACAATAAAAATTTAATCACATGTTAAACACATTTATGTCAATTTTTAATATTATATTATTTTGTTTTAAATTAAACATATTAGTTATATTAACTAGTAACTTTATGTCTTCCAAATTTATGTCACTTTTTATACATTTAGTAATTTAGTCTTGTTTTACAAGCGATATAACGTTGCTTTTGTGATATGAGGTTTTGTTCTTATCTACTTTCAAGTAACATGAAACTAACGGGAATTATTTTTTAGGGTATGTGTAATATCAATGTCCATTTAATTATTAACACGATAAGGTATAATACATTTTATTTGTTGTAATCCTAAGTTATCTTTAGGTTTATTCTATAAAGATGCCTTGTGATCATAATATTTAATACTATAGGATAGCTTCTAAATATCATATTTTCTTAATAAATTGATGTGTAAACATAAGCCTTATAATCAACATTAAAATAATAATATCTTAAATAGCATTCACACAAAAATAAAAGCTAAAATCAAATATAATAATTGATATATATTATTAATAAATTTAAAATTTAATTTATTTTTATAAAATTGATATAATAAAATAAAATGAGATTTATATATTTTATATATATTAATTTAACTAAATTTTTTAACAAATTCGAATTCGATTATAAAATTAAAAATTTATAAAATAAGAATTTGAAAATAAATAAATTCTAATATCAAATTATAATTTAAAAATTATTTATGTAATTAGAAAAACTTACTGAAAAATCGTTAAGTATTTTATTACTTTAATGTTAAAAAAAAAAAAAAACAGAAATCTTGAAAAAATGCAAGTGCTATGAACGTTTGTATTTTCTTAACTTCCTTTCCGCTTTTGCTTTACCATTCCAACATTACGGGTCAACATTGAAGTGAGACTCTACTTTCTACAACGAAAAATTATGTTTACGTTAATGAATATGTTATATTTAAAAAAATATAAACATTTGATAAAATGTTGTTGTTTAAATTTTTATCAAAGAGTAAGAGCATGTATGATAACAAAATCAAGTAGAAATTCAAGTAATTAATACTTTTAGAAATTCAAGTAAAATTTATGATATTTTCCAGAATTAATGTATATAAGATTTGGTATAATACAGTCAAAATCAAGAACCATGTTTCTTATCATATAAAAATTGGCTTCTCTGCATGTAAAACAAATTTACAGAGAGTATAAACAAAAAAAATAAAGTATTTTTAATTTTTAATAAAAAAAATAACAATTATTCTAATACGTCCATTATTTATCATACATATATACATAATATTTTTTATTTTGTTTTTATTTTTTTATAAAAACTGAAATAGCTTTAACCCTCTAAAAATAAACTGGAAGTTATATATTAATCAATAAATCGATTGTTGCACCTACCAATGTATTGATAGAGTAAAATTTGACTCAGATTTGTAAAAATTATTTTGAGTTTTAACTTATAAAGGAAACAAATTTGATTGAATGAAAAAAAAAATCTATTAAAAAAGTTCAATCAAGTTATTTTTAGAGGGTTAAAGCTATTTATCCAATTAACTACTGTAATTCCTTAGCATTTATAGAAATTTTTATATTTGCATTGTGATAATGTTGAACATACAATTGTGCAGATATATAATATTATTAAATAATTATTTTATATTGAATACATAATCAACTGAGAATATACATACTTGATAATTATGTCATTTATATTTTTTTTCATAATTTATCTTAATTTTTTTATAATTTTTTTTTCCATTAAATATAAATAGGTTGCACCTACATCTTTTAGATTCAACCACATTATTCGATTATAAAAGTTTATCTTTTTAACCATAAATGTAGTTTTCTCCCGATCCGTAGGGTTAGATGAAAAATTTGTTATATCCTGATTAAATGTCTATAAAACTTAACAACTCATAACTCCGTATCTCAGTTACCAAGTAATAAAAAAAATCACTATGCATATCTGCCATTATAAGAATAAAAAATATTAAATAGATATAATAATAAAAAATATTTAATAAATATGTCCAATTATATTGATGAATATATCTATCAAGTACTTTCTTTATTTATTATTATATTTATTTTATATTTTTTATTGTTATAGTATATATATGGTAAGAATATTTAAGATAATAACTATTGAAATCTATAATGTTAAGATAGTAGGAGATGGAAAATCAACTCAAAAAAGATAAGTGATTACTAAGAGATAATTAAATCAAGAGAAATGAAAAAAAAAATCCATACTATTAAAGAGGTTTTTAGAAGAACTCTTAAAAGAAAAATTCAATAAAATTACTCAATTTATTAATACTCTTAATTATTAATTATAGTATAGTTTGTAATAAATTATTTTTCTACACATATTTTTATTTTATATGGAGATGAATCTTATTGTTTAGTTTATAGGATAGGTTAACTAATATTGTTAGTTTATATATTATATGAATAAATTTACTTATTTATAAAATATTTTTTACAGATTTTTTTTATAAAAAAATTAATTATTTATTAAATGTTTTCTATAAATTTATTTTTATAAAAAAAAATTAAAAATTTTGTAAAATATTTTTTATATAAAATTTATTTGTAAAAAAATTCATCCTTAATTTATTATAAAAAAATTTTCATGAATTTATTTATAAAAATTGTTTTATAAATTTTTTTGAAAAATAATTTTTTATTTATAAATTTATAGTTTATAAAAAAATTTATATTTTTCATTGATTTTAAATATTATTTATAAATTTATTTTATAAAAAATATAATTTTTTGTTGTGGTATTTTTTCTTTACATGTGAATATAAAGTTAAGAGAAAGAGGTGTGATCACTTTTTTTCTTGAATTTTTTTGCTATTAGAATTATCTTCTATTGTGTGAATTATCCACCACTTTCAAGGTATCAAAATCCTCCCCAACAACAAGTGTTAATCAAAGTTGAAGTCATAGTTTTAATCAAACATCAACATAAATAACAAATTATGTACATTTTGCAGTTATTTGGTTAATACATAGACAACATTTAACATTAAAACCAAGGTTCTAAGTAAATTTTATTGAATAGTAAAAAATATAAAAAAGAAGGTGTAATAAAGACTGGTTTCTTCTGAATTACTGGTAGGAGGTATGATCTATCAAGGGTTCGTACTTAACCTTTAATATTTCAGCTCAAATTTACTTCTAATGGTTGAAATTCACGCCATCTTAAATATAAAAACTTTGTTGGGCATGTTCATAACAATATAAAAACTTTTAAAGTTGGTAAATCAAGTATTTCTGATAAGAATTTTTGAGGTATTTTGGGAAGGGTCACGTTAACTACTTAATTACTTTTTCACCATCTATCACTATATAAGGTATTATATGTATACATTATTCATTTTTTATACTCAAGAACTTGTATATCACAGTGTTTGTGGCATTCATCTTCATTGCCAGAAGCACCCACTATATTCAGACGTATTAAAATCCTCTCTAACTATAAGTGTTAAAAAAAGTTATTCGTTTCATTAAATATCAATAGACGTATGAAGTTGGAGTAAAATTACATTCACACTATTTTTTAAGATCTTAAATATAAACTGTTATTAAAATTCTTTCTTTTTAAAATTTCTGAGTCTTTGTGAGTTTAGACGATCGAGAATGAAAATGAGAAAGAATATTTTTGAATAAAGCTAAAAGTAAAATTTATATGATTATAAAGATTAAATTTTTATTAATTAGATTTTGCATGTGAGAAAGGAATAGGTTGAGGAATAAGTTGCAGTTGCTCTGGTCATAAAAGTATATATGAACTTATCAACCGACTAATTCTTCTGTGCTTCTACAAAAAGACACCACTGAAGAATATTGTTGACTTATGTAACATACTTTCTCCGTAAGCTTACATGCCATGTACACAAATTTCTCGTACATGTTATCATATATATGACATATAGTGATTAAGTTTAAGAAAAATGAAAACTTTCAGAACCTTAGTTGTGAAGTGTAAAATGGGTATAGAAAATATGGAGAAAATGAAAAATACAGTGAGTGTTGTAATAAGAAAGGAAGGAAGAGGAAAGAAAAATTATGAGAAAAATGAAATTGTTGAGTTTAAAAAAACAAAGTTGTGAATTGAAAGGGTTTCAAAAGACAATGGTACCCTTTCATGTGTAATACTAATATAGCTAGCTAGTTGGCCAACACATGGATGGAACCACCACTACATCCCAATTCTGAAAGCTTTACACGCTTTTAACACTCTCTAGAAAAGTGGTGTTCTTTTCTTTCTCTGAGGACTCATAGCTTTTCCTTTTTCCCATTCTCTTCTTAAATCCATGGACACAGCTCAGTGGGCACAGGTACACAGAGCTACTTTTTCTGTTTTCTTTCCATATAATCATGAAAATCTCAGCTGGGGGTTGTGATTTTCAACCATAATTTAGATTATTAAGTTTTGGGCTTGGGAATTTATTTTGATTATATTGTTAGTTCTATGGGGGGAAGTTAAGTTTCACTTTATCCCCAACTTTTTCTGATGTTCAGCTCAACCCCCCACTAAATTCAATTTTTGTTGCTGTCTTTTTAAGATCTTTCCCTCATTTATTTTTATCTGCTATTGAAAGTACTGCTCCTTTCTTTTTCCCATTTTTTTTTTCCTTTCCACCATCTGATAAAAGATAAAGGACCCAAGAAAAAGTTAACATATTTGTTTGTATCATATCACTGCTGTTGTAATCCCTCAAAGTGTAGTAATAAAAACACCTTCTTTGTTTGCTTGTCTTGTTTGTTTCCTTCCTAGACTTTTTTTTTTTCCTCCGCAAAGGTTTTGAATTCAGTTATGGCCTTTTGCTGTCTTTTTGTTTTTACTGTTTTGAAATTTGGATATTTTTTCAGGGTATTGGAGTGGTTAAACCTATGGAAGGTTCAAAGCCTCCTCCTATGTTGGAGAGAAGGGCAAGGCCTCAGAAGGATCAAGCTTTGAACTGCCCAAGGTGCAATTCCACCAACACCAAATTCTGCTACTACAATAACTATAGCCTCTCCCAGCCAAGGTACTTTTGCAAGACATGTAGAAGGTATTGGACCGAGGGTGGTTCTCTGAGAAACGTTCCTGTGGGTGGTGGCTCTAGAAAGAACAAGAGATCAACTCCATCAGCATCATCACCATCATCAGCAGCACCAACAAAGAAGCTTCCTGATCTCACAACACCAAATTTTCCTCAATCTGCTTCTCAGGACCCTAAGATCCACCAAGGCCAAGACCTTAACTTAGCATATCCACCGTCTGAGGACTATAGCACTGTGTCTAAGTTCATCGAGGTTCCTTACAACACTGAATTAGACAAGGGCGGTCTTCAAAACGCCACTTCCTCATCAACTCCATCTCAGTTGTCTGCCATGGAACTTCTCAAAACTGGGATTGCTTCCTCAAGGGGTTTAAACTCCTTCATGCCAATGTATAATTCAACTGGGTTTCCTTTGCAAGACTTTAAGCCACCACCTGGCCTTAACTTCAGTCTAGAGGGGTTTGAAAATGGTTATGGGGGTCTTCAGGGAATTCAAGAGGGTCCTACTGGTGCAAGGATCTTGTTTCCTGTGGAGGATTTGAAGCAGCAGGTTCCAGCCACCAATGAGTTCGATCAGCAGAATAGAAATCAAGGGGATTCAACTGGGTATTGGAATGGCATGAATGGCATGTTAGGTGGAGGATCGTGGTAGATATTAGAGAAGAAAAAGAAAAAAGAAAAAAAAAAAAAAGGGAGAACAAGGGTTGCTGTTTTAGTCTTTATTTTTATTTTTTTTCTTCTTTTCTTAATGGGGGGAGTGTGGTTGTGTTTGGAGTGATCAGAACCACTAACAAAATAGGGTACATGGCTGCTGTTTGGCTTCTTTTTAATCCATTTCAATTTTTGGTCTTCTTTTCCTTTCTCTAGTAGTCCCACTTTGATTGTTGGCTTTGGTCCCCGAAGAATGTGGCTGTATTTTGAAGCTACCTTTCATTTTTATTTAGGTTAAGCATCAGGAGTATTTTGAAGCTATCTTTCATTTTTATTTAGGTTAAGCATAAGGAGTATCGAGTTCCATAACCTATATCATAATCAAAACTACTGATTTTTCATTTTCATTTTTGACTTACCCGTGAGAATAACGCTTATTCTTGGGGTTTTATGGGGTTTTACCAGGATCTCCGGGCACGGTTTGCTGCCACCACAGCAAGGAAAAGGATTCCCATCAATACAATTGTCAGGTACCAAGAGAGTTTGGTCTGTCATGCACAACCTTCAAATTTAATGCTCGATCTTAAGTATAATTAATTGATTTTGGTTAATAAGGGTACTTAACAACAGCTTAGTGCACCAAATAACTAGTTTTTAGTGTTTCTATTTGTAAATTCTAAACTTGGATTTTGGGTGATTTATATATAGTCCTTAGACATAAAGTGATTTGGAATGATGGCTGTCAAATCCTTTACAGCAAAAGTGGTCTCACTCTCTCTTTTCCTTTCTTTTTGCTTGCCAACCGATCAGAAGTGTCAGATCTTAACAGTACCGCTTGGTATTTCAGATTCTTCCATCCTTCAGTTTTCACGAAGAAACCAAATAGGATCTATAACATGACAGTAATAATACATTGGTACGATCCATGAATTAATTCTACTCAGCTAACTACACCCTTGTAATTATAATAATCATACACCGCATAAGGTTATCAAACTGCACTTTAACGTTTCCCTATGCTTTCCGATCACTACCACTTTATAGAAACCACAACTACAAAAATTTTCCAACATTATTTCTTCTATCTCTTTAGTCATTTGAACCGAATGCAATCTTTTTTTTTTTGTTCATTCGAAGTTGGTCCCATGTTTTTCACTAACAGTTCCCTTCTGTTGATGAAACTTCGTTCAGTCACTTTGGTCCAATTTGTGAACATTATTATTTCATTTATACATCCCCACATGGGTTTCTTTTCCCTTTCTTATATTGAAAGCCAAAGAAGCTGGAGCTTGACTCTGGTCTCTCCTTTTCCAGTGGAGGGTCCTACAAACATTCCTCTTGGTAACCGTGCAGGAATATTATCCTCCACTGCGAGTGTCCTCCTCCATGTAGAGATAGACCTGGTTCACTTTATCCAATATAATATTATAATAATGTAACCTGGTAAATATTAATTCATGGTGACCTTGCTTGAGTCTAACGTGTTAAGCATATGCATTCTAAATTTAAATAAAGTTTAACAACTTTGCAGTTAGGTCATGGAGGAATCTAGCTCTTGCTAATAGCTAATTGCCAATTGCCAAACTCAAGTCATATAAGTCATATATGATCTACTCCACAAAACATCCACTACCAATGTTTTGTTATGTTTATGTTTATTTATTGATTTTGTGTTTGTTGCAGAAGAGTATGAATAGAATGTAGTGTCATTGATTTGGATTTACGTATATATATTTTGAGATCCTAGAAGAAGGAGTCTACTATATTTAGGGTTTGGTAAAAGCATGATTCATTCATCTAGCAAGGAAATTCTCATTCCTTATGACTAAATCATATGGGGAGAATTGATGTATGTAGGCATTGGATGATCAAAACCTAGAGGAGGACCCTTTCAACCTAGGGCTTCTCTCCAATCATGACCTTTTTACATTAGGGTTTCTACGTACTAGACAGGCCCTAACATTAAGGACAGAAAGGGTAATTATTCACGTAGCTGCGGGACTATATATATGCAAGCAGGTGATCATTCATTTTTCTAACGAAATCATGTTAAGAAATGTACACCTTTGGGATCGTCTCGGAGCAATTTGTTTGGCTACATATGGCAACATTTTAAAGTCAAGACACAAGAAAGAATGGGCTATAACCTAGCTGCTTTGTATAAATTTTTATTGCAAATCCTATTCATTCCCTCCATTGACCAATATAAATAATTGTTACATCCTTGTTACCCAAATTTACTCTATGAAAGATGCTCCTGAAGATCTGTATATAACCTTTGGCTTCTTCATCATGCTACTTCATACATATCAACAATTCTAGCTACCTTATTATAGCCTTCTAGATTGCTATAACCATCGTGTTTATGACCTGTGATCAGCCTCTGCCTTAAGAACACATTTTAGATATTTCTCTAATACTCAACATTTTTTTCAAATAAAAGATGCAGTGCATGTTTAGTGAGTAACAGTGTGAATTCAACTCATTATGATTTTACAGCAACATATAGTTACTTTTGCCACCATTTCAACATGATTTTATCCACCATGTCATTTCTACTGAGAAATTAAACATACTAACAAACTTACATGGGAGGTGTCTTGATTTAAAGTTGAAAATTTGAATGTATTAGTTTTCTTCTAATTTATCTATCTATGTTTCTTTGTTTATTGCATGCTTAATTTGAAAATATATATATTATGTTTTGTTGATTAAATAAATAAATAAAAGTTTAAATTTTGAAGTAACAGTGCATGCAAAGCTACTTTGAAATTTTGTTGGTAGCACTCAGAAGATCACATGAAATATCAACACTATTAAGAGTCTCCATTTTGACCTATATGACACAAATTAATAAAGACAAATTACTTTTGTTTCCTATCATTGTCCTCCAAAAATGAAATCCTCCTTAAACTTGCCTTATCAACTATTCAAATGAATATGTAACCACTGTTTATCCATACCTATGTATTTGGTTTTGTTTATAAATTATAATAGACAATTTGGAGAGAAAGAATTTCATATGAAAATTTGTGGATTAAAATGATTTATCTATAAAGTTAGTTTTTAGATTACTAATAGCAATTATGAATATATTTTTTTTTATGTTTTATTTAGATATTAGTTATTTAATAAAGTTGTTCAGGTAATATTTAATAAGGTCTCTCACAATTTTTAATAAGGTGTGTTCAAAACTTTCATTCTATTAAATAGCTACGGTTAATTGTCTTGTCTTATTAAATATACACTCTCTCCTTTCATTGTTGATGGTTTCATTTGAATGCCATTTATTTTTCTTTTATATTTTTTTTCTAATAATTTTTAAAAATTATTGTATGTTATTATCTTAGTAATTTGTATAGGAAACTGTTCAATCTATAAGATGGTATTCACAAATTTATTTTTCAAAATGGATTGAATCATTCTAATATACAAAATATAAATAAACTTTTTGGTCGGTAAAATTTCACACATAACAAAATTGATTCATAAACTCAAATAATAACATTAATTTGTTTTAGTTTCAATTTTTTTTTTTTAATCAGCAGTTTCAAACCCTTAAAATGATGATTGAAATTGGTAGTCAAAATCGAGATTTTATTCAAGATCGTCAAGAAAAATATAAATCGTAAATTAAAAGATAGTAACACGAATCATAAGATCGTATAAATTTATAAAATTTATATAAATCATATAATTAAACTTAAAATATATAATATACATTATTGAAATAAATATTAATAATAAATTGAAACTTGAAAAAATAAATAACATATATAAAAATTTAGAGAAATACAAATATTGAGTATTGCGGAAATAGAGAAGATTTGAGAGAAGAGAAAAAATTATAATATTATTTTAAGAAAATAGAAAAATATTTAATTTTTCTTTTAATTTTTTTTAATTAAATTTTAAAAAATGACTGTTAAAATATATATATATATATATATACACTGTTGAAATAAATATAAATAATAAATTGAAACATAAAAAAATAAATAACATATAAAAAAATTAAAAGAATACATATATTGAATATTGAGGAAGTGAAAATATTTTTAGAAAAAATGATAAACTATAATATTTAAAAAAATAAAGAAATATTTAATTTTTATTTTAATTTTATTTAATTAATATTTAAAATGTGACTATTGAAATATATAATGTATATAGTGAGATGAGAAAAGAAATAGGAAACTTTGTTTCTTAAAATTTGAAACATTAACCACTTCAAACAAAATGAAAATAAAATCATAGCCTAACCCTAACCTCCTTATAGCAACGGTCAGCATCTCTCCCAACATCTAGTGTATTAATGCAGCATCATTCATTATGACCCGTGTTGAGAAAAGAGATGGAGAAGGAAAAAAACAAAGATACAACTCCTAAATAACGACTCGTGCTGAGAAAGGAGAAAAGCGATGGAGAAAGAAAAGAGCGAAAATACAACTCGTAAATACATGCGACGGAGGATCGAAAAAATCGTTCCCCCGAAAATCCTACACAATTTGGTAAAAAATCCAATTTTTACACATAAACTCGAAAACTTTAAAAAAATCATAAAATTGTAAGATCTTACTAGTTAAATCGAGATTTCGACTACATAATTGTAATGACTATATTTATTTTCAATAAAAAATAGCTTAAGATGATTACTTTAATTTAAATAGTAAACTTATGCATTTCTAACTGAAAATTTTCCTTTATTAGTTTCCACAGTTGCTAGCATAAGAATGAAATTAAAAAAAAAAATGATAGTGTGAAATTTTTATTAAAATTCATGTAAGTTGCTTTTATGTGATAATATAATTCCAAAGAATATTGAAAGATTATAAATATAATATAAATATAAATATTTAGAAAAATTAAAAAAAATAATAAAAAAGAATTTGAAGTAAAAAAAAAATATTGAAAATAAAAAGTTGTTAGTAAATAAAAATATTATAAAAAATTTAAAATTATATATTTTTTTGTTACAAAAAGATTATATATCATCAAATATTAAAAGAAAAACAAAAAAAGTAAAAGAACTAATTAGCAAGTGACAATATCCAAATTTTTCAATTAAAAAATAAAGTACACATAACAAAATAGAATAAATAAGAAAAATGAATATAAAAAAGGTAAAAATAATAATAATATGGATAAAATAAAAAATAAGACATATAAGTAATCTTAAATAAATAAATAATAGAAGAAAAGAAATGAATAAATTTTATTTTAATATTTTTCTTAGAAAAAATATAGTATCTTTAACTATACATGTTCCATTGCTGTGTTTTTTTGTATAGTTAAGAAGTTTAATGAAAAATCTAATATTTTCCTCTATTACTCACTAAAGTCATCTTTTATAATAAAAGTGTATTGTAAAATATATTTCTTGATAGTGATAGAAGTTAGAATTTTAGGTTGAATATCATAAAAAGTGTAACGTTCTATTTTAAACTACACATATTTCTTTGAGGTATTATTTGTATAGTTGGAAAACATGCTTAAAAATTTATAATTCATTCATATATATAAAACACCAAAATCTACTTTTTCCAGGATGAAAACCAACCCCAAAGTTGACCATTTAATTATGGAAAAGTTCAAGTTTCACATTCTATAACATTTTTTTTTTTAATCTCAAATTATGAGAAAACAATCTCATATATCTTTTCCATCTCTTATAAAAAGGAGATCATCAATTTTTGTGAAGACAAAAAAGAAAGAAAAAAAAAAAGAATATGGACTTAGCAGTAAATTGTTGGGCCTAGGTTAACTTGTGGTTTTCTTTTTACAATTGAAAAGCTTGATAAAAACATGCACAAATCATTTCTATATCTCAAACACCAAAATTAACTTCTCGAGTTAATAAAAATCAACTCCAAAATATGTTATTTGTGTTAATTAATTTGTCTGAGGTGTTCTTTATCTAAGAAAGCATGATTAAAAATCTACCATTCATTCTCATATCTCGAACATCAAAATTATATTTTATATGGATAAAAATGAACCCACAAAAATTGTAAACATAATTTTTCATTTCATGAAAAGATGCACCTTTATCAACTTAAAAAGATAAAAGAAAACAAAATATTATCTCTCCTTTTCTAAAAAATAAAAGTAATAGTAAAAAAAATCTATTCTTTTTACTTTTCCTATTCTTTTCCCCTATTTCTTAGTAGTCTACTGAAAACTTTCAAACACCACTGTGGTGGTTGAACATTTCTTAAGCTCTAATCTTCAGAAATTAAGCAAGAGTTGGCGGAAATCAAGGTGAAATGGTAAAAGGTTGTCATGCTTGGTATTATTAAACCGAAAGGAAACAAACACATGAATATGTGAAGTAATCAATGCTACAAGTCTTAGCTTATTATCATGATCTTAGATAGCAATAAACATATATTAAATTCTTCCAACTAGTAGAGACAACCCTCATTATAATCATTGGTAATTAAGCAACACACTCAGACTCTAACAATCTTTGAAATTATTGACTAAAACTTATGAAATCCACTAAATGATGTATACTGGCTCTACATGTGACCAACTTCACTCAGTTTCATGAATTTTATTAAACTTTCTGTTTTTATTTTTTCAAATTTCCTGAATCTCAAAAGTTACTGATCTATAAATTGGAACATTGTAAAGAAAACTGTATATACTGTATATATCATTGGTTATTGTCCCTGAAAAGTTGTATTCTACGTATACCTTTGCATACCAAAATAGGAAACTGTTCAATATTTGATATGGTTCTAATGTAAAGATGTTTAGGCAGGAAGAAATTGGTACCATTTTTCGGCTCCTTGCTTATTCTGATGTTAGATGTGGGATGCTACCGACTTTGTTTTAACACCTTTTTTTGCAAAAACTAAGTCTTTTTAATAGAAGTTTCATCCTTAGAATTTAAAAAAAATTGGAACTTTGTAAATGGTCAAGAAAACTGAATGCATGGATATGGAAAATTGAAACAGAAGAGCAAATATTGCAGGCTTCGGCTACAATATTCTTTATGTATGAGCAGCTTACATTAATTGACAAATGAAGCAAAACTTTAAAAATACAGCTTTTTTCGTGAAAAGGGGCCATCCAGAAGACCAAATTTTGAAGCTGGAAAACATAAGATCTACTACTTTATATATCAAGCATTCAAGCCACAAAAAAAGGAAAAAGCTTTGCATGAAAGCAAAGTTCATCTTCCCAAAAAGAAATCTGTAGGATGGTCAATGGTTGTAATATAGACCCGATATTGTTCTACATAGATTTTAACCATGTTATTCATAGACCAGAAAATGAATACACAATACTATTAACAAGGAATAAACAGTTTATCTTACAATTTCACTTCTGGCCATAACCTGAGGAAACATGAAATTGGGGAAACAATGACAAATTTAAAATGGTTGAAGGTTCTCCTATACAAGATGACACCGCAAGGCATGACAAGAACCAACATGGAACAGAATGAATGGATTGCGGGTACAAAGTAATGCTACCAGTTCTCCTTAACAATTTTAGACTTTTCAAGTATGAACTTTCCTTCCTTGTACTTCTGGGACGCTTCATAAGCTCTTTCATACTTCCAACCTAAAACTTCACGGCAATCACCACAATAAACATCAGCAACAGTGTGGAGGCCAGTCAAGAGATGCCTGTCTTCTTTTGGCCCCGTGACAACATTCATTGCATGGGAAAACAGAAAGGCTCGACCGTTTCTTCCCTAGTTATAAAATTTGTGACAATAATTTCAGAAAAAAATGACCTGTGAAAGCTTTTTTAGCAGATAAAATCATTAATCTCAAATCTAAGTTTAAATACCAAGAACAACAAAAAACCTTCGGCTAGAGGATTGTGATGTCCAAATGTGAATACAAAGATCCCTTCCCAATATTTTCATCTAGGAAATATGTAAAATAATGAATGAACAAAACACAACTAATAGGCAATCTTATGATATTGACTGTTATGTCAGTTAACCATTTAAAGAGAGAGAAAGAAGTGAAAGGTTGAAAATCTAAATCTCCTACTTTCCTCAACAATATCCCATATCTTCAACACTGCCATTCCATTGTCTTCCCACAACCACATTTGAAATGATGTTATCAAATTTCAACCAAAATCATCCTCTGTGGGCAGATAACCATACATTGAAAATCATTGCAACAGTCACATCCAACACATATCTATAGTTACTCTCACTTGGTGTATGTACAAGTAATTCATAGTAAACATCATGTCTTCAGTATTCACAGCCTAAATTTGCCAATACTGCCATCAGTCTCACTCTGTGGAAGCATCTCAAACTTTCTTGTATAACTCACTTCTACAAATTGGGAGTTTTATTTATTGTACTAAGCATGTAATCATTACATAGAGAACACATCATGCATAAGATATTCATCAGTATTAGTACAGACTTACTCTCTTTTTTCTCCAATTAACAAAAAACAGGATAAGGAATTCTCCAAATTTTAACCTGAAAATAAAGCCACTTTTTTCATTTTCAAATTGAACATAAGAGCTGAATTCATTACAGTCCTAACAGTATTTAGAAATATACACATTTGGTTTTAGAAGTGGACTCTGGTGAGACTAGTCTCGTTGTAGATTGAACCACACACTTCCTGAACTTCACCTCAATTACAAAACAAGAGCTCAAATTTCTTTCCTCTCCTGAGATCACCCTGGAATTTCCCCACTTTACCTTTCTAATAGTAATGGCGCCTAGAAACAATAAAATTCAGCAAAGCCCTTACCCTCTTGAATAACCACGAGGGTTATGGGGGTGGAAAGTAAAAAAGGTGAAAAGGCACTTGCAGATGGAGATTTAATTGACAACAAACCATCATCTAAAGCTAAGAAGTCAATGGTAAAAGTTCACATATTTTGAGCATAAAATGTAAAAATAAGAAAACTTTCCATGAAAAATTTTGGTCCCCAAAATCATCCAGAAAAGTAAAACAGAGAGAGATAAAGAGAGAAGGTTACATGAAAAGCCTTGGAAATTATATCATCGTGGAGTGAGACCTGGTTTCTACAATTAGAGCAGCTATACAAGCGAGGCCCTATGAGTTCCGCCATGAATTGGTTAAAAAAAATTCAGATTAAACACCTCACTGCTCCAAATAAAGCAAACACCGGTTACCCAAGAGAGTAACAGAGCAAAGATTTGGATTATAGATGAATGAGATGAAGAAAAAGGGGGCAGAGGATAAAAAGTGATGAAATTTCTTTACCTACACCAAGCTCAATGATGACCCAAAAGTCTGCAACAATAAGATAAGAAGAAAATACGGCGTTAGTTAGCGTGCAAGAATAGGCTTGATCACAAAAATTAATTAAGATTCCCAATTAGGGGCTTCAAAATAAAATAAAAAGATTGCATTATATAAGGTAATCAGATAAAGACGCAACAAGCCCCACCACTTGCAATGAATATTAACAGTAACAATAAACAAACCAACCGTAAAAAAAAAAAAATCAAATCAAATTACTGTTCCAGAATCATTTTGGAAGAGTTATCTTTTTATTTTCTTAGGGTTACGTTTTGAAGTTTTGTTTTTCGGGTTGACAGGTGGCGGTGATGAAAAAAACCCACAACCACATTCAATGTTCGGTAATTTTTCCTAACTCCAACGTAAGTTATTCCAAGTTTTTTTTTTTTTTTTTAAATTTCTCCAAAAATTTTGAGATGAGGACAATGCACACACGCCAACCAGAAAGTAGCAAGGTGCGTGTTTTCTATGGGCGATTTCTAAATTATAAAAATTTGCGAAACCAAAACCTAGTAAAAACGGTAGAATCTGGGTGCTTTAGAGCAAGAGTGTTTCTTAAACACATGAAACAAACCAATGACTATTTCTTGCAGTCTGTTATAATATTTTTTTAATTTTAATTTAAGATTTTGACATAATTATAGAATCTGTCAATTTCTATTGCTGTTTTTAATGGATTTTTTTAAAAAGATTCTCCATTATTGATTTTTTTTAATAAATGATTTTGGGTGAACTTTATTATCTAATAATGTGTATTTGAGGAACCAACATATTTGGCTCTTCTAAAGTTAAAAATTATACTTTAGATAATATTAGTTTATGAGAAAATCAATAATTAAAACATATTTAATAAAAATCAAAATTAATTATTACTTTAATATTAATTTATTCAATTAATAATTATTATATTTTTGTCTTCTAAAATATATCTTCTTAATTTTAAAATGAATCATATATTTTGAAGAGTGAAATTTCTTATTTTTATGTTTTCTTCGTTAGTTGTTCTTATAATTTTAAATAGAACTATTGTTGATAAAATAAATAGATTTCTCTTTTTTCTCTATATATAATATTGTGATATTGATCATAAGAAATATTAAAAATATGTTTTTATTAAATATACATTGAATTAGGGAATTTGTTATAAAATATCTTTATTTTATTTTATTGATTTATGAATTTTTTGTTTTATAAATGTTACATTTATTGTGGATACAACTTAAAGAGATCATGACAAATATAAATATCTTAAGTTTAAATTCTATATATATATATATATATATATATTTAATACAATAAATATCTGAATTGTTAAAACTTTATGAATAAAAATATGTGAAATAATCAATAAATTATTTAGACATTTGATATAGTAGGTGATGTGATAGTGTGATAATTTGAATTAAAAAAATATAATTAAATAACGAAGTCTGATGATTTGATTTTTACATCTTAAATAATTATTTTATTATTGAATTATTAACTTTTCTAAATATTTGTGTGATATATTCATTGTGATAATAGTACTTTATATGAAAATAAATAAAATTTTAAAAAACAATATTCAACCATGATAATTGATTTAAAATTATATTTCAAAATTTTACTTTATTCTATTTAGTTGAAATTTGTATAAATTTGCTTTGTAGTTTGTAAAATTTTAATACAATATACATATAACTCTCATATTATATAATATCAATGGTATAAGAATACTTTATCTAATATTATTTATACAATTGAAATTAAACACTTGCCATAACCATATTATACTGAAATAGGTTTTTTTTTTAGTTTTTTTTTATGTAAAATACTTAAAATTTTGTGTGATATTGTAAAGCATACAAATGTAAACAACCAATTTAAAATATTGTGATGCTCTCAGTGAACTAAAAGAATTAAAAAAAAAATACTTTCTCACAATTTTTTTTCCTTAAAAGTCATACAACTCAAAAGTTAAATTGATTGAGCTTTACATTTTCATCTACCAAATTATTCATTACCTAATAAATATTTGAACATTCAATGAGTGAAACATATAGTGAACAGTAATTACAAAGAAAATACAAGTATTAAATTAATTAAATTATTATTATAAACCAAAAATATGTAAAAGAAATGAAAAGAGTGCTTAAATATTGTTTCTTTTCTTAATTAAATTATTATTATATATAAAAAAAAAAAAGACAAGAAAAGAGGATACATTGCAACATAGCTATTGAAGATCAAGCTTGGTTGAACAGAGACTTTGAAGTTAGAATCTGTGTCTTGTGGCGTTTCTGAGAATCAATTAAGCACCTTTAACCCATATTCTCATTCCCTTTAACTTTTCAATTTCAATTTGCTTCATCAACCAATCAATCAATCGATTTCCAACCTCATGTCCGACGGTTATTGGAGATATGCCGAATCGCGGCACGCCCCTTCTTCCATCGCCGGCAAGCGCTCCCGCTCCGACTACGGTATGCCTTCAATTTAGGGTTTCATCTCTTTTTTTTTTTCTTTTTCTCTCTCCCTAGGTTTTCATCTCCACGCAAAATGCCACCATTACCTATTTCACCAAATTTCAATTCAAAGCGTTGAATTTATCCTTTTATTGATCTTTCCCCCTCCAATTTCAGTCCTTTCCTGTTACAAGCTCTTTTTTGGTTTCCTTTGTTTCACCGTTATACTCTAACCCTCGTTCCAAACAGAGGGTTAGTGTTTGTCCCTTTTAGTTTGCACCATCGGTATCTTGTTGGGTGGTTATGCATTCTTGATGTAATGTAGCAAAGGAATGTCACAGGTAAATAAAGGGAAAGAAATTACGGCTATGAAGTGTTTGCCGAACTGAATTTGTTATTATAATTTTACACCTCAATGATTGATGATGAATAATTTTCTTGTTCCTGTTTTGGCCAAGTGCCTAACTATTTTTCACTGTGGGGATTCTGCTGAGGTTTTTGTGAGTCGAAGGTCATCTGTGTGTATGCCTTCTTACGCCGGGTAACCATTTCTGGATGTCTGTGGATGCTCAATTTGATGAAAATTATAGTTTCTAAAGTCAAAGCATCACAATCCTGTTTTTCAATTTTTTTCTATCCATTCCTTAATTATAACAGCGTGGCTTAGGAATCTTGCTTAAAACTGGAAATAGATTGCTGGACATGAAAAATGATAATACTCCCTTGCTGATTTTTCATTTGTTTCTGGTAATGATGTTTTTATTTTATTTACCAAACTTGCCACTATATGCTTCCCTAAGTCTGAATTTTGTGCCCATGATTTTACACTTTACTTTTAGGTAGGTGTGTCTAATTTTATGGTGAATCTATCGTATTCTGATATATAATTTTCAATAATGAAGCCTTTTGATTCAAAATCATACTGTCTTAATGTTAAGCTTATATCTTTATATACGTATTTTCCTCTATTATGTGATTTTAATCTTCTGTATTTAAATCATCATGTAAATTATTAATTGTTACCTTCTTGTTCCTATCTTTCCTTCTGATTAATTTAAAGTATTGTTTAATTTTGAAGATGTCTCTGGCGTTCATGACTTGCCCAGTTACTTTCCCCATGATGATGATAGAGGAGGGCTACGAGTAATTAGAGATACTGAGTCCCTTGATGCATCTTATGAGCATTACCTTCGTAGTGCGGTAGTAGCTATTTTTCGGTTCTTAAATGGCCAGTTATCTTTTTCTTTTTTTCATAGATACATTTTTAAGAATAATAATAAATATATTAATATATCGTGTTCTACTATTCTGTAATAACACCATTGTGAACTCTGCCTTGTTCTAATATCCTATCCAGTTAAAGTGAGCATGCGATGGAAATGGAATAATTTATTTCACTGTCTTTCACATCTTATCAATCTCATTTTATCACAAGATACATCTGATGTGTCGAATAGGCCTATATGTTTAAGGATAAAAATTTGTACATTTTTCATCAGATTTCATCATATGGTTCGGGACAGTCCACTCGAACCATTGGCGGGCGAGTTCCCAATCGCACTATTGATGATTCACATGTTGCAAATATTGGGGTAGTAGATAGGGGAACACATGCAAAAGACAAAGTCCTGGGATTTAGTGGTGGAAGGGCTGACCATTCTCTTCCACCTGATGCTACCAGTACACTGTTTGTGGAGGGTTTGCCTTCCAACTGTACAAGACGGGAGGTAGCTCGTATCCTTTCATCTGGTTCCCCTTAGGCCAATGCTTTCATTGGGTATTTATCTCTTCTATAAGTGAGATGTGAAGTGTGAGAGATCTACTTTTGATTGGAAATAAAGTATTTTGTAAGCAGAACCCACTTTAAATCAACGTAGATGGAACCTCACTTTCTCTCTTCACACATCTCCCCTTGAGAAGTCAAATCTTTTTCATTGTAGATTTTTCCTCCTTAACTTGGGTGGTACAGATATTTTTCGTCCTTTTGTTGGATACAAAGAAGTCAGACTTGTTAGCAAGGAATCAAGACAAGTAAGTTTAATTAAAATGTCAAAAAATTATGTATAGATTGATGGATTTTTGACTTCGATATTTTGCAGCCAGGGGGGGATCCACTGGTACTTTGTTTTGTCGATTTTTTGAGTCCAGGTCATGCAGCAACTGCCAAAGATGCTTTGCAGGGTAAGGTCTATTTTTCTTCTATTCTTATAATGACATCCTCATGTGTGTCTTGGCAAGTCCTGTGTTCCATTTCTTTATCCCCTTAACTGTGATGAATATAGAGAAATTGCTATAGAACCATTTTTTGCAATGCTATTGAGTTGGCAAGAACGAACTGTTTACTCGACTTCTTTATTATTTGCATTCCTCATGTCCGTGCCTCAAGAGTGGGGCTGCTCCTACGTAATATACTACTGGATTGGTTTTTGGGTAAAATATAAAACCGATAATCTGATGAGGTAGTGATGGATTTGCAATGTGAGTGCTGCCTGAAACATACTCAGTGGTATTGGATAAAGGATCTTATTTCAAGGACATTAAGTAAGCATATGGATGAGAGTGTGGAATCCTAGAGTACTACTTGGTGGTGTTCGAGATAACTAAAAAGCAGCACTGTATTTAACCCTATGCAGTATATGTCTCATGTACCGCATTTTTTTATGGGGGGTGGAGTTGGTTTGGCTCCGATGAAAATGATACTTAAGCTTGGAAAGGTAACAGACAGCTTCATGTAAAATTAGTATCACGATAATGAATTTTATCCACACCTTGCCATCTTTGTCATGCTCATTGATAAAGCTGACACCCATATTTAATCATTTCTTGTTGAAAGGTTGTGGGGTCTAGATTATGAATAACATCCACTTTGACCTTTTTGCATATTACGGAGGCAGTCCTATTCCTGGTTTTGAGGAACTCATCTGGGTTGGGTGGATTGCTTAAAAGAACTTTGGTTGCATTGAATATTGGTGACTAAGGGTCTATTTGACAAAATACACTCTCTTGGTTTAGTAGAATTGTTACATTGATTTGTTCTTCCATCTACCCAGCACCATAAGTCACGGTTTATTATTTGTCCTGCCGTATAGATATTTAAACCAGGGTAGGATATATGCGTTCAATAACCTAAGTTACATTGAATGCCCAATGACACAGTCTAACGATGGAGACTTACTGAAAAGGTTACTCCCCTTCCTTTCTAGTAGCAAGTTTGATCCCTTTGATAACGAGTGAGGAACGCATTTTCACTTATGTTGGATATTGGGTTTGAACGTTTTTAGGAAAGATGCATTTCAGGTTTATATTGTCTTAAGCCGAGGTAAGATACAACACGCGTTGTATATCATCTGCCTGTTGACACCCTAATCCACTGTCAGAACATAGTTGTTGTTCAGCATAAAACAATAAACATTAATTTTGCAGGTTACAAATTTGACGAGCTTGACAGCAACTCGGTCAATTTAAGGTTTCAATTTGCTCGACGCTATCCTGGTGCAAGGTCAGGTGGCATACATCGTGGCAAACGTTGAATTATGCAATCTACAGGTGATTAATTCAATTATTTCAATACGCTCACACGGTTGGGTGCTGAATAAAAACTTCAAATATAAACTGTGAAACGGAAATTTCATGTAGGATTCACTCACGATGGAGAGGTTATGATTATGATTTTGAGAGGCAATTGACCAACATTGCAGTCGAATTACAGTTGCTTTCATTAGGAACAAGTCGATCATTGTCGATCATTGTGGTATCTGTGTGGGGAGTGCTCGCTAGGGATTCAGATTGTGCATGTTTGAGAAAAATTGTCTAATTTATTTATTGTAAAATGCTTCAAATTGTCTTGTGGGAAATAACTTTTGTCTGGTGTTTCCTGCCCTTTTCATATATATTATATATACTTCTATTAATAAGAAGTATGTTTTACATGCATGTGTTCTACTTCTTGTGAGCTTTTAGATGTCAAGTATAATTAGACAATTGCGATTTTCTCGTTATTGCTTCAGTCCAAATCCATCATACCTGCATTTTTTTGCCTTCAGTGTATATATTTTTAAGCTTAATATGATATTACTAGTTTTAATACGAAAGCTATTCTATTTTCTAATCAATATCCTTCCTTATACAACAAATTTTAGCAATAGCAATGGAACAAAGCATATATTTGTGTTTGTGTTTCGAGTTGTTAGTATTTATGTTGGTAATGTATGTGATTATTTGGTGGGTTGCGTTTCTGCGAACTATGAAAGTTAGTCCCGACATGTAATTATAACCTGATAGCAATGATAATAATATGACCTTATAGCAATGACTGAATGGTGTGTGTTTACATATATTTTGTGTACATATATTTTGTGTGTTTACATATATTTTGTGTTTACATATATTTTAGTGTGTCCAGTCAAGTTTAATTGGATGATAAAATGTTGAAGGATGTCCCGCCTGTGCTCTGTGAAGGCATTGTTCTTTGAATTGTTGGTTTAGTCATTGATATGATCTGATGTCACTTGAGCCTATTTCCAATTTCACTCAAGCAAATTCTGCATATTATCTCTACATGAAGCCGCCCTCTCACCGTCAAAGATACCGAAGTTTCTTAATTGCGCCCTTTAAAAAAACAACAGTCCTGGATCTTTAGTGAACTTAATCTTTGGATTATCACGGTTGTAGTATTTTGAACAGTTGCAATTTATTTTGCACCGCAATTCAAAGACATTACCATGTAACTTTCCAGCATCCCATTACTGTTTCACGGTATGTTAATAATATCGTCATCTTATTTTATTTTCTAAATTGGGAAAAGAATAATAAAAAAATAGTGGATTTTGCTTTTACATTATTTAAAATCTTAAAAGTAGAATAATGTGAATATAAAGTCACATATTCATATTTACATATGGTCATTAAACAAATAATTTGAAAACAAATAAAATGTCACCATTATTTCATGTGTGTTTTCTGGCATTTGGCAGTAACAGTAAGTAAGGAGTGCGGAGTAAATTTTCCATAAACCGTAGTTCTACCCAATTTCTTCATATCAATGTGATATACCTATAACAATTTGTACAATATTATTCTTTTTTTTCTATTTATATTTATCATATCATTTATTATATCTCAAACTCTTCTCTTTTTGCTTTCTTTTAGTGGGTGAAGTAACATTTCTCTAATAATTATATGCAGTTGGTTATGGAATATGCAGAATATTTGGTAGGAACATATATGATTTCCATTTTTGCTTTTTATTTCTTTTCTCCTCCTATGAGGTTGTTGTGTGTTTGAACATTTTTTTTCTGCATTGTATTTTTTATTTTATGTTCAATTTCTCTAAAGTATCATGATATACAATATTTGATTTATTGATTTATATGTATTAGCCTGATGTCGAGTATAGTGTTTGGATGGTGATCTTATAATAAAAAAAGAGTATGTTTAAATAATTTTGATTTTTATTTAAAAGTTTCTTCTTAATCAAACACAAATTCAGAAGGCACGATGAATTCACTCATCTAATAAGTCTAATATGAATTTCCAGTTTTGGGTACCAAAAGTTACATATCTAAAAAAACTTAGATTTGTTAATGATAGAACTTACAACAATGGTGTGGAAGACTTAAATACCTAGAAGAAAATGGCAACCATGGCTATGGTGAAGAAAAGTATAACGAATCACATGGGAAAAGAGAAAAATGAATTAAACTTGGTCAATGGAACCAAGTTGCTTGCAGTGCATGTGAGTGAGTCACGTCAATGATAATCTATTTTCTACATGTCACAGTCAGAAAGTTTGATACTCCATGTTCATGTGACCTCGGTTTTATTTCTAAATTTTTCTATTTGTTGTTTTCAAAGTTTAAAATAATATTAACATTTTTTTATTATATTCACAATTTTATTCATCTAATTTTAATTAATTTGTACATAAAATAGAAATAAGAAATTTGATAAGTATTTTATGATGACTAATACAGATTCAGTATTTGTAGATAATTAGAAGATAGAGAGAGTGGAGCCAAGTATGAGACGATAAAGGGGAATGCAAATATCGTATGTGTCCTTACTTATTACTGCCATAACACTTTTTCCTTTTTTGCCGTCTTTTTTTTAATTATTATTATTTTTCTTCTTAAATATTTGGATAATATATTTAAAAGATATAAAGTTAATAATTTAAGATTTTAGTTAAAAAAAATGTTATATTTTTAGTTTATTAATTTAGGGAATATTTTCTCATATTTTTGTCTATAATTATTAATTTCAACTTTTCGTAAAAATAATTATGGATGATATAAATTTTGATTCTATAATAAATTTTAACTTATAAGAATTTTTTACCACATCATTTTTTACTAGATATGAAATATGATCGTATCTCAGTAGTTAAAGTTAGTGTTTCAGAAAATTCTGATTCAGGTGAAATTCATTTATGTTGCGATCGAAAATTTTGTAGAAGTCAGATTTCATATCTAGTGTGATGAGAACTCACTTCTAATGATGTCGAAAATTTTTGGTTTGGTCAGAATCCATTTCTAGTACAATCGAGAATTTGGTGTATTTGGAAGTTTCAGGTTCAGTTGAAATCGATTTCTGGTTTGGTCGAAATAGAATTTCTAGTGCGTCAGAATTTATTTCTAGTACGACCAGATTTCATATTTGGTGTGGTCAGAATTCTTTTTTGGTGCGGTCGAAAAATTCTGATTCGTTCGTAATCCATTTCTGGTGCGGTTGGAGTCAAAAAATCTGGTACATTCAGAAGATTCTAGTTCGGTCGAAATCAATTTCTGGTTCGATCAAAATCGAATTCTTGTGCTATCGATAGTCAAATCTGCTACATTCAGAAGATTCTGGTGTGGTCAGATTTCATATTTGGTGCGGTCAGAACTCATTATAGGTGCAGTCGAAAAATTTTAGTTCAATTGGAATTCATTTATGGTCTGACTAGAAAATTCTAGTGTTGTCAGATTTACAGGTGCTGTGAGAACTCATTTATGATGTAGTCGAAAAATTCTATTTCGGTCGGATTCCATTTTTAGTGCGGTAAAGAGTCAAAATCTAGTTTGGTCGGAAGATTCTAGTGTGGTTAGATTTCATATTTGGTGTGGTTAGGTTTCATATTTGGTGTGGTCCGAACTCATTTCTGATGCGATTGAAAAATTTTAGTTCAGTCATAATCCATTTCTAGTGCGGTTGAGAGTCAAATTTGGTGCATTAAGAAGATTCTAGTTCAGTCGAAATAGATTTCTGATTTGGTCAAAATCGAATTCTAGTACGCTCAAAAGTCAAATGTAGTGCGGTTGAAAGATTCTGATTTGATTATAATTCTTTTCTGGTGATCGACATATTCTAGTACGTTAGATTTGATATTTAGTACAATAATTAATTTCTGGTGTGATGAAAAAATATTTGACACATTAAAAAAAAATTAGAATGATTTTTATTTTTTTTTACAATAAAAATGTATAAGTTTCGGGAAGTTTTTATTATTGTGTTAGTGACCCAAATATGGAGTGCCGGTAGGAGTTGACGGAATAGTATTTATTTAGAAGAAAACGCGACATTTTAACGTATATGAAACTATTCTAGATATTTTGAGGACGATGTTACTTTATATATTCTTTATATGATATATTATTATTTTAAAATTTTAAAAAGCAAATTATAATTAAAATGATTTTTATAAAGAGAATTAATGCAGAAAATATTCTAAATTAAGTTTTATAGAAAATTAAAATATATTTTTAATGTAATTCTTATTAAAATAACTTTTTAAAAGTAGTATGGTTAAGTTTGGAGTCAAAAGTGGGTAGATTTGAATTGTAATGGAGAAATTTGTGGGATTCATTCACTTCACATCGCTATTCACTAAGTGGACTTCTGTGTTTGAAACTTGCGTCCTTTCATTTGTTTTCTTTTTCTTATTAATTTTTTTTTGGTACTGAAGAATTTAAAAGGATAAGTTTGATGAAATTAATAAAAGTAATTTAATACAAAAGAAAAAGAGAAAAATAATTTTAAATTTAATGAGATCACCATATTATTTAAATGAACACTTTAAAGAGGTGTAACATCATGCCTTTTGTTATTGTTGTAAATTTATCGAAAATCATAAATTTTAGTAAGTTTAACTTCTAAATAAGAAACGACCAAAGATAAAAAAAAAAGGATATATTATAAAAGGGATAAACAATTAAGATGATCAAATATACAAATAAAATTAAAATGATAATAGTTTAGTATGATTGAGAGAGTGTATTTTAACGAATTAAAAATAGTATGTAAAATATAATCTAAATTATAAAAAAAATATCAAGAATGATTTTAATCGAACATAAAGTTTGATAATTTAAAATAAATATGATGCTCATGTATTCTAAGAATAAAATTTACTTAGAGAAATCATAATATTAGAAGTAAGATTAATTTTTTTATGACTTGAAAAAATCCATAATAATATAAAAATAACTCATACATATGTTGTAAATGAATGTTTCTCTTTAGAATTTTTTAATTAATTAAAACAAACTCACATATTTAAAAATGGTTTTGATTTATTGAGAATATTTATCTAAATAACCCAATTCAAGATGGAAATTTCCACAATTTTGCCTTAGGTCTTCATTGGTTTTTAATGAAAAATATATTTCTTTATCTCAATATATCTGTGCAATTTTAGAAGTCACACTTATGTAGTAAATTGCGTAACGTTGTTAGAAAGAAGGTTTCTATAAATACATTTCTTTATCTTCATATATCTTCAAACATTTTTTGGAACTTTGTTATTGTGCTCCATCATGTTGTAAAATCATTCTGTGTAAAAAATATTCAAGGATAGTTATCATGGAAGGGAATGATTAAAGGAGTATTGGATAATCATACTTTTGATAACATTCAAGTGAAACAAAATTAAAGTCAAACATAGATCATTAAGTCAAAATATAGTTGAATGGTGCAATACAGATATAGACAACTTTAAATGTTGGAATCACAGCCATTCGTTTTTCCCGAAATCTAGCAGTCCTTTGCACTGTCTTCTTGTGCGCAGGAAGATTCCTCACTGTCTTTGAATCTATCAATATATGATTTTCTACATGCATGAGATTTCACTTTAACATCTTCTTTGTGTTTCAAGAGAGACACTTTTACCATGCCTTCCACTATGGAGGTTGAGGGTGGCTCAGACTCAGAGAAAGAGAACATGGAGAATGAAGAGTGTCCAGTGAAACAAGTGGAACTCACCGTGCCTAAAACTGATGACCCCAACATGCAGATTCTCACGTTCAGAATGTGGGTTCTTGGGGTTCTTTCATGCGTGTTGTTGTCCTTTGTGAACCAGTTCTTTTGGTACAGGACACAGCCTTTGATTATTACCTCAGTTTCTGCTCAGATTGCTGTGGTTCCTATTGGCCACTTCATGGCAAGGACTTTGCCAACACGTGTGTTCTTCAAGGATTCAAGGTTTGAGTTCTCACTCAACCGGGGACCTTTCAACATCAAAGAACACGTTCTGATAACAATCTTTGCCAATTCTGGTGCTGGAACTGTGTATGCTACTCATATTTTGAGTGCAGTGAAGCTCATATACAAAAGAAAGCTCGATTTTCTTCCTGCCTTTCTTGTCATGTTAACTACTCAGGTTCTCTTCCATCCTTTGTTATCCTTTTCCTCTTTCTTGTTTATATCTATCCAACTTCTGCTTCAGTATCTTTCATATTTCTTAGTCCTTGTTGCTCTTTATAGAACACAGATTCAAAATGATATTAGTTCCTTTATATAAGGTTCAATCAGTAATACTTTTTTATTCATTATTTTCAAATCAAAATACCTCTAATTAATATCAGTGAAAAATTGTATTCACATACATTTAAAAAAAGAGAGTATAATCTATAGTAGTAATTTTGGACAAAAATATCAATTTAGGACAGTTTTTGTTATGAATTAAATTGATTACTTTTTTTAGTCTTGAGAAATTAGGTGATTAAATCTTGTAAACAAGAATTGGAGGGGAGTAATATATATATATATATATATATATATATATATATTTATATTTATTAACTTGATGTTGAAATACTCAGAATCCATGGGACACCAATCTATGCAATCTTGTTACAATTATTACTCTTGGTTTATTTTGTCAACAAAGACATGCAGAATTTATATTTCAAGTAAACTACAAGGTCAACGTTTTAACTTATAAGGAATTTATAGCCATATAACTTGCTTGTATTGTATTTTTGTGTCTGAAAAAGCCCTGCCTCGTGAGAAAGGATGAAAAGTGACAGGAATATATTGTGAGATTTGAATCCTCAGGCTCTTAAAGTTGTAAAATAAAATTAGAAAGACTTTAAATAAATCATTTACTTCTTACAAACACTCTAAACAATTGAAAGGTTTAGGTTGGTTTTACTTGGTATTACTTTCATATAAACAAGATTATATGATTCTTGATATTACTGCTAGATAAAAATTTACGTGGATTTCATCTCACAAAATAGTTTCTAAGGTTAAATTAGATTTAAATTTAGGAAGAGAAATTGATAGATGTGACAAGTGATGTGATGAAAACTAAAAATAGGCATAGAAAGAAAACTGATATGGAAGTGAAAAACTACGTATATGGTTATTATTTTCCTACTTAGTAAGGGAAAGATTGTCACAATTCCCTAAAAAAGCTATTTCATTTTTTCTTACTTACTGTATTAATTCCTACTTACCATAAGTTAGCTTTGTTATTCGAATTTAGGTGCTGGGGTTTGGTTGGGCAGGACTTTTCCGGAAATTTCTAGTTGAGCCAGGGGAAATGTGGTGGCCTTCTAATCTGGTTCAGGTCTCATTATTCAGGTGAATTTTCTTTGGAGTGTTAAATGTACTCTTTCTATCATGTACTACTTTTTTATGGTTTAAATTTATTCAAACAGAGAGACTCATTGAATAGGAAGTGAGATTCATCAGAAATGGAAAATTTCAATTATTTAACTAATTTGTTAATTAGTAGCCTTTTAAAGAATGCAACTATGCTGATTCAGTACATTAATGCAGTGCTCTACACGAGAAAGGAAAAAGGCCAAAAGGAAGCACAACACGAACCCAATTTTTCCTCCTTGTCTTGGTCTCTGGCTTGGCTTACTATGTGTTTCCTGGCTATCTGTTTTCAATGTTGACATCTTTCTCTTGGATGTGTTGGGTTGCCCCTAAGTCTGTCCTAGTCCAACAACTTGGTTCTGGCTTGAGGGGTCTCGGAATTGCAGCATTTGGATTTGATTGGTCTACCATTTCTTCTTACCTTGGCAGTCCACTAGCCAGCCCTTGGTTTGCTACTGCTAATATTGCTGTTGGGTATTTTCTGATTATGTATGTGATGACACCAATTTCTTACTGGTTCAATGCCTATGATGCCAAGACTTTTCCAATATTTTCAAGTAGGCTGTTCATGGGAAATGGTTCACTGTATGACATTTCAACTATTGTCAATTCCGATTTCCATCTTGATCGGCAAGCTTATTCAACCAACGGGCCTGTGCATCTCAGCACATTCTTTGCGATGACATATGGCCTTGGATTTGCAGCACTTGCTGCTACCGTTGTGCATGTTCTGCTCTTTCATGGAAGGTAGCCACTATGTGGATCATCATCTGATTTTATCATCAATATGACATGTGTTAGGATGTTATTATTATTAGATATTAGACTTAATTTCACTTTGAATCCATTTGAAATCAAAGATTATCACAGAGTATCACATTAGCGTATGAGTTAAGGATTAGATGTCAAGTTAACTGATAGATGAAAATTGTACAATTAAAACAGTGAAGATCGAATTTGTGATAAAAAAGAAAAAAAAAATAGAGGGACTGAATATGTGAAATGATGATAATAGCATGACCAAAAAAGTGCAATTAAACCTAGATATTTTATCCCAATCACTTCTCTTAAAGAAATATCTATGAAACTTCTGAATCATTCTGGACTTCTTATATTAAACACCTTAAACTTGAAGTTTGTTTTTGTCCAGAAACAGGTTATGTGTTCCCTTTATAACAGAAACTTCTTCTGTTCCTTACTGAATTTCCACGTGCTTACGTTGTCAATTACTTTAACTAGTTATGTTTGTGGTGAAAATGAAAGTATAAAATAAGTATCACTTAATATGAAAGTCTACACAGTCCTCCACCCTATTCCAATTAATTTTCATTTGTGAAATATGTTGTGTTTCGAAATTTGAATTTCGTAAACACTTATCATATGCGTCCTACGCAGGGAAATAAGTAATCAAAGTAAGATGGCCTTTGGAAAAAGTAGAAAAATAGACATCCACACAAGACTCATGAGAAGGTACAAATCAGTCCCCATGTGGTGGTTTTACATCATTCTGGTAGCGAACATCGCTCTTATTATATTTATTTGTGAGCACTACAACGAGTCACTCCAGTTGCCTTGGTGGGGTGTATTGCTAGCTTGTGCAATTTCCATTTTCTTCACTCTTCCAATTGGAATAATAACTGCTACTACAAATCAGGTATCTCAACAATTCACTTACTGAGCTTGCTAATTTTACATTGGTGCCAAGGAGAATTTTTTAAGACCTCATCTCTTTGTTCTTAACAGCAACCCGGTCTAAACATCATAACAGAATACATAATTGGTTACATGTATCCAGAGCGCCCTGTGGCTAACATGTGCTTTAAGGTGTATGGCTACATCAGCATGACTCAAGCACTAACCTTTATGCAAGACTTCAAACTTGGACACTATATGAAGATTCCACCAAGAACAATGTTCATGGCACAGGTAAAATGTGATTCCTCTATCATTTAAAATGTGAACCATTTAGAGTAGATAGAGCACTTATTAGTTCTTATTTGAAGAAACTAAATCTAATTGCAAATTGCATCTATGTAGGTGGTAGGAACAATATTATCAGTGCTTATATACACAATAACAGCATGGTGGTTGATGAAATCGATCCCTAATCTTTGTGACACTACCATGTTGCCTCCTGATAGCCCTTGGACTTGCCCAATGGACAATGTGTTCTTTGATGCATCAGTTATATGGGGTCTTCTTGGACCACGCAGAATCTTTGGAGACCTTGGTGAATATGCCAAAGTGAATTTCTTCTTCCTTGGAGGAGCTATTGCTCCCTTACTGGTTTGGCTTGCTCACAAGGCATTTCCAGGACAAAAATGGATAACTCTAATTCACATGCCTGTGTTGTTGGGTGCTACATCAATGATGCCCCCTGCAACCGCTGTCAACTTCACTAGTTGGATACTAGTTGCCTTTCTCTCAGGGTACGTTGCATATAGATATAGACAACAATGGTGGAAGCGCTGCAATTATGTACTCTCTGGTGGTCTTGATGCTGGAACTGCCTTCATGACAATCTTACTGTTTCTTGCTTTGAACAATAACAACATTTTGCTTGACTGGTGGGGAAATAATCCTGAAGGGTGCCCCTTGGCTACTTGTCCCACTGAAAAAGGCATTGTAGTTAAAGGTTGCCCGGTTCACTGATTATTATTGGATGAGTACTGCTAGCAATATACTTTGATACTAGCATGCACCTTTCGACAAACTTTTTCATTGGTTAAAATTTGTTAAGAACTACAAAATTACAGGTGAAATTCATTAAATAAAGAGTGACACATACATTTCTGTAATTTACAACAAATTTCAACCAACAACAGAGGGTAAAGTTAGTATTGAATTATGCATTGCTAGCATTTATCTTAGATTTTATTGTTTGGCTATCTTGAGTTGGTGGGTTTAAATTTATGTAAAACTTATGTCTTCGGACAATTTCCATTTGTCTTCTATTTTGTATAACAATTTGATGATGGAAGGAATGGTCCCTAGAAAGAAAGTGAGAAGCCAGCCATTCACGTGGTCTTCCGAAATTTAGTTTTCAGAAGTTCTTAAATTTTAACAGTTAAATCGTAATTACAGCCAGTTTTCCGTTTTTATACTTCTTCAAAGTCCTTGACAATTATGAACCTGTCCCTATGTCAAAGCATTGCTATTTGCTACAAACAAGACAAGAAACGAACCAAATGCGAGCCTAAAGACATAAGAATGGATAAAGCTTTCGACATGCATTAAACCCTTAACCCACTTGAAAACAAAAAAGTGGTAATAACTATTATAGTCTAAATTGATGCCATTTACTGCCCCTTACCAAACAAACAGTTGAATAAAACCATGAAAATCGCGACGAAATTCCCCCATGTTCAATAAAATATGGTCAATCTTCATATCTTTGTGCTAGATTCTCGGGTGTACAATGAGACTCGGTTGCATTGCCTAGGTAATGTTAAGACATAAACCGTAATATCAAGGGTGGTTGTTACAAGTGAAATGAGAAAAATCGCAAACAAAATTTCCACGTGATGTTAATCATTAACGTGTTGCACTAGCCACCTTTGATGACATGTAATTTTCACTCCATGTTGGCATCCACGTAAGTAGATAGCAAGATCAAAAGAGTATATAACTCCACCCTCATTTGTGGGTATGACAAATTTTTGGAGCACTCACAAAAAGAGGGACCAAAAAATTACAAAACTAAGGAAACACGGTAAACCTAATTATCGGATCATCAAAAGTGTAGGATGATAAGACTAATGTGTTTTCTTCACTCTTGAACAAGCATGGAAGATGATGTTGCTTCTTCTAGACTGAGTCATGTAGGAAAACTTACGATTAAAGTGAAAATTATAAATTGTAGTCTGTAGATCAGTAACTGCATAAAAAATACTGTAAATGGTTAGTGGGGGAGTCTTGTGTGATTGAGAAATCAATGTAAGGTGTGGATTCAGACCCATGAAATAGTGTACTGCTTCCAAGGAGCTTCTCCTCCGTTTCATTCAATAAAATAAAAAAAAAACTGTTCTTTCTCACTGTTATGATAGCAATTCTATCATAGTTACATCAATTAAAGTATGTAATAAGTAATTCGCTCTGTAACTGACATGCCAATGGTATTTCCATTATTGCACAGTAGTGAAACTGAAAAATAATTAGGTGAGGGAGCTAAATACATATTAATGCAAACACAGTCAGAGGGAGCTTGCTTAGAAATGCGTACGTAGAATCCAAGGAAAAAATTGTTTTGCGAGGTGGTTGCACCCCCACCTAGACAAGTAGGTCCACCATTGATTGCACAAGAGAGGTCATAGGCTGATAATGAGATATGGCAAAATAAGTTATTTAATCTTGATTTTTCTCTTAAATGTATCTATAAGCATGTTCCAATTGACTGATGAACTTACATGAACCAAACCAAAAGTAAAAAACGGGATTGAATTGGGAGATCAATTCAGTTAACAAGAATATAAACCCAATTTAAATAAACCCAATATTATATATGCCTCACGAAATAAAAATTCACTCCCATATGAATCAAAGATAAAATTCTATCTCAATATGCTCCTCCCATCCCATCAGAATGCAATCATCATAGCTCACATTTGAAATTGTTGATGAGTGTGAGTGGATCATTTGGATGTGCAGGAATTTGTATAGTATGTTGGAAGGAATGGTTGCTATTGCTTTTAGTTGCAGAGAGCAGCATTGCTGAGCTATTTTGTAAGGTGACAAAGTTGATGTTGCTGGGTATGGGGAGCTTGAGAAGCACCTATTCAAATCTAATAGGTGAGTAGTTTTGGTTGTATGCAGAATTGATGATAGTGCAATGGATGCAGAAAGTGGGATGTTAGTTGGTGCTGGTCTGCAGCAGATGAGGGTACTGTGTTGTGCTGAGGGTGACTTTGCTGTGCTGCAATCATAACAGAATACATAATTGGTTACTTGTGGCTAACATGTACTTTAAGGTGTACGGCTACATCTGCATGACTCAAGCACTAAACTTTTTGAAAGACTTCAAACTCGGACACTATATGAAGATTCCACCAAGAATCATGTTCATGGTACACGTAAGTTCTGATTCCTCTTTCATTTAAAATGTGAACCATTAGGAGTAGATAGAGCTTATATTAGGAGTTCTTATTTGAAGAAACTAAATCTGGTCCAATGTTATCAAAATACTCATACCATATGGGAGTTTCAATAACCAATAATTATATAAAAATATATAAATTTATTTTTGACCTAAATTTTAAAATTAAATGTTTATGTATATCTTTTATTTATATGTTATTTAATTTTTTTTTATTTTATATAAATTTAAGACACCCAAAACTTGCCACCAAGTTGTATTCTTTTTATTGAATCATCTATTATTTTTAGGGTTTGGACAACAAATTTGAGATCTAAAATTTTATTTTTAAATGTCAAAGGCTAACATTTTTTTAATTTAAAAATTAGATTCAGATGAAATTAAATAAATAAAACTTAAAAAGTATAATTTAAGAAAATAAAAGAATAACTTTTTAGCACAACATTTTTATAAAACTTGGATGTCTCCAAACTATTTTATGTATCTGGAACGTTGGATTCCTACTCTCCTACAAGACCCAGCTCTGCAAACGGAACCACTTGCTGCCCCAGAGTGTGTGCTTCTTCACTCATTAACTCTTCATTCTCCCATTCGCCATCCCCTTCACTCCTCTATTGCCGTAAACGGTGAGATTTTACCTTATGCTGTTTGGTTTTCGATAATTGTTGCCGTTGATTTTGGATTCTGCATCTGTTGTTCGGAATTGTGTTTCTTATTAGGGATAGTGGTTTTATTGTTTGGAATTTTGCACCTTTTGTGTTTCTGGGTATGTGTTTTTTTTATTAAATTATATTTATTTTCCATAATTTCGTGCTTGAGCAGACTCCGTTGAAGAAGAAGCGGTGGCGTGGCACTCAGTATCGTATCACTAGAGGACCAGAATCTCGTCAACCACCTCCTACAATCTCAAAGATTTCATTTTGTCGCACCAATTTTATTTATTTATTTATTTGGTAACTAATGAAACCCCTACTTTTTTTACCTGATCAATTGCCCTCGGGTCTCATTTCCCCAGCTCTAATCTTTTTTGGACTTTTCACCCCGATACCGATTAGCTTTTCTTTGATGTTCAACTATGTTTTAATTTGTATATTCTAAACTTCAGTTCTTTCTTCTGCTCGCATTGTACTTCTTTTAAGTATTTCTGTTGTGGATTTTTATTTGTTATGGTGTTGTCTCCGCACAGCTGTACTGGAAGGGTTTTACCTGAGTTGGATTGATTTGTTGTTACTTATTCATATATGCACGCATTATAATGCTCATCTTGTGGTTTACTTTGTTTAAGGTACTAACTTTCTAATAAGTATTTGTAGAAAAAACAAAAATAAAAATAAGCTTCTTCATAAACTGAAATGTAAGTTGGGCACACATTAAAAATAAAAGGTTTAGAGAAGTCGAATGAGAGAGTTTCTAAAAATTAGCTTATGCATAAGCTAATGTTATCTTATGGAGAAGTTAATTCCAATTTTTCCTTATTTTTTCACCTATAGGTGCTTGTGGAGAAGCTCTTCTAAACAGGCCCTATGTATTACATCAACAAGAAATTAATTGTCTTGTTGGTTAAAGTCTATTGTGTATCACTGAAGAGAGTTGTGCTTTGACTTTAAGTAGTTTTTAACTCTTGAGCTCACATTTTCATGCTACAGCACAAACTGTGATAGGATTTTGTGGAGTTTTCCAAGAAGATGGTTGACAACATGGACTTGCAGATCTCCCTGGATAAACTACCAATAAAGCGTTTGGATTCCATTGAAGAAAATGGAATGGAACGATTCCCACCGTAAGCTTTCCTCTTTTCTAACTCTTTTTAAAATGGAAAACTCTTTGATAATCGTGATGGCCTTTCAAAAGTATTTATAGGAACAAGAAGATGGAACCCTAATTTTTGTTTGTACTTCTTCCGTGAAACCTCTGTCCTAATATTTACATGTGTATTTGTGTTATTGCAGAGATGTGGATTATGATGAGAAGCGGCTCTCCCTAATCAGGCGAATTGACTTTGCTTGGGCCATTGAGGAGGACGAAGAGAAGAAAAAGCAGAAGAAGAGCTCCAAGGAGACCTCAACACCATGGCAATGGCAGAGCATGGTAGAGAATTTGCAATTGGCACATCAGGAGCTCTCTGTCATCATAGAGCTCATCAGCACTGTGAGTTGTGCATGTTTCCATTGAATAACTGATATTTATGATTTAGTCTATTTAAAAAAAAAAAAAAAAAAACCTTATAAGTTTGATTTTCTCCATGGGTAGTGTATAGCTTGAGGGTATTTGGTTTTTGACTCTGGACAAAGATTGTTTCCGTTGGAACTTTGTTTAGAAGAAAATGCTTATTTGTGACTTATAGGAAAGTGTGCTAGTCTCATTCTTCAAGGAATGGAATAAAGTGTTGAGAGAACTTTTATAATGTCAACTGACAATGCCAGAGGAACTAACAATCATTACTTCATCATGAGGCATCATCCTTATTTGGTCATAATTGAATTTCTCCTTCATAACTAAGATTTGTGCTTTTTGGGTGGCAACTTTGTTTTGAATATTGGTTTAGATTTTATTTTGGGGAGTTTTTGGCACAGTTGTTTTTAGTGTGGCTGTGTAAGTTATGCAGAGGCTGACAATACGAATATGATTTGTTCAAATTATTGTCATCAGGTGGAAGCAAATGATGCAGTAACAGTGGCTAGCATGACAAGACCAAAACTATTACCAAATGAAGCTCTGTCTGACCTGGCTGTATCTGCAGCCACCAAGCTGCAATGTTACCGTGTAAATATTCTTCTATCTTCTTTTTCTTGAAAGAAAAATTGTATCTGTTTTCTTTTATGATTATTTTGTTCATAATAGTAAGTCAAGATCAGATCCCTTTTTCAGTGTAGCAAGTTTATTTACTTAAATTAAAAGAATACTACTTAATTTGTGGCGCACATTGGGTCCTCAAAACTTGTCTACTCTGCAATTGGTTTAGCTTTTACCGTGGTATGTAATGAAAGCTTTGAACAAGCTTTCTATCATGTGCAGCAAGTTGGAAAATACTTCAAGCAATCTGCCAAGGCTTTTGAACAACAGGTAGCTCGGGAAGCTAGATTTTATGGTGCTCTTATCAGGTGAATTTCAATTCTTAACTTTTTACTTTAATATTTACTTATTTGGGTCTATGCTTGCAAGTATTTGAGGACATGGTTAGATAGCAAATAACCCTTTTTTTCCTTTTGAAACCTGACTCTTAAAAAACACAACACTTTGCCTGTATTCATTTCATCAATGAATTAAAGAAACTCACTTTAGGAGAATGCTTGTTACTTAGCTTACATCATACCTATCACAGTCCTAACAAACTGACAGGTTGCAGCAAAATTGGAAGGTTAAACGGCAACGTCAGTCAGCTATTGTTCCAGGAAATGAAGGCTTCACCTTTGATCTATTTGATAACTCATATGATCAAGCATCTATTATTCGGTCATTGTCTATGTCCACTGCTCGAGTCAGTCATGATGCTGCAGGAATGCTGGCAATAAATGTGTCTCCTGATTTATGTCATTCTCTCCAATTTGGTTTTGTTGGTGCACAATCAGATGATATAAGCAGGAAATCCAAACCAAATGTCTCAGGTGAGCATGGTTTGGGAGAAACTGGCAAAGAGTCCTTAAGTGATGAAGAGTGTGTTAAGAAAACACATTCACTCCTTCGTAAAGTACATGAAGCAATTTTCAATGAGCAGGTAACTAGTTCTTTCATTATTATTGTTGTTGGTTTTCTGTGTCTAGTTTATCCAATATTCTTACTTGAGTATTTCCTGTTGGTGGTTTGTTGCTTTGGACTCTTATGGTTCTAGGTGTTTGATTTGGTGAATCGAGAAGCATTTACCACAGTTACAGGTATTAGTGTGACTGGAATACGGGAAAACTATCTGCAAATAAGCTTAGGTCAAGGAACCTCTGTGTACTTATCACTTGTGTCCAACGGTCAAGATCAGTCTACAGTTGAAGATGAACTCACCAATAATGTAGAAAATGCAATGTTACCAATAGAGTCGTCTGATGGAATGAAGCGAGAAGTCAAACAGAAAGGGCAGTTTTCTAATCCCATCTGCTATGAGATTTACATTCAGCAGATTTTTCATGAGCATATATTTGGAAAAGGATGCGAAAAACCAATTTCCTCTGTAAATCGGTTGTCTGGTGTACAGTCAAAGGAGACAAAGGATGGATCCAATCTTCTTGGTCATTTTTTCGTGTCCTTGTCTCACAGGATCTTTTCAACTAAAGTTCTGGCGGAACTCGAAAAAGTGGTATTACTCTTTTCAGAATTAACTTTAACTAGTTGAAAAATAGACATTTTGTTAAGTCTTTGATACCTCCAGGTATACAAGGTCCCATATCTCCAGCTAATTTCTAATCCCACGTGGCATTCTCGTGCTTCGTCATGGACTCTGTACATGGTGGTTCCTCACTCTATCCTCCGTGGTAGCCAAATTAAAACATTGGATTATTTAGAGGAAAATGATGTCAAGCGTCAGTTTTGGATAAAGGTGGTGGTAAATGACAATTGCATCAATGTTAAAGCGGAAGGTTCTCCGAATGTTGCAGGTCTATTCAAGGGAAAAATTGAAGAAACCCACTCAATAAACAAATACAACTGCAACTTAACTGATCTTCCTGTGATTATTCTGCAGCAGGTAAATTTATGCCATTGCAATGAATTTTATATTCATAAATGGAGAATTGCATATCTGTAGCTGACTCACAAGTGATTCATATGTGTAATAATAAAAGTTACTTATTTCTGCAATTTAAATATTTAAATGATGCAGGTTGCAAGCCAAATTATTAACTGGCTATATCAGGAAGCTCTGATGGTTGGGATAAAAGCAAATCGGGACTTCTTATGCTTATCTTTTGAGTTAGAGCAGGGTGAAACACTTGGCCTGGTTGCTAGTGTTGATCCTGAAGATAGTGAAGGGTGTATATCTTGGTGGTTGATCATGGAGGACAGTTTTGCCGAGGAGCAAAAGCTTCATATGAGCATAACCGATGGTGCATCTGAATACAGGAAATTCCTAGGTCACTTGTCTCTTGATTTGTTATACTCAACTCTCATCGACTTGGTAGGCTTATGTAGTGGTGGCGGTGGTCAATGAAGTTGCATCAAAGTGTTTTTCCTGCACCTGTCAAGTTCAAGATCTAGGAGAGGTCTCATGCGCAACCACTGTATTATAATATCTTTGTCATTTTAATTTATGTACACTACACCTCAACTATTTATTTCTGTTGTCTATTTATTTAGGGGAAATGAGTTATTTTTAAATAAGAGAAAAATGTTAATTATTTTATGTTAAGTTTTTTTTCCCTTTAGTTTGCAACTAGGAGCGATTCCCCATCTCAATTTATACATTTGATTTTTTAGAAATAGAAAAAAACTCTTATAAGAGAGTTCATAATAAAAGTGTGCACTATATGTTGACATCGTAAGGCAATGGTGCATTAGAAACTGTAAGCACTGAATAGTAAAATAAAATCCAAATATTTTCAATAATACTACTTATCATAATTATCCAATACCCATCTTCTAGTTGTTTCATATGTTACAGACACATCATTGTCTATATATAGAACCAATCGTCTTGTTAAAATAATAATTTTGTTTATTGAACAATAAACTTAAAAGGTTTTAACAATCTTTGTAAAAGTGTCATGTCATTGGTGTTGAAAAGAAAAGGACATTTTGTTATTATGCTTGTCGTGTGTACAGATTGTATCGATTAATCTTTGTATAGAATTTTAGTGATAGGAACAAATATTATGTAAGATTTGTTGTTTTCTATTTTCGTTTTATGAACCTAATCTTATAGATTTTAGATGTATGAATGCTATTTATTTGTGCAAATTTTCATTGTATAAAATATATTTTCATTAATTCAAATTTTATTGTTAATTTATAAGATAATTATCATGGATGCATTATTATAACTTAATAGATGATTAAGATGAAGAAATTGAAAATGTTATCTGTCTTAATAATATTACATTTGAATATAATAATAGCTTGTTAAAATAAAAAAATCTCATCCATAAATTCCAAAGTTGAGTGAACATGAATGAGTAATTGAAGTATTGTCATCAAATATTTCAAATCACATCAATATAATTTATTATGCTATGTGAGTTGTTAAAAGCAAGGAATAAAATTAAAGATAACATATTCTTAACTGTTTAAGAGCAAGTTGTCATATTTTTGCTCATTATTTGCCACTCAGTGCGGTTTCAACACTAAAAGGTAGTGAATTATTTTTGTTCCTTATCATTTGTGCTTTTGATATTAGATTTTTTATTTTCTTACCCAATTAAACCTGACATAAAAATGTTGTCACTGTCAATACAAATTACCCTTGGATATGTGTTAATGGTGGAAAAACAAATTTACTGAATACCTTATAAACATGACAAAAACCAACTCCCTTCTAAAGGCTATAACAAAAGAAAAACTTGAAATGATAATAATTTACTTAAAGTTATATTCTTAACCTAGTGATGAAACTTAACCACTTTAATAGGGAAATTAAGTTTAAAGTCCTTCAGCATGTCCAAACGATGTACCACCTCATCTGCTGAAGGTGATTGACACTGCACACTAACCACCTGAAAAATGTCGAAGTTCCCCCATTTTTGAAGCCAAGATTTATTACAGAACTATGACCTAGCACTTATATTCCATTAATGGGAAGACAATTCAATCAGTAGAAAAAATGATAAATGTTTGACAGCTTTCGGCCCACAAAATGTTCCTGAGCAAGCATGATCATCATTCATCACAACATTCTAAAGGAACAAAGAAATGCAACAGTATCTATCTCAAAATCTCATAATGGTCAATCATACCCTTTTCCCAGACAGTTCAAACACCGTTGAACCCTGCAAAATTAAGAGCAAGTATTAGAAAACTATAATAGCCCAAAAGCTCTTAATGCTTGATGAATGAAATTAACTTAAAAACAGTAAATCTCAAATCCCTAAAAGAGTAATCTCCTTACAATTCAACTTCAACAACTCCAATAATCAAATTATCTTTTTTGTCTTACATTTTCTTGGTAAGCACACCCCATACTCAAAATTCACATCGAATATCAGACTAGGCATAACATGAAGCAGAATAAAACGAAACCTAACCTGTTTCCTTCGCAAGTAGGACAAACGCAGGGGTTAATTGCAATAGGGTCGAACATGGGGGACCAAGCTATGGTGGCATTCCCATTGCACAATTTGCATATATAAAACCCCTTACCCCTACAAGTCCTACACGGCAATGCAACTTTTTCCTACATAAAAACCCACAAAACATGTTCCATTACATGAATTTCCAAAAAAGAATACGATAAAGCCATGAAATTCGACTAATCCTTACCCGTTTCTTCTCAGACGCAAACCGAAGCAATTTGATGGTAACAGTAGAAGCCAAGTTCACAGCGGCTACTCCACCGAAGATAACTACACTCATCCTAACCAATGGCCCCAATGGCCTTAGATTCATGTCTGTCTTCCGATATCTATGCTTATTCCTTTTCTCACCCAACTTCTCAAACAACTGATTCGCACCATAACACATTAGTAACAAAATACTGAAAATAGACATTGTTTATTATAAGGTAAGTTTAGAAGAGTTTCTCTATAAAGATCTCTAAGAAAGAAAAATAAAAAATAAAATTTAAAATTAGTTTCTCTACAAAATTTAAATTCAACTTTGTATAAATTAATTTGTAGAAACTCTTTTATAATTTATCTAAGTTTTTTATTTTTATTTTAACTTAAAATAATTTAAATTTATGCATAAGCTTCTTTTTTTTTCTACTAAAAATATTTACGAGAAATTTTATGATTAAATTAATTATGAGTATATTTGTATGATTTTTCTCATCAATACTTTTAGTATAAAAAATAAGAAAAAATAAAATGAATTTCTTCATAAATTAAAATTAAATTTTACATTAAAATTAAAAATTTTACAGAAACTAAATAAGAGAATTTCTACTTATTAACTTAGAGTTTCTTTATAAACTAAAATTAATCGTGCACAACTAAAAAAAATGAAAAATTTAGAGAAACTAAATAAGGAGTAGTGTTTGGAATATCGTAAAATTATCAAAAAAGACATTTTTTTAAAAAAATTAACTAATTTAAGTCGTATTTTTATAGCAAGTTATATTTCTAAATATAATTTCACTTTTATCTTTTTTAAACTGTGTTATATAATACAACTTGATATTATAGAGAAACTTCCATGTGTCAAGTTTTAACTTTCTAGGCTTTTGCTTTTTTTTTTTTTCAATTCTAGTGTTTGCCTTGTCTCTCAAATAGCTTTAGGAAGTGTTGCTCTTTCATTTTCTACAATTCATATCATTTTCTACTATTATTTTGTGGCAGTCAATTGAGCCTAAAATTTTATATATTCTCATATTCTTCAAATTATGTTGTTCTTTTTATAGGACAGTGCAAGAAATATTTATTAATAATATTAAAAATTATCATTTTGATAATTTCCAAAATAAATTGCATTGATTTGATGCTTTTAGCCGTATAAGAGTTATGCATATACCAAAACCTATAACCTATAGCCATGAACATAACTTTAAAAAAAATATGGAGAGAGAGAAGAAAAATAACTGGTGATAATTCATAAATATTAAGATCGAATGCATATCATACCACAACTAGTTTCATAAGTAATAAGATAACTCACTAACTAATAAATTCATATTTAAAATTTTTAAAAATAAAAATAAAAATTATAAATGGCAGCAAGTACAGAAGAAACTTTGAAAAATAAAAATTATAGATCAACGAGAAGAAAATATTTTAAATTGCTATATTTTACTAAAATAATAAAATAAGAAGTACCTCTTAGAAGAAAAACACTGAGAAGCCGAAGCAACAGCTGGTATCACTGTCGGCGAAGACCGACGACGATGAAGGCAGCGCCGGCGATGATTAGGCAAGAGACGGAGATGGTGAAGCAAACCTTGTCGAGGGTGATACAAGCGTCGGTGACAGCAAGGTCAGTGTTGCGATGGTTTGCGACTACGACGCGAGGGTTATAATGGCCGGCGACGACGAAGGGTACACTGCGGCATCAACGAAGGGAGCGTTGCGATGGCTGGAGACGGTGATGGGAGTGTCGATGATGAGCGGAGTCGAGCAGAGCTGGACAGTGTTTGGTTCTAATTTGCAATTGGAATCAGTAGGATAAAGGGGTCATCTTCTTTAATTTTATTAAATTGGGCCATTATAAACCCGACCTGGAAAGCCCAATTACATGAGTTGGATAACTCGAACTAGGTAACAAAAAATGGTGATCCCTAGTGTTTACTCGCTTGGGTCTACCATAGCAAAAAATGGTAACAAAAAATGTTAACAGTTTAATCGTAGTTATGGACAGTTTTCCTTTTTCATACTTCGTCAAAGTCCTAGACAATAAACCTGTCCCCCTGTCCATATGCATTGCTATTTACTACAAAGAGAAACAAAGCAAACGCGAGCCTATAGACAAAAAAAAAATGATAAAGCCTTCCGACATGCACTAAACCCTTAGTCCACATGAAAACAAAAAAGTGGTAATAACTGTTGTAGTCTAAATTGATATCATATACTGCCCTTGACCAAACAAATAGTTGAATAAAACCATGGAAAATCGCGACGGAATTCCACCCGTTCAACAAAATGTGATCAATCTTCATATCTTTGTGCTAGAATTTCGGATGTACAATGAGACTCAGGTCGCATTGCCTTGGTAATGTTAAAAGACAAACTAACAAAATGAAAAATGAGATAAATCGCAACTAACAAAAATTCCACGTCATGTTAATCGTCTTGCACTAGCCATCTTTGATGACGTAATTTTCACTCCATGTTGGTATCCACGTAAGTGGATAGCAAGATCATACGACAATATATAACTCGAACCTTATTCGTGAAGATGACAATTTTTGTCGAACATTTAACAAGGACAAAAAACACAAAACTAAGGGAAACACGGTGTGTAGGATGATAACACTGGTGTGTTTTCTTCACCCTTGAACAAGCATGGGAGATGATGTTGCTTCTTCTAGACCGAGTCGTGTAGGAAAACGCACGATTAAAGTAAACATGAATAAGAGAGAAATGAGAAAATGAAATACTCCTGAAGATGCAATAAATAAACTACAATTTTTTCAACAGGCAATTTTCTCTCCATTCAGACACTTTATATCAGTTGCGATTGTTTAAGAAATTATGTGTAATGCAAAAAATATCAAATGGCATCAAGTTTGAATTAAACTTCCGTGCATGGTTCCAATATTCATTTGGAGTCCGAAAATAAACAAAAACAAAAAACAAAAATTCGTATATGTCAACACGCGGAGTGCATTCCATGTTACATGAAATCTACATAATAATACTAAGGGCACTCTGTGCAACAAAATTCATTTCTTTACTGTTTACACGGTATAACAAAACAAATCAACAAGTTCGCATATGACCCCCTAAGGTCTGGATCGAGGTCCAGAAAACAGGAATTCATCTTAGTAGAAGGCACTGCAGCTCTTACAACATCTTCAATCAAGTCGCTCCATCTATAGAAAGGAGATAATGAGGATATATTAAAAATCAGAAGAACCAACATATATATATATATATATATATATATATATATATATATATATATATATATATATCAGAAGAAAATATATTATGAAGCACTGGGTGGAAGGAAGGTGCAGAATTCAGGAGGAAAAAGTGTTGCTTTAGAAATTGGATTTGATCTTCAATGTTTAAGGCCAAAAACTGTTATCGTTCATATCAACAAAAGAAAAAGAGAAATGGTATTTATTGCAGGTACATTGAAGAAAAAAAAAAATGAAAGCACTAAATCTACTAATTTCTTAATAGATAGGAACAAGAAGGAAATCATATATCAATCATACCTTCCAAAGACCATCATTGAGATAATGCAAGTTGTCAACCCCAATTCCCTTGTTGATTGCTTTTCTGAAACCACGGAAATATTTTAACATCTTGAGTACAAGAATCAACAATCACAAGTTCTCTTTATTTCCACATCAAAGTTGAGTTTTTATTCTTTAATAAGAAAAGGCAAATGCTATGACATTGATGTAAGCAACATTATTGATATTATTGGCAGAAAAGTGATGTTTCAGCTTTAAGCCTATAAAATACAATGTTAAATTTTCAGTTGAGCTGGTCCTAATTTGATAGCAGACCCATGATCAAGCTTCGTTTGTGTATGGAAGATAGAGGTCGGGGCTACAGCTGAATAGCTATTAAGGTTCAATTATATAGATTGTAGTCGTTAGACAAGTAACTGCATAAAAATACTGTAAATGGTTTAATGAGGGGGAGTCTTGTTTGTGATTGAGAAATCAATGTAAGAAGTGGATTCAGACCCATGAAATAGTGTACTGCTTCCAATGAGCTTCTCTGCAGTTTCATTCAATAAAATACAATAAAAACTGTTCTTTCTCACAGTTATGATAGCAACTCTATATAGTAAACACATACAAACTTACTATTCCATCCCAAGATCATTAATGGGAGAGTTGTGTACAATGCAAATAAATACCAGAGTCACCAATTCAGTCTGTAATTGACATGCCAATGGTATTTCCATTATTCAACACTGGTGAAACTGAACAAGAATTAGGCGAGGGAGCTAAATACATGCAAACACAGTCAAAGGGGACTTGCGAAAAAATGTGGACGTAGAAGCCAAGGAAATAATTGTTTGGGGAAGTGATTGCATCCTCAACTAGACAAGTAGGTCTACCCTCGATTGCATAAGAGAGGTCATAGGCTGAATTTTTCTCTTAAATGTTCGGTATAAGCAGGTTCCAATTGATTGATGAACTCACATGACCCAAACCAAACCAAAATTAAAAAAGCAGATTGAATAGGGAAATTAATTCTGCTATCAAGAATATAAACCCAATTTAAGTCAATTCAAATAAAGAACTTGTAACTCAAAACCTGACCCAACCAATGTATATCCATATATGCCTCAAGAAAATAAAATTCACTCCCATATGAATCAAAGATAAAATTCTATCTCAATATTCTCCTCCCTTCCCATCAGGGATTTGTGTAGTATGTTAACGAATGGTTACTATTGCTATTAGTTGCAGAGAGCAGAATTGCTGAGTTATTTTGCAAGGTGGCAAGCTTGATGATGCTGGGTGTGGGGAGCTTGAGAAGCACCCTATCCAACAGTTAATGATAGTGCAAGGGGAGCAGAAATGTGGGACGTTAGTTGGTGTTGGTCCACAGAAGATGAGGGTATTGTGCTGAGGGGTGACTTTGCTGTGCTGCAATCTGCAGATCTTGTTCCTTTCTTAACTTTTATCTTTACAAAATTTGTCTTAAACAATATTAAAAATATGCCAACCACATCACCATACATGAACCAACTTGAATTTGATTGTGTTAGTTTGGTTTGGTTCGTCCTTAAAAATTTGCCAAGCCCAAACTGACCCAAACTAAAGCTTTTTAATCAGTTTTGTCCCATTATACAGTAAATCCAACCCAACCACAAAGCTACCTGCATGTTTATATATGTTAAGCAGAGCATAAATAAACAGTTAACAAGAGAATATTTGACAGTATCCATTTATCTATCAGTGAAAGAGTTCATATTTAAATCATTCAACATTCCTCCAATCAAAAGATGGGATAAGAAAACTTTCTTACATGTCTTTAGCTGACATTTTTGTAAAGCCAATAGCAAGAGCATGCTGTTTTCCTTCAGCCATGATCGCCTAAAATCAGATAAATACATGGTGTGATTAAGGTTAATATAAATTCACTAGAAAATACTTACTCTGTGCATTATAATCAATATGTTTATAGAATAATGGCAGTACCACAGGACATTCTGCTCCTACATCCTCATCCAAGACGCCCCCGGGAGATGTAAGACCTGGACACATTATGTTTGCCCCCGCCAACACAAATCTAATTGCACCACGGTCAACTTGTAACTTCTTCATTATATTTGGATCTAAGAAGAAAAATGTTAACCAACCATAATTTTTCCATATAATGCATTTCAAATCTCTTTGTATATGAGCTGAACCGAAAGTCAGCTGCATCCTACAATAGTTTATTATGCATCATTGAACATTTTGGGCTATAAAAGACATGCAGTAAGCAGTCAAAATACAGCTTAAAAACCAGCGAAGTATTTATAATTATTACTAGACAAGTTAAAAAATGCATGAGCTATAAACCTTACATTGATGGAGAAGTCGCAAGGTGGGCATGTATGGTCCATCCCGGACACTGAAAAACAAAGGCACGCTGTTCACAAGAACCAGGTTGAGATGGTTCTGACTACAAGAATAAGGGAAAAAGCAATAACCAGTTAGCAACCATAGAAGATATGACACAGCAAAATGCACAGCAAAAGGAACCACAATCAAACCATTTAGCAACGATAAGAGGGGACTTCTTGGGAAGTATATCATCCAACACAGGTTCAAGGCCCGGATACTGCAGTGGAGTGAGTGAGGTTAGTATACAGGCAACAAAAAAACCAATGAGTACCAATAAGAAATGTTGTTATACAAGGTTAAAATTCACATGAAAGGGCAAACCCCAAAAGTGACATCACCTCTTCAGCAATACTTTGCCGTATTTTTCGTTGAACAGACGCCTTCACTTGGTTCTGTGCAGACACATCTTCACCTGAAAATCTGGAAAAAATATTAAATGTAAATCTGAAGATAAATACTTGAAAATCAACGTTATAATAAACAATTGCTGGGGGTACAATAGGATCATGTTCATGGACATGAAGTAGAGAACATGCAACACATATTTTGTCGGAATTATCGAGTGATGGGGGAAAGGTGATGCAAGAAAAAAGAGGTCATTCGGAGTTCCAATACAAGATTAATAATATTTTAGGGTTTATGACACCATCACCACCATCAATGGTGCAATTGTCAACGAAACCCCGAAAAATATCCATAGGAAAAAAACTATAATGAAAAAAGAAAATAGAAACAGGTTTTTAATCACATCAGAATCTAGGAAGAGTGATGTAGCAGTCGTGTTTGTAGAGCGAGTGAGCGTACTTTTTGAACATTTTCTGCAGCGTTTGGCTTCGGACTGAATCTGTCTGTGACAGGGAAATTGTAGAAAGAGAGAGGAGATGCAAACGCAACCGCGCATCTCGCACTGGTGTTTCTGTATTTGGACCATTCACGCTCAGGCCCAATATATTTCGGGCTTTTTGGTCCATAACAAGAATAAAAACATATTTTTATGTAAAAAATATTATTCGAAAGTTTACATTTATTATTAATTTATAATTTCTCTTCAACTCATTGAATTTTTCTTTAAATACCTTTTTTTCAATTTTTTTGTTTTCTTTTTTTAAGTTGTCATTCGTTATTTTTTTTAAGTTATATTTTTATTAATTTTTTTTTTACCTTTTTTCCATATCATTTTGAAGTAAGACTTTAAATTTTTATTATATATAAGTTTTTTTTATCAATTTTTCTTATGTATTAATTTCTTTTTTATTTTTTTATAGTTTTCATATACCTTTCAGTGTTCATAGTACTTTTTTTACGCTTTAAAATTTTCTTTGTATTACCATTTCATTTTTTTTACTCTTTTTCTTTAAAAAAATTATTGATATTATTTTTATATTCCACGTTTTCAGTCATTGAAATTATGCAAGAGACTTTGACGGAAAAAAAAAAGAAAGGGAATGGAATTTGAATATACACACATCCTTACTTGATTATCTCTCTTTAAATTATATAAAATAAAATAAAAAATCTTGTTTCGCGGAAATAAATTTGTATCTTTGAGGAATATCAATTGGGATTTATTATGAAAAAAAAAATTATCATGTGTGTGTAACAACAAATCATTTTTTAAAAATTGTGCTGATTTTGTTTACCAGTACTTCTGGTACGAGGGAAGAAGTTAACAGAATTCTTCCAAGGACTTGCTACCTGCTTAGGCCTGAGAGAAACCAACAAAACCAAGATTTGGGACAAATGGCACAGTTGAGTAAGCAAAACTGGAAAGTCTATGTCAACACTTATATTATTCTTAGTTACCAAATTCAACCTTTCATCATCTGACAATGGAACTGGGAAGAGTAATGGAAAAGTCAGGAAATATTTTCTTCATCTGCATATGCTGCAGCTGAAATTAGGAAATGCTGCCAATTGTGATGAAAGTATTTAAACTATTGCGCTCGATGCCATATTTTCGTAACAATGATAATGTTGTTATATAACTCTGAAAGCCTTTGGATATATTCTATTCAATCTAATGCAATGTTTCTTTAGAACAGTAGAAAGGGAGCAATCCCGTCACCAAGTTCAGGTCTTATATGCCTCGGACATTTCAGGACAACAATGACTTTACAAAACATAACTACGTATAAGCAGAGAAAGGAAAAAAACAAAGCTTAAAACAGGAATTTTGCTTGTATAAAACTTTTGTTTTTAATTCTTGTGCCTTAAATGATACAAGTAACAGTAACCAAACAATTGTGAGACAGTTTTCTAAAAATAAGAAGACTGTTTATCAAGTAAATCCAATTGAGCGAGGCCTCTGGCAGCAAGACTTTTCAAACGGCTATCTTTCCCCTGAGTTATGCCTACCAAGGGTATTGTGGCCACAGCTTTGTACTTATTTCTCACTTCATCTAGTTGAAAAATTCGTTCTAAAGCAGTTAGAATTTTTTCCTGCAACCTGGGAGCCTGAACATGCAATAATTGTATCATCGCAGCAATAGCATTTGAATTTGCAAGTACCTTGCTTCCACTCTGTGGTGCTTCACTATCAACCAAAGTTAGTATCGCATCTAAGGAAGCTTCGCAGGTTTCAACATCGGGCTCAACTAGCAAGCGCACAAGGGGCTCCAAGGCATTAGCTTGCAAAATGCAGAATGAAGACTCGACTGAGCAGGTGCCTAAGTGCGCTGGACAACCAGTTTCCTGGGCTACAAGGCAGCATTTGAAAATACCCGGCTTCTTTATTGGCTCGCTCAAGCGATATGAACTTTCTGAAAACTGCTTGATTGAAATGGCTGCATTTTGTTTCGTCAAGGGTGTTCCAGAAAGCAGTAATTGCACCAGCACTGGGATTATGCCTTCTAAAGCCACACTCTTCTGCCAATCCAGATTTGCTGAGACAGTGAAACGACAAAGAGCTTGAACAGAATTCTCTATGATTTTGGGTGAGGCATGGTTATGTTGATCGGTAAGACAAGTCAAAATAGTTTTAAGTGCCCCAGAATCTAGAAGCCACTGGGTCATTTGAGACTCCTGTGGTAGTTTAGCGATGATACCCATAGCAGTAATGATCTCTTCTGTGTCATCAGAAGCCTCAATGATGGTAAGCAAAACTTTAATGAATCTTTCAGTTATATGTGATGAGATGTTGCCATAATCATCGTCTTCTGTCAAGTAATAGAAAAGCTTCAAGGCATTAACCCGCACTTTTTGAATATCAATTTCCAATAAGTTTACCAATAATTTAGCTGCTGATATCTGCAGTAAAATATAACTATTAATACAGTTATTATTGCTGTTGTTATTAAGGTTGCTAGAATTAAACTGTTCCATAGTTTGATATAAGAATAGGGGATAGTGTGATAGAGAATGTAATGGAATAATTCTAACTATTTATATAAATCTTAAACATAGATGTTTGGATAGTGCTCAACCTTAACTAGATATTTAGGGGATATAATTTAGCGAATCGTAATTATTAAAATTATGAGTAGTTAACTACTTAAATGCAATACAAGGAACTCTTTAGGTACTCAATAAGGACTAATTTTTTCCTCATCTCATTCTGCTCTCATCTTTTTCCATTTGTTTTTCCTCTATATTTTCCTAATCATGTAACAATGGGGGCTTAAATTTTGAAACTTCAAATAAAAAAAGTGCTCACCTGTCTCAACCTCTTTCTGATGCGGAAGCCATAGAAAGATTGGCACAATGTCTGGAAAGCTTTCAGAATCTTGTTTTGTACCTCAGGTTCCGTCAAAGAAATTAGAGAGAAGAATTTGTATATGTCTTCCTCAGAATCTAAGAATGAAATTTGTTCTGCTTCAGCTTGTTGGTAAGTTGTTGACATAGCAAGATGCATTATTGTGGCAACAACCTGTTCAAGCAGAGTAGGTGACTCTAAACAAAAATGACAGTATAGTAGTTCCAACAGTGGTTGAGCTACACCTTCCTTAATCATCTTCAGGCCATTCTCTGGCAAGCTTGAGAGCTGTAGTAGAGCTTTGATAGACACTTTCTTGATTTCCACATCATCATTCAAGAGCAGTTGAAGAAGAGGTTGCAAAGCCCCATCTTTGACCAAGGACAATTTATTCTGGTCGGTTAATGTAATTTCTGACAAAGTTTCTGTCATGACTATTTTCATATTTTCTGGTCCTACATCAAGGAAATAAGTAATGACAATCAGTGAGTACATATACATGCATATTTCATAAAGGTTAAATTGAAAATTCAATTTTTTTTTATTTTAGTAAAAAATTTCATGTCTTGTAGTTTGATTTTCAGTATAAATTTTTATCAAAAGGTTGGACATTCATCATATTTTCATCATCAGTTCATTGCTCTGTTATGTGCATACCCTTCATTGTTTTGTACAGTATACAGATGCGCATTTCTGCAATCAACACATTTAATTTCTTAACAGATGGGACGCATTGAGAAAGGAAGAAAAACAAGAAACAAAATAGGAATCTTCTGTTTTTGTGTTGTAGCTATTGTCAATTTCCAATAGTTTTGTCTATAAGAACAAGCAATTAACGCATATATAACTTTAATACATAGAATTTGGGTAAAAAAAATCATTAGAAATATGCACTTACAAGAGAATAAATGGAGAAGTAAAACAAATAAAATATCTCCTATCATTAAAATCAAGTTATACACTTCAAATTTCACTATTTTAGGAAAATTAGATGTGAGAGCTTCTAAAAAAGTTTACTAGTTTACTTTATATGAGAGAACTTTGATTTAATTTACTTTCCTACTTTTCCTATAAGTGATTATTGATAGGTTTATTAAATTGGGTCATAATTTTCCTTTAAGTATTTGAATGTGTATTTATGTCCTACTTCTTAGAGTTGAATGAATATCAAAGCCAATTACTAAAAATGTAGTCCCTCCCGCCCTCACAGAAAGGAAAAGTAATAAACGCAGAATTCTGAAGTTTAAAGACATAAATCACTACAAGTTTAGACGGTGTGTCTCGTTTATAGAATACCTGTACAAAGTTTCAGCAGTAAAGGCTTAAGATAATTTGCCTTTGCCATCTCAATAACATTCTGATCAAGGAAAGAGAGGTTCTCCAGCACCTCTTGTGCTTTTTTGGCTGCTTCAACATCATCAGTATTTAACATTGTTACCAGCAGAAGTATGCTTCCTTGAATGCTTCCTATGAGACTGCACACCATTTTACTTTTAGATAGCTCCAACAGCAACTCCAATGCCAACTTGCGCTCCTCAACTTGACGTGAAAGTGAGCGAACAATCAATCCAAGTGCATTATCCACTTCAACAATATCTTCCTGCAGAAAGTAATATCACTATCTTTTTAATGCAAAATCAATATTTTGTATCAGTTTTACATGGAGCTATCTAAAATGTGTATGGTAAATAACGAGAAGGATTTTTTAGATACCTTGTTCTCTGCATTATCTGTTACAAGCATAGACAGGATGAGTAGAACACGCTTCCTTATTTCACGATTTTTAGAAGTAAGAAGTCCAATAAGAACAGTTATGCAATTCTCCATTTTTAACCATTCTCGGTGTAACTCTCTTTCTAAGCATAGGTTCTGTAATTTGTCTAAGGACTGAACCACTCCCTCTTCATCATTCGTTTCAAGTTCGGATTTGATGGTAGAAATGGTAATCATATTGTTCCTATCCTTCCATTCTTGAATGGACATTTTCAGAGTTTTATTTGGCCTTAGGATTTTAGTATCCAGAGGCAACCTGGTCAAGGGACAAAGATTGTTCCCTTCAGCAAACCATTTCTCTATTTCACTTCTGTCAAATGTCCTCCCAGAGGAAGTCTCCACAGGGTCCACCATAATTTCATGAGAGATTGGGCAGTAAAAAGAATGCAGAGCTGCCAACGGTCTCCCTCCCAAGGAATTTCTCTTCTCAAAATACTTGGTTTCCTTCTCTTGTGCCGAAGTTATAAAATCTGCCTTTTCAAGCACTGCAATAATCTGCTCCATGTGTAGCGCTTCTGCCACGTCCATCCTTGACTTGGCATTTTCCATTTCATTTTTCAGATCTTCAAATTCTCGCTTCAAAACAATATGCTCCATGGGGACCCCAATGGCATGTGCAATGCCAGTTAGCAACTGATTCACATAAGACCGATCAACGTTTCCCTCTTGTATTGCTGTCTCAACTTTCTTCAAAATTTCCTCATCTGTTGCAGATGTTTGATACTCAGCATCTAACATTTTCTGACACAACTCACTTATCTGTTGATTTAAACCAGAGTTAATGTCTAAAGAGGCCAAAGAGGGGATAATAAGGCTTATAGCGCGGCCTATATCCTTGGTACAACAATTCAAGCGTGTAACGATCTTTCTTGAATTGATTAAAAGATAAACCTTACTTCTACTGTTGCACTCAACAGAAAGCTGCTTAGCAACTTCAACCTCTCGGTTGAGACCAGCCATAGTCTTTTGCAAGCTCCCGGCATTGTGTATGTCTTCCTTTGACAAAGACTTCAATATAAAAGAAACATTCTCCAAGTAAATAGAGAATCTCTTAAAATTTTCCTTATGAATGACAACCTCATTGGCTGCTTTGACAGTGTCAAATACAGCAAATATGGTCCGAGAAAGTAACTCTGATGTTGGGGCAAGTGAAGCACGAGCTAATAATTCGTTTGCCATTTCATACCCTCAGGTTTGATCGAAAATCAAAACCCATTTACCAGAACAGTGATGAAATTTACAAATAATACCCGACCAATTCTTCTCACACGCGTATCACAACATAAACATAATTACATAAATTTTCATCTGATCTAATCAGATGATTCAGAATTTCACAACTGCCTGGACCCTTGTGTGAGCGAAACACACATTGTGGAGCTGAGAAACATGCTCGATTGAGACAAACGGTTGTGCTGGGGTGAGCTGAATGAACAGAACTCACAATAGTAAGTCCAAAAACAAGAAAATATAATCTGGACCATAACAAAAACAAGAAGAATACTGATAAATTGTCAATGGCCATCCCAAGCATAAAAATCAGTAACAATTTTATGTTTGTATGCTTAGAAAAGACAATTTAAGAAACATGAACTAAAATAAAAAAAGAAAAGAAGATATCCTCCCTCAAAATGGGCACTGGACACACCTCTTGGCTTTGAACAACACCATCAAAGACTCAACTCAGCAAACGGACATTTTTCCTCTAATATGTGAATCCAATAACTTCAATATAGTAATATATATAATATATATGTTATACTATTTACTAATTTTTTCAGATACCAGTGAAATACAGAACTAACCTGAGACTTCCAGTTTTGGCAGAATTCCCTTTAAAATTAGTTGAAAGAAAAAGGGAAATAAGAGAAAAAAAAATAATAATAATGGAGTGTTATCATATAAAATTCTATTCATTAATCATGGAACAAAGAGTGTTGTGAGAAGAGGGAGAGAGAGGAAAAAAGACGCAAGAGAAGTAGAGATTTTGTGTCTTGGTCTTGACTCGGTTTTGTTGACTAGTTGCATACATGGTGCTCAGAAGTTGCGACCCAAGAAGTCAAAATTCCTTTCTACTATTACCTATTACTCTATTATTATTCTACTGTGTGGCACTGCGACGAACCAATCAGGTTTTGCCACGTCACGTTACAGAAACCGTATACGGTGTTGAAGTTGCAGTGACGATTACGCTACAGCTAGTGTCTTCCGTGACAGTGGCGCCAACTGCACGTAAAACACATTTGCTTCTTTTCTTTCCTGTAAATATTAGAGTTTAACACATTTTACCTTCTCAATTAATAAAAAATTAATATATTTAAATATTACTTTAGAAAATAATTACTTTTAAAATAAATAAATTTAATATCATCAAAAGAGTAATATAATAACATATTCTTTAACACGTTACGTACCATTTTCTCTTACATAATTTCTCTTGTTGAATAAAATATTAAAAACTACAAAATGAGGAGTGAAACTTGTTAAATAAGAATTGAGATTTATGAAACTAAATAATTTTTAATCAAGAATAATAAGTTTATTTAAAAAGAATATGTTAGAAATATATTACTAACAATTCTCCATGTAATATATATATATATATAATATTTGTTAATTTAACAATTTTTTATATAAATATGTATATTATTGATTTTAAAATATTTATTTTATTTTAAAAATATATTTTAAAATACAATAGTTTTGTGTGTAATTCTGACTAAATAAGTTAGTGTGTTCTCAAAATAGAGACAATTAACGAGGAGAGTAATAACATTTTTATAAGTACCGAAAAAATAGAAGATATAATTAATAAATTAAAATTTATTGTTAAATCCCACTATGAAAAATAACTATCACTTAAAATCACTTAAAATTTTATGTTAATAACTAAATCACATATGAGTAATAGATAAAAAACATTTAATTTTTAGAAAATCGGAAAAATATATACAATTGAAATTTTATTAAAACTAAAATATTATATTTATAAAATTATAGGGACTAAATAAATTTAAATGCTTAGTTTTTTTTTAAATTGGTAAATATAAATATATTAATAAAAATTAACATAAAAATATAAAAAATAATTACAAAATATAATAAAAAGTGAAAAAAATTTAATAAAAAATTAAATAATTAATTAGATAATTATTTTTTTCTTCACTAAAAATTAGATTGATAAAATATAATTATCAAATTGATTATCCAACACACAAAATATTAAAAATTTATTAATATTTTAAAAAAATCCTATATCCAATGAAATCTTAGACTTAATTAACAACTAAGATGTTAATTATAATCTTTCCCCATCAAGTCACATTTCTTGTTACTTTGCCCTTCCTTTTGATGAAATAATATCCTTAACCATAAATTGTTGTCCACCATAAATTACTTTCTAATAGTTTTAATATTGCTGGTTAGTTGAATTAGAAAGTGGTGCCTTTGGGGTCTCATTTCACTAAGACATAGAAGTAATATAATACTATATCGAAAACCAACAGATAATGCAGACCAAACAATTGTGATTAATTAAGAACTTAACGATGCTTTGAACACCTTTCAATGATGAATTCACTGAATATGAATTGCATTATTTGAATAAGATATTAGTGAAAACTCTTATTTAAACTCAAAGGGGAATAGGATTCTGAATTATAGAAATATCTGTATCAATAATAAAACTTGTGAAGCATCTCATTCACCACATGAATCTGCAATGTTTGACATGTCTCACTTCTTTGTCTATTTGGTAGGCCATCCCATGGCTCCTACATAGATATCACTCATAAACTATATAGGGTTTGGATTTTGCCAAGGATTTGGTTTTTATAAAAGAAAATTATGCATGACACTTGTGCTATTTGATACTTATAAGAGATAAAAGTTTAGGTATGGAAAGATAGTGATTGAATAGGTAAAAAATATTAAGAAAAATGATAAATATTACACTAATATTAAATATCATAAAGAAGATGAACCACATCTTCAGACATTAAATCATATGTGAAGTGTTGTTGCAGGGGAAATTCTTTCCAGAAATTACTACTTTCATACTTGATTTCGCTTAAATTGATATGAACATTCCAACTCCTTGCCATCTAAGCCAACTTAAATTGATGAATGAAGATTAAAAAATCACTAATAGTTGGAGATCTCAACTTATTTAGAGATAAGATTTAATTAGAATATATTGGATTATCCTCAATTTATTTAGAGATAAAATTTAATTAAAATATATTGGATTATGCAAATCTTTTTATGAGTTAGTTTTATGAAAATGAGTTAAATTTAAAGTCCATTTTTAATATGATATCAGAGTCTATTATAACAAGGTTGTTAGGCCTATCAGATTATCTCCTATCATACTATTATCGGATCACCCATAAATATTTAATCTTATATTTAAGTTGAGAAAATCTTGACATAAAAAAAATATATTAAATATCTAAAATCAAATTAAAATATATTAAATAAATATAAATCTTGTTAATTTTACGAGAATAAATTAAATTTAAATTAAAGAAAAAAAGATAGAGAAAACATAACAGAGAAATTTCCGTCAAATTATTTTATCCTATGATTCCTGTGAAAACATAAATGTGCCCAAAAAGAAGATAGATTGGCTTTATGAAGATAGAAAGCTTTTGTTTTTTTAATGAGAATTATGATAGCAGACTTAGTCTTGAGTGGCAATTAATTATAATTGACTGCAGAAAATTTGTTGGACAAGGACAGAGTACAAAGATCTAATTTTGCATAAAAAAGTTCAATAAAAAATTGTGGGGTTTGAATATATACATGTGGACTAATAAAAATTTTAACCTAGGTGGCTCCTGTGTTCTTAAAGAATCGAGTGAGGTTTTAGTGCAGAAGTCAGTCTCAACAGTCGTAATATGGCTAACTAATAGTCTTTTGTTGTCCATTATTTTATATCAGCAAATCCACTCCTCTGCATAAATTTACTTGAGGCTATTTTTTGTCCATGGAACTTGCCATTGTTAAATCACCCATCAACTAGCCATCATTTAATAATATAGTTTGAAAGCTTCTGAAGAAGTGGATGCCTTGAATCATGGTATAGTTAAATGGATTTGGTAGAGAAAAGTGAGGACTACATGGATTGTGGAAGAGATAACTATAGATACTCAAATAGTACTAAGTTAAAGTAAGGATTATAAATTTATGAGTTGGTATAACTTTTCTTTGTTTTTACTTTTACTTAATGTGTGATAAGTATAGGTATTAAATAAATTGGTTCTATGGATTATTAAAAAAATTGTTGTATTTTAAAAAAATATTAGTATTTTATGTTTAGTTTAACTATGTTGGATTAGTGGATTATTATATATTTTTCTCCATTTTAAAGAAATAAAAATTAATTTTGACATAAAACATCTTAACATTATAAATAAATTATGTTTCTTTAAAAAAATTTATATTATAACAAATAGTGGATAAATATGATAGATTTTATTCTAAAATCAATTATATAAGTTGCATTTTATAAATTTAGGTAGGTGATGTGAGTTTTTTTTCAATATCCTTCTTTTATAAATATATATCGAATTAGACGATTTTATTCTAATAAACATTATAAATTGAGGTAGTGAATATAAGACTTCCTTAACATTACACCTCCACAAATATATGTCGAACTAGACGAATTTTATAAAATAAGAAACAAATATAAGATATAAGCTCTGATATCATGTTAGATTTCATCCTAAAACCAATTGGTATTAAGTGAAATTATTTAATAAATATATAAACTGCACTCTGCATATAGGTGTATATAGGTGATGTAGACTTTCTCTCAACATTCCTCTTTTATAAATACATATCGAATTAGACAATCTTATTCTAATAAGTATTTTAAATTAAGATAATGTAAGATTTTCTTAACATTAATCCCATCACTTTTTTTTTTAAATCTTATTAAAATTAATATAAACTCGTCCAAAGTCTAAGTGAAATTGGAAAATTTTCATTTTGTAATATTTTCAAAATAAAATCAGCATGATTTTTGAAGATACGATTGATTGAGGATATGCATAATATGTTGCACAAAAACTTTTTACTGCCATAAGAGAAATTATTGGTAATCCCTTGTTACAAAATTCTCATAGTACACCAATCATGTATTAATATTCAACTACTACTAATATCATCTCTTAAAAGACTTTGTAATGGTTAATAATAAATGCAATAATTAATAACTATCACTTAACAATAATGATTTAAGTAAACAAGTAATTAATACAAATAAAAAAACTATAATGACATTTATACAAATACATTCTCGTTATTATTATTATTTAATAATAAAATAAATATTGTTAGTATCAGAATTCATAAAAATCATATATTCAAGATATAAGACCACAACTCTATTTAAAAAAGAAAACCATTCTTCATAAATTTTTTCAAATTTCTAATTCATTTAGAAAGTATAGCTAAATTTCTTGATTAAATTTTCAATTTCTTAGTAAATTCAAATTTGCATTAAGAATTAGAGTTTAAAAAATCGAATACTACCCCTAACATTGAGATCTATTGATCACTTCAAATATGAAATTAGATTGATTTTTTCAAACATAACCTAATTCATAAAATCATGGATGATCAAGTATGAACCATGAAAGTAGAATTAATTGCATTGAAGAAAAAGATCACAACATCACAATTCTTACATTAATTCTTGATTGAATAAAAGTATGTATCTTCTTAGAAGTTCATAAGTTAATCTAAAATTTATTAAGTGTTAATTGAAACTAATCCTAATTGTCTAGAGATCTATTTGACAACATTAAAACTCTAAATTAAGTAGTAAAGATAATGGTAACATGAAAACCAATCATCAATTGTTCAATAATAGTCTCAAGTGTAACCATGGCTACATTGAGTTGATATTTCAAAGTACATTAGCACTTGGCTGCTTTTGAAATGCCAATACACTAGCTATTATAGATCGTATTGCATCAATTGATTCAGATTCACGGGTAAATACCAGCATCCATCAATGAAATAATCACAGATCTAGAAGTTTGGGGAATATGCCACAACAAATTCAACCTTGCTATTCTCAGAATGAAAGAACAAATGGTATATACTCAGATGAAGATTCTGCCTTCGTCCTCATGGATGAATATGTCCCGAAACTGAAGACATTATCCCTTGTGTTCTTGCGTGCCTCTCATAGCATATTCCTGCAATTAGTATTAAATAGGTAAAACAAAGGTTTAAGAAATTTGAACACCCTCATTCTTAGAATGCAAAGAAACGTTAAAAGGGATTCAAAGCATAAACAAGGGATAATTTGATTAAAAATTTCTGGGGCAAAACGAAATCCATCACTGCTCGTCCATCTTTCTCCAAACACAACACTTCTGGTGAAGCTTTCTAACTGGAGTAAGGCTAGTCAAATGAATCAAAAGTAATTAACAGACCCTTAATTACATAATAAAAAGAGAACTACATATGTAGATCAATTAACCAAGAGTTGTTTCAGTTTAGTTTCGAGTTCTAGTCCTGAGAACACTGATACATTAAATTACTACCTATGCAGTGAAGTGCACTAGAGTGATATTGATTCGACTCATCTTAATTAAGCCGATGGTATGTGATTAAATTCATATACATAGATGAGCAGAAGCAATACCACGCCAGTCCACTTCTGCAGAATCCATTTTCCGAGGCTTCACAACTTCATTGCTAAGCAGATAATGTAACCCTTTTGCCTATAAAATAAACTGCACGTGAAACTCCTACATGGCATGTAAGGGATTCATGATACATCTTTCATTGATAGTGAAAAAGGCACAATATCAGTGTTTGTTTGGTTTATCAGAAGAAAAGCTGCAAATATATGCAATGAAGCAAACAAGAGTGATATTGATTCGGCTCGTCTCAAGATGGTATAATGCTTGAATTAAGATGAGCCGGACCAATATCACACCGTGTCTACTTTTGCAGAAGCCATGTATATAAACATGGCCACTCAGCGAAAACAAAGGTTGTATGTGTTGAGGAAAAGAATGGTAAGCTCTACCTCCTATAAATAGGACTAAGAAGCACTTTGTGGTGGCACTGTACATGTCAGTGTCGTATATCTGACTTCTTTAGAGACCCAAATGAAAATCATATAATGGTTAAGCATCTAGAACACTTATCATGATCAAGATTCACTAGGTCCACTATCAACCCCATCAATGTTCTGCATAATGGAGGACTAATTCTTTAGTTGTAGCACGTGAAACTATTATGGAAGTCATGTCAAGGTGCAAAATTGCTAATCTAGTGGCGATTCCATTATTCCAATAACTTTAATATAGCATTTTTTTCACTACTAAAAGTGAGCCAACCATTGAGTTCATTTGTTAGTTTGAGTTAAATTAAATACTTTTTTTGAAGGTTTTTATTTTTTCCTGCAATACCACTAACTAGGCAAGGTTCCCCTCACCGAACAGAGGATCTTTATGTGAAGGGTGCTTGAAAATGCAAGACTTTCAGTGGCTGCGAAGACTAAAACCATAGACATATAAAAATATTCATTTGAGGACACCAGGATCTCAGAATACTTATACCAATTAACTTTATAAACTAATTATCGGTATTTAACTCACTTCCAAAATTGGTTTACACTTTTCATCCTAATATTAAGGAGTCATTCTCAACTCGAATGTGACCTAAAGAACTTCTCAAATAATGTAAAATGGATCATATTACTCAATTTATGTCCAACAACCTGTCAATCGAAATTTAATATATTAAAAAGTAACTGAATTTAAGTCCAACCATCTTATTAATCAGATTCTGATACTATATAAAGAAATGATTGGTGTCTAACCCATTCCAAAACTGATTTATATCTCTCTTATATATTATAATTCAGCTTTTTAGTTGATGTTGGATTTTCCTAAAATTAATATTTATTGGCAAAACAATTATTTATTTTCATACTCTTTCAACGAAGTAGATGATTAGATGATGATATATAGATTATTTTCAATCCATATGTAGTGATTTATTCGACAACCTATAAGTAAGAAGAGAAGGAATTTATCTAAAAAGACAGAAGGAATTTTAGAATCTTAGCAATTTAGAGTGGACTTTCACAAAGTTCCAAGCCTTATGTTGCTTTGGATTGGAACCAATTATAGCATAGCCGTCGCAAACAAAAGATTTTGATTCACATACGTAAAGTGAAATTTAACAATGTATTTGGCCATTGCAAATTTTATTTTTTTATTTTTTTATTTAGAAACGTGGCTCTTTCTTGTGAGCGAATCCCATTTTGGCGGAATAAATTATTATAAGGGATAAAGCTTTCTTTAAATATTTTATTAAAACATATTCAAATTCTTATATTGATTAAATTAAAATAATCTTATATTGATTCACACTTTTTTTTCATTACTTCAATTGGAATTCAACTAATGTGTAGAGGTGAAATTTAAAAATTTAAAATAAATTACAATCATGAATTGAAAATTAATATTTAAAATATATGTATGATAAGTTAAAAATTATTAATATATAATATTTATTAAATTTATGATTAATTATTATAATTATACTTTAATATCTAAAATGTATTGTTTATTGCACATTCACTAAAATTCATTTCATTACCTTATAAAAAAATACCCACATTCACTTATGCATAAATAGCATTCTTCTATCAACAACCGTTTTGATTGTAGAAAAGAAAAACAACTATTGAAGTTCAATATTGACAAAATCGTAAATAAAAATATTGAAAGAAAAAGTTTTGACTATATTTTTAATCTATGTAAATGTCACTTTATCTCTTAAAGATATTCTAATATTCAGTTGAAGTTAAAAATGGAAAATATTAATATAAATAAGATAATAAATAATATTTTAAATATCATCAAATGGTTGATGACATATTCTCTCTAGTTAACTACTTAAAGATAAATTCATATAAAATTATTACATGAAACAAAATAATATACCCTTTAAATATTAATATATGAAATTTAAATGTGTTCCGAAACAGACAGTATAAAGTTAAGTAATTAATTAAATAAATTTCACATGATTAAAAAATGGGTAGAGATTCCTTTAATTAAAAATTAACATGATAATGTTCATTAGATTCACTTCATCCATCTATATTTTCTAAACAATAGCTTATAGTATTTTTAATAATCTAAATTAAATAATCATAATGGGTTAAGATCACATCCACTGAATGTTACCAACAAGGATACCCTTGAAAAATCAATCACCACAGAAATAACAAAAGGTTGAAGAAGAGATTTTGCAATTTTGGCTACAAAACTTTAAGGAAGAGAAAGGAGTGATTTTAAGATGTTTCTAATTTTAAAAATATTATATGTTGATATATATATATATATATATATATATATATATAAGAGTAATTCATTTATTTAAAAAAAAAATGATGAAATTAAGAATATATTTTTTTTTTAAATAAGTATATATATATATATATATAAACTATTTCTTCTTTTTAAGAGTCTTTATTAAAAAATCTTAAAAAAAACTTAAATTTCTGGAAAATAAAAATAATATTGTAGTACAATTTAGTACATGAAATTTCTTAATGAAGTAATAAGAATATTCTCACCGAATTTCTTCAAAAACTTCCCCCTTTCCTTAATTATGAAGAAAGTGTTTATTATGCAGGCCACATGAAATAATTGAAGTGCTGAATTTTATATGTTCTAAGTAGTAATGGGGTGGTGGACCTAAATAACTTACTATTTATTTATCTGCTGCAACTTTCTCAAACTTTATATATACATCAATCATATTATAACTAAGATTTGTATTAAATAAATATTTTAATTATATAAAATATATTTTAGATTTATAATAAATAATTTACATTGTTATAAAATATTATTTTAATTTTTAATATTTGTTTAAATATTGAAATTGAAGTTAGAACTTGAAAATGGCAGATTGGAAAACATAAAAACAACTCTAAAAATATTCTCATTGAATAAAGGTTTTCAAAAAAGCTTTCATCAAAATAATAATGATAGTTTAAAGAATTCTCACTCATTATAATTATTTTAGTTTATATATATAGAGAGAGATTTTTAGAAAATTTTAATAATAAAAAAACGAGAAAATATATTTTTGAAAGTATTTGTTATAAATTTAATATATTATGAAGTTGAAAATAAAAATGCATAATGTGAAGTTTATTTATTATAATTTTTTTTTTTTAATTTTTGAGTTATCACTTGGTTAAACTTCATTTAATATTAGAAAATATTAAAAAATTAAAAAAATAATTCCGGTATCTTTTAATCACACATAATAGAGTTAGTAATTTTTTACTATTTAATTCTTTTTTTTTTCTCAATAAATAAGTGATTGATGTATATACATACAATTAAAAATGAAATCCTGATATTAATTGAAGCAATTTTAACATAATTTGTTTAATTTCCTAAATGTGTATATTCTATAAAAATGAAACAATAATCTTACCTCTTAAATATATAATAAGAGATTTAATCCAAAATTCATACATATGAAAAATATTTGTTAGGAAATAAATGTTTTAAATGAATCTTACTATCTTGATTGATTGATGATTAACTCTTAAATTAAAAAATTCCTAAGCAGCCGTAACATTTGTCTTAATTTGATGGTGGAATTTAGCGGAACATAAGTTAAAATAGATTCCTATGATTAACGAAGACAATTTTAATTTATTATCAACATTTGTTTGGTCCGAAACAAGCATCTTATAGTGGCACTACTTATTTTATGCACAACACAACAAATGTGGTTCTTTTGGTCCAAAGGTGAATGGTGATGGTGTTTGGCTTTGGTTAATGGTTATTCACCCTTTTACTATTAATTAATTAATTATTTATTTATTCAAACGCCATGTTCAGATGAGGAGAACTGAACATTTGTAGCACCAGGAATTGAAGATGGTCTCTTCATAATTAAAAAAACAATAAATATAAAAATGAAAGATGGTATTTTATAATAATTTATCATCTTGTTACAAATTTATCTATCTTTTATTTTTCTTAAATTTTACTGTTTTTTTCTAATTTTAATCTTCTTATATTTTTATTTTCATGGTACAAAATATATATATAATTACATTTTATACTCAAATAAATTATGTAGTTAAAATTTTCAATTATTGAATCTTAATCATTATAATAATGATTATATTTGTTAATATTGGATTGAGAAAGTCTCAATAAATTTTAGATATTTTATTAAATTTATTAAATTAAAACCTTATCGATCTTAAGTTTAAGTTTGAGCGTATTTAAGATTTAGTTGAGATCTTATTATTTTTTTACGGGTGTCTTTTCAGTCTTAATTTAGTATTTATAACAAAACTATTTTAATCGTAGAAATTTTATTTTTTTTGATTTCTAAATTGTAAAGTTTTTTTTTTTTGTATAAAGAAAAAAAATATTATTTTTATAATATTGTAAAAAAAATTGTATTATATGTACGTTTTAATTAAGTTAAACTAATATACATGCATATTGGTATCTAATCTCTTTCACTTTTTAAAAATAAAGATTATATTCGTGTTTGTTCTTGCCTCTTACTATAAGTTATCTTTGTTTGTCTCTTTTACTTATTTTGTGTAAATGATAATTTTAGTTTCTGTTTCCAGAGGCCATGGCCCTACTTTTGTTACCATCGACTTGACACATCATTCAAAGGCTTTCATTACTCAGCATCACATTCTTCTTAAATTTAATATCTATAATAACATTTCGATTACCATTAATTAAATTCATTTCAATCACTGTATGTGCTTAAGTAAACAATATTTGTCACCTCTCATTCTCTCACTTCATTTATTAAAAGACTATTTATTTTGAAATAGAGAAAATATTATCATAAAGTAATAGTTTATTGCTCAAAAAGATTATCAACATGATATTAAATGAATATAATCAAAACATTTTTTAGATTATTGTAGTTTGAATAATATGTTTTTTCACCGATATTATATTTGCTCATTCATACTTGCATAGTTTGTCAGATCGAATATCACATTATCAAAATATTTAGATCTAAAAATACACTGAAGTGTTAATATTAAATAAAGTTTTAGAGCACATATTAATATATAAAACCGGTTTAAGGTGAGATTTGTAGCTATTATATATATATATATATATATTATTTTAATATAAAATTTCTAACACATTCTTTTATAAAATGTTTCTTTCATAAGATGAGGTTGTATTTATTTTATATATATATATATATATATATAATATTTCTAACACTGCTTATGTCAAGAGGTCTCAACTCAAACTGAGTCAATATATAAATAGGTGATCCAATAACAATCAATTAAGTTTAATTAATATTTATAAAATCAATTCAATAAGATGAAATTTACACTCATTTTATATATAATAACAAAATTTTAAACAACGGTTAAGTGCGAAAAAAAAATGAAAAAAATATAATATTAATTTATTATTTATTTTTAAGATATATATATATATTTAAAAAATAAGAAGTTTATTTATTTTTTAAAATAAATTTATTTAAATGTGTTAAAAATTATAAGGAATTATTTTAATAAAAAAAGTACTTTTTTTTTTCAAAAATATTTAAACAAAGATATTCACTATTTATCGCAATGAGGTGACTTTTGTTGTCTTCAATACTGGGCCGAATATTTAGATCGGATCTACACAGCGGGGCCCAATTTGCATGTTACAAACAAACAAAAAATTGACGATGATCGAGAAATGGGAATGAACCGAAAGGGAAGACGGAAGTCACCTATCTCTGGGTTTGTTACTCGAATGTGGTGCAGTTTTTGAGGTGTGGGGTTTTGGAGAAGATACAGTGTCGGTTCCCATATGGAGGTGGCGCTTTACGAAACGCGACATCATGCTTCCAATTACCCTCCTCAACACCAACACAATCTCCAACAACAGGTCACACTCTCTTCTATCCACTTTCTTCTCTTCCGATTCGCGCTCTTATTCCCTCGCTTTCGTTCACCATTGTTCCATTTCAGGCAACCGAGAGCGCCAAGGGTACCTTCTTCTCCCTGCTTTCTTCCCGAGGTAACACTCGCTTTTCTGTTTGACTTCGTTCAATCCTGATCAACGCTTGTTTATTTCGATCCAACTAATGTTCGTCTCTGAAGGTGTCAGCCAACTCAAGGAGAAATGGGCCGAATATAATCAACCGAAGAGACTCAGAAGATTGGTGTCACTGTTCGTTTCCGCCACTGCCAAGCACGTCGCAGTTGCCGCAGGAAATCGGATAACGATTCTTAGTAAAGAGGATGACTATCAAAATCCATGCGCCGTTTTCACCAGTGAGATTTGTTTATTTATTTAGTTTCTCTCTGAAATTTGTTTGCTATTGAATAGTAGAAACGCAATTTGATTCTGATAACCAATTGGTTCTTTAGGTTCTAGCTTTGGTACGTTTAGTTTAGGAGCTTGGTCTGAAGATGAGGAAGTTCTTGGAGTTGCTGACGACTCTGATACACTCTATTTTATCAAATTTAGTGGCGAAGTAGTCGCAGAAATCGCGAAGAAACATCTGAAAGTCTCTTCTCCAATTGTTTCCCTGTTTTCTGATATCAATTTGGATACACGCGAGTCTTACTTGTAAGTTTCTTTTCTTTTTTTGTGTTCTGCTATACTATAGAGGGAATGGAAAATGTGATTAGCTTGTTGTTGATCTCGAAAATATGGCCATTCTGTTATTGTTTCAAAACAATGTTGATTGTTGAGAACTACTTGACATGGGAGATGGAATGTCAATTTGAAATGTTCCACTGTTTGACGTGTAGGTTCTCCGTTGTTACGTCAGATGGCTCGCTTGAGCAAATTGAGATCAGTCATGGCCAGAGTGGCTCCACCTTTCCCAGTTACATTTCTAATCACACAACTCGTATTTGCAACAATATTTTCTGCTTTGACCATCATAGTGAACTTAACCTTTTTGTGGCTATTCACAAGAACTCTGGTATGTATTTTTTGGTTATTTTCTCAATTATTTTCTATGTTATGTAAGGTCGGTTCTGAATTTAAAAGCTGTGCATTACTATATAATTGACAAATCAATGTAGGCTCCCTTTTACTTCTGACTGCTGGTCTGATATTGGAAGAAACTCCCCTTTCTACATGGTATAAGATTATAGAGGAGATGTGAATGGCTTTTGGATATTAGCTTCTGTTAATGTCATGGGCTAACCTTTCACCCGATTAAAGCAACAAAGGAAATAACTTAATAAATATTTTCAAAGCAAATAAAATTTGTGTTATTATGAGAACCTTTACGGCTTCTGCTGTATAAAAAGGATTTTTTTTTTTTTTTTTTTTTTTTTTTGTAATTTGAAAAGTTGGTTGTTAGTTTAAATAATTATAGTTTTCAGCTACTATGAAGGTTTGAACCATATTAACTATTCAAGTTTTTACATGTTTAATCTCATCAAAAGTATCTAATTAAGGGTCTAAAGTGTAAAATATGTATGTATCTTATATTATGTAATACTCTAATTTTTACATTTTCTTCTCAATGCAGTAGAGATGAGAATGTTGGGTTTGAAAATTGGACGTACTAGACAAGATAGGATTAGAAATGATAGTATTAGGCAGTAAAATCTTGCCTTAGTTGGTTTCGGAATATGTTGAGAAGACTTATAGAAGCCCTCGTAAGGTGAGTAGGTTATGTGAAGGGTAGCCCTATCACTAGAGCCAGAGGGAGACTAAGAAAAACTACATCAAAACTATTAAGAAGGATTTAGAGTTAGAGGTCAATGGTCTCTATAGACATGATTCACAGTAGAACATTATGGCATTGTTTGATCCTTGTAGCTGACCCACCAAGTAGGATTTTGTTACTGTTGTTTAATTTTGAGAAGAGATTATTTCACTGATTTCATGCCTTATATATACATGGAAAACCATATTCTTTATTTGGATCATAAACATGGAGTAATTTCATTACTGAACTTGTATTATGTACTTGATTCGAATTTCAAAACATTTTTTATCATCTCCGCCTGTACTTTTCCTCATTTATCAATTAAGTTAATAGAGTGTAGAGTTTTTACAAGTCATTAATATCTGCCAAACATTATTTCTTCCAGTTCTTTGCTGATTAGTTAACATATATATCTTTAGGATCTAGCCATCTTTCTCTGTTGCGCAAGAATTCGAGTACAGAACTGGAGCAGTTGTTCTCTTTGCAATTTGAGGGTTTATATTTAAAGCCAAAAGATTTCAGAGGTCTATTGACATATGCAAAGGTGCTAATCTCACCACAGGCTTCATTCATTGCTACTCTAGATTTGACAGGGTGCTTGCATATTTTTAAGCTAGATAAGGAAGGCTTCACAGTCTCCCAGTTTGTCTTGGGAGAGAGAGATGATTCACCAATGTCTGATAACTTATCAAATGGAGTGAACAAATCTTGTGTGGGTTTTATGGATTTTACTTGGTGGTGTGACCATGTCCTTGCCATTGTAAATAGGAGTGGTACGGTTATGTTGATTGACATCCTTAATGGTTCTAAAGTTCAAGAAGAGGATTCTGCATATTTTTTACCTGTTCTGGAAAGAGCACTGAAGTATAAGGGCTATGTTTTTCTTTTAGCGAGTCAATCATCAAAAGAAAGAGGTGATCCTTTGGATTTTGGATCATCAGAAGAGTTGCATCAGACAGAGTGGATAATTGAAGACAGGCTTACTCAATTTCACCTTTCTAGATTGCTCTGGCACCTTGTTTCATTTAATGAAAAGTCTGTCCCTGAAATGTATAGTATACTGATTAGCAAGAAAAAATATCAGGCTGCTCTGGATTTTGCAGATAATCATGGATTGGATAAAGACGAAGTTTTGAAGTCACAGTGGTTGAATTCTAGCCATGGAGTAAATGAAATAAAAACTTTTTTATCAAATATTAAGGATAAAGATTTTGTACTTTCTGAATGTGTTGATAGAATTGGACTGACAGAAGATGCCGTGAAGGCTTTGCTAGCTTATGGTCTACGCATTACTGACCATCATAGATTCTCTGTAGCAGATGATGATAATTCTAGTAAAGGATGGAATATTCGACTAGCCAGACTTCAAATCTTACAATTTAGAGACAGGCTGGAAACTTATCTTGGAATAAACATGGGCAGGTAAGTTATAGATGTCTATTTTGTTAAAATAAATTATACTTTTTATGCTTTTTGTTATATTTGGAAGCTTTTTTTATTTGCTTTTGGTTTATTAAAATAGAAATATCATTAAGAAGAAGAGAAGAAATTAGCAGGACTTGGAGCATAGGGAAATGAGAATCCTCTTTAACAAAAGCAAAACACAAGATAAAGTAAACATCAATCAGGCATAGTTGTGGAATACCTCAGTGTATTATGTTGGGGAGACCCTTCGAAAAAATCTGTATATTATACACCAAATGCAAGTGTCTAATCTATCTCAAATCTTGTGCCATAGAAACTTTCTTAGAGATGCATGAGATATTATCCAACTTCAGTTACTGAATTGTAGCATGGGTTGCATATTGCCGCCAGACTTTAGCCATGACAATAATACATTGGTCCAAGGCCATACAGAACCTGCTTTGGTCTATTTATTTTCTTTTGTTGACAATGTTGCAAATACACATCTCCTTGTACCATAAAACATTAACAAAACTTAGAGGCATGCATATATATATAATTCCAAGATATGTCATATTATTGATTTAGAATCAATGACTGATAGGATATTTGATCATTTGTGATTGTTCAATAATTTTGATGGTTTCTACTGACTCAAAGTTCATTGACACAGTTTTCTGCAGGTTTTCTGTGCAGGAATATAGCAAATTCCGCATTGTGCCTATTAATGAAGCTGCCGTATCACTTGCTGAGAGTGGAAAAATTGGAGCGCTAAACTTGCTCTTCAAGCGTCATCCATATTCTTTGTCCCCGTTTATGTTGGAAATTTTAGCTGCCATCCCAGAAACAGTTCCGGTACAGATGTATGGGCAGCTTCTTCCGGGGAGGTCTCCTCCATCTGGTTTCGCCGTGAGGCAAGATGATTGGGTTGAATGTGAGAAGATGTTTCACTTCATCAATGCATCAGTTAAAAACCATGACATTTTAATACAAGTCAAAACTGAACCACTTGTTAAGCATTTCCTTGGACTTCCTTGGCCAACAATTGATGAACTCTCGAACTGGTACACAAATAGAGCTAGAGCGATGGATGATTTTAGTGGGCAGCTGGATAATTGCCTCAGCCTGCTTGAGTTTGCTCTTCGCAAAGGCATATCTGAGTTACAGCCGTTCCATCAGGATGTCTTATACTTGAATCAAATTATTTATTCCAATGATGATGATAGTGAAATGAGCTTCAACATGAACCTTGCCATGTGGGTAGAATTGTCAGACTATGAAAAATTTAAATTTATGCTTAAGGGAGTGAAAGAGGAAAATGTGATTGAAAGGTTACACAATAGAGCCATTCCTTTTATGTGTGAAAAGTTTCACAAGGTATCCATAATGGGAGATGCCACCCTTTCTGATAGTACAAATCAAAATATTGAGGAATCATTTTTAGTCAGATGGTTGAAGGAAACTTCTGGGGAGAATAAACTGGACATATGCTTGGTGGTAATTGAAGAAGGGTGCAGAAACTTCCAAAGTAATAACTATTTTAAAACTGAGGTCGAAGCTGTTGATTGTGCTTTGCAATGCATATACTTGTCGACAGTTACAGATAGGTGGAGTATTATGGCTGCTATACTATCTAAACTTCGTCAACTACATGGTGAGTTTGGCTTTATGTCTATTCTAATTTGTTCATGGCTGGTTTATTGCTCGTCAACTTTTCCTGGGGCTTCATTAAAACAGTTGAAAGAAAAAAAAGAAGGGAAAAGAGTATATAGACCCCTCACATTTTTCCAGTTTCGCGTTTCTAGTTTAACCTAATTCTTAGCATAGCTGTCGGTTCTTCCTATCAAATCCACTTGAACTCTGGTTGCTTCTTACTTTTAAACTGTCAGTAAAAACAAAAAGAGATAATTCTAGAGCTCAAATTTGTTTTCTTTGCTGGGAGAATGTCTGATACTCTTTTGGGATTCCTATTACATGCTTATCACCTGGGCTCTTTAGCAAATCAAAGAAATGGAAACTCAAAACTGAAATTCGCAACCAAGTGATTCCATACCTGAGCTCAGTTCAGAGCTTGTTATAGCACAATCTGTCACTTTTTTCAACTCATGAAAACATGGGGCATGAGATCATCAAGGTGTAGGTCATGGGACTGCAGTTGGTGAGAGGATTTTAAGGGGATTGCTTGTAAAGGAATCCCAGTACGTATTAGCCATGTCCTTTTGGTGTAGGTTCACAAGTTTCAGGTCCATCATGAGTTGAACCAGCACCCCCTTTTTCTAAGTCAAACAATTTCCACCCCCTTTGTCCATTAGGGTAGCCAACAAATGTGCATTTACGTCTTCTATTATCAAATTTATCTCCTTTTATATCTTGATTGAGAGCATAGCAAAGTGACCCAAACACTCTCAAGTATCATAGGTAGGAGATTTTCCATGGATCAATTCATATGGAGTTTTCCCATTAAGAATGGGGGATGGTGTCAAATTAATCAAGTATTCTGCAGTTAGAATGCATTCACACCAAAATGGATAGGGAGTTTTCCTTGAAATCTTAATGCCTTTGCTACATTTATAATATGTCTATGTTTTTGCTCGACGCTACCACTCTATTGTATTGTGCTTGTGCATAATTTTTTACAAATAATTCCATGATCAAGAAAGTATCATTTTAAACAAGTGAATTTTGTTCCATTGTCACTTCTAACCACTTTGACACGTTTATCAAATTGACGTTCATTTAGAGCAAAAAAAAATCATTATTGTTCGTGATATTTCCCTCTTTTCACATAATTAGTATATCCAAACAGCTCTAGAATGATCATTCACCAGCGATAAAAAAATATGATGCACTACAGGATGAGATTGTTCTATAAGGATCCCATAAATCACAATGTATCAAATAAAAAATGGCCGAAGCAAGATAAGTACCCAAGGAAATTTCTCTTTGGGTTGTTTTTCTTTCTCACAGGTTTCACAAGTTTTATTCAAACACTCACTCTTACTACTACCACTACTTACATTTGGAATCTATTGAACAACTTTAAAGGATGGATGCCCCATGCATTTGTGCCAAAGATCAAGTTGATACTCTAGAATAGTCTGACAAGCCCTTGTATCTTGAACACCATGATACATATAGAGACCATCTTTCCGCTCACCGCTCCAATCCTCCTCCTCAATGTGTAGTCTTGTATTACAATAATTTATCAGTAAATTGGACAAAACAATTTGTTTCATCTATCATTTATGATACCGATATAAGGTTGCAATTTAATTTTGGTACGAAAAGGACATTTTCTAGTTTGAGACCTCTATGAAGAATCATTGTCCTTTCCTTGGTTGCCATTACTTGTTCTCCATCTAGTAATCCCACTAGGCATCCACATATTGTCCTTTGTTAACATATTCTTCAAATTCCTTGTCATTTAGTTAGACACACCTATGTCTATTATCCATATATTATTTGAATGCTTACCAATCATTTTTGTTTTCTTGTTCTCACTTGTCTTATGTTTGCTCAACATCTCAATCAAACTCTGCCACTGCTGGTTGATTAGACCAGGTAGATCATATTTGCCAATTTCCTTGTCACAATTGGTCACATTATCACCAGCCTCTTTGGCTGCATTAGCATGAGACATACCCCCTCTGCCATATCCTACTATTAGTTGTTGGATTGTCGGACGTTCACTACAAAGAAACGATCTCTTATATCCTCCCATAACTCCTTTGCATTCTCCACATATATAGTGGTTGAATGCAAGGTAGGTTCGATGGTATTCAATATCCATGATACGAGCATGGATTGAATAGTCCACCAATCTTCCATTTCTATTGCATCTTCGTCAAGTTGTTTAAGGGTTCCATCTATATAACCCCACTTTCTCTAGGCACGCGTTGAAATCTTCATGGCTTGAGCCCATTCTTCATAGTTTTCTCTCCGTAGCTGCACTTTCATGATCATGCTACGGGGGTTATCATTTGAGTTCAAATCATATAATGATGGAACTCTCTTGGTCCCATCAGTCTGAAGCCTTTTGGTTTCTTGAATCACCTTGTCTTTTTTCTGCCATGGCTTTGGTACCATGCCAAATAGAATTGTCTGCTTTATTGAATCAATCTGCACTGATATGCATTGATATATTCAAGAGTACACATCTAATTATCCCATATATTTCTTTTAGTATCATGCTAACAAATCTTGCACCTTCCTAAAGTAATAAAGTCAAATATATAAATGGACTACCTTTTAAGTATATAATTGCTGATATAATTGAATATTACAGAAACAAACATAGCAACAATATGTACATTATATCTTTGTATTTACACCATATCTTTGCATTACAAATGGTTGTAGCTTCATACTAATCTTCCTCTAAACTTTTGGAAATTTCACCATCCTTTGTATTGTTGGTCCTGTGTGTAGCATATTTGTTTTAGTTTCCTTGTGTTATATCTTGGAACCCAAAATTATGCAGAGTGTTTCTTGCCTAATCATCTTTCACTAGATCTTTGTCTCAAGTGCTGAAAATGGCTTTTCTTGTTTTGGTCATTCAATGTGGATGAGGTTTCTGCTTTCAATTCTGTTATCCAATATTTTTTTGTTGCCTGTGTGTTGTATATTTGATTGACATATACTTGTGTTGTTAAGGTGAGGTGTACATATAATTTTAATCCCAAAACATACAAATGGCACATGTTGCAAATATGTGTGCCTGCATGTGTTGTTGAGTGAATTGGTGTGGATTTCGTGGCTAATTCAGTTGCATTTAGTTCCATTCTATTTATGAGTACATTATTGAACAGATGGTGCAATTCAAGTTGAGGACCTTGAGAGAAGACTTAGAATTGCTGAAGGTCACATTGAAGCAGGGAGGCTTTTGGCGTTTTACCAGGTTGGTACTTTAACCTCTATGCCTATCCCTTGTACAACCAATGTTTGTGTCACTATAGCTTCGATTTTATATTTATGTTTACCATTTTACCCTTCCACTATTTTGCAATATGATTTTACAATTCATGTTGTTTTTATGTAGATATTTTGTGTTCACTGTCTTATTTTATGGATCTATACAGGTACCAAAGCCATTAAACTTTTTCATAGGGGCTCAGTTGGATGAAAAGGGTGTAAAACAGATTATACGTCTTATTCTCTCTAAGTTTATTCGCCGTCAGCCTAGCCGATCAGACAGTGAATGGGCCAGCATGTGGCGTGATATGCAGTACTTGAGGGAAAAGGCATTCCCTTTTCTGGACCCAGAGTATATTTTGACTGAATTTTGCAGAGGACTGCTCAAAGCTGGAAAGTTTTCTCTTGCAAGAAATTACTTAAAGGGTACAAGTTCAGTTGCTTTGGCATCTGATAAGGCTGAAAACCTTGTCATTCAAGCAGCTAGGGAGTACTTTTTCTCAGCTTCAAGTCTTTCTTGCTCTGAAGTAAGACTGCCTTTAACAGCTTATTAACTGTGACATCTAACGTTTGAAATCGTAGTTACCCTTTCTATTGATAATGCATCCATCATGTTAAAGCAATCATGCATTCAGATGTACAAACTGTTGTGCAAAATGTTCAGTTTTTTTTATTTATTTGTCAGTTTTTGCCTACTTTACTAATAGTGGTAGAAACCGTAGAGTTTGATATATATTATGCTCGTTAACTGTCTTGTCATCTAAATCACCTCAAAAGACCATTTTTGCTTCTCGATAGTTTTCTTTAAGCAGCTATGTTTATGCTAACCTATCCTCAACTACATGAATTGATTAATTATGTTGCTACAATTTGTTCTAGATCTGGAAGGCTAGAGAATGTCTTAATCTATATCCGAGTAGCGGAAATGTAAAGGCAGAGGCAGATATTATTGATGCACTTACTGTTAAACTTCCAAACCTCGGGGTGAATATTCTGCCCATGCAATTTAGGCAAATACAAGATCCTATGGAAATTATAAAAATGGCAATTACAAATCAAAGTGGAGCATATTTTCATGTTGATGAACTTATTGAGGTTGCGAGACTTCTTGGCTTGAGGTCTGCTGATGACATGTCAGCTGTTGAGGAAGCTATTGCTAGAGAAGCTGCAGTTTCTGGTGATTTACAATTGGCATTTGATCTTTGTCTTGGTTTGGCCAGAAAAGGACATGGTACCATATGGGATTTATGTGCCGCAATTGCAAGAGGTCCTGCCCTTGATAATATGGATGTGGACTCTCGAAAGCAGCTATTAGGGTTTGCTTTAAGTCACTGTGACGAGGAGTCTATTGGTGAGCTTCTCCATGCATGGAAAGATCTAGATATGGATGGCCAGTGTGAAATATTGAAGATATCAACAGGGACAAATCCTTCCAAATTTTCAGTGCAAGGCTCATCTCTAAACTCACATCCGAAACACAGTTTTCAAAATATACTAGATGGAAATGGTTGTTTACAGGAGTTCGATGGTATTGATGCTGACAATCAGGATGTTCATCTTGAGAAAACTAGAGACTTGCTTTCCATCGTTGCAAAAACCGTGGCTGTTGGGGATCGAACTGATTGGGCATCAATCTTGACTGAAAATGGGAAAGTTCTGTCTTTTGCTGCTTCACAGCTCCCTTGGTTGATTGAAATAAGTAAGAAAGGAGAGCATCATAAGAAACTTAGTACTGGAAAGCAATATCTAAATATTAGAACACAAGCTGTTGTAACCATTTTGTCCTGGTTGGCAAGAAATGGATTTGCCCCCAGAGACAATCTGATTACCTCTCTAGCAAAATCAATTATGGAACCACCAGTCACCGAAGAGGAAGATATAATGGGGTGCTCCTATCTTCTGAATCTTGTGGATGCCTTCAATGGGGTAGAAATTATAGAAGACCAACTCAAAATAAGAAAAGACTATCAAGAAATTTGTAATATCATGAATGTTGGAATGACATACAGCTTACTACACAACTCTGGAATAAAGACTGATCCTTCTCGACGGGAGGAGCTATTGAAGAGGAGGTTTAAGGAAAAGCATGCATCACCCAGTTCCGGTGATTGGCCTTTCTGTTATTTGCTGTTAATTGTATATTTATATAGTAGTTAACTCTAATATTGCATATTCTTTTTACTTTCGTTTGCTGTCTATTTAAAATTATGCTTCTATTGATTGTGGACCTTTTTCTTCCACCATTTTTTCTTACTACTCGGCATCTATAACTGACTACGACACTGTTTTGGTTATTTTTATTTAGACGATATGGATAAACTTGGCAAGGTACAGTCCTCATTTTGGAGAGAGTGGAAACTGAAGTTAGAAGAGCAAAAACGCCTCACTGAGCATTCCAGAGCACTAGAGAAAATAATTCCTGGGGTTGAGACAGAGCGCTTTTTGTCCAGGGATTCCATCTATATTGAGAATGTTGTTATCTCTCTCATTGAGTCAGTAAAGTTAGAAAGAAAGCACATTTTGAAGGACATTTTAAAGCTGGCTGACACTTATGACTTGAACTGTACTGAGGTATGAGGATTTGCAGGAATGCATTGAAACGTAAACCATGAAGAGAACAGTATTGCTTACAATGAAATTACTTGTGTTCTAGTTCCTTAGCTTATTGATGATGTTGTAAAAGTTCTGTTCTTGGCTGTGGTAATCTCTTAGTAAATTCAGTGTCAAGTAGTATTTGTTTTCAGTACAAAGTAGGCATAAACTTGTAGTTTTGCACATCAGTGGTTTCAATTGAAGGGGTGTTCAATTATGAACATTGTTTTCATCCCATCTTTAACTGCTTTGAGTGTTTAAGTCAACTAGTTCTTTGAACATAATGTAATATGATGAAACCTATTTACTTTTTTTTGTGTGCAGGTGCTATTGCGTTATCTAAGTGCTGTCCTTGTTTCTGATACTTGGAGCAATGATGATATTACAGCTGAAGTTGCAGGTTATAAAGGAGAAATAATTGGTAATAGTGAGAAAACCATTGAAACCATCTCAACAATTGTATACCCTGCAATTGATGGGTGTAACAAACTTCGTCTTGCTTATGTGTATGGCTTGTTATCGGAGTGCTACTTGCAACTGGAAACTACCAAAGGTTTGTCACCAGTAGTGCAGGTTGATCATGTAAATGCCAATCTAAGCTTATCTCAGTATTACAAGGTCATCGAGCAAGAATGCAAAAATGTAACCTTTATCACTAACCTGAACTTCAAAAATATTGCTGGGCTACATGGTTTGAACTTTGAGTGCTTTAGTGATGAAGTTTATGCATGTATCGAGGAAAGTAGCTTGTCAGCTCTGTCAAAAATGGTACAGGCTTTTGTCAATATGTACGGTGACTCATGGCCTGATGGTTTCATGTCATGGCAGGATGTCTACAAGTATTACGTCCTAAGTTTGCTGAAATCTTTGGAGACTCAAGCTACTACTGATTCTAGCATTAGAACTCCTGAATACCTACAAGACTTTATAAACAAGCTTGAACAGAGTTATGATTTATGCCGAGGGTATATTAGGCTTTTGAGACAATCTGATGCTTTGGGGATCATGAAGCAGTATTTCACTATAATCATGCCTTTCTATTGTTCACATGGACTCCTACCTGACAATTCAACATGGCAAGAGTGCCTTATTGTTCTTCTGAACTTTTGGATGAGGTTGACAGATGATATGAAGGAAATTGCATTGGAGAAAAATTCAGGAGAAACTAGTTGCTTCAATCCACAATGTTTAATGAGTTGTCTGAAGGTTTTTATGAAATTGGTGATCGAAGATATCATCTCCCCTACTCAGGGCTGGGGCAGCATGTATGGCTATGTCAATTGCGGCTTAAATGGTGATTCTTCTGCAGAAATTTATAATTTCTGCAGAGCTATGATTTTTTCTGGTTGTGGGTTTGGTGCTGTTGCAGAGGTATTTTCTGTTGCATCATCAGAAACTGGTTCGACTTCTGATTGTGGCACAGGTTCTCAGGATCTTCCTCATTTTTATTTAGATATTCTTGAAGCTGTTTTGTCAGAATTGATCAGTGGATCCCAAGAGAGCCAGAACCTGTATCATATATTGTCTTCTTTAAGCAAGCTAGAAGGTGACTTAAAAGTTATGCAATGTGTTAGACATGTAATTTGGGAAAGAATGGTCCAGTTCTCTGACAATTTGCAGTTGCCAAGTTCTGTCAGAGTGTTTGTACTAGAACTAATGCAATTTATCTCGGGTAAAAATATTAAGGGTTTTTCTACAGAAATACTTGCCAATGTTCAACCATGGGAAGAATGGAATGAATTGATTTATGCTGGTAGAAAGAGTGAGACTGATGTTGACAAGTCGTTGCTAGATCCCAAAGACTCTTCTAGTAGGGTTACAAATACTTTGGTTGCTCTTAAATCATCTCAGCTTGTGGCGTCAATCTCTCCTAGCATAGAAATTACCCCTGATGATCTATTGAACGCAGACACGGCTGTGTCTTGCTTTATGGGGTTGTGTGGAGAAGCCAGTGAAAATCTCCACTTTGATGCTCTGCTGGCGATTTTGGAAGAGTGGGATGGACTTTTCACTGCAGGGAAAGATGGAGAAACCATTGCTGAAGCAACTGATGGAAGAAATGACTGGAACAATGATGATTGGGACGAGGGATGGGAAAGCCTTGAGGAAGTAGACAAGCCCGAGAAAGAGAAGAAGATAGAAGACTCTGTTTCTGTTCACCCTTTGCATGTGTGTTGGGCGGAGATTTTCAGAAAATTCATAATCCTATCTAGGTTTACTGATGTGCTGAGACATATTGATCAATCATCATTAAAACCTAATGCTATGTTACTTGATGAAGATGATGCCTGCAGCTTAATCCAGATGGCATTTGGAATTGATTGCTTTCTGGCTTTGAAGATGGCACTATTGCTGCCTTACAAAACATTACAGTTGCGGTGTCTGGGTGCAGTTGAGGATAGCACAAGACAAGGCATCCCTCAAACAAGGAGCAAAGACTATGAGTTATTAATTCTCATTTTATCTTCTGGAATTCTCACTTCTATCATCACTGACTCTGCCTATGGTACTATTTTCTCTTATATCTGCTATTTGGTTGGAAACTTATCCAATCAATGTCAACAAGCTCTGGTGTCAAGTAGAGGAATTCACAACAATGAAGATCATGAGAATCAGTTGCTTCTTTTCACAAGGATCCTTTTCCCTAATTTCATTTCAGAACTTGTGAAGGCTGATCAACATATTCTAGCTGGATATCTTGTCACAAAATTTATGCACAGTAATGAATCACTCAGTCTCATTAACATTGCCGGGGCCAGTCTTAATAGGTATCTGGAAATGCAGCTGCACATGCTACAGGTCAACGAGTTCCCTGTTGAGAAGACATGTAAAACATTGAAGAATACCGTTGGCCGATTGAGAGGCAAACTTAGTAGTTTCATTCAATCCATATTGCCATTGCTTTCTGATGCTAGTGTTAGTCGATAATCATTTCAATTTGATTACCCTGCGGCCCCTTTTACCCATTTTGGCAGATTGCTTGTTTTAGGGGTAGAATTTGTATCAATTAGGATCCAGGGGTTTTTGTTGACCTACTATTTTCATATATATTTCTATTTGATTGAGATAAATTACTTGGTCATAGGAAATGCTAGTTAGAGATTTAAAAATTTATATATGTATATGTGTATTAGGAGGTGGCTGAGACTTGTGTACTTGTCTACTCAATAGAAAACAGGAAACTTGTGTATTGGTTAATAATTAACTGTCTTCCAAGCTTTGACACTTTGCATTTGTTTTTCTACTAAACCAAGAGAAGGAGAAAATTTTGTTTATCATTTAATTATTAGAATAGCACAGAATAAAGTGGCAAAGAAATGAAGAGAATGGAGAATCGGTATCAAATAAATACTTCACAGTTTGAGGGAACTAGAGTTGCCTGTGCCGTTATTTATCATTTTTCACCATAGGGACTACGCCTGATGCAAGTTTTCTGTAAACATCAGTGCATATCAAACTATATTGAGATTCTTTTGCTGTATTAGTATTTTAGGTTGATACATTCTTTAACAATACTATTCCTTATTTAATTGATACTTGAACTACTTTAAATTCAGATAACAATACTAAAATGCTTCCAAAGATTTTTTATGTAACGAAAAAAAGAGTTCACTCAATTAAAATTAAACTCTAATGTAAATGTATGTTTGATGGTAATGTTTTTAACATTTCTTTTTCATTGAGAATGATTTTAGAATATTTTTAAACTCTTATTTTTTTTTTTCAACTTATCATTGTCTTTAAAAGAAATTATGCAAAGTCAAAATAATATTATATTGTAATATAAATTATTTATCATAAATTTAGAATGTATTGAATATATTGGAAATGTATTAATATGTTAAAAAGATTACAATTTCTGTTAATGTATAGATTAAGATACTACTTATAAATACGAGTGAGTGAACCGAGCGTATTTCTAAAAATTATATATTACTTTACTACATCACTCTTTTTATATTGATTGACTAATTTTATTTTGATTTTGATTTCATGTTAGTTTATAATTTAACTTTGATTTCAAATTTAAATGCTGAACTTTTAAATTTCGGTAGACTGACTCAATAAAGATGGTTCATCTTAATTTATATATTTTTATATTTTTTTAATTTAGAGTTTAATAAGTATGTATTATTTTTAAACTATTAATTAATAAAATTAATTCTCAATATAACTTTGAAAATGGTTATGGTCAAAATTCAGTAAATAGATTATTTTTATACTGTAAATGCACGCCCTAGTTATTCTTAATTTTAAAAATATATCTTGATTTATTTTTATTTAAAAATTGAAATACTCCTTATTATTAGCAAATATGTATTATTTTTTTAATTTAATTAAATTTTAAATATAAATATTAATAAAATTATATTTTAAGAAGAATTTAATAAGCATCCATATAAATTTTACATTATCAATTAATAAAAAATTATTTTAATATAATTATTATAAAATATAAAATTATCATAATAGGAACTTATAATTAAAAAGTAATATAAATATATATTTATAATATTAGGGCATAATTATTTATTGCTTAAAATTAAAAAAAAAATAAGGTATTGACAATATAAATAGTTTTGCATTAAGTTTAAATATATTTTTGTAATCTTCCAATATTTTTGTTTGTAAATCATGCTATCACTTTCTTTTATGCTAATGCTACGATGATGCCATCAAGTATCATAAGACACTAAAAATAAACATGATTTAGAAGGACTAAAACAAGAGTTTTGATGGACTAAAAAGTAAAAAAAAAAAAAAAAAAGTATGTGTAAGAATGAAAAAAATACAGAAGTTAAAAACAAAAGTGACATATTTGTAGAGATGAAGAATATTTAAGAATTAAATTATATATTAAAATAAAATAAAAAAAATTTATATATTAATATGCTAATATATTTCTCTTTTTCTCTTTTTCTATTTTTTCTTTCGTTCTTTTTCAAAATTTAATATTTTTTATTAGTTTTAGTATCACAAGACATAGTCCAAAGTCTAACTGCTTCAAAAATATGATACATTCCGTAAATGATGGTGGGCATCTATAAAAATATATTGTTGAAAGGAAAATGATAAATATATATCTTTTAAATAGAAAATAATTCAATAATATTTATTTTTTAATATTATTTTGTTTGAATATTTTTTTATATGAATTTTATTAAAATGTATTTTATAGGAGTTAGTTGAATATTTAAAAAAATTTAGATATATTTCTATCATTATCCTTATTAAAATACATATTTAACTTGTTTATTAAACTTGAATGACGCAATACAAATTGATTGAAGAAAAAGTGTTTGAATTAGACTAAGATTTACCCAAAATTCGAGATATACTCTTTTGAGGTAAACTATGAAAAATATGTCTAAAGTTAAAATCTTTTTATGATATTTCAATAATAATTATTAGAACAAAACTTATTATTTACATTTCATCTTAATAATATGCATCATATAATAAATTCATTTATTATGAAGATAAAAATAAAAATAATACATATAACATTCATTTTTAATATACACCTATTATACTTTTTCTGATGATATTTGAGTTTTTTATTTTTTTTAAATTTGGATCATCTTTTGTCAAACTAATTAAAGAAGATGAAGCTTTGATAAGGGAGGGAAGTAAAAGAAGAGAGAGCAAATAAGGATATTATTAATATATAAACATTTTATTTTGTATTAATATTTAGTTCAATTCTTAAATATTTTCCATCTCTTACAAATATTTCCCTTTCTATTTAAATCCCTATTATTTTACTTATAGTTTTTGTCATTAAAAATATATCATCTTTTATTTTAAAACTTTTAATTTTTTCTATATTCTCTACAAATATATAACTTTTAGTTTAAATTATAATAACGTCGTGATGACATTCATTCTCATAATTAATGATGTTCATGCTTTTTTAATTTAATTATATTTTTAATTTCTAAAATTTGAAATAAATCTGTTTTATATTTTAATTAAAAATATTTTAATCTCCTAAGTGTAATAAAATACAATTTTAGTATCTTAAATTTAGTAAAATATATGATCTAAAGTATTAAAAATAATTTTAAATATCTGATTTTAGTTTTCAAATTTGATGTTTATAAATTAAAATTATATTTTTTCAATTTTGAAGGATTAAAATAATTTATAAATTTAAAGGATTAAAATCAAAATCACCCTAAATTTTAGAGATGAAAAATATAATTAAGTCTATTTGTTTTGTTGGGATAAAAAAACTAAAAGTAAAATAAAATAAATTACAAAAACTAAAAACAAAAATCGATACATTGTAGAGAAAAAAAAAGTCGATACATTAGAAAGGCTAAAAACATATACATTATTATTTAATCACAAATTAATAATAATTTTATTAATTTTTACAATAATTATTTTAAAAATTAGATTAATAATTATTTTTAATTAATTTACTCTATAGGCGCAGCCAAAAAAACTTGTATAAACAATAATTAAAAAGCCCGTAGGATGCGATCTCATGAATGGATGATGGATAGAGCGAGTACCCAACATATATAGCTACGCGCCAAAATGATGTATAATAGACAGACACAATGAACTAAGAAAAATGAGTGTTTTGTTAGCATTATCGCTGCACAGACAGAATCCGAGGAAGAACCAACAACAACCGTACTGATACCCTTTTTCTATCTCCCACCCAAGCTGGAAAAAAACGTGTGAGTGTTATTGTTGCATGAATTGTCTTCGTTTAAGATTATTGTGAATTTGTCGAAAATGGAGAGGTTGCCTTTGGAAATCTGTATGAAGATATTCTGCCTCTTGGATTACCACCATCTTGCTGTTGCTCAACAAGGTACGCTTTCTTCATTTTCACGTTCTTTTCTCTTTGGAAATATTTATATATTTTTCTAATCCAATTAGCCTTGCCATTGATTTGTAAAATTCTAATCAGTAGCGCTCTTCTATGTTTTGAGATATTGATACTAGATCTGAATTGACTTTCTTCAACCCTTCCTATTCAATTGGCTTGGCTTGGATAATCTGTTATGTTTTCTATTGAATTGGATCTGAAATTGACGTGATCATGAGATGAATATGATCGTCTAAATTCGGTTGATTTGTTTGTTCAATTTTCCCCGAAAATTGTCTGAATAGGTGGAAAGCAATACAGTCACTACTGTAGATGATATCAAATCAGGTATAGGATTTAGTTTTGTGTAGTTTCATTTTGGGGGAAAAAACAAATAGACTGCAACCTTGTCACATGTTGCTCAGCCTGTATCCAGTGTTCCTCTCCTAGTTACCTTGTAAAGGTTTCTGTTCTTGCAAGAGCCAAGTATATCCCTTCAACACCGAGATGTCTCCTGCTCCTGAATCAAGATGACCTCCTTTTCTGATAGTCAAGATGTCTCCTTCAGTTTATACAAGAATTTTGCGTTAGAATCTTAGTATATTTATACAAGTATTTGACCAGAGCTTGATGTTTCATCTGTTTTTTAATATTTAACATGAAATCGTTGTTTTGATCAGTGATGAAAAGATAATATGATTTTAAGTTTCATCAGACATTTGATGTCTACCACTTATTACACAAATACAATTGAATCCAGCTAAAAGGTTTTTGGGATAGGCTCGTGAGAAAACATTTGGGTTAGGGAAGATGTGTAAGGTTCCTTAGCTCGTGAGAAAACCATTTGGGTTAGGGAAGATGTGTAAGGTTCCTTAGGTTGTTTAAATTTCTAGATTATACAATTTTTAATTAGTTGGTGGTAATGTTAGAAACTTCTTAGATTTTCATAAAATAATAAGAAATAAATAAATAACTGCCTAATTCCAGGTAGAAATCATTCAGATTGAGATTCAAGTTGCGCAATGGTGGAGGCCTGTGGTTTCATTATAATCATTATCTTGTCTTTCTGAATAACAAATGGTTAAAACATTTTAAATGAGTACAGTCTATTTACCTCTAAATTTTACTTTGCATTGAGTTTTATTGCTTGTGACTTTGGAATTTTCTTCCCAACATTGTGTCAAATTTCCTTGTCTTCTCTCTACTGATAATCATAATAAGCACGAGTTAGAATCAAGGATTTGGTAATTTCCAACTGGGAGTGATAATGGTGAAGAAATTGCACCAAAATATAGTATAATTTGACAAGATTCAATTTAAAATCTTTAGATTCAGAATTTTATTACCTTGTTTTGATGAGGCAGGAACTGAACAATTTGTTGCACTTGTGCAGTATGTAGGAAGTGGAAGCTGGTGGCCTCAGACAATGCTCTATGGTCTAACCTTTTTAGAGAGAGATGGGGAGAAGACCATTCTGCATTTTATGCTCCCATCGGTTCAAAATCATGGAAAGATGTATATGAGGTGCAAGACCGTTGTGATCGAATTGGAGTGTAAGTAGTTTAATTTACTCTACACATGCTCGCATCACTCATGTTTCATCTTTTCAATGCCATGACCTGCATCCACTGTTTATCTCTTCAACATGAACTGAACTACTAATAATTTTGAAACATTGATGTTGGCTTCCTCCTACCTAGAACTAGTTTAAGCTCTAACTAACATGAATCATTAGTGTTCAACAAAACCAATTATGTCTCAAAATTGTTTTGCAACAATGAGTAACCTAGTCCATAACTCAGTTGGCACTCTACAATAAGTACCCTAGTCCGTTGCAACAATGATAGGAGTCTTATATGAAGGGAATTGCTTGATTTCGTCTTTTTGACAAAATAGGGGTTTGAAGATTATCAGGGAAGGCATTGATTACTATCTTGTTCACCAAGGAGAGATACAGCGACATCTGGGTTCAAGAAAAAATCAGGAAAAAGAAACTGTTCACAGCTATCATTCAGAAATTGACTTCAATGGAGAAAGTTCTCTAGCTGAAGAGAGATCATGTCGTGGAATTTTGGACAAAATCCTTTTTTTCATTGGAGATTTGGAAGTTGCTTCTGCAGAAGCAAAACGTACCCGTGTGATATGATGGTCTCCAGCATTCAGTTCAGTAGTGAAGTTCACTGTAAAACTTCTTTGTATCTAAGCATTATTTCATGTATATACTTATCAAATACTATTCAGTTATTTTAATAATTTCGGGTTGTAGTTGTAACACCAGAATAATACTACAAGTTATCAAAATTAACTATATATATTAATTACAAATATTATTTAACTGTATATTATATAATCTGTTGTTTTCACTAAGTAAAATAAACACATTTTTACTTCATTCCCAACTTATCATTATCAAATATTACCACTTTTAAAATAATCTACTTCGTCATGACTACCATACATACTTCAATTATAATTATATTGATATCACATCTAATAATTACAACCCAAAATTTCAATCATCATTTATCATTTGTTAAATGATTTTATATTTTTTTTATATCACATAACATTATATCATAAATCATCAAGTGTTTATATAATCATTTAACTATTACACATTTTTTCAGTCATTAATATTTCTCTAATTCAGTACTTGATAATTTATATGTTACACATGCATTAAATTGATACTCTAAAACCCTATCACAATCTTATTTAATTAAATTCATAATTTGATAACATTATTCATATTAAAGTCCTCTTCATGTGAGTAAACCTTAAACAAGTCAAAATCAAAACCAATTTTTGAGCATCTGCACTGATGAAACAGGATTCTCTCCGGTACAAAAAAAACTTATAATGGCCAGTTTTTATTCTTTTAAGCCCCTATTTTATGATTAAAATTAATAAATTTTATTGAAGAATTAGAGTGTGTTTAGTTTCATGATAGAAATAATGAAAAATAATTTTGATTATACTGAGAGTTAATTTTATAAAAAATATACGTGCTATATTATTAGTTAAAATTAATTTTGATTCAAAATCTCAATTTGACCCGAAGTAATAAAAAGTCGCATTTTGTATTGATTTAAAAAGTTTATAGACTAAAATTTATAATAAACTTCAAAATAAAATTATCTGAATATAATGAATTTGTTAAGAAATGAAATTGAAGTAAAATAAGATTTATAAACACTTGTTCTAAATAGAGGCATGATAGGAAAATATGTAACTGATGCCGACAGAGAGTGATGAAAAGCGACAGCCACAGCAGGAAAGATTGAAAAAAGTTAGATGAAGAAGCGGAAATCGTGGTCGAATTGGGGGCAGAGCTAAATTGGTTAGTTAGCTTGTTATTAAGTGCCAATGGAATGAATGGGCATAACTTTTTAGAAGCTTCAGTAAATTATTGTAACCGCTTTAATTCGTGAATTGGAAATGTAACTTAAACCTCTGCGCAGAATGTACGCGTCAACAAAAGCACCAAAATTATCTGTAAGGGAAAACAACCGAAGATAAAAAGAAAAGATGCATTAATTGAATGGAGTGCGATTTTTCATTACAAAATTAAAAGATAAAGAAAGAAATAGTATGGCATATATACTATTCCCAACGGGACAAACTTAGATTCTGCCCCCCAAAAGAATACTATCAGAACTACCAAAACGGAGATTTCTCCTCAAGTAATAGCCAATAGAAATCTAATGCACTACAATATTTATACCAAAAACACTTAAAAAATTGCTTCCTTTGTCCTTTCTGCTAGTTGCTTAAATTTCTTCTCTTTGTGAGCATCAGGTTTACCTTCACTCAAATCGCATCGTACACAGTCGTAGACAGAAACTGCATTAGTAAGACTGAAGTAGCTATAGTTCGGTAACTCCGCAAAACTTACGCAAAAACCAGTTAAATGTTCAATGGTTCTGACTCGCCGTCCCTATCCTTCAATTGCCAATCTGCTGCTTCTGTTTCAAACAAAAATAATCCCAGCTCAAAGTGAGAAAGTTTTCATGAAAGTGGGCATGCCAACTGATACACACAGCTCTAGTATTGGAATCCTATAAAAGAAAGGGAGGGAGCACGTGGATTAATCCTTTTCAAGGTAAAACAAGCTCCCCAAATTAACCAAAATAGGAATCAATATCACGTCTTGCATACAAGAATGTTTGGCTCTGCTGCACTGTAATTGAACGAACTACAAGAACAACTTCAGGAAGGACTAATGAAGCCAAAGGTGTACAAGTATGAGATAAATTTATTACACAAAAAATTAGTCTAAATAAGGTTTGGGCCCATCGCATTCCTGTTTCTAAATCAAACAGATAATTTCTGTAAGAGTCTTACTTGGCTTTTCTGAAATCACCATCAGTCGCCTTTGTAAGATGCAAGCCACCAAAAGGAAAATTGAGCACATGCCAAACATAACAGTGATAGGGAATGCATCAACCTGCTCAAAGAAAATACATAATTGGTCAAAAAAACAAAAAAAAAAGATATTGTAAAGATCAAGCATAGAACTAAAGTAGAAGATTGGGTAACATACATTGTACAGCACGACACACACAAAAATGTTCAGAGGAATGCGGAAAAAGTTCATGATGGTGCTTCTGGCCTCCTCGGGAATGTATTGAGATCTCATCTTCATAATGGATGGCCAGAATATGCCAACGCAACTCTCAAAAGCACAGAAGCCGAGAAGCTGAATGCAACCAGAGAATGAGATGCCTCCACCTTTCACCCCAGTAGGAATTACCAAGAACTGTTCCACAATAACCAAAGACAAGATATAGCAAAAATAGTGTGAGATGTTAATCAGAATACTTGGGGGGGAAAGAGAAGAGCATACTGGAAGAATAGCATACAGTGGTCAAAATGGGGAGCAGCAGAGCACCAGAAGAAACTGCAAAAACAATTTGCATATAGCTCTCTACTCGGAGTGAAGAACGGCCCATCAACTTGGATGCAAGTGAGCTTCCCAACATCGAAGCCAACATGAAAGTTGCAAAAATAAAACCATGGGGAATCTCTTCATCATTTGGGCTCAATGCAGGAGTCCATAGAAACACAAAGGTGTACATTGAACCTTCAAAGAGAGACTGTATGGCACCAAGCAAGGCGATTTTTTCATCTGAGCACAAAGAATACAAAGATGAGATGAAAAAATAAATGGCAACAGAATAAGAAATGTGAAAACATAACTTTGCTGAATCAATTCCATTTAGGGTAGCTTAAAATAACAACTATTATTAATATCAAGCGTAAAGAGTTTAGAAGTCCAAATTTACTGTATCAAACCATTGTATAAAAACAATTAGAAAATAAATAAGGGTAAGGAATCTACCAGAAGCAATGGCAACAGCAGCACCCCTGAATTGGGTAAGCAAGTCCTTGTTCTCAGAAGGATCCCCATAATTTTCTGTCCATGAAGATAGTATGATCGCCATACCAATAGCAAGAAAACATGAAGCAGCATCAAAGGGGGCCACAGGTCCAAGAGCCAATGAATCAACAAGGACATTTCCAAACAGACCAGACAAAATAGCAACAAGGCCATTTCCAAGAAATATAGCCTTTGAGAATGTTAATGATAGCCATTGTTGGTCAAAGTTCCTCTGAGAAATTAAAGTTTTTAAAAAAAAAAAGAGACACCATTCAGAATCATAAATACACAACGTAACAAAAGGGATATCAAGACCAAAAAAAAAAAAAATATCAACAAGAAGCATATGCTGAAAACTGTCTCAACTATACACCGTGAACTTAGTATCCATTTAATAAATCCAAATACCAAAATGCAATTTACATGATTTAGTGAACCCAGACACTTATGCTAAGCATAGACATAATGATACACTTTCTAACTAGTTTTGAAATTTTTAGTTGTCATATCTTAAGTAGTGTTTTAGACTCTTTAGAGTGATAACTTAAGAAGTCATGCATATAAAGTATGTACTACTTAAAAAGACTACCCCAATTTGGAATTACAGTCCAAATTATCATTATAGAACTAATCACCACTCTTGAGCCTGTAGCAATTCAATTACATGGTATAATTCAAGTCAGATACACCCTGCAATATACAGAGATAAATCTTATACCATATTTACAAGACAGTCAATGAAGTGCACTTCCTGTATGTCTTTAATCAAAATATCCTGAGGAAATATTCTTAATGAATAGCATATAAGTTTTAAAACAAACAATTATTCCTCACCTTGAAGTGCTCAGCAACAAGCCACGATTCAAATGCTGAAAACAGAAGTGAAGTGGCAATGCCTCCCAAAATACGACCCAACATGAGGACTTTGTATTGAGGAGAATGCTTGGTGATGCAACTCAAAATGTAGGTTATGCAGTAAGTTACACAAGCCCTCTTCCGGCCTCTGATTTCAGGATAAGAAGCGTGAAACGCTGAAAAAAATCTATGAAAGATATGTAGCAAGATAAAATAATAAACTGAAAAGACATCTCACTGTTTGTCAGCCAGGGATCCAACAATTGTTCCAAAGAGCATGGAAGACCCGAAACCAGCAATGAAGAGTTGTCCGATCTCCCCTTTCCCATATCCATATGTACTGTAAAGGTAGTACACATATGGACCTTGTAGCCAATCTCCAGCTATAACCATAGAAATGGCAACCATTAGATTTCAAACAATTAAAATAGCAACTCCAATCCCAACTAGACATTTTCAACAATAGCACGATCACATATGCAAGTTGAAACCATACAAAATCAAACCACAAACAGAGCTACCTCCAATAACAATTTCCAGATTACAATCAGTGCATTTTCAATTTCCCAGTCACAAAACAACATTATCCACAGAATCATAACTCAATGACGAAAAACATAACAAAAATCAGATAAACAAATAAAATAAAATAAATTCAATAAATCAGCCCCTTTAAGAGACAGATAACATCAAACATCCTTACAATCAGAAAACCAAGTTTAAATAAAACAACGAGTTGAGTAAAACAAAAGTAAAACACAATTCACAGTGTACACATATACTACTAACCAAAAACAAAAAACAAAAAACAAAATAAAAATCACAAATTCGAGAAACGACACATCACTACAATGAGAGAAACCCATCGCTCAGGATCCGCGTGAAACACTTCCGATTTCTCGCTACATTCAATTTGACAAACAAACAGAACGTAAGGTAACAAGAAACAACAAACAAACAATGGCTTCATCGATTTAATTCTAATTTGAGTGATAATGAATGTTCCGTAATGAAAAAATAAAACCAAATTATGGCGAGAAAAAAGAAGAAGGCTCTCGAGCAAGCATTGGAGGGGTTGGAATTGAGAAATGAAAGAAGGAAGATGCAGATCGAGGGGAATGAGAGAAGCGAGGGAAGAGATCGAGCGAGATCTAAAGAGATGGAAAGAGATCTGTACCCATCATGAGGGAATAGACGAGGAGGTAGTTGTTCTTGAAGGAATTGAATGCGGGAGAGGTGTTGATTCGGTCCTTGTTGCTCTTGCTGAGCTCCAGAGCTGCCACAACCGCGGCCAAAGCACCGAAAACTGCGTAGAAGAACAACTCCATTTTCACTCAGCCAACTGTTTCTCTCTGTCTCTGTGTTTCTCTTTCTGTTTCTGTGTGTGCGATTTGGGTGAGAGAGGAACCAAACCAAGGAGGGTTATATATATCACTCCAAATGGTGCTTTTATCCGCTGCGGCAACTCCACCGTCAGGGAACTGGCTAAACCGGTTTTGCCTTTTTACCACTGCCACTCACCGGTAATTTATTTGCTCTCCGCATGCATCAAAAAATGTTGGTAACAAAATCACTATGTGATATGTGATGCGCACTTTTTTAATTATTTTGGACCCGCTTCTTCTTAAATATATATATCTCAAAATCAATGTCAGAATATCTCTGATTCAATCAATTCATAATCGTATTTAACTAAGTTCTATCTTCAACTAATTGATGTGACGATTACATTAAAAGAAAATAAAAATACATTAACAAAAAAATTACCTCAGTTTATATCTTATTTGAAGTTATTTCAAAGTATAAATATTCTAAAATGCTTGACAAAATTCATGAAGATTATTTATGATATTTTCTTAACTATTTCTAGTTTATTTATAAAAAAGAGAAACATATTCAAATTTTTATTATTGATTAAATTTATTATTATTAAAATTATTTGTGTCATTTAAGTTATTTAATATGGATGTTTTTAACTTATTTTTAAAACTCTATATTAAGAGCATGTTTTTCAGACACATATTTTGAATAGAGCTGAAACGTTGGAAGATTATTTATTGAAAAATATTAATAATAAATATTAGAATTAGAAAAACAAGAGTAGCCACTAAAAAAAATGAATGTGATGAGAGGTGGGAAGTGTGAAGAGTAAAACGCGTGATGGAGAATGGGTGACGTTGTATGGGATAATGAAGAGGAGGAGAACGCGGTTTGGTGGTGATGCTGTGATCAGCGTCGTTAAGTGAGAAAAGGTATGACACGTGGCGAGAGGTGAGAGGGGCGATGAATAGGGTGGTGTCGGTGGTTTATGGTTTTTCCGCAGCATAGAGAAGCTCCAAGCGGCGAGGTCTCGGATCTAGTATTCCCTGCAAAAGCATAAATGATACTGTACGCTCGACCTCACCTTACCTCTCCTAACTTAACTGCACATATTTTTTCACAAACAACTCTTATCCTCTTTTCGTATAATGTGAAAAAAACAAATTATACAATAAAATAATACAAATTAATTGTCATATAAATGTAGAAGAATATTAAAGAAAAATGGTGGATTAAAGAAATAAATTAATCTAATATGTATGATTTGTAATAAAAGAAATGATATATAAATATAAAGAGAAGTTCAAAACTAACACACAACCCTCTCTTTTGAAACACTTGAGATACTGATTGAAGGTAAAATGCCACCTAATTTTTTATTTTACTTTTTGGCATTTCAGTACACAACTTGGTTAGATTCGAATATTGACAGAATTAATTAGAACAAACTGAATCAAGCTACTAATTTTCATTTTAAATCCATTTTTTAACCTCAATTAACATGGGTTTTGGTCAAAAGGTATTTTTATGTATACCCATTAGTAATCACATTGATGAAAATGATCAAAATATTGGTAAAAGAATTATTTTTGCACTATACTCTTATAATCCTATCTATTGAGAAAATAGTTGATGTAACCTCTAAAATCAAGTTGTTAAAAAGGTTGAATTCATGGTTAGGAATCATGTGCATCATCTTGCAAGTTAACCCATCAATCATGAGAAGTTTAATTGACTTGTCACATCCATTTTGCAACATAATTACTTTTTCAGTCTAAACCTAAATTATATAAAGCAATTTAAACATCAATTTTCCACCACACTCATTTTCCATTCTCTTTTATTTTTACCAACTTAAAGACTAGAACCATTGATGCATATCATGTTCTTCATTATACTCTTTCAATCTTTTTCAATAAAAAATCATCTCTCTCACACTCAAATCTCATTTTTTTATTTCTGTTTTAATTACTATCATTTCAACATTTGACTTGACGTGTCAATTAAACGTTTTTTAATATCATTAAATGACACTAACAAAAAACAGAGACTAAATTAATTACTGCTTTATAATTTCATGGGTTTGTTTTGCTATTTTTCTTAATTTTAATAACTAATTTGACCTACTATCAAAATTTTACAAACTAAATTAGCATTAACATACTTTTATCCTTTTTCAGAATAGTTAATTGTACACCTCTGGCCTCATTGCTAGGAAGAAGAAGGAACATTCAGTCAATCTCTGACATTGTAGCACTATACTTTGAGCTTCAGTTGGGTCCAGCCATGTCTTTTATCAATTGGTTCAAATTGTTTGGGCAATGAACAACATCATTGGAGACCATAGATTGCTAAAGTTTGGCACTTTATTTAATTAATGTGTAAAAGACCAAATGGTGTTGTGGTTCCTGAGAGCATAGCCATTTCCAACCCCTTTGGTTCATAGTTTGGTATGGTAGGACCTCTTGGGTGTTCCATATTTTCTGCTTTTGGCTACAAAACTTTTTCTCTATTAAAAAATCTCACATTTTATAAGTCTAATTTATTTTTAAAACCGGTTTAATATAAACACTTCAATTATATGAAAATCATAATTACTTACATTTTTCACTTGAATCTTATACAAATGATACTTGAATATAATGCTTGAATACCTTACTCTATGGTGATAAACACACAGACAGAGAATGGAAAATTGCCTACCTGGGAAGAGCTGAGATGACTATGTTCTTACTGTTTTTCATCACTAAACGAATAAATAAATCAATCATAAATGCTCGTTTAACGGAAACCCGATCTTCAACTCTAGCTTTTGAGATTCGATGGAATCTTTTTTATTGGTTCAATAAGGTCAACTTTCAACCAGTAGAAGAAGAAACAAGATTTTTGGTAAGTTGCAGGAAAACCAAGACCAACTACCATTTTCATGTTCAACATTTATAGCTTAAATTTACGAAACTTCAAATATTGACAACAACTCTTCTTTCATTTGCAGAACACACATAATTAATTTGACAGAATATATATATAGTTATGTATATTTATTATCCATACCTTAGTTTTTTCGTAATCTTGATGGCTTAAATGTAGATTGTACAAACACAGTTACTCTTTATTGAACAAGAATGGACTTGATAATCGAAGTTTAAGTAGCATCATTAATTTTTATTCATTTATAACTCTTTATTGATTAACCTAGTCTTAAGCATGTGGGTGGGTAGGTGGTTTACTGATAAAAAAATGAATAAAATGGTTAAAATATAGAATGTCGGTAATGCAGCAATTTGATGACAGACTACGAATCTATCTAGCCATAACTGCTTAGCAAGTCATCATCACGATTCATGCCAGACATTGACATTTGCCATTTGTTTTCTTCTTCACACCTACGTTTATGCCACGTTACTTTTCTATTACTACCCTCTTTTTTCTGAAAAATGTTTTATGAATTTTTTTTTCATAAATTTACGTAATATTTATAAATTATTTAATATATGATATTTGTATTTTGTATTTACTGGACAAATATATTATATTTTTAGAAAAATGATTTATTTTTTTTGAATATTTTATATTTATATTGAATTGGAAAAAATAACTAGAAGTTTAATTTATTTTAAAATTAATTTAAAAAAATTTATATTTTATTTATATATTATAATTTGATTTTATTTTTAATTTATGTAAAATTTTTTTTTTCTTATATCGTAAAAATTTTTTTAATTTAAAATAACGTATAATCATTAAATAGGTAAGTCAATTTAGGTTTAATAATTTTATTAATTATTAAGATTTTATATTAATATTAAGAATTTCTTAAATCATATAAAAAATATCATAATTTATTAAGAAATAATTTAATTTATACTGTTATTTAAGATTAAATATATTAATAAGTGATCTAATTTAAATTTAATAATATTTTTAATTAAATTAAAATTGATAAAAAGTTTAATTTATTCTAAAATTGTTTTAAGAAGATAAATTTATATTTCATTTAAATATACTTTCATTATATCATATTGATATCTTAAAAAAGAAAAAAAAAAGTAAATGTTGATGAATGAAACAAAATACAACTCTAAACTCAGCTTGTTTTTCACCAAAAAGTGTTAACTGTGTGTGATTGATTTGGTAACCAAGTTGAGATGTTAAATTGAGTAAATTTACTGAACACCGCGTTTGGGTGACATGCATTTTTTGGTGCATCTTCTTCGGTTAAAATATTGATTCCATTTTCAAGAAGAAGAAGAAAAAAACAGTGGACCCATACTTTATTAAGAAAGTGTGTTGAAGTATAATAAAAAATTGAAACAAAGGATAGAGCCCATAATACATATAGAACCAACACGTGGATGAGTGATAAGGTGGTTGAATGATTTTATTTTTTCTTTTTCTTATTGATAAAGTAAATTATAATTGTTGAAAAAGCAAACTGAGTTGCCACACAATTTTAGATTTTTCGAAATAAATATTTTTTTTTAATTCGTACCATAATCGGATTGATTAGCATATTCAAATAGTTATTTAAGTTTATTAATAAAACTTGTTAATTCAAATGGTTAAAAATATTACGTCATGCCAATTAATTTAAATATTTAGTAATTATTATTTCATATTTTTTGTAACATGTATAAATTCATATAGAAGTTGTTAGATTTTTATATAAATGAATGTAAATAATTAGTTTGTAAACGTTTTGTGGTTAATAATTTTTTTGTTATTCGTGGTTTTTGGGCTTATTCTTATTTATTGGAAAACTGAGAGCAACATTTGTCTGGTGCGGTTCATTTTTTGGCCCATTCTTGTTTTACAAATGAAATGGGCTTAGTTTTTGGTTTGTTCTTTACACTACATAATTCTTTTGTTTCTTTAAACTCCAAAATGTTTTATATTTAAAAAAAATTATTTTATTTTTGTGAAAAGTATAACACATTTTTTAAAGTTCACATAATACTAAAATATTTTACATAAAAAAAAAAAAAAAAACAAACGGGTCCTAAGTTATATTTTGAAAATAAATTCTCATTTGAACCCTCCATTTTAATGTAGAAGGATAATAACAATGTGTTTTTTATCAACTTTATTCATGAAAAATGGTCTAAGGTTTTAAGTTTTTGAATTTACTAAAAATGAATAACAATAAATTAGGGTTTGGGATCAACTAAGTTCTTGTGTTAGAAGGCTCTAAAGTAACCTTAAAGTTCTTGTATTACATGGTCATATAGAGAGATATTGGAGAAAGAGAAAGATAATGATGACGGGGAAAGATATCCAAATAGAACAAGACTCGTAAAACGAGAACCACAATCTCAGATTCTTAGTCCTAAATATCCTGAATTAAGCATACACTCTTCTCACACAACCCAGAATACACTACATAACACCAGCATCAGCCATGATCCTTTCACACTAATTCAACCATTCAATATTGACCCTTAATCAACTAGAACATTTTGAAGTCTCATATCTCATTCTTCTGTTGGAACTGAGCAACCAAGCATGGCAGCTTTTACACCAATTGCTCTACAGTACTCATCTACATCATCTTTACATTCTTTGGTACCTTCTTTAGAAGCTACACGTGATTATAATTCGTGGTGGGGGAGAGTGAGATCATGCAAATCCATAGGAAAAAGATCACTTCAACAGAATGTCACAAGAGGTTTGACAATCCAGGGTGCAGCCACAAAACCTGCGAAGTCGCCAGGTACTTGTTTTAAATTACTATTTACAGTCTTACTGAGTTAAATTGACATGGCACTTGGAAGACATCACAGAACCCTAATACCTTTTTTCCCTTTTTAAACTTTTCTTGGAGTTATTAGCTGAAGAAGACTGGAAGATTAAGCGAGAATATCTGCAGCAAAAAAGGGTAAAGCTCCACCTCTGTGTCACAAACAAGTACATTGTCATTTGCATCCTTAGCATTTCATGATAAAGTCAGTACAAGGAAAATTTAAACAAATGCAAACTGTGCAAAACATCAAGGTAACGTAAGATTGAAATACTTTTGTATCACAATGTATATCTTGAGTACACAAACAACAAGAATCTCATGAGGGTATGAGAAAGCACGAGAGATCATTGAATAATCAATCAAAAATCATAAATCTTTGTGTAGAATTAAGGGAATGAGATATCTTGTTTTGTAAACAGATAAAGTGTAATATATGATTGTTATTGCAGGTAAGAAGTGTGGATGCAAAGGAAGCTCTGCGCCTTCAGAAAGAAAATAATTTTGTGATTCTCGACGTAAGGCCAGAAGCAGAGTTCAAAGAGGTTAGTGGACAAATTTTAGAAGCCTTGTATTAAAAATTCTACGTACCTGCACATTAGTGTTGCATTTTTTTTGTCTCTACGCTCCTCCTAATCTCCATAAATCATTGTAGATAAATAAATAAATATATATATATATAATTAAATAAAGGGATTCATTTATTTCAAAAATAAGAGTTAGATATTTATTCTTAATTTTAATTATTTACTTTTTGTAATGTAATGAGTTAAGATGAATTTGTATCTTCAATGAATGATGAAAATGATTATAAGTTTTTTATTTTTATTTATAGAATAAGTAGATCTGCTCTTTTATGTATAAATATATATATGGGAGCAAAAGATAAAAGTGATGAGTTTGGGAATTGGTGCAGGCTCATCCTCCAGATGCTATCAATGTGCAAATATATAGGCTTATAAAGGAGTGGACAGCATGGGATATTGCAAGACGTGCTGCATTTGCCTTTTTTGGTATTTTTGCCGGGACTGAAGAGAACCCTGAGTTCATCCAGAGTACGATTAATTTACCTCAACAAGTCACTGCTTGAATTCTTGAATTTCTTGTTTTCTGAAATAAAATATGTTTATTATGCTGGCAGCTGTTGAAGCCAAATTGGATAAAAATGCCAAGATAATAGTAGCTTGCTCAGCTGGAGGTACAATGAAACCATCACAAAATCTGCCCGAAGGTCAACAATCAAGGTATTAACTATTTTCAATTTCTTGTGGCTGATTGTCTACTTTTCTCTTTCTGGATTTTTAATTTTCAAGTAGAAATACGTACATGCTATATAAGAATAAAAATAGTCCAAAAGTGATTGAAGACATTTTGCAATGCAATTCTGGGGCGATCATTTTGTGTTTGGACTTTGCCTCCAACCACAGATTCAGCGAAATTAAAAGTAGACAGGGGAATGTAATTTATATTATGATAAACCATCCTACCAAGCTGTTAGTTAAATAAAGGAATAATTAAAGTACGAATGGTTGACAAGAATTAAGTCAAATCCAACCACAATTAGCAATTAGCTCTCAAACCCAAATTAGTTCTTCAAAGGCATGGATGTACGATCGGGGAAGTTATACGATATTCTGCAATGTATCATCCTCTCACGGCTGTACTCTGCAGATGCATCTTTTCTTGTGTGGTTGATGAAAGAATTAATACTGACTTTTCAAATGATTGATATTAGCTCTGATTGTCATATGTTGATACTTTCACAGGTCTCTCATAGCAGCTTACTTGCTGGTCCTTAATGGCTTTAACAATGTCTTCCATCTCGAAGGTGGCCTTTACTCGTGGTTTAAAGAGGATCTGCCAACGGTTTCAGAGGAGTAAATGTAGTGCCAAGAATGTGTATTAGTGAAGCCTAGACCTAGTTTTGACCATGATGACAATGCTGATAAATGCATATGAAGAATAGAACAAACAAATTGAAATGTCATTATTGTAATGCAGAAAACTTGTATGCAAAAATTGACAACAAAAATATCAGGTTAAATTCTCTTAAGATTCCATCCCTGGCTTAAACTGCAGAAGGTCCAATAAGCTATTAGAAGTATGTGATTTAGCAACATGCATAAACCATGTTTCTGAACAACTGAAGCATACTGCTTCAATGAATAAACCAAGTTTCGCATTATGCTTCAGTTGATTTCGATTTCTTCACCGTTCAATTATTGCCCCAGGCCAAAAAGAAGCGTTTGGGAAAAAGGTATTCAGGTTAAACCTACCATTGCCTAAGCCTCTAAAGAAGCTCTTGCCATGGCTAGAGCTCCATCATAACTTCGATTTCCTCCAATAAAACCACTCATGTGTACAAAAGTACAACCTGGGATTCCAGCAACCTCAGACAGCTTGTCATTTTCCAAACCCCTCCAAAGACACGGTAGCGGTTTTCTGCTCTCAAATCTGGCAGGTGAAATTGCCACTGCCTGGAGTCGCCACCTCTCACTTCTATCATACTACAAACAATAATCATTTATCACTCAAATTATCGATTAAATAGGAAAACAAAGAATGAAACCTAAAATTTACATGTAACCTGAATATAATGATCAGCAAAATAAACAAATGTACAGTTTCTTGCGGCAACAACGACTTATGCTTACACTCAATCCTGAAGATTCATTTGAATAATTCAGTAACCATACATACCGGGTAAAGAACATATTTGATAGGACCGATTTTCATTTCCTCCTCAAGCTCATGTATGTGAAGTTTCCACTGTGTAGCAAGTGAGAAAAGGTTTCAGTTAGATAATAGTCACAATGATATCCAAAACCTGCAAAGATTGTAGTTTACCCTTCCTACTGGCATGAAGGGCAAACTCTAAGAAAAGGCATTAAAATCTCGTAAGATTAATTTAATGCACTATGGGCTGTGTCTTACAGGGCAAGATCGGCTTAGCTTAATGATTTCTCCACTCGAATCAACACTTTCCCTCGCTGCAAGACTCTCCATCACAATCGACCGCGCCGGTAACCATGATTTTGCAAAATAATTCACATTCTCCAAAAATTCAGTACCAGCTAGTGCCATTGCATGATGAAACGCCTCATTTTCTCTATTAGAAGACTGGTCAGAGTCCATCCAGTTCAGATTCAAGCGTTTAATTCTAGAGGACAGACACGTATTAATTTCATATTTTGGAGAGTCACTTAGGTCATATTGGTTCACTCCGTTATCCACAGCATCAATTGCCTCCACAAAGTTTCTGTATATAGTAGGATACAACTGGAGCACATAATAATGGTCTTGGTGAAGCTTCAGCACATTCGAAATTATCTCCAATCCAAAATGCTAGAGGAATAGGTACGAGTAGTGAGTTAGGTTGAGTTATGACAAAAGCAGCTAAAGAAAAAAGAGTGATGAACAAAGTACAAACACCTTGTAGACAAGGCCAGCGCTACTGAGTTTAGTCTGGAAACCGTGACCGAAGACTTGGTGGAAGCCCTTTTGGTGATGATCGAAACGGTGTCGTAGCGGATCATAAACGCCTCCGACGTCGACGACTGCGTCGAGTGATTCCAGAAGGTTGGGGTCTCTGGTTCGAACGATTTGAGCGGCGGAGAAGCGTTTGGAGAGGCGAAGCATGAAGCAAGCGAGTGCTTCATCGCAGTGGAAGGTTCCGTTGTGTGTGCCGACGCGCGTCGAGAAGCGAGACGCTACTACGAAACGTGGTTTGTGGAATGCGAAGGTCTTGTTCCACACTTGTCCCGTCACTCTGAGCTTAACCATTTTTCGAAACCCTCTCTTCTGTGTCTTCGATTTATTAATTAATACATAGCGTGTTTTCATGACCTGGACCCAAAGAACTAAAATAATTTGACTCTACTCTACTTTAATAGTTTAGTTGGTAGCTAAAAATTAAGAGTAAGAGACAAAACTTTGTACACTGAAATTTGATAATCTAAAAGATTTAATTTGAAGTATTTTATATGAAATTGACTATGTAATTAGATGATATGCAAAATAACATGAAAAGTTTATTTATGTTTCTTTGCATATATGATGACTAAAATATACATTATTTATTGATTTTATTTCTATTTATTTCTCATGTATAAATAAGATTACATTAATTATTTTTTATTAATTATATCTTTATTACAAAAAGAAAATAAAGAGGATATAAAAAGACTAGGATAAGTAATAAAATTATTATAAATTATGAAAGTTAATATTCTTAATGATTGATTTGTGTAGTTAAATTTTAAATATTAAATATTAAGTAATAAGTCTTAGTAATGTTTTGGTTTAGTCAAGTCTGAATTTCACTATAGGCATAAAAAGGAGTATACTTTGTATCTGTTTTTCTTAAATTTGACAAATACTTCTTACTTTGACTAGTTACTCTTAGACCTTGGATCAGGACATATTCAAAGTGCAAAATGAGGAATGATCATCATTTCGCAGTTTGGATTTATGTTTTGTTTAAATATTTTGGTCAAACATTAATGAGACTGGAAGCAATGTGAGTTGAATATACAGTTGTTGGGTTTTTTTTGGGTTTTGGATGCTCCAACCTAAAGCCAGCTAATGGAATGAAATATAGCAGTAGAGATTAGGGTTAGGAAACTTGTGCTGTTCCCGCCATGTTATACGTATATTTTTGGACCACCACCTTCTTCTATGCTTATCTCTGTTATCATCATCCACTTCAGACCTTGCAGTCGATTCTCTAGATTTTTATGGTCAAAGGAAATAATTATGTTTATTTTTCATCACCACAGCTCACAAATTAGAGAAAGTTGAACGCGCATTTCAAATTCCACGGTCTCAATGGAACAGTCCATAATATTCCAATCAATGACTCCTATTTCCTAATTATAAAAAAATAAGAAGAAATTTTGTTTGAATGGTAGAAAAATCAACCACATATCATATAAAGAATGTTGACCCAACATGAAAGTAGAAAAAAAAAAAGTTGACAGTAGAAAGGAATTTAAAGAATAAGTGAAGCTTGTTTTGTATTATTATGAACGAAAAACAAGAATGCAAATTGAAGTTTCTTCGGCTTTACCGTCCTACCAATATATTTTTGAGTAGATACAATATAATTGCTAACTGAAAAAAAAATATATAATAAAAAAATTCAGTAGCAAATTGGGAAACAACTTTACATTAAAAAAAAAAAAAAGATCCATTTTATCCGACCCGACCCTCGATACGTGGAGGGTCTTTATCCATGGGCCCGGAATATGAGTCCTCCTTCCTCCTACTTCCCAAGCGCAAAAGCCCATACAGTTTCCGGAACTCTCTCACCGTGTGAACGCTCTCCCTACATATAACCGCACCCGGTTCGTTATCATCGCTGTTCCGACCCGACCCGCTGTGGCTCAACAACCTCTGTCCCTCTCTCGGGGCGTTGGACTGCACCTGCAGGGCCGAAATAACGGTTTTCAAGGCCCGGGTGGGGGAATTCCGGTTCGATATCATAATCTCGCCAACCTCGGCCGGGCTGAGCCGGGCCCCGGTCTGAAAAACCTCTTCGACCTGAGGGAAAAGCTTGTGCTCCTTCAACCCTAAGTAACTACCGGCGAGAATCTTAAAGGTGGTGAAATCGCATAAGGGGAAGTGTATGTGAACGTCAACCCTCCCAGGCCTTAGAACCGCTTGATCAACATCCTCTTTAGTTTCGTTCATCGTGAACACCATCACGCGCTCTTCTCCGCAACACGATACGATTCCATCCATGAAGTTCAACACGCTCGATAAGCTCGCTGTGTTCGCGTTTGACTTTTGTGCCAGCAAGCGATCGAGGTCCTCGATCACGATCAGAGACTTCGCCGTAGTTTGCATCAGCATCAACTTCCAATCCCCGCCGTCAGTGAACTTCGACACGTCAACGTCGTACACGTCGTAGCAGAGGAACTTCGCCATGGCGGCGACGAAGCTGGACTTTCCGGTTCCGGGCGCGCCGTAGAGGAGGTAGCTCCGTTTCCAAACGCGGCCTAGCCGGTGGTAATACTGCTTTGACTTCAGGAACTGTTCCAGATCGGACTTCACCTTGTTCTTCAGCTCCGCGTCCATCGCCACGGTCTCGAAGCTCGCCGGATGCGTGAACGGTGCCGAACGCCACTCGCCGGCGCCGGAGTTCACGTAAAGCTTTATGTCCTTTTTCCGGCGCTGCTCGATCTCATCTGCCACGGAGAGAATGTGCTGGAAGTACTGCCGGAAGACTCGGCGCTTGTCTTTCTTCTTTATTCGGAGGACGAGCGCGCCGCCGCCGGAGGCGGCGGCGTCGTTGGTCCAGGAGAGCTTGGCACCGAGGAAGGTATCGTGGACGGTGTGGTTAGGATCGAGGTGGAGGAAGATGTCGGAGGGGTTGGGGCCGGAGAAGAGGTTGGTGTAATCGGAGTCTTGAACGGAGGGGAGAGAATCGAGGTAGGCGAGGATTTTGGGGTAGAGTTGATTGTGGTGAGAATGAAGATTGTAGCGAGGAATTTTGAAGGATTGGTGAATGTGAAGGCGATTTTCGAAGGAGAGGAACCATTGATTGAGGATGTGAAGTGCAGAGGTTTTGCGGAAGAAGAAAAGGATTAGAAGAAAGGAAAAGAGAAAGAAGAAAATGGAAAGCATGTTAATTTGGGAAATCATGCATGAATGAATGGATATTGTTAATGTGAATGAATGTGTTGAAGGTTACAGCGAAGGAACTTTGTATGAGAAAGAGGTTGAAAGGGTCAGGTGCCGGCAATTATATTATTTTCAATTGATACAAGTAAGAGCATGTGTTCTTTTTTGGTGTGTTTGATTTTCAAGGTTTTTGACTCTTGCTGCCAAACACTGCGCACACATTTCTCAATTATCCTTATAAGGATTTTCGAAAGTTTTCTTCTTTTTCTTTTATTATTCTATTGAAAGTATCATATTTTAAAATTTTCTTTGCATATGTTAATGTATATTGGCGAATGATGACGATTTGTTCTGATGATAGGTTGCTCACATGATTCATAAAGTGGCACTTTACAGAAAATGACACACTTGCAGCTAAGTTGTCTCAAATCAACCTTGGGTGTGTATTTATGTAATATATGTTTTGTGCCAACTATTATTTTGGTGAATTATGCTATTTTTTTTGGAAGAAGACAAAATAATCTCCAAATGAATCTTAATATGCGTTACTTAACGTAAAAAAAAAGTCATTTAAATTTCTTAAAGGTGTAATTTTTTTTTTGTTTGAAATTAAGTGGTTTAGTTTTTTTAAGAATTCACTTTTGAATTCAGTTTTAAAATTTCTTATTAACAGGTTTCTATTATAACACATGAAAAAATATTTAATACTTTTTAAAGTTTAGTTTTATATATTATCAGTGGAGAATTTCATAAAATCATGATTTTTTTTTTATTGAAGTCAACCTACTACATAGTATTTGTGATTAAATAATGTAACATTATTTATATGAAATTTAAAACGAGCCAATTTTTTGTCGTTAGTATATAATCATTTCAAGAAGTTAGTCACCAGTACATTGCAGCACAATTTTTTATATACTACTAATTATTGATCTAACATTTTTTTTTCCAACGTATAATTCTATTGGAAACACGATCGAATACTAAATATAAACTTTTGTTAATAAAAATTTGAGCCTCAGAAATTGCATTATAAAATATCAATTCCTTCCCCAAAACTAACACTCAATGATTATGTTTTGATTGAACTAACATTTAAACCTACGAACTGGGTAAATTATTTTTAAAACCATAAATAATTGTTTCAATTATTTTTATATTTTGATCCAACTATATTTATATGGTCAAATTATCACGAAATATTTTTGTTTATTAACAACTTACATTTTCTTATCATTTGATAACCAACATGTAAATTGACTTTTACAAAATCATTTTAGAAGTTACATCAATAGTTCATTTTTTTTACTAATTGATATTATTATTACTTTCACTAACAATACATGCTAGGTTAATTTCATAAAAAATTCTGTAGTTATTTCAAAAAATATATACAATTTATGTAATATTTGTGCTCTACTATAACTTAACTAAGCATCCATATTACCAGATGCTAAAATTTTACGTAAGAAAATCACATTTACAGTAATGTTTATGTAAATATGTGCGGCACGCAACATTTGTGTAAATGTCACGAATAATTAATATAATATAAAATGAAATGGAAACAGAAGATTGTACGTATATTTCTCTATATTATCTAATTTTACGGCTATGAATGTATAAGAATATAATTTATCATTTTGATTAATAATGATCAATGTGTCAAGTGGAACAAAATAATCAATTACAGTTGTTGGCGGTTGAACGTTGAAATTATTTTTTCCTGACTAGCCAACCTTCGAAATCAAAGGAGACAATTAAACGTACCTTTGAATGCAATTTTATACTTAAACTATTCTCCTCACATTACCTTCGATTTGACACTTGGCATACAACTAATTGGTCGTTAACTTATTGATACCCCACTTTCCTATCTCGTCAACCAACATAGTTAATTCAAGCAACATATATTCATTAAATTATTATGACAAATAAATGACCTTATGCATAATTAACTAGTACTGAAAATTAGATTGCCTCTAACGTACTTTTGTTCCCCATGTACTTCCATAGAGTCTCATTATCCTCCCACTAACACCACTTTTGATTTTCTACAATAGTTTTGTAAATGATTCCTTCAGATATACTCCCCATTCTTGTACTGAAACTGGTATAGTGTAAACAACTTAAGTGTTAAAATGTTTACGTTAACTGAATAAATCATAGCCACTCCTAATATGTTTCGATACCGATGAGCTCAGTTCTTCACTGAATAAATATAGAATCCCATAAAATATTAAAATTATGCTGTGGATATAATTATTCCACATCATTTTAAAACCAAATTCAATAAAATAAAATGGTTAATAAATAAGTTCGATGCAACCTGGACGAATCGGCCAAAAGTTTTGGTGAATGATTATCGCTGACACAATATGAACCCTTGAAAACCATTTACTTCATTTTTGTGGTAGACACTTATTATTGTTATATTGTAAGACCAGGATATGGCGTTAACAATAGGGACAGTTCCTTGTTTAGACCAGTAACGACTGAATAATGGGTCTGCGTCTTAAAAGCCTATAGACGATTGTGGCCATTAAAAGATTGAAAATCCCCATAAACTAAACTGTCATGAAATACAGAATTGTCATGCCACTTTCAGTCTGTGTCCAATAATCTGCAAGGGTATTTTTCTCCACAAGACTCCCGGATCTTTGACAAGGACAGGGATATTTCAAACAGAATAGCCACTTCCAATTCCAAAACCCTAATGTGCGAAAAGAAAGAGATGTTCCTTCTCGGATTGTGATCAATCATGTATATTTTATTACTCTATTAACTTAAATTTATTGGATATTTAACTTTAGTTCACCCCCTCTAACTTAAAAAGTGGTTCAGTAATGATGGAAGCACGAGGCAAGCATCAGCCGGAACAAAGTGAGGAAGATACGCCCCTCACGTAGTGGTCCTGTCTACACTGTAGAAATTATGTTTGAGAGCGGAAAAAGTACAAATTTGTGGTCCTAACTACACAATGAATGAATATGATGGGAAGAACTCGCAACTTTCAAGGGTTTGAATTAATCATCAGCATATGCGGGTGGACCAGAAAGACAACAAAAACACAAGGATGATAACTGACCCACTGTGCTTAAAATTATAACCCTGCCGAACCCACTCCAATGCCAGTTATTTCTCCGAGGTCTCAATAATTGATGGCTGTTGCCAACTTGATACACACTGCACCGTCTTGATCAGTCTTAAGCTTAGTCTGTTCAAGTTGTTGGGCATGTCAGTGTTAGATCTAATTGTACTAATCATAGATTAATCACATAATAGAACAGTAGATATGAATTTTTTTTTCTTATACTAGCAGTGCAATAGGACTGGAAGTAAGAGTGATTTAGAGCTGACTAAAATAATGACATTTTTTTTCCCTTTCCACATGCTAAACAGAATAGGAAGCGTAAAATTCAACCTTGCGTCCACCTAACTGCTCGGGCCATATGGGAACTTTTTATCCCTTCTTTTGTATGTTTGGTTTATTATACAATTTCATAGAATGTGGACGGATCTGATACGTGAAATAGACATTAGCTACCGTTTTTATGTCATTTTACAGCATCATGTTATAGTATACAATACACAAAGGAGGGTGGAAGAACAAAGTTACAAAATATCTCTGCATTTACCAAAATAGTAATCAGAGATCAGATTTGACATAAATGGAATATCAGAAAGTGCTACAAGAAGGATTGATGCATCAAATACTGAACAAATGCAATAGCCAACCATGGCACTTTTATAATCAATGTATAATAAATATATGTTCCTATAATTAGTATATCTATGGAAGTAATCACTGGTACAATCTAGACTAGGCTAAAGGACAGTAGAAGAATGCTCTAAAGAATGTGAACATTTTAAGGATCCTGTGATTCTGGTTGGAGGTTAATCATTTGAGAAACCACAAGCTTAGAGAGTTCATTCAATGCAGCTTGAATCTGAGAATCACCTGACTCACCAGGCACTGACCATCTCGAAGGTGACTGAAGGCTGAATCCACTGTATTCGCTTGCAGCAACCTTTGTCTTCTGTGAAGTGGCAAGGGCCTTCTCCAAATCTAACTGGGACAAAGGTCTAGGTGCCTGAAATGAGAAAGATAAACAATACACTTAAGAAGCACTTACTATATGAGAAATCCACCAAGAAAACTAATCAGTTTCTCTAGAGAATATATGAAATCACATCTAACAAAACCACAAATTGATCTTGCACATTAAGTAATTGCTTTCATTGACGAGAGATGTCAGTTTCAGACTTTCTGACCACATTAGGCCCTCTTATCTCTTCCTTCTTCGAGCTAAACTTGTGGAAGAAGGAAAAACTGAGAAGAAAATATCAGCAACAACTGAGTTTATTATGGGACAGCATTCAAATATAACCTTGGGAGTATACAATAGAGTATTAAATAAAATCTACATACTCAAAATTGATTGGTTAGAAAATATAAAAATTGAGGCGGAGAAGAAAGTGAAAGAGAATGACTTAAAAATACTAACAGGAGATCGTTTTCCTTTCTTCTCTTCATCCAGTAGTTCTCTAATAGGAAAATAAGCAGCTTTCTTGCAAAGATCAAATAGATCTGAACCAGTGTAACCCTCACACAAGCCAGCTATACGACCAAAGTCTATGTTGTCTTCAACCCTCTCACCCTTTAAGATAACCTTCAATATTTCAGTCCTCTCCCTCTGATCTGGAATTCCGATTTCAAAGGCTTGAGGAAGACGCCGAAGTATTGCTTCATCAAGTTCTGAAGGACGATTTGTTGCTGCAAGGACCATAACTCGAGCATTCTCTACACACAAAAAATCACGTGGATCAACAAATCTACTCAAATAAAGATAAATTGAGAACCTTATTTTACCAATTAAATCTATCAAAATTGTCATTATCTTATTTGCAATTCACTTTGAATATTTTATGCAACAAAATTAAATAACACGATAACAAGTTTAAACTTACGATCAGTAGTAAATCCATCCCACAGAGCCATGAACTCAGTTTTCATGTTTAACAAAGTCTCGTGATCTGTTGTACGACGCTGACCCAAAAAACTGTCTACTTCATCAATGAAAATGATGGCAGGCTTAAGCTTATAAGCCAAGGTAAATATTGCGGCCACTGCAGAGCAGCATAATATTAACAGCAGAGGGGAAAAAACCATGCTTTAAATAAAGAAAAAGAAGACATAAAGCATAATTAAGCACATTCAAAATCAGATAAAAATTTATATCATATGCACATGGCAGGATTTGGAAAATGAAAGCAAAGTTACATAACCAAAAGGCCCTTGTTAACTTTTCTGATCAAGAATTTAACCAATATACTATGCTGAACAGCTAATTCACAGTAATTAGAGAACATATGCAAGGGTGTTCAGTCACTATTCATTCCTCAAGGGGCACAGACATGCTCGGATAGTAAACTCAACCAGACTACAACATATAGGATAATCATTTCTCTCATTCCAAAACTCGAAGTGATTGTAAGATTTAACCTCTATATTTTAAAAATCAGTTACTTTATTAATTTCTTTCAGAAGAAAGTTACATATTTCACCTACATATTCTTTCAGAAGACACAACAGCAGCCTTTTACTAGCAGGGTTGGCTACATGAAAATCAAATGATACCATAGGGTCCTATTTTAAATCATTTCTACTGAAAATCAGTTAAATCTAAATCCTTCTTAATGTGTTGTCCAATTGGCCTGTAGATTTTATAAGCCTTTTTCTAGCTCTAACTATTAGCTGAATTGTTTTTACAGGCTTTGTAGATCCCAACGTTTATTCTCATACACCATGTCTCACAAGTCTTGAACTATGTGATAAAATTTGACCTTAAGCTATAGTGGTACTTATGGTTAAGTGAACTATTTTAGCCACACAAGAAAGGACAAGATACAAAATGACTGTATGAGGAGATATTAGTGTAGCATTGATTGAGGAAAGATAACAGAAAAGATGTTAGTTTCTGTAAAATGAGTCTCTTGACTTAATCTCCACTCAATAACCCTTCTTCATAGCTGCTATTTGTGCAGCTTTCCCACAATGTTCTTATAGATAGGGGTAAAGTATTTCACCACTCAATCTCCTTCAGCATAACATTTATTTAGTCTGAATCCAGCTCCAGCATGATTTTAGACCTCATAATTTCATTAAACAACTTTGTGAGTCATCCAATGCCTTTCTCTCTTAAAGCCTTCCATACCTCATCGAGTATATTATTCAGTCCAAGTGCTTGTGTTACATTATATAGCTAGTCCCAAGCCCATAAACTAGGACAATTATGTTAGGAGTCAATAGCCAATGTAAAACTTTGTTGATTTTCCATGGCATGGATCAACAATGTGATTACTTCATTCACAAGATACAACATCAAAACAAATTCTGACAGTTAAACATGATACTATACATATTGGTCAAAAAATTAAAATTAGCACATACACAAAAGTCTGGAGAAATAGTATCAAATTCAAAATCATAGTATTGGATTAAAAATGAAAATCATTAATGTTGGTTATAAACATTATAAAAATGTATGTGATTTTAAGGATAATATATAAACATTAACAATGCACATGCATTTGAATTCAAACAAATCAGATTGCATAAAATACCACCTTACAAGATATTCATAAAGCTTCATGCAAAAAAACAATAAGTCGATACACCATGTTGAATTTGACAGTAAAAATCTTTCATATTAACAAGTTTTCCATATATTGCACTGGTACTTTTAAGTTTATGTGAAATTTTAAGTATAAACAAAAATAAGAATATATAAGAATTAAAATATCCGAAAACTTATACTCAAAGAAAATAAGTATAATATGAAATATCTTCTTTGTTGAGGAATCTATTTTATTAAATTAAAGAGATAAGACTTTCAAAATTGAGAAGTAAATTTTTGGAAAGGTATTTTGAATCAATCGACACATCTACCAGTTTTGCCTATAACTAATATTCGGTGGGGAACTTAACTACCTTTAATGAAGTCTCCTATCCCAACCACATCAAAATTTGAAATTCAATTGCAATTCAGTAAATTTAGATAATAGTGTTTGAGAAGAAGGAAAAAAATATGGGTCATTTGGTTTAGGAAAATGTGTTTTTTTTTTATGACAAAAATGTTGCTTTGTTTACTAGTTTCAAATATTTCTATAAGAAACCATGAAACAATAACAAATTATTTTCATTATTTTCAACACAAATCTTCGGAAACAAAGAAACAATAAATAAGGTGACATTTTGGTAATTCAAAGTGAAAATAAGAAATGATAACAAAAAAAAAATTCTCAACGTGAACAAGCTCTAAAATATGAGATACTTGATAAGGGATAAACCATGTACAGCTTAAAGAGAAAAAGGACAAGATCCTACAAGTTCTCTCGTTTAAGAGTGAGTAATAAACTTAATACATGAGGACTGATAACTTCATTCAATATAAGCTTTGCAGCCTAAAAGAGAGTATTTTCTAGATCATTTTACATTTGAGACAAAAGATTGAGCATATCACAAATATGATGAAAGAGGTGGTAAGAACCACAGGTAAATAGATTGATTTCCAAAAAATAACACTGCTGGATAAGAGGATGTCCCTTTGACTTCTGTATTATTTAAATATTCTTGATTTGTAACTATTTTTTACTGGTTAAATATGTTAAGAATATTTCTTCTCCTAAGATATTCATTATCATCAAAGAACTGTATACTAAAGACAAGATGCTTAAACTTCAAGTCTTCTAAGCTCTTCATTATCATCAAAGATTGGTATTTTAAAACATCTCTAAGTTTCTTATTTTCTTCTTCTAATCTCTTACTTATCATCAAAGGAAAATTGTCCTATTGCCTATCATAAATCATTTTTCGAGCCAAAGAAACAATATTGGAACTGCTCTAATCATATCTTATCATGGTAGGCACAATTGACCTTGCAACTGCTCGTAATACCACTTCTATCAATGTGTGAAACAAGAATGTAAATCAAATAGGTAAAGTACCAAGGAAATTATGTATAATGATTTAAATAGTCAGTACGTCAAGCTTAAATGTAGATGGTAAGTAATTATTGACAAATTATTGGATCTTTGTCCATACATATGGACCTTATGAAAAATTAACAATCAAAACATAAGAGCATAAATTAGTTTAATTTATTGAACCAAGATAATTATATAATCCATATATGTTCACACAAATCCAACGCTGAAGATGCTACAATCTAATGTGGAGAGTGTAAGGCTTTACATCATATTGTAAAATTAGCCATAAAGATATTGTGCACTTACCTAGCTTTTGGGCATCCCCGAACCACTTGCTCATAAGGTTTGATACCCTCACATTAATAAAAACTGCTCCCGACTCCTTAGCGATAGCTTTGGCAAGCATGGTTTTTCCAGTGCCAGGTGGTCCATACAACAGGACTCCCTTTTGTGGTCCAAGAAGCTTACCATGTAAAAACAAATCCGGTCTTTTTAGAGGCAGAATAACAAGCTCAAACAAAGCTTGCTTGATTGTTTCCAGTCCCCCAATAGAGTTGAACTCCACATCAATGTGGTCAGGATTTATAACATCACAGGCTATAACATCCTGTACACAATAAAGGGCAAATTAAAAATTGAAATAAAAGATAATACTTAAACTGTGGTAAAAAAATATTAACTGTCAACATAAAGTAAGACCATATATCCATAGAGGATATGTAATGGATCTAGTCCTTCATTTCTACTATTATTCGGATAGAATTCTGTGTTTAAACTAATTTCTTAATTTAACAGATAAATTGGTCACAATTAGGAAATGATAATAGATTAATAAATAAGAAATTGAAAAATCTCTTTCAAGAATACAATTTCCTAGCGCTAGAAATCCATCGTTCTGTTGATATAGAAGTAACATGATAATATCAGGACATTAGTACATGATATACATCATTAACAACCAAGCTTCATCCCTCTACAAACACAATGAAAGTAACAAAAGTATTATCTAAGGTCAAAATTAGAGCATAGCTACCTAATAAAACATTATTCCACCTATCATACATCGTTTGAGGCCCAAACTGAAAAACTTAAGATGCAACGTGAAGGCCGAAGAATAACATGCAGACAAATGCAGAAACACTCACAATTATACATACGACCACCTAGGTATATGCTCCAATACAAACACATCATCCATTCTCCTCTTCCTCAACTGTACACTAGTCATTCACTAAGAAAAGGCAGACATAATTAGAAATTTTATTACAAGAACTAATCACAACAAAGAGACAGTTAAAAAAAAATCAGAAGGACAAGATAAAGATACCGATCCTATAAACTATATTCACACTGGAGAAAAGGCCAAAAAAATCTACCCTCCAACAGTGAACATCAATGATAGATACCGTGACATTCAGCACATCAGTTTGACAAATTACAAAATTACTGGCAGGATTGGAACAAGTATATACTCATCCAATATCAAAACATGTTCCCAACACCAGCGTTATAAAAATTCAGCATCTCATGAATCATTTCTATCATTAACGTTGTGATACTATATTGTTAAGTCCTTAAACATCTTCCTAGCCATATAATTTCACAATACCATCCTATAACCCCCAAAAAGCAAAACTAAGGTGCACGCAGTGAAAAAATTAAGATGTAAAAAATAGGAAAGCAAAGAATAGAACAATGAACAAACCTCGTAAGAGTTAGTCTGAATGAGGGGTCGACCAAGACGCTTTGCAATCTCTTTCTTGTGCTCAAGAATCTTTTTGGAAGCTTCGTCGCGACTAGGATCGAGGTGTCTGAGCCCCGCGAACAACACCAAGCAACTCAGCGCCGCGCTCGCCGCATACAACAACAGGTCTTGCAGGAACTTCGTCTCCGATGAACCTCCCATTATTCTTTCAAAAATCAAAATCAAAATTCCAATTTATGATATGAAATTTACCATCAAAATTCCTTCTTGCCTCTATCTGTGTGCAATTGTGGCAAGTAACAACCACCGAGGGTTCTCAAACTGAAACAAAGTAAAATAGAAAGAAAGAAATAAAAAAAGATTAAGAATCCCAATGCTTGGGGTTTATGTCAAGGATGACAAAGCAAAGAGAGAGGACTCACTTGTTGGGCTCGGCCTTTTCTCAACAGAGGCCCAATATTTTGTTGGGCTTGCTTTACTTATTAATGTCGGTCCAAATAGGTGGTTCATCTTGTCAATTTCAAAATCTTATTTTTTTTTTTATATCATTACTTTTAAAACTTTTTTAATTGTGAAATTAACCAAATTTCCCATCTTAAAATATGTTTAATTCAATGAAGTCTTTTTCATTCTCTTCTCTCAAGATTAACTATACTAATCATTAATTAATATGATGTGACATAATTAAGAGACAACTTTGTTTCTTAAGTCAAGGGTTTGACTTTAATTGCATGACTATGAGAAAACATATGTAATATCATCAACACTTTACAATCTAATGATAATAAATATGGAATATAAATTATATTCTACTTTTTAGTTTTAAAAGATCTCAAATTTAGAAATAAATGATGAAAATGAAAGTTTCAAAAGATTGACTAGAATAAAACATAAGAATTAAATATAAAGAACCAAAATCATGATATAGTCATAAAAACTCCACTGTTATTAAATAATTAAGCACCACAAAGAAGAAAATAAAATAATTTTTATTTATACATGATTTAAATTAATGTATACATTATATAAATTTTGATGTACATGAATAAAGTATTAAATCATTTTGAATTAATATAAACCTTTAAAACTTGATAGATGAGAAAATAAATATTAATCTAATAATAAATTTTACGATAAAATTATTAAATAATTAGGTTTGTTGTAAGTTACATAGATATAATTCAGTAAGTTTTTTCTCCATCTAATTATAAAACTAAATCAAATATAAATTTCAATGTATTCTACCTAATCTAGTAAATTTTAAAATATAAACAAAAGAACCACCATTATTAAACAATTAAGAATAAAGTATGATAAAAATATATTTTTATCGTCAAGAAAAAGTTTTATTTATTGTATAAATTGAATTAACAGATATATACAAGAATTTCAAAATTGAAAACTAGATTATACAATAAATTATGTAAATTAACTATTAAAATGATATAATATATCAAAACTTGAATTTCTGAACTAAAGTTCGAACACTTTATACCATTTGGTGCATTTCGAATAGTAGAACAATTTTAATAGAGGGCAATCATTGATTACGAACCTTTCATTTCTGAATAAAAAAGAGAAAGAAAAAGGAAAGATCTCAGCACATCAGACAGAGAATTGGTAATTTTTAGACACTTCTCGGCCAATTTAACCGTGGAACTGTTTCTATCAATACAGCAGCATTATATATGTTCACCACAGTATATCAAATTTGACTTGTGTTTAAGATATTATGTTCAGGGACGCAGTCAGGAATTTTAAGTAGGAGAATCGGACTTAGTTGAATCGGATCGGATCGGATTAGAATAATTAAAAAAAAATTAATTTATATATATTAAAATTAATTATCATATAAAAATAAATATAATAAATAAAATTATTAATAAATTATAAACTATTTATATATATTTAAAATCAATATAAATAATTATATATAAAATCAAATATATATTTGGTATATTTAATTTTTTTAATTATACTCAACGATGTTTCATGTTATAAAAATCATCAATTATCACATATGTATTGAATTTTGCAGCAATCTCCTTTTCAATGTAAACAATCATGCAATTTCAATGTAAACAATCATGCAATCAGTAAAAAATCATCTTTCATCCTATTCCGAAGCATTGTTTTAATAATGTCATAGCAAAAAATGCATATATATAATCTATATTTAGATTTAATTTATATATAATTTTGATTTTAATATATATAATATATACATATAATATAAAAGATTATTTTGATATCTTTTGATTTTTTTTAATTGATGATATTTATTAAAAAGATATATAATACAAATATAAAAACTGATAAAATATTTTCTTTTATATATAAGATTATATATTTAATTATTTTAAATTAAAAAGATTATATTTAAATTTAATTTATATATAATATTTTTATACCATATTATGAGGGAGACGANGGGGGTGTGGCCTCCCTAGTCCCCCCTGGCTCCGCCCCTGATTATATTTGTGTTTCATTGATGTAAATAAATTTTGTGTGTTGAGATTAAAAATAAGTTTGAATTATAATATATAAATGAAGTGTAAATTTTATTTTTTGAATCGGTTTTAAAAGTGAATTAGATAAATTATGATCCTCTTCTTTCTTATATAGTTTGAAAAGTCTTTTTATAATATATAAATAATCTCATTTTTTGAATCGATTTTAGGAGTGAGTTAAATAAATTATAATCTTTTTTTTATATATAATTGAAAGAGTCCTTTTTAACCTGTTATATTTGTATTATATTTGTATTGAGAAAGCCTTATTGATGATTAGAAATAAAGTTGAACTATAATATATAAGTGATATGTAAATCTTATCTTACTTATGTTTAAAAAAAAATTATTTATATTTTTTTGTTTTTTTTTTTAACAGTATAGATGGCAACTTTGATTTAAGAATCTTGACTGTTGAATAACATTAAAAAAGAAAATGTATAGCAGTGGAAGAAAGTGAATGATAGGTATAGGACCACTTCTTCATTAATGGAATGCTTGGTAACCCTATTTTATTCGTTACTTACATTTTAGGTTTAAATGATGCGATGATAGTATATATTCAAATGTTATAGTTATCATCACAATCATTCATTCAATGTAAAGGTGGCTAAGCTAGATGCTGAACTTTGTGTGTTAGACTTTAGATGCTGCAGTATGGGCCAATGGAAATGGGAGGATTGGAACGAAGAGAATATATATAATATACAAGTGATGTGAGACGTCAATTCAATAAAAAAAAATAGTAACATTATCACTTAATCAAGTTTCATTTATTAAGTTCTAAAGCAATTTTTGAGTATTTGAGTTTGATAATCTTTTGTGTAAGTTAAACCAAAATTAAATAAACTAAAAATACATTTGAACTTTTATTTTATGTTCTTGAAAAGTGACTTAAATGATAGAGAAAGGGACAACGTCTTCTCGTGCTTAAGAGAGATCACTCAATAAACGCTAATAAGACACTTGAATAGTACAAATTTTGATTTTTTGTTAGAATAAACGTTATCTGTTACTTTCTGAATTAGAATCAAGGACCCATGAAAAGGAAGATAGGAGATTGTCGCATGTGCTTTAAGAGCCCTTGCTGATTCATCCTCTGGCTGGTGGTGGCCAATTTTACTGATTCTGACGTGACAATGATGATAACAAAATTTGACTTAAATCCTATACAAAATTTGAAGGTACTTGTAGAGAGAAAATAAAAAAGAAGAGTTTAAGTTATCTTACAGACATTTTTTTCCTCCCTTGTCATGGTACTGGAGCAACTTCATTTTCCTCTTAGTCATCATTGTCTTCTAAGAATAATTTAGCTTTCCAAGCATCAGGAACTTGGACATAACAGTTTTCAATTAACCCATTTTGATCTTGAATTGGAAAATCATTCACGCCTGTAATTATCATAACAGTAAGAGATTAATCTTATAAAGAGAAAACGACAAGATGATTCCCCACAGCCAATATTAAGCTTATTGAAATTTTGCATAGTTAATGACGAGTGATGCAACTTATGGACTGATTTGGAAAGTAGTGACGTGTCTTTTCAACTAATACAGGATCTTTACAGATTAACAGTACCCCACACTAGCTGTAAACCGGACTAATTTGAAGATCATTGGAATGGCAATTTTGGACAACAGCTTCACTTATTATATTCATTAAAGAAATATACACATCTTACATTGTTCAGCATGCCCTCATCCTGATCACATTCCAAATAAAAAATTGCACATTTTATATAGCATTATAGTTACACTTTCTTGCAGATTATTATAGGGAAAAGGACCGAAATCGACTCTTCTCATTGTCATCAATATCACTTCACTTTTTTTAACTAAAGAACAACATAATTTAACACCAGATTACGTAATTACCCTGTCCTTCTTAAACCATATATTTATTGGCTATCAAACCAATTTAATCAATAATATAACAGTCAGTGACTAATTAGGTTCTGATATTTCGTTAAATGAAATAGATGATCAATTCAACTACCCAGATTGAATACCCCCTCAAAAAGGATTTCTATATGTCTAAGTATATTTACACATTTTGAGATAAATATATATGGTTAACAGCAAGGGGTATAAGTCTACGTAAATCACTAAATCTCCTGGATTAAACTTTTGCCTTTGGCCTCCGCCTTATTGTTCAATTGTTCAGTTTTATTGCTCCATTGAAATTCCATGGCTGATGTCTTTTCTGCTCTTACAATGGCTGCTAAAGAAGACCAGGCTTCCTCTGGCTGCTCATGAACCCAACACATGATGAAATATATCTTCCTTTCTGCCAGCTTGATAGCACTTCTAATCCCATCCCTCCGTGACTTTCTTGGCCTTTCTGATTTGGCCTCCTTTTCCCCTTCTTGCATCAAGCGATGCATATCACAAAGGGCACAAACCAAAGCAGGAGTTCCCAAACCAAGCAAACTGATCACATCATCAATGACACCCAAACCAAATTGCAATCCTCCCATGTGTCTGTAAGCTGGACAGCATACCTGCTCCAAGCAATGAGAAAGGGCTTCTAGTACCGTCTCTGGTTGTGCACCTTGACCCAACACTGAGGACACACTCAATACAACTGTGACTGACCCTAGGGCATCTGACCTCCAATCTCCATTGTAAAGACGAAGGGTGAAACAGTAGCTATATAGAATATCAACAAGGTGAACTGTTAAAAGCGGTGATGGCTCCCTGGAACTAAGCCTGCTTAGAGGAGGAAGCGGGGTTTCAGGCCCCAGAGGAACTTCACTGAATTCTTCACTTCCAATTTCATCTAGCAATTCCTGCTCTGGAAGAGGTTGAACAAGCTGAGTTCCTTCATTGCTGAGACGGATTTTTCTTGCAGAAGACTTTGACCACCATGGATCCCATGGTTTGATCATCTTGGTCAATTCCCCATAAGCAATCGCTCTATGAAACTGTTTTTTTTCTTCAAGAGATAAATCATCAAAGCTGATTTCTTGTCCTGTAATAATATGAAAACAAATCAGCCTTACAATGGTAAGATGGACATAACTACTGGAACTGGCAGAGTAATCAGAAGACACGTTCAAGTTGCAACAAATAATAAGCAGCATTAAATAGGAACGTACCAGACAAAATTTTTTCCATTGTCTCCTCGGATAAAGTTGAATCTGCAAAAGCTAAGGAAATAAGGGTAGAAGCTTAGCTCCCTTCTCCAGTAGTACATAAGATAGCACATGAATTAATAATTTCATCAACAAATTTTCTAAAGCAATCAACACAACATAATAAGAGAGCACTTCTGATCTGATAATTTATTGACTTCATTAAGTGACTAATTTGAGCTTCATTGATTAAAGAATCCTACTAACCGAATGCTCCATAGACTGTCCATCAATTTTGCAAGTTCTTGTTTATCACTTTTTTTTTATGTTTTGGTTACATAGCAGGTGGCCTTGGTAGGGAAGGGAGAATAGATTGGCATCTTTCAGTGTCCATTGCAACTTGCAAGAATTCTAACCCTCTACAGTTTGTTCCTTCTATTCCTAGTCAATTTTCTCAATCTATCTTCTATGAAAAAAGAGGCAGCTAGACTCCATTATTGAATATTTTTTTCATCCCCAACTGTTGGGCATTCTTTTCCTAAAAAAGCTACATATTGTATTTTACAAAAAATATACTTTATCCCAACATGGCAATGAAAATTACAATAATTCATGACAGCTTATCACTCTTCTTTAACAAGCAGACAGAAGTCAACATTTTCATATTTTCTGATCTCTCTATTCATGAAGTTTAGCAATAAGTCACTTGTAGGAAGCAAAAAATTATTCATCTACTCTAGTATTTATATGAATTAATAGAGCACGACAAAGAATTCTTGACAAACATACTTTCTAAACCTTCTTTCCAGAATATTTTACAATTAAAAAAAGAGAATAGAAAAACGTAAGATCAGGAACAAATGTATCCAGGAGAAAGTTGGATAATCATCATCAAAGAAAGCATCAGGTGAAACCATTGAAAAATGCAAGATCAGGAACAAATGTATCCATTCCTGAAGATCCACCTCCCAATCACTTTAGAAGCATCTTCAACTGAATGTATTTCAGACTAATACAGATGACTAAAACAACCAGCAACATCAAATATGTCCTGGCCAACTGTGCCAAAGATCTTCCCAGGATTCATGTTAGTCTTCTTCAAGGAAAGCCATGAAAAATAAGGGTCAAAGAGAGAATTGAACAAAGGAGGACTATCTAGCTAGAAATTAGAACTATCAGCCGAGCTTTCTAACCGGCATTCATCTAAGAAAAAATAATCCTTGTCCATTTAGTCAGATAAAGCATTCTTACCGCCTGAACTAACTTCCTTGCATTAACATCTCTTAACACCTCAAGAGGGATTCTCACTCTGAGCTGAACCTCTAGGACAAACATTAATGGTGCTTAATCTTTTAGGGAAAAATTTGGTTTAGTCAGATGTTCCACTGAAAATTAATTTTCAAAAAAGGCCAACCCTACCTATTGGGATAAATCTAGGTTGCTGTTTATATGTCATGACTACAAGAAACTATAATATTATACATATATATACATATATATATATATATATATGCTTCAGAAAATGTATGAAAAAAAGAGTAAGCTTTCATGCAAAGATAGATATCAAACAAGAAAAACTGCAACACATCAACTCTGGAACATCTAAAAGCAAAGGAAAATATGGATGACTTACAATCCTCATCCATTTCCTCTTCTGAATTAAATCTTTTCAGTATGTCCAAAGTCTTCTTTTTGGTTTCTTCATCAGGCTGCATTTGCTGAAGCTCTTGAACTACATTTTCTTTCATGAAGGATTCTGTGCATCGGAGACTATGGGACTGTCAAAATTACAACAAAAAAGATCAAAATTCAGAGCAGTTTGTAACAAACAAGGATTAAGATTCAACGTATCTATAGAGAAAGCATGTCAGTAACATCCAGTTTGCAAAATCATTCAAACCCAACAAAAGCATAACAAATTTCTAAAATAAAAGTTTTGTCAGAACACTCACCATAGTAAAATAGGCACAATAAATGCAAATGGAGATATATAGATACAAAAGCAAGTAACATTTATCCTCTGAATGTCTGTAATAGTTGTAAATCTCAAAAAATTATTAAGACAAGTTATACTTAAACTAGAACAAGTATACTATTCAGAAAATGTTCAGCTCCAAATTGAAAACTAATTAGTAGCATATATACTCTTAGCTAGAGTCTTGGAATGCTATTGCCACATAGCATGATGGGAAATCCAAAACAAAATCAATAATGTGAGCTTGTTACACACATACAGCTTATATGAAAAGAATGAATCAAACTCTTAACCAGCAGCTCAAATCAACTTACAGACAACCACTGTGCTTACTTTGTAACATTGGAGGGAGCAGTATCGCGAATTACATCGAGGACACGTGTACTGAGAAAACTGCTTCTGGCATCTGTCATAGTATGATCCAAAAGAAACATAAGAAATCAAATAGTAGTATGAAATGACATAGAATTAAAAGCAAGCCAAGGATCCAAAACCTGAAAAAATCTAGTCATAATTAACACGCATAATAAACTAGAACTGAAAATTATAATTTTTCAGCATACATATCCACCAGCTATAGAACTAAGTTTGCTTGTATGTTTCCAAACAAGAATGGCAAAATAAAAAATAAAAAACAGCCAAAAAAACTTCTTAAACTTCATCTTAGCATAATAATAAAAAATATATATACTCAGAAGAAAAACCTATAGTAAGTTGGAGATGAGAACATACACGTGGCAGATTATCCGAATAGGGTTCGGCGAGGGCGTAGAAGATTTGGCAGAGGTAAATATATTATCAGCCATGTTCCGAAATGTGGTGGGGGTTTTGAAATTTCGGAATATTCAGAAAATATTAGACTAAATTGAAATATTGTCCATACTTCTTCACTGGACTGTGATCAGGACTTGGAAGCAGAAGAAAAAATAAACGAAGAACTACTTCTAGAATCTTTTGCTTGTAGTGTGGCGCTGAAGCGGGAAATTGTGGAATGGAGGGAAAGGAAAATAGGTTAGAACCTCCTTTGAGAATCCAGATGGTTCCATCTTTCTTCAAAATAAGGGCACCAAAAGGAAAAGGTTCGGGTATGTGTTCCCTTGTGTCTTAACTATGTACTTAATTTTTTATTTACTTAATTTCTTATTTTTTAATTAATATTTTATTTTTCACATCTATTTAATTTATTTATCTTATAAATACAGACAGCTATATGTTAATATTTTTGTATTATGTTACTTTTTTAATGAATTGAAATTTAATATTTAAATTAATTTTAATTTTATATTTATAAATATATATATGTATATATAAATTAATGTAATTATTTGACATTTTTTAAAATATATTATAATTATTTTAAAAAAATAATTCGAAAAAAATAAATATATATAAAAAAGAATTAAGTAAGTATACTAAATAATAATAAAATATCAGAATAATTTATAAACCAATTTTTTTCATGATGCCAAAAAAATAAAATAAAATTTTTATAAGTTAAAATTTATTTAAGTCAAATTAAAAATTAAAAGTTAAAAAACTTATACAGAAACTATTTCATAAAATAAATTATACAAAAGCCTGAAAAATTTGTTGGTTTTTTACCATGATCTTTGTTGTATTGTGGTTGCACAGGGCATACCATTACTGTTATTAATTACTTTAAAGTAAAAATTAACATTAAAAAAATACAAAGCAAAGTTAAACAAATTTAGTGAACGGTGTATCATAGACCACAGAGGAGTTTATTTATCTCAATATTATACTAATTTGTTATTTTTTATAAAAGAATGTGCAATATAAAATTTCATTAGTTGTAAGTTTTTTTTATTTATATATATTCTCTGACAATTTTGTTTTTAATTTAATTCAATAATATTAGGTTTAGTCAAAATTGTTAAAACTATCACATAATTATTTTAATTGCCACATGATTTTGGATCTAGTTTTAATCATTTATATGATATTATTTTATATCAATTAACTCCATTATTTTATGTGGATTTTTATTTTATAATTTTTAAGAGAGTGATATTTAAAAAAATGTTTAAAATATATTTATATTATAATTTATTATAAAATATAGTAGAATTTAAGTATAAGATAAAATATCGAGAAAATTAAATAATATATTCATAAATTTTAAATTTTAAAACTTTAAATTAAAAATAAGTTCATATTTTCTTATATAAAATATATTTCTCTGACTAATTTTATTTATTATAAAATGTTTAATTGAAGTGTATTTAATATTTTTTTAAAATTGATAAATCTTAATGTGATTTATGTGGTATGGAAAATCAAAATTTCAACATTTATTTTTTGAATGTGAGGTAGTTAGTGTTGTTTGGGATAAATACTATTTGTAGTTTAGAATAAATATATGTAGGGCAAGTAATCTAAAAAGACATTTTGGATGATTGAAAATAAAGATCTTAAGAGTGTATGAAATATACTCTAGGTTAGAGTGGTGTGCTCTATTTGACTACATAGAAATGATGTGCTATTTCAGAATGAAAAGTAAGTGCAGATGAAATTTTTGGTTTAATTCAAGTCAGAATCTGGTCATAGATCATTAATAGAGTAAACAATAATTTTGGAAATTTTGCTCAATGATATATAAATCATTTATCCTGTAGGGTAGGTTATGTCATTAGATAATAATAGGAGTAATAATTATCTTGTTAATTGCTGAATTTTCAACACATCTTTTTACAATTATATTTGTAATTATTTTTTTTACTTTGGTACCAATTTTATTAATATATTTATTTTTGGCGATAAAAAAAATATTTTACATTCAATAGCCATTATATATCTTATATTTCGTTTAATTAAAACTATAATTATTTAACAGAGATAACTAAATTATTATTATTCAATTGATAAATTTTAATAAACTATTAAATTCTATAAAGATCATTAATTTTACTAGATATTTAATTAATAAAATATTTTAATTCATTTATCAAATTTAATAAAGAATTATTTGTTGTTGTTGATGTGAAACTATTAAAAGAAAATTTACCCCCTCATCAAATCATCTAAAACTAAATGTTAAAAGTGTTTAAAAACTGTAAAAGAAAATAAACTTGAGTTCAAAAATAAATAAATCCTGAAGTCAACTTATTGTGATTATATACATATTTATAGTTGACACCTCAGAAGACATTAAAATATTCTCATCACCTCAAACAATCTAAAAATTCATGATACAACTGTCCAAAAATTTAAGAAATAAACTTCAATACAAATGAAAAATTATTATAGTAGCACAATAAATTCATTAACTAATTAAGTATAAAAAATATTTCCTTTATTTTACAGTAACATTTGTTTTCATTTTATTTTTCCAAGGTATAAAAAAATATATATATATATATATATATATATATATAAATTATTATAGTAGTACAATAAATTTATTAATTAATTAAGTATAAAAAATATTCCCTTTATTTTAAAGTAACATTTTTTTATTTTATTTTTCTTTATTTGAGGGTATAATATATATATATATATATATATAAATAAATTATTATAGTAGCACAATAAATTTATTAACTAATTAAGTATAAAAAATATTTCCTTTATTTTACAGTAACATTTTTTCTTTTATTTTATTTTATTTATTTGAAGGTATACAATATATATATATATATATATATATATATAAATTATTATAGTAGCACAATAAATTTATTAACTAATTAAGTATAAAAAATATTTCCTTTATTTTACAGTAACATTATTTTTCAGTTTATTTTTTCTTATTTGTGGGTATACAATATATATATAGATATATATATAAAAAAAAATTATTATAGTAGCAAAATAAATTTATTAACTAATTAAGTATAAAAAATATTTCCTTTATTTTACAGTAACATTTTTTTTCATTCTATTTTCCCTTATTTGAGGGTATATAATATATATATATATATATATATATATATAAATGATTATAGTAGCATAATAAATTTATTAACTAATTAAATATAAAAAATATTCCCTTTATCTTACAATAACATTATTTTTCATTTTATTTTTCTTTATTTGAGGGTATACAAAATATATATATATATATAGCAGTGACTAACGTGAAGAACTCATTCTTTTCATATATAGCAGTGTTGTGAGACGAAGTCCTCTTTTGTGGCAATAGAAGCTGTTCTAAAGAACCCTACCACCCTCAATTTTCAAGTTTTTCTTTCACTCAAAAGCTTATAGCAAGTAAGTTTTTCTATGACCATACCAAATTTTTGTATGCTTAAAGTGTGTATTGTTGGTACGAATTATATATGGTAGTTTTGTGAGTATCGATATAGTGTTTTTGAACCTTAGAATATACAACAATGGCTTATCAACTGAAAAATTTGTCAGATCTACGCATTCCAAACAGAAAAAGCATAATTCATGTAGTTTTTTGGGTATGCTAATAATTATAAATGTGTATATAAATTATATTGATTATGATGTTATATTTGGTTGTCGTGATAGTTTTTCATTCAATATAAATTATTTTTAATAGCAAAAAAATTAATATGATTCTATATTTGATGTAAATGATGATAAAAAATTAGATAAAATATTTAATTCATCTTATAAAATCTGTTTAAAACTGTAAAGTTTATCTCTACTTATCTTTACTTCATGTAAAATTTTTAAAATACTCATTCACGTCGAGAATTAATGAACAATAATTAATATAATTTAAACATCTTCTTACATTAAAAATCTTATCGACCTTCATCGCTTCAATAAAACTAGATATATTCACCAATTTATTTTTTTCCGTATTTATATTATATTTTAATTAAATCAAATAGCATCATTTTTCATTTTTTTTTTCAACTTTTTTTATTTTATTTTTCATTTCATCGTTTTTATAATATTAAAAAATGAAAGTAATAATAGGTAGTTGAAGTGAGAATTTTCCGCAAGAAAAAGGCTTCGTGAATGTGAACACATATCCATTGATCTCTCTCTCGCGAGCATGGCCCACTTCCACCTCCTTATCTCTCCACCACAACTACTCACCCATCCTTTCCATGGAATCTTATTGTTTTCTTATTTAAGATTTTTATCAGTTTCATTAACGCTAAATCTTATAAAAAATAATAAGGTATCTTTTATTTTTTATTTTTTATTTTTTAAATTATATTCTCATCTTATAGTTTTTATTTTCAATTTAAAAACCGAGAAGAATGTACTCATAATATTCTAGTAACGAGAATGTGAAAAATTATTTTCTAATTTCACTAGAACTTATTTTAATTTTAATACAATTACGTTTTTTGCTTTCACATTATACTAAGAACTTTTAAAATTTTGAGTTTTGACGAAGTAATTGCGTAACACCATAAAAATATTTAAAATAATGTTAAAAATACGTTATTTTTGGTATTTTGAAGTTTTGAAAACAATTATTAATTAGAATTAGATGTTAGTATTTACTTTTACATTATTTTATACCATGTTTTTATAGGAGGTAGTGATTATGTATAAGGGGCACGTTGACCTCCGAATCAGTGCGTCTCCCTCACTCCACACCCACCATGACATGTGTAAATCTTTTCATTCTCCGCACATGTTTACGCCACACGCCTTCACTCACACAAAACCCAACAACACATAACACAACTTTTCATAAATTTCATGTCAGAAACTGAAACTAAGACCAGACACCCACTTTCAACAGCTCCCATTCTGTATCTTAGTCAATGACAAGTTTCATTTTTTTTGTTTGTGGGGTGGAGCATTTCAGCGGAGCATTTGGAAAGTAGAAAAAACTCATAAGACTTTTCTCAAGTTTAGTACAAAATCATTATTCTTTCACAAAACATCATTTGTAGTACAACACCCACTACGTTGTACTACATGCAGCGAAACATACCAATATTGTCTTGTAAGGTTAGCTACCCTTTGGTTCCAATGACAATTATAAATTCCGCGTTTCCCCTGGCGTTCTTTACCTCGCTTCACTCTTTTCTACCTCTCCGCTCCCTCCTTGTTTTTATGGCTTCCTTTGCACGCGCTTAGTTATTCTCACCGCTCCACAATTCAATTCAAGCACTGGTCCCTGCCACCACCGAGAGATTCAATTCTCCATCATTGGAATTTGAAACACAGCTTAGTAGTGAGGTAACATATTTGACACCGTTTCATCTTACACTCATCACTGCTTCTTGCCTTACGTGGCATCAAATCTTTGAACCCTGGAATCCGATTCTGATTTCTTTCTTATACAGAACGTCCAACTTTCATTCTAGATTTTTTTTTTTTGTGAACTGTTTAATAATAGTTTTCTGATTTTACTCTATTTGTTTAGTTGGAATTGCGATCCTGTAATAAAACTGGTGTCTTTATATGTTGTCCGCAACTTGGTTTGCTCAGCAATCATTGAATATTGTTTTTACCCTCTCTCTCTCTCTCTTTCTCTCTGATTGAGTGCCTCTTGTCTTCTTTTCTTTTCTGTAGCGACTGATCATTAACTCAGGTTGAGGATTTGAAGAATCCAATGGGTACTAATGCAATAAGCAACGAAGAACTCAAAGAGATTGAGAATCTCGGAAGAGGGGACATTGAAGAGGCCCCGGTTGTGCCTGATGACGTGTGTAAAATAGCACCATGGCCAAGACAGATTACAATTCGGGGACTGGTAGCTAGCTTTCTGATTGGAATAATTTATAGTATGATTGTGATGAAGCTGAACCTCACAACTGGGTTAATCCCTAATCTCAATGTCTCAGCTGCTCTCCTTGGTTTTGTGTTTATTAGAGCTTGGACTAAGATTCTTGCAAAGGCCAAAATTGTTTCAACACCTTTCACTAGACAGGAGAATACCGTAATCCAGACTTGTGCGGTCGCTTGCTATAGCATCGCGGTAGGAGGTGGGTGGGTCTTTTTCAACTGAACTTTAACTTGTGTTTGTGTAAATGATAGTGTGTTTATTGAACTGAACTTGTGTAACTGTAGGTGGTTTTGGATCCTACCTCTTGGGTTTGAATAGGAGGACATATGAGCTAGCAGGGGTTGATACAGAGGGGAATAATCCTGCGAGTATTAAGGAGCCTGGAATTGGATGGATGACAGCCTTTCTCTTTGTCACCAGCTTTGTTGGCTTGTTGGCGTTGGTTCCCATTAGAAAGGTATTTCATTGTTAATGATGAGTTATATGATTTTGCACAGGGTCATTTAATGCAAGTTGTTGTCCAAATGTTGTTAATTTATTTATCTAGTACTGTCCTTTAGAAGTGATGGTCTCGTTTTTAAGGATTTTTGTTCTGCTTGACTTGAGTGGTGTGCTGATGAAGTTTGTGTTATTTAACAGATTATGATAATAGACTACAAATTAACTTATCCAAGTGGAACTGCTACTGCTGTTCTTATCAACGGGTTCCATACTCCTAAAGGAGATTTGATGGCCAAGTATGAACATGTTTTGTTTTTCCCTGCTTCTAAAGTTTTTTGTATTTCAAGTTAAACAAGGTGAATGTTTATGGGAGCTCAAACCTGTTCAACTTTTGCAGGAAGCAGGTTCATGGTTTCTTGAAATTCTTCTCAACCAGTTTCCTCTGGGCTTTCTTTCAATGGTTTTATACGGGTGGAGATAGTTGTGGATTTGTTCAGTTTCCCACTTTTGGATTGAAAGCATGGAAAAATTCGTATGCTCCTTTGTCTTTATTCAACTAGCAATAGTCTCTGAACCCTGAAATAATTGTTCGTCGTTACTCATTAAAGTGCTTCATTTGGCAGATTCTATTTTGATTTCAGCATGACATATGTCGGAGCAGGAATGATTTGTTCCCATCTTGTAAATTTATCGTTGCTTCTGGGTGCTGTGATTTCATGGGGCATTATGTGGCCGTTAATCCGGGGACTAAAAGGCGAATGGTTTCCGGCAAGTATACCAGAAAGTAGCATGAAGAGTCTTAATGGCTATAAGGTCTAAATTTGTCTAGAATTAAAGGATTCTATGAAAGCTATATACTATTTATTTTAGTTCTTTCAATTTTTAAAGATTTGATTTTCATTTTGTTGCTGCAGGTTTTTATTTCCATTGCATTGATTCTTGGTGATGGGCTTTACAATTTTGTCAAAGTCCTCTATTTCACTGCCACGAACATCCACGCCTCCGTGAGAAGGAAGAACCTTAATACATGTAAGTAAATGGCCAATCCTTTATATTCTCAAGTCTTACCAATCACAACTTTCTTTTTCGCATGTAATGAAAATTGCTTTCATCGTCTCAACAGACCACCAACAAAGAAAAAGAGTAACATGATCAACAGCATATGAACAAATATTTACAATTTTCCTGTTGTGTCTATGCATGTGATATATAGGCTTTCGTATTTGGTATTCAGTCAACTCGAAAATTTCTAATATGGAGTGATTTACGATATCAGTGAGTCTTGTATTTGTCTGTAAAAATCTAATATTTTTTAGCACTCCAGTTTCAGATAACCAGAAACCGCTCCCTATGGATGATCTTAGAAGGAATGAAGTGTTTGCAAGAGAGAGCATTCCTATATGGTTGGCATGTGCTGGGTACATATTGTTCTCCATCATTTCTATCATTGTAATCCCTTTGATGTTCCCGCAGTTGAAGTGGTATTACGTGGTGTTTGCGTATCTTTTCGCTCCCTCTCTTGGCTTCTGCAATGCTTATGGTGCAGGTTTAACAGACATGAACATGGCCTATAACTATGGGAAAGTGGCTCTCTTTGTGCTTGCAGCCTTGGCTGGAAAAAATGATGGTGTAGTTGCTGGACTTGTGGGGTGTGGCCTGATAAAATCTATTGTCTCCATTTCATCTGATTTGATGCATGATTTCAAGACTGGCCATCTCACTTTCACTTCCCCCCGTTCAATGCTGCTAAGCCAAGCAATTGGGACAGCAATAGGTTGTGTTGTTGCTCCTCTCTCATTCTTCCTTTTCTACAAGGCTTTTGATGTGGGGAACCCAAATGGGGATTACAAGGCTCCATATGCCATCATTTATAGAAACATGGCAATTCTTGGAGTGGAAGGCTTTTCTTCCCTCCCTAAGCACTGCCTGCAACTCTGCTATGGATTTTTTGCATTTGCCATAGTAGCCAACTTGGTCAGAGATATTGCCCCAAAAAAGGTTGCGAAATGGATTCCACTTCCAATGGCAATGGCTGTTCCTTTCCTAGTTGGTGGTTACTTTGCCATTGACATGTGCATGGGTAGTTTGGTTGTGTTTTTGTGGCACAAACTAAACAGAAGCGAGGCAGGTTTGATGGTTCCTGCAGTTGCTTCTGGTTTGATTTGTGGAGATGGATTGTGGATTCTCCCTTCATCCATTCTAGCTTTGTTAAAAATTCGTCCCCCAATCTGCATGAGCTTCCTGTCAGCCAGTGCCAGTTAGAAGTTCATAATAACATTCAAATATATACATAGGAAGAAATAGTTGCAATCAAACATGGCAGTACCTGCGATGATTATGGGCATAATGTCGTGGGAGGATTGATTATTAGCAATCACATTCATAAACATTCTGCTATAAGAATCTTGAGCTATATGTAAATATTTTCACACTATTGCAGGTTTAGTACACCTTCCATCTCTCTACACAAATGTGTAAGAGTGAACATGTTCAAATTTGAAGCATATAAATCTACTGAAATATGTCAAATTTTGAATTTTTTTAAGTTGACTTTTGTAAGAACGTCTAAAATTGTTGAGTTAATCGGGTTTGTCTAAATAGTACATCGAAACATGTGGTCTTAGTCCGACAATATTGTTTTTACTTTTAATTATAAAATGGTCATAGTATTTCTAATTTGTTTTCCATTTTTAAATATTCGTTAGGATTTTTTTTGTTTCTATGAAAATCTTTAAAACAGAAAATAATCTAAAAATAAGATAACAGTTTCATAATGAAAAGTAAACAAAAAAAAAATCAAAATAAACAGGCCCAATTTTTTCTTTCTGTCTTTCTCCTATTTCATATGTTTCTGATGGAGCAACTAGTCTTCTAATGTAGCCCAATAAAGATGTCAGATTTAATACATTTATAATCAACTACTACCATTTATTTTAATATTATTTCAATGTTACTTTGAAACAAACAGCTTTTTATTTAAATTTTTAATGTAAATTTCAAGCTTTTTAATACAGAATTTCAACTGGACAAAGTACATTATTAAGTTATTTATCATTTTATTCACACTCAAGATAGCACAATGGAACAAAATTAAATTGAAAATGATTCTTTTGAATAGTTAAAAGATGCATGTGATTAGAAATAATAAAATATTAAAAAAGGAAAATTACGTTAACTTTATTTGGGAAGAATAATGTATTATTATTGGGTTATTTATAATTTTAAAGGTGCAGTGATGAACTGAACTTTCACGTGATGTCGAAAGGAGATATCTTTATTCTTGTTTTTTTGCATTCTTTGCTTTCTCTTCTGTTCAACCAGTGTCCCAGACGGAACAAGAAGGATTTATATCCATAATTCATTTTTGTTTTTATTTATTTTTTATTATAATAATAATATTTTATTTTTATTTTTATTTTTCATTTTCCATCACTATATTCAAACAAAATACTAGATATTAGAATTTTTGTTCCCATTATATAGTTTTAGTGATACACAATTTGCGAAAATCTAGGCACCAAAGAGATATTAATTTGAACTTGTTCTGTTTGTTCACCATCTCTTCTATTAGGACAAATTCAAATATACTCCTACTTTTAGTTCTGGAAAATTTTGTTTATACATTTTTTTTTCAAAACTTAATACATTTTTCAAAATTATTAGTGATTTTTTTATTTCATCCCTATATGAATTTATTTTTTCTTCTCTTCATCATAGTAATTAAAGTTGTACAAGTTAAAAAACATGTTTTTGATAATCACCTCATGTAAGTCATTCATATATGTAAATAGTTCAGTTTTATCCCATAATTTTTAATGTAATATGATTATTTAAAAACATTTTGCCTTAACTTAACATTAGATCATTTGGACCATATCATCGTCAATTTTGAATTCAACTGAATCATTGAGGATTTTAGAATAAACAACTCTAAAGGAAGGTTGATATTCTAATCTCGCTACGTCTTTATAATTTTCAATTCAAGGATCTGTATAACATTTTCCCATAAATTAGTAAAAAATTCATGTGTGTTTAATGACCATTTTCTTTGGTTGAAAATAGGTGTAGGTAGTATCAAAATCATTAGGACTTTAAAAAATGGATGTTTCTTTGACATAACTAGATGTTGATAAGAACTTATTATAAGTTTTGTCAAAGTTAATGGTATTGGGAGAGAAGGTGATAGTAGAATGTGAAGGGTTTGATGTGTATAAAAAATTATAGAGCTAATTTAAATCTTTAAAATCATGATTATTATTTTGATTTCTTAGTGAATGTAAATAAACGTTAATAATAAGGATAATTATTTGAGTCAAGTAATAATATCTCGTGTTAGTACATGTATTTTTAAAAGATATCCTACCATAAGATTAAGGAGAATTATTGAGTTTAGAAGATTAATCTTTAAGTTCATTTAGATCTCATGGGATTGGATTATAAGGAGAATTGGTTTGGTGATTTAGGAGTAGTTCAACCTACCCTTGTGACTTGGTTGTATAAGGTGTTTTATGTAGTTCAATTGAGAGAAACTGAATAATGAAGAAATTGAAACCTGAAATAATTTTTCTTTTGAAGTTACACTTGTATGAATTATAGATGTTAAAACCAAAGAGTTTCGTAACAAGACTCTCCTGATGATTAAAGTATGTTAGAATACCAAGACTCAACTTGAGAGTTGAAAGATGAGATGAAAAGGGACTATTCTTATTTTTTTCCTGGTACATCCAATTTTTGAAAATGAAAATTTTGTAGTTAGAAAAATTGTAAGGACTCAGTGTAAGATAGTTCTAGTGAGATAACGGTTTAAGTGGTGAAGGGTAAAATGTTTGATAAAATTTTAAAAAGGATTATAAATAGAAAAAAAAAACTTTCAACCTTTATTATTTTAAAAATTATTATCTCTCTAAAACTCTTTTTTTTATAAACTCTTTACATTCTCTCTAATTTTTCTTCCTTCTTCTCCATCTCTTTGCGAAGTTCTTGGAGAGTAGAGCATTTTAGATCGATTGTAATCTCTATTTGAGTAAGTTTCTTGTACTCTATTTCGTTTCAGAGTTAAGTTGGGGTTGATGGATTTGGGTTCCTTAGGTCTTTGCACGTGGTGTTTTTTGGCCTTAATTTACTCTATGTGAGAGGAATTTTGCGGTAATGTGGTTGATCTAGTCTTTAGGAACTCTTGGAGCATTTGGAATTCTACCCTTAATAGAGGTAATAAGCTGATTTGGAGAAATTTTTTTATGATAAGAGAAGTTAGTCTCTAAATTTGTTTTTTCTAAATTTGGATTGGTTTTAGAAGGACTATGAAATTACAGTTCAGGAAATCTGGTTATGTTAATAGATTGGTGACACTTCCAGATTCAATGTGGGTAAAGCTATGAAATGGGGGTTTTAGGAATTGAGATTTCTTTTGAATTGCATGTTGTGCAGGAAAGTGTAGAATTTAATGAATGTGACTTGAGACTAAAATGTGGAAATGGACTAAGTTGCTTGGAACTGTATTGAATGGTGGAGTAGGAAAGGCTGAAAATTGATATGGTAAATTTGTGTTTGACTTGTGAATTTGACTTAAATTTGAGTTGCTTATGCCATTATGAATTTGTGAAATTTGTATTGGTAGTGTTGGTGGAAATCATTTTGTGTAAAAAGTCTAATTCACTATCTTGGATCTAGAATTTTATGAACTGAATAGCAAATAAATTATTTTTGAACTGATAGAGGGTGGAAATTGTTTTAAAGTTCATACTTTAGTTATAGAAGTGAGTTATATTTTCTGTATAAACTGGCTTTTGCGGAAGATGTGTTGAACGCCTCTAAAATCCGCTGAGTGGATTTTGTTCTAGGGGTTTAGGATGCTCTCGGATTTTAATCCGCTGAGCGCAGCAAGATCTACTAAGCAGATTTTCTTGTGCTAAGTGCATTAACACCGCAATAAGCAAATTTGTCTCAGTTTTAGGACTGTTCTCTAAATTGAATTTGCTGAACGAAGTTAAGTTTCGCTAAGGAGAAATGAGATTCGTTGAGTGAATTTTCTTATTCCAAAAAATATGCTTTAAGTGAGATTTGAGTATAATGTGTTGATGGATGATAAATGTAAAGTGATATGAGAATGAAGAGCATGAAAATGGGCATGAGACCACGTATGTTTGAGGAGAGAGTTATTATTATGAATGAAATGTGACATGTGGTAGCTTAATGTGTATGGATCTAAGAATATGATATAAGGTATTCAGACTTTAATGTGGATCAAGGTCATGTAAACTGATATCACATGTGGTGAGAGGTTGATGGAGCGGTTCCATTAGTTACTCAAAGGAGGCAGCTAGATAAGACTATCCTGATATAGTGTTGGCTATGAGTAGCGAGGAGATGACGTAGAGGTGAAAAAAACTTAATTAGTCGGTCGTGATAAGACCCGTGGTCCTATTTTTGATACATGGATGATACTGAGGTGAAATAGACTTAGTTAGTCGGTCATTATAAAACTTGTGGTGCATGTTTTGATACATCAAGTACTAGTCTTAGATATCTGACATCCATAGAGTCTTCCAAGAGGAGTTGGTCTTGTTTGTGATGTGTAAATTTTGATATGTGTAAAATTTTAGATAGACCCTTACAATTTGAACACGTTGTAGAATATTTTGTATAATTTATTAATTTATGCATACTCTTCGAATAACTAGTCTAAGTGATCTTACTTTGTTGTTTGTTGTTGTGTATATTAACTGTTATAATCGTATAATTTGTATGGAACAGATATCAAATCTGGAGAGAATTCATCAACTGAACAAAAATAAATATAAAACTGTACAACAATAAATATAAAACTGTTGTAGTAAATATTAAAAATATTAAGAGATAAAAAATATAATATATATTTAGAGTTTTATTTAATTTTATCAAACAATATAATAAAATTAGTTTTATTAAATTTTTAAATATTATAAAATATATTAATATAAATTATTATTTTAAGTATGTTACATCGTATATCTTTATCATTATAGATGTTCTCCAAAAAGAACAAACTTCAGTAACATAAAAATATAGAAGTTGTGAAAAACCTACTCGACAACTAAATGAAAGACTACGAATACCAATCTGCAAGATAAGTTCTTATAAATAAATTTATTTTAATTTATTAATTTTGTAATTTAAGTTTACGAAAATTGATTAAATGTTTTCTAAAAAGATTTTAATTTAAAAAAGTATTTATGCAAATAAAAAAAATAAAAATTAAAAACACCACAATTTAATAAAATAAAATAAAAAACAAATTAGATTTAAAAAAGTAAAATAATAAAAATACGTGCAGTATAAATTGTTAATTATAATTATATTTCACAATTATTCACGAAACCATATTGAAAAATATAAAATAAAATAGTAGTATTTAAATATACAATTTTAGTACGGTTAAAAGAAAAACAAATAAATTTGAAAACATGATTTCTTTAAAATGAAATTGGGTTTTCAAACATGACTAACTATTTTTCATAATTCTTTTAAAAAGTGTTTATTTTCGTAAAAAAAAAATCAATTACACCAAATGATTAAAAGAGCCTACACATAAATTGTATATTTAAAAATCTATATTAAATAAAAATAAAGAATTGAATAAGATAATGAAAAAAAAACATAAACCTATAACTTTTAAATTTTAAATTAGAAATAAAATCATATTTTATTATATAATTATTATTTTTTAATCATTAATGAAAATTCCTACCGTCGTCTTATATATCTAACATTTTTTATAAACATTTCTACAACTTATGGTTAACAACATTTCTAACGTGATTTGGTTCGATTTTTCGTTAAAATATATCTGAATTAAATATAAAAATTATTTACAGTTTGATTTGATTCAATTTAAAATAAAAAAAAATTCAAACCAATTTTAGCAATTTGGTTTGAATCGATTTTTGCAATTTTTTTATATTTTTTATTTTATTTTTCTATTAATAATTGACTATTTTTATCTTTTTAAATAATAAACTAATAAAAGTATAACATTGCACGAAAACGAGTGAATAAATAAATAAAAAAACCTATTCCTTGAGATAAAAAGAATGATTAGATAAAAGATAAAATGGTATGGTGAAGATAGATTTGAATAAGAGTTAATAATGAAATAATGAAATCAGAATAATGAGTTTCAAGTAAAGAACCCTAAGATGCGTCTAACAAAATGAAAGTTGTAACAGACAACAATATATTTTCTTTGCAAAATATTAAAAATAAATATAATATTATTTAATAATTGCGTTTGGTTCGATTCAGTTCAGTTTTGAAATACCAAACTGCAAACCGAACCGCGCGGTTATAAAAAAAATATTCAAAGTAATATAAAAACTTGCAGTTTTAATCGCTTTGTACTTTTTTAGATTTGTTTTCGATTATTTTTTTATCGGTTCGATTCTGAACTCCCTACTTATTTATCGTCATATCATTCTATTAATATTTGTATTTTGTTTTCAGAAAAAAAAGAAGATAAAATTGTACATTTTTTTAGGAAAACTATGTTTTCATTGTAATGTCATCATCATTTCAAATTTATGATTGAATTGACTCTGGAATTGTTAGAAATTTAAAGAAGTCATCACAAAAACTAGGGGTTCTTTCCATTTTAATAATTTTATATTTCATGTTACGTGTCTGCACTTGGCTTTTCGTTTCGAGTAATTATTGCTGCAAAATGCTCCAATTTCATCTTTAATATTTATTTATATGTCATATCATCAAATTTTTATTTTTATTTTTATGTATGTCAAAAGAGTCTAAAAGAGTTAGTTAGAAGGAGAACCTAAAATCAATTAATAGAAGTAATTAATAAATGTGGTGTTAAAAGTAGAAATGGTGTGGTTGAGGTGATTTAAAAGCGTTTCTGAAGTAGGTGTCTTTTTTTTATTCTTTAATTAATAAATTTTTTTTGTTTTTATTATTTCTTTTGTCTGTTCATTTATTTTTGAGACCTAATTAATTTCATGCCTAATTTATTGTAATGAAAAAAAAATAATAAACACAGTTTTTGAATATGTACGCACACATTCTCTTACCAAATTTTTGATTTGGTTAGATTGAGAACATTGACTAGCCAATTGTTTTTCTGTGGTGGTTGTGGACTTTTATTTTATTTTTTCTTTCTCACTATTTTTTAATAAACTTTTCTTTTTCTTTTTCTTTCTTAGACTCATATTTTGACTTTTTTAGATGAGTGAAAATTGGGTTTAGACTTTCAAAGTGGATTATAATTGTTTTTTTTTTTTCTATTTGAGTAAAAAAAGAAAAAAAATTAAAAGGACTAAACCAAACATGGTTAATTATGAATTTCTATTTAAAAGGTTAGAAGTATTATCCTTTTAATACATTTATTCACATTTTAAGTGTTAATGATTTTTTTTACGCGCATTCCTTCTCAAAATTAATTATATTTAAAACACAACCAATATGAAATATGAATATATTTGTAAAATAGAATAAATTTCAATTCATTACTTAAAAGATGATTAACTACTTCTACTGTATTTAACCTTCATTGATTAAATGTTAATTTTCTAAATTGTTTTCTCTAATGTTTAAGTTAATTTTTAATGAATTTAGATTTTAAAATTATACTTTATTCATACTTGACTTGATATCATATATGTAACTACTTTAAATAATAACGTATTAATAATAATAAAACTTTTCAATTTAACAAATAATATTGATCTCTAATGTCAACGTAGAAGTGATAATTATATTGTTTATGTGAAGTTTTAAATTCAAATATCAACGTCATTATAAAAAATTAATAAATAATATTTTTTTTCCGTGTGACATTACATTTAGATTGAATTGTATATAATATTAATTTTGATATGATATTGAATTATTTAATATTATAGCATTTATTATAATTATTATTCAAATTGAGTTTAATTTCAATTAAATAATTTAAGTATTTAAATAAAAATATATAATACATGTTTTTTAAAAAATAAAATAAAAATAAAAAGCTTGAACTGATGCATTAAAAGCTTTAGGCTGCCGACTAAGACTGATGCATTAAAGAAAAATTAAATACATGACCAAACTATTTCTCCATATGTGATTAAAATCATTTTTTAATATTTTAATTTGTGATTTTAATGTTTACATTTATGATAACTTTATATTTTACATGATTTAAATATAAGTAAAAACAATAATATATTTAGTGAACTTAAAGATGAATACATTTAAAGTTTTTAAATTTTATTTAATATTATTATTTAATTTTTTTTTTTTAAACTTAAACATCATTCTTATTAAATATAATTTGAAGACAATTTATAGAAGAAAAAAATATTTATTGTATGAAAAATAAAATATTAAATAAAATTAATTATTATTTTTAATGAGTATGAAAGTAATTAATTTTATTTATAAATAGACTAAAAGTAATATAAAGTTACTATACTTGCAATTTATTAATAAAAAACTAAAATAATATAATTAGGATATAAGGAAGATTCAATCAACACTATTGAAGTTTAACCAACAAAATTGCTCACTATAATATTTTAAATTGATGCAATTGAATTTTAAAAAAAAAAAATCAAAATGTACATTTATAACACATGAAAGGCCCTACTTTAATAAGTTTCTTCATTAACTTTTCAAAAATCTGATTTTTGAGTTATAAACTTACTAATTTTAATTTTTGAATATTTTTATTTTATAAAATAATTATGAACAAAAAATTCCTCTAGACAAACCTTAGAAATATAATTAAACTTTAATATTTTTAAAAAATTAATTATGAGTAAAATCAATAAATACTTTACTGCTATAAAAAATAAAAATAAATAATATATCTTAATAAATAGGAAAACTATTAGTAGTACTATGACCTACCAAGATTTTTTTTTTTTAAAAATGAAATTAAAGTAAGATTTTTAGATAGAAAAAAATAGGACATATTTAATGTAGGAGTTTTAACTAAGGTTTTAAATTTAAAATTTACATATTATAAATAATAACTATGTTGATATGACATAATAAGAGTCTAAAAATAATGTAAAATGAGATCCATTTAAAATAAAATAAAGTAACATTTAATAAAAGAATTTTATACTGCTTTTGAATTGGATTGGGGATTCTTAAAAATTAAATGGCTAGATTCATTATACTTATTATTTTTATTCTTATTTAATCTTTTTGTACCACTGTATCTAAATACTTTTAATTTTTTTCTTATATTCCATTATTTTTATATTATTTTGAATTGAATTTTTGAAATTTTATATTCAATAAAGTAGATTAATATTGAAAATGTTTTAGTAGTCACGTACTTATTTACCACTTATTACATCTATCTATATCAAATATATTTTTCTAATCTTTATTAAAAGATATTTCAAATAAAATTACATTTTTTTACAATTTTTTTAATTAATTATTATTAAACACATAATTATGAATTTAATATAAATATATAAAAAAAATTAGATTTATTTAAATTGTAAATATACAAAGGAACAAAGACTACAGTTATTACTAGTTTCCAAAGACTATATCTTCATCCAGGAAAATCTTTTGGAATCACTAAGACCATACAATTTATTTAATAATTATTAATATTTATTTTGATGAAAAATTGAATTTTTGTTTACGTGTCAATTCTGTAATTTTAGGATTGTATGAGGTTATTTTGGGTGGGTAGCTTATATAAGAAAGCAGATATAACAATGTAAGCAGAATCAGAGAAGAGAGAGAGAGAAAAAAAGTTTGACACAACACAACAGTGTCACTGGTAGAGGATCTGTATCTGGGTAGGAGCCGAATAAAATCCTTCTCCTTTTCTCTGGTAAGTGTTGTTGTCACCAACCAACAATTTGTTTTCCACCGATTCACTTCAAATCATAGCAATCACGTTTTCGTTAATTCTCCTTTTGGATGATTGATTGCTGTTTCCTTTCCGATTCTTTAGATCCTTTGCTCGTTATTGTCTCTTGAAATACTTGTAGAGTGGTGGGTTTGACTTTAATTTTTTCTGTGTCCTTTGCGTTTTGTGATTTTGTGGTCGCAGTGAATAGAACAATGGCTTCAGATCCCAAAGTTCACACTTTCGAGGAGGTCGCAAAGCACAACCAGACCAAGGATTGTTGGCTCGTCATTTCGGGGAAGGTCTGTTTCTTCTTTCTTTTGAAGAATTTCCTATTTGCTTCAATAATTGTTTTAGTATAAGCTTTTTGGGGTTAAGTGAATGCTTCTTTCTTTGGTTCTTTGTTGATAATGGAGTTTGATCTATTCATGCATGTCTTGTTTGTCCTGCTACACTGAATTAGTCAAATTGTTTTTCTCCCTTTTCTGTTTTTCCCATGCTGAGCTTTTGTGTTTGTGTGTGGTTGATGATTAATTCTGCCAAGCAGCTGTCTAAGTAAAAGACTTCACCTTAGAGGGAAGTTTAGTGGTCATTTGGATTGAGAATTTGTGTTCTGCTTTCACTTTTATTTATAAAAATATCACATTGTTCTCACTTTTGATTTTCAATTTTCTCTCAATTGAAAATAGTCAAAATAATTTTTTAGTATTTCCACTTCCTATAAGAACCATTGAAATTGGGAAACAAAATGAGATTTCTGTAATTAAAAATTAAAATAGGAAATAAATAAAAAATTCTCAGAAGTAAACTAACTGGCCCTTAGATTTCTAGGAGGATTTGTTGAGTTGAAATGTTTCTCTAAGCACCACGTGATTTGAGAATAGAAGGATCCAGAGAATTAATTTTTCTATTTGTATCAGGGGAAGAATGATTCTCCCATTGTGAAATAATCTATTTCAACTTAGGATGGCGATAATCCTTACTTTATACATCTTTATGTAAAGGTTAGATTAAAATGAAAATACACAAAAGAAGCACTAGCTCAAAAGTTATGGCGTTTGATTTTGCCATATTTTTAGTCTGTCACTAATTGATAATTACTGTCCAAGGAGTTGCTCGTCCCTCGTTATTATTATGTCGGCAGCTTTAACCATGTCTATTACTATGTGAATTTATCTTGATGTCATAGCAAAACATATTGATTTTGAGTCCAAATCTGTCGAAAATAGTATGTTAGGAATATATATTATAATACCAATCGATCCTATTCAATCTGCTGGTAGTTACTTCCATATGCCATTTGTATATTCACTATACTGTAGATGCTTTGTCACTTGAATTCTGCTGATGCGTGAATGATTTGGAATTTGGATTAACCTGCTGATTTATTTATTTTTTGGATGTGATGTGTGATTTGAGGGGAATTTTTTCTTAAATAAGCCTCTCCCTTGTTTGGGAGTTTCTTAAAATATTGGGAGGTAGACAGTTATTATCATGTGATCCCTCAAAAAGGCTCCTATATCAATTTTCATGGGTATTTTAAAGTTACCAATTTAGAGGGCTTATGAGGATTTTAAACAAGTGAAGGATATTCATTAGCCTCTCATACATCAATTTGATTCCTTCTCTTTTTGTCACCTCCCAACTCCGAAACTCTACAGGGAGAACAGTGACTACTCTCACAGAAATAGCCGAGTTTCATCCTTTTTTTATGCAAGTTGTTTATGTTCCTAGTTAAACAGCAAGATGTTTGACGGGTGATCTTCCCTAGATGCCAACCTCATTGCTCTTGTGATGCAATTTGATGTTGCCTTCCTGTAATCCATTATACAATATACTGCCTCATATGGCATTTAGCAGGAGGGAACCCTCCTTGACTATAGCACAAGGAAGCCTATTTTTCACTATTTGAGCTTTACCTGAGATGGTAATGCCCCATTTTGAGGCCTATTCAAACACCCTAAAGGTGTGCAGAACAGAACCCCATGTATAGTGGCATGAGTTTCTATTCTATAGCTTGAATTCTACTTTTGTTATGATATTAATTTCTGCCACTGAATAAACTAATGTGCTTCAACAATATTAGGTCTATGATGTCACCCCTTTCATGGAGGATCATCCTGGAGGTGATGAAGTTTTGTTGTCTGCCACAGGTATGTTTATATTATCTGAAGGTTATTAGTAAAAGCACCAAAATGTTACCATATTGATTATTATCACCTTCTGGATTACAGGAAAAGATGCAACCAATGATTTTGAAGACGTGGGACACAGTGATTCTGCAAGAGAGATGATGGATAAATACTACATTGGTCAGATTGATGCATCAACTGTTCCCCAAAAGCGTACTTACGTTCCACCTCAGCAAGCTCAGTACAATCCTGATAAGACTTCAGAATTTGTGATCAAGATCTTGCAGTTCCTGGTCCCTCTACTGATATTGGGCTTGGCCTTTGTTGTCCGGCACTACACCAAGAAAGAGTAATTCCTTCTATATCACATTTGACCACTGTTAAGGGTAGCTATTTTATAGTGTCATTTGAAAAAACAGTTTTTAGTTTCTTTATGGGATCTGAACATTGAATCCTGGATCAGACTAGATCAGACTATTGTTGAGTAAGCCAATGTTTTCCAACTTTCTTTGGCAATGCTATTAGTGTGATTATGACTTTGAGAACTTAATGTTTGGACGGGACGAGTTAGTTTCCTTTCTTTTTATTAAGGATAGCTGCATTTTTAATAATTTCTTTCCGCGTTTTTTTATTTATGACACCCTATCTTTTAATGAACATGCTTGTGCAATGTTCTGCAACATGGTAGGAGCAATTAGCTCTTACCGCGCTGTTCACTGCTAAAATTTAAGGCTACTCGAGTGATTGAGCGACATATGAAGTCACCCTCCGTTAGGGTGGTAGTGTTGCTACTTGTTACTATTAATCAACGGTTTGAAGCATTACATGTTTAAAAATGTCAACTTTGTTGTATATACAAAGTTCGAGCATAAGAGTATGAAAAACTTTGTTTAAAAAACTATCATGGATTAATTTTTTAATTCACATTCAGTGGTGAAAGTAGCAGATTTGTAATAGACAATAATGAGTGAGGGAGTTTGATATGGAAAAATTTTGGAAGGAACAGCAGGTCACATGGAGCATGGGGCTCTGAAGCTAGCAATGTGGTGGCAAAATTCAAATGACAGGCTGGTGGAAAGACTATCCTGACATGATTTCGTGAAACATGGCTTTACGCAACTGCTTCCTCTATCTCATATTTTCCACTTGCATCCCATGTCTCCAATTAAAAAAATAAACCCTACTCCATATACCTCCATACACAAATCACCAAACCAGCTGTAACGCTTTTCATTTTTTATCCGGAATAAGTTTACATACTTTTCAGAGTATTTTGGAATAAATTTTGAAAGATTTCTTAAAAGAAAATTTTGGAAATGTATTTTGGACTGGACAGTCCAACAGCAGTGGAAAAATCTAAATAGGTTTCGGGAGAGTTATCTGAAAACCTATTGTTCAGAAAGGTATTCTAAATTGTTTCTATCAATAAAATAATAATAATTTTATATACTTATTCAAATAAGCCAATATAAAAGATTTTTGGATTGGATTGTGCCGAAGCTTCCTTTCTTCTCACTTGCCTATGGGCTGGTTTTGGTTGCACAGAGAAAGCGAACCTATGTATGTACCACTCCATCCTTCCTTGCAACTTTTCTGTAATAATCATAAATTTTGTCAAATTACCTTAAATTACTTTTATGACTTGAAAGTGTCCGAATATTTAACTTTAACAGTTTTTTTTTTTCAAGCATTTTAAACAATGGTTAATAATCATATTCATTTTAGAGTCCTTGATTTATAGGTTCATTCATAAGCAAGAGTTGTAATTTCCCAAATCTCTTAAGGTAATACAACTATGATAGTTCTCGAAATCAACTTTTGTGATAGCAAACATGAGAAATTGTTTAGCTTTAGCGTTTATCAACATATGATCTGTCGGTCTTCATCCTGTGTTGATACATCTAACCATGAGAAATTGTTTAGCTTTAACATTTTCCATGATACATCAAAGAACACTAGCATTCTTAGTTTTCAATAGTCATGATCTTTTCTATTGAAGAGCGAAGGTTTATGGAGTACTTGTTCTTTGTTTTTCATGGTTAGATGTCCAAATCCTTGGATTTTAAGTTCTAATACCAATTAAAATAAATAAAGGTGTACATAATAAGGAGATTGATTTTTGTTTTTTCTAATGTTATTTGAAAAAAAAAAATCACTAAACTTTAAGATAGAGATAAGATAAACATTTTCTTCTAATATAAAAAATCGAAAACGTAATCGAGCTAAGGGTGCATAACTAATTAATTCTTCAACCCGAATCACCATGGCTTGAAGTTGGGTGGGAAAAATCAAGTCAGCAGAGGTTAAATTTGATTTTACCAATTTAACATGTGACACATCCATGTAGAGTCGAGCTGGGAGTTATTTTAAAACAAAAAATCAATCACTGTAGCAATACACCAGATTGATACCATTATACACTACTACCACAATAATATGTGTTGTTGTTGTGATAACGCTCACACAACTGAATAAGATATCTAATTTAATAAATTTGTTAACCCTATATGGTTTCATTTTATTCTCTTATTAGTTTTGATTCATGTTTTATAATATTTTGAACTCCTTTATCATGAGAAAATTTATCATGAGAAAATTGAGAGGTTGAGTGATAGAATGAAGTTTATTAGAGATTTTTGTATGAATAATTTATTAGTGCTAATATTTCATTTGGAGATTAATCACTCTTTTAGTTTTCTACACAGAAGAAAATTTTAATATATTAGTTAACTATTTGACGTCTTTTATTTATTAAGTTAATTTTCTACATAATATTTTATTTTAGATTAATCAACTTGTATAATATTTTATTTATTAAGTGAATTAGGTTGTGTATTGATTCACTTTGACAATTCTATTCATTAATTCAATTCAAGAATAAAAAATTTGACTAACAACTCAATTATTTATTTTTCGTTGCCTCTTGAAGTTTACACTTAAGTAACATTCAAATAAGATTACCAAACACAACTATTCTCGGCAGAGTCTCTCCAACTTTGACCAAAGAAGAAAAAAAATATACTTACAAACTTGCTACGTGAGAGTGCCAAATGAAGCAGAAATTTAACAAAAAACTTTGTTTACAATGAATACGAACACAAGCTTAGTTTGCAAGATTGTAAATGAAGTTGGCATTTATCTTATTTATTCGTTGTTTATTGAAGTTTGTTTTGATCTTTAATGTATTACCTTGTAGGAAATATTCCATTGACTGAGGTTTCTTTCCGTTGTGACTTCATTAAATGCGAGCAAGCAACTTCGAGAAACAGTAGGTCTTGGCTTGCTTTCGTTGAAGGAGAAAGAAAAAGGTGAATAACTATTGCACAGGCAGTTACCAAAAAGGTATATTATATGCTCTAAAGCGGTGAAAAGTTTGACATACTTCCTGTAGGGTAGGGTAGGGTAGGTGCGAGAACTCTAAATGCACAAGTCAATCTTTGAAAGAGGTTAAAAGTGTAATTAAAGATATAATTCTAACCTATATCACCTATGCAATTCTTCCATAAGCTATGGTAACTATTCTTAAGAATTGGTAGTTGAATCTTGTGATCTCAACTATGCTTGACCATCTTAAAATTTGTATAGAATCAAAAGATTCTCCATTCCTTAGATATGTTGAATCTTAAGGGCTCACTATCGAAACTAATAATGTTGAGCTAATACATCAGCTTTTGGTTTTTATATGGTCTCGAGTCCTCTATACAGGAGTTCAAAACAAATTCCAAAAAAAGAAAAAAAAAAACACTCTTCCTTATTCGTTTTTTATAGTTCAATTAGAAAAATATAAAGTGTGAAACTGGCAGTGAAGTATGGATAGATAAACTATACTGGCCGTCAGTCATACCTTCCACGGCAATAAATAAATTATACAAACGAAGTATGAAACTTAATCTATATAGTTATACTCACTGAAGTATGCTTATTTGTTAAATTATTGTATTTTCTTACGATTTTTAACATTTAATTTTATATATTATTTAATTTTAATGCGTTTAACATATTTTTTTATTTATAAAAGAAACTAAGATTGCACGAGAGAGAGAGAACAAAAAAGAGATGGATGCACCTGTGAGTTAAGTGGAAGTGTTAGGCCTGTTGAGTAAAAGCTGAGTGGTCAATTTACGAGCCATTAAGCATACAGGGCTTAACCAGTACCCCTAAATATTACCCAACTCCAAGGCACATACCTCAAACTCACATGATATGCAACTCGGTCAGCGGCTAAAAGAGTCAAAAGGGCTCGAGTTCATGTTCAGTCAAAAAGGCCAAGATTCATAATTGTCGACAATATCTCAGCCTCTTCCAGCGGTTACAAGCACCAACCACTCCTGCTTTTCGAAAAGGTGCTCCCAGATGTGTCCCAAATCAGAATTGAAAAAGAAAAGAAAAGGATGGAGTCAACGTGAAAAAGAAGAGGTAAAAAGAAAAATGCCCTCTAAATCTAGCCAAATTCAATGCCCACATTAAGGCAACAGTGTGGAAACCAGAGCTCGTAAATAAGCAGTGGCAGGTTTCGGCATGCGAAGATGCCATCTAAATCTAGCCAACTTCAATCTCCACATTAGCCAACATTGTCCCAACCAGAACCTCTTAAATAAGCAATGACAAGATTCCGCATGCAGCAGACTTCGTTTGGTTGTAACATACACTCAACATTTGCAGTACTTTGAGATGCGCAGAGAAATCTGGCAACTCGAAAGTAAAGATCTTTTTGCCAATTATCGTAAACTGGTTTGGTTTGTTTAAGAATCAAGTGCAGTCATCGAAATGATGCCTCTATTTTCATTTTGTCATGAAGGGTGACAACCAAGTTATGGGCGTCATCTAGCAGCTTCCAAACATCAAGGTGTCCAGCCATGCCATTGCATTCCTTAATGATCTCGTCCATGCTGCTATACTTTTCAATAATCAACTTTCTCCTCTGTAAAACTGAAGCTGCTATTGCGTAAAGCAATAAATCGTCTGTTGGTGGAGCTCGCTGCCTAATTCTGCTCCATGCAGATTTCCCAATACCTGCTCGGATTGCTGCTTGATCTGCCCACATTACTTCCCAAAGGCAAAGAGTTTGTTCAAATGTCAACTCCCTTCTAAACAATACCACCACCATCCTATACACAAAAAAGCAATCCTCGGCCTGCAGCTTCTGCAAATGCCTAAACAGGTGGCCATCCTTGAACTTGATAATTTTTGCAACTATATCAAGTTGCCTCCTAATACCCACCTCATCAAGCCTGAAATTTTGCCGAGCCTTTCTCATGAATCCAACAAAACACCAGAAAGCCTCATGATCTTCTGGTATAACACTAACTATAGGAGATAGCAGATCACTCATACCCTGGCAGTAGCCAATTTCAGGGTCGTATAAAGCATATGCTTCAAGAATTGCAACCAGTCGAGCTGCGTGAAAGATTCTGCTGGCATCAAGGTGACCATAATCCTTCAATCCAACAGCCTCAGCAGAACGATGTGCCCTACTGTCTGGTACAACAGCTTGAGAAGGGGAGTATGGCATCCATTCCCCATTGGCCCGTACTGCATCAAGTCTGATGATCCGTTGCCATGTGGCAAAATCTTCATTAGTCCATAGTTTTGATGGAACTTTCATTAAAGAGGGAGAAGAATTTTCCTTGGGTGTCTTGGAATTGTTATCTTCCTGACCATCATTAGAAGGAAATGTCTGAATTATCTCAGGACCTTCCGAGGAATCTGAATCGGTGGAATCGGTATCCAGCGCAGAGGTATCAGCATTGCTGATGTTTGGGGCATCATCTCCTTCCAACAGGGCACTAGATGGATCATCTGAATATTCAGCATCTGGACTGTGTTCCTCACTGGAAAGAGATTCTCTGGCACTTGTTGCATCTTCAGAACTAGGAGAACCATAATCTTGAATAAGACTTCCACCATCCCCTTCATAGCCAATTTCACCTATTTCATTTAACTTAAAGCTCCCATTATTGTGCTTTAGCAGTTGCCGGCACTGTCTGCGAAGTTTCTCATACTCCTTTCTGCATTTAAAGATTTAGAATTAAACTGAAAAGTCGGATGAGGGAAGTACACACAAAATAAAGTCTTAAATACTGGAGAAACCTGATGGATCCATATATATATTTACCTATTTTGAGTTCTTATAGCATCTCTTTCTTCTTTGGTACTGTCCAAGTCATAGCTGTATAAATGAATATGTGATCAGTAACCATAGAAAGTTCAGGTAAATGAATAAATACGGAAAAGTATGGGAAAAAATTCTAATGACAAATAAAGAAGCTAATCAATATCCTTCCCAGTGCGATGAAGCAAAGAATGAAGTTTGTGCTACTACAAATAAGAGATAATTAAGGTTCCAAATATGTAAGAAAAATAAGTAGTAACCATTATTTAGAAATAAAACATAAATTTGATAGCATGCTTACACTCCAAGTAGGAATGGCCAAACTTCAGCTCGAATACTAGGATCAACACCCTGCATCAGATATTTATACGTAATCAAGTTGAAGGAGAAACACCAAAACCAAAAAAATATAAAATCTAAACAATCAGATAAACTCACTCCACTGCGAACTCTTTTTAGGAACTTAATTCCACCATCCCTAATTCTTCCATCTTGGGTAAACAAGCTTTTCCATTGTTGAGGTGAAAGGACATGTTTCCTTTTCCTACGCGACCATGGTGATTTAAGACGACCCCTGAAATTGAGCCACAAGGATACTCTCATTACTATTGCTTGTATTTGAATTTTAGATTACTGAAATATAGGAAGTAATCAAGTAAGAAATTCAGGGAGTGAAAAGGTACACAAAAATACACTCTCCCACATCAACAGAAAATCACAGCATAGCAGTATAATAGATAATTTTTTTCAAATCAATTGTGGCTTCTTTCCCCAAGGAAAAAAAATTGAGCAAGCATATACAAGTTTTAGTATTTTAAAATTACAAAACTATGTGCATGATACTTGATGCCAAAACAATTAAATGGATTCCGAATTAAAAGTCATCAACTTCAAAGTTAATATTATAATATGCAGCAATAATTTACACTTGAAATGAATTACATCTAGTTGGAGGAATCCCGGTCTACTTCAACAATGGAGTCCATATGCAATGTGAAGTTCAGCACTGACTTGAATAATATTACATATTTGTCGCTTTGTGTACTGCTAAATTTACAAAACAGAGCCTTGGAAAATTAAAACAGTTGATTCCGAAATCCAATGAGATTAGAGCATCACCATTTTCTGTTTAAATTTTAACTTTAGTACTGACGAAGTAAAAAATATGGGCATGCAATTAAAAAATGAAGAGTGCCCACATATAAAAGTTGTACTTGAAGACTTGATCACATCAACATCCCTCAGACATATATCTAGATTAAAACATCAAAATTGTAAACCTTCTTAGATTTAATTAGGTCATGAAATATATTTTTTTTCAGCCTCAAATGACCATACCCCTAAACACACACTAGCACAGATCTTCCTTTATAGCTCAGGAAGAATCATACAAGACAAACAGGGGTTTTGATGTCCGATCAAGATCACCATTTAGTTACGATTTTTCACCTACTATCGAGTTGACACGAGAAAAGGAATAGGAGGATAAATAGTTCGAGGGAAGAAGAAAGGAACTTCAGATTAAAGAAGTCTCCTACACAGACAAAAAAATCTCCACCAAAACCAAAAGAGAGATCTGTCTCCTTCCCCTAACTTGTCCTCCTCAACCCTACTTCTCCTTTCGCAGACAAATCAGGATATCCTTTTATAATTACGGAAAACATTGTTTACAATTTCAACGATTCAACCAGCGAAACACACAATAAGACCAAAATGCTGCCGAACAAAGAAACTAAACAGAAATGCAACACACACAAGCTGATCAACCTAAGCGGACATTGATAGCAACACTGGGATGCGCAGAAGTGAAGATCTTGCACGAAATAAACACAAAGTGATAGAAATCTCAGCGCTGAATAAAAATAGTAAAGAAAAATGAACAGAGAGCAGGAGAACGAAGAGGAAGAAGAAGAAGAACTCACCGATCAGAGGACGAACAAGAAGCAGGTGAGGAAGAAGTGACAACGAATAGAACCGATCTCAAATGGATCCACGACGAGGAGGAAGACGACGATTGCGACGACGACGACGAAGGAGAGGAATTCGAGGAAGACGGTTGCGAATTGAGACTTCGTCTAAGGGGATTCATCTATAAACTCCTTCTATGTACACTTTTTCTGTGTTATGTTTTCCCTTACAGTGTAACTAAATCGGAATCGAAAACAGTATCCTCTAGCTAGGGTTTTGCGATGTGCGACGACTCTCTGTCTAATTCGTTCATTCGAGAGGTCTTAGGTTTCTACCTACAAGCACCGCAGAATACGCCGGCGACGAGAGCTAAACCGGCGAGGACTGTGAAGAGCGCCGCCGGAGTGACTGGCGCCGCGGTCATTGAAACCAAGCCGTCGGCGGCGCCGGTGACGAAATGAGTGTGGGTGTTGGAGTGAGTGGATGTGACCATGGAGAGTGGAATTACGAGAATGCCCTTTCGGTGATGGTTGTTCCTGAATTTGTTTCTGAAACCAGAAACTAGTTTGAGAGAAAGAATAGAATATAAGAGAAGAGAGTAGAGTCTTTCTCACACCACACCACACCAAAGCAAGGGAGTGTCAAGAGAGAGAGAAAGGACTGAGATGGAAATAAATAGAAAAATTGAAGGAAAGAAAAATAAAAAGGAAGACTGGTAGAGAAGGGAAAGAAACCAAAGCAGAATCTAATCTAATATGCTTTGGGGGGAGAATGGTGCAAGTGCCCAAACGCTGCCGTTTCTCTCTCTCTCTCTCCCTAATTATCACATCATTCAAACTTTCGAACTAACTAACTGATCTCAATCTTCTTCTTCCCGAGTTTTCAATCAATTCATTTAATTACTTAATTAATAATAATTAAATCAGAAATTATGCCAACAACATTATCTCTTTTCCTCCATTAACTAATAAATTACCTTCTAATCTAATCTAATCATGGGTCAATTACTTTATTTCCAGTAAAGCTATTAAATGTTGCAGACCTATATACTAATTTCTTTGCCCTTTTCCAAAAGCTGTTATCTCTTTTTTCCTTTATATTATTAAATTAAAATCAGTCTCTTAATTTTTTAGCTAATACCATCAACTTAAGTTTTGTAGATTAATTACGTATTTTCGAAAAAGACTTCATTAAATATAACTGACCAAATATTTTAATAGAAAATCAAGTTGACATGGTTATATTGATAGTTTAGTGGTTTGAATGGGTTAATTATAGAATTTGCATTCATATTACTTGAAAAAAACATGTAATATTTTATTTAACAAACACAATCGCATCACAATAATCAAATTGAGATTAATCGCGTTAATTGAAGTTCCTCTCTCAAGTCACATGTTCTCGTTTTTCATTTTTATTTTTTTAAATTGCACACTATAAACAATTCTGCTTAAAATAACAATATGGCATGTGATGTTAAATATTTGTTTATACAATAAGATTTTACAAAATTGGCAATTGAAATTAAATGCTCATCTTTGTTTTGTATATTATTATTGACTTCAAATAAAATAGTTAAATTTAATTTTACTAAACTCGTAACTAGTGTATCATTTATTGAAATTCATAACAATTATGTCAATTTAATTAAATTTTATTTTTAATTTTATAGCAAGTTATATGTATTATATCTATTCTAAATATTTATTTAAAATATCTTTCAAACATGATCTTACTTTAGTGAATCATCAATTAAGACACCACATTTATATTAATTACCAATTAGTAACCTGAACCTTACATCTAATATCCGGTCAAAAGCAGGTTGAATTTGTGTGCATAACTCCACCGACTTGTGCGTAACTCAAACTAATTGCTCAATACATAGTCTAATATCAAATTTTGTCCATTAAAGTATTGAAAATAAAGTTCCAATATCAAAATTAATTATTGATATAATAATACAAGCATAATTTATTTATCAATTATTAATTTAAAAAAAACACACAAAAATTGAAAGTAAATTACTTATTTTAGAAAAATTAAATTTATAAAATGAATCCACCGGCTGTGCAATTAGCGAAGATAATTTGGAAGCAGGCTACAATTTATTAGGTGGGTTCTTTGAACCGGTGAATTTATTTTTATTTTTAAATAAAAAAATTTGATAAAGGAACGAGTATAATTGTCAACTAAGTAACTAACAACTGACATTGAATTATATAAAAGAAAAAAAATTGTAGAAATATCAGTCAACAAAATCATGCGCAATTTTTTTCTTTTTATATATAGACACAGTGATTACTTATTTTAAAGCATAAGAAATAAATAAAGTAATTATATTTAAGCAAAGTCATTAAATTATTGTTTAGAGCAAGTTCTGATAATTAATTTAAAGTATTTAAAAAATATATGTATCATGAATAATTTTAATATATTTGTTTTGAAAATATGAATGTTTAAAAAGGAAGAGAAATCCATGTTCAGAATCTAGAGATTTTTTAGTGTGCTTTCTCTTTTCTTTTCTTGGAGCCTTAAAGAGTGTGTGTGGTACTTGAGATGATATGATACTTGCTATTGTTGTGGGGTCCATTGGTTTTCGAAGTTTATTGTTTTGCCATGAATTGCTACTTTGAGATCCGACAATGGCCTATATAAAAAGTCTCCCAAAATGATATATGTGTTGCCTTCCATAATTTATCACACACACTGTTTGCAATTCCATTGCTGCTATAGAGGCTTTTGTTTGTTTGGCCACAACAGTCCAACATTGTCATGATGAATATGCAGCTTTAAAAACACCATGTATTGCCTTTTAATATGCAGATATTTGACTAGTATATATCCCTTGTTTTCTGCGTTAACAGCACCCAACAGTGTATATTAATTGGGTTTTTGACTACCCACACAACTTTCTTAATAAATGACAAGTAAAAAAGAAAGAAAGAAAGGAAGAAAGGAACAATCTTCCAAGGCCCATATGTTTTACCTTTTGAATATTTCGTGTTTTATAGGTCCTTTTCATCATCTACCACAATGATGAAAGAGATTCCATAAAATAAACAGTGAGTCCAAATCAAAGAGAGCTTTGTCTTCTGTGGGATAATGACAACACCACCATGCCAAAGTTGTGTCCTAAGTATTGCCCCTTAATTACAGCATTGCACTCTTGTGTTATCACAAAGTATGGCCTTAATTATGTGAGGTGATTGCAGTCAAAACTGCAAATCATGAAGTGTTTGTTTTGGGTTTTAAGCAAGTCCTGTCCTTGATTGTGACTTCTCCATAGTGGCAAGGTAAAAAGTGTATTGATTCTACCCTGAACCAACTAGCTAGACTACAGAAACAAAAGGTAAAAAAGAAAAAGTACGTTTTCACCTAAGCCTAATTATTGGATTTAAATGGAATATCAATAAAAGGAATTTTGTTTCACAACCTTCTGAGTACAATTTTTCTTTAGTCTTCTTCTCTTTTATTCCCCCTCTTACTTTTGAACCTTTTCATTTATGAATCAAGTTACATGAACCTGATCAATTTGGCCTGATGTGAAGTTAATAGAACTGTAGATGGTCTAATTGTGTGGCACATGAATAAAGCTGGGATGCATGGTACTCTAATTAACAGAATGTGCTTTATATATGCAGAGAGTCTTTTACCAAGCATGTACTAAAGTGACATTTACTGCAAAAAAAGTGGGGGGTTTTAGGGAGAGGGAGGTTGAGAGCAAAAAATAAACTAAAACTACTACTTGAAGCATAACATTATCTTCTTGGACTAATCACCCAATTTGATTGCAAATTGCAATAAAAAAAGATTCTCTTTTGAGAAAATGGATACGGGATTAGAAACCGAAGTATACTTTACATGGAAAAGAAATGTGTACAAAAACCAATGCCATATAAAACCACAAAAGAAACATAAAACGTTGTGTGAAGAATTTTAAAGTATGATAGGCGAGGCAAGGAGTACATTGTTTGCATCCCCCAAAATTGCATTGCCCATGTGGTTTGAGGACGTTTCTTGCTTATAGTAAGTGCTGAGGCAAATAAGCACAGTTAAGTTACCCCATCGTGACACGCATTTTAATACCAAATTTGTAATTGAGATTATATTATAACAGAACAAGATTTAAAATAATGGTATCAAAATCAAATTTAACTAACTTTAAATCAAATGAACCTTTATTCATCTTTCAAAAGTCACAGGTTGCCATGTTTAGAATATTCTTGGAGTAACTGTTCAGTCTAACAAAGTATGTGTGTATCCAAGGTTTTCTCCTGATGTTTACTATGACAATTCAAAAATCAAGTATCTATAAATGAGTCTATGGTTAAAACATCCCTTTCAATGAGAAAGTCGTGACTATTTAGTATCATTTATGAGGAAAGGAAATCCCTCGGTCGTATAAAATTAAAATTATAAATAAAATTTTAATTATGAACTGTGTGAACAGAGTATATGCCTGACTACAAAGAACCAAAGAAATCGAATGGGTTGAACTAAAACACAAAAACTGAAGTCCTAAACTGTAGAGATTAATAAAAATATATAAAAAAAAAAAGATATTATGTAATTGGATAGATCCAGTTCTAAAAATAAAAATTCGAAATCCAAACTAAATTGAGTAGATTCATCGGATTATGATATTTGATGAGATTCAATTCATAGCCTTCCTAGCAGAGACATTATGACATTATCTGATGTCTCTGTTGGGTTACTTGTCAGGTAAATTAAGCAATCAAACAATGAAATGAGGTGTTAATAGGTTTCAGTGGGCCAACACCAAGTACTCCTTTTACCACGATCTATCTAATGTATGCAAAAGTGGTGGTAGCTTGGCACCTTCTCTTGTTTCAGACAACAACTAAGGACTAAAAATTAAAAAATGACAACAACTAAAATAACTTAAAGAATCCGATTCAGTGGCCCATAACGAGGTTACTCTCGAGTGATGGTTGGTGTATTTGCTCACAAGGTAGGGAAGCACCGAGGTTTGTTGTCATGCTGACTTCTAGGCTGTCTTGTTTTATTTTATGTTTTCTCATCAGGGAAATTTGGCTTCTCAACATGCATTTCTTCTCATGAAGAAAAAATCTTCCTTCAACCAAAGGGCCGTTTGCAGGAATATGTAAACAAAATCATGCATCAGGTGCCAATTTATCATTGATTAGCTCTTTCTTTATCTTCACTTTTCAGCACAGTAATTCTTCTTTCCATAATTTATATATCCTCACGCCTGTTGCAGCAAGCCACGTCTTCATAATACGGTAGCGTCTCATATACCACACGCAAGCTAAAAAAAATCTCCACGTGGAAGTTCCAAGAACCGTGTAGGGGTCAACACATGATAGCACTGATTGTGGGAAAGGACAATAATAAAGACAATTAACATGGAGTGATTATTTGATTCATTTTAATGACAACGACGGAACAGTGGCATTTAAATCGAATGAACACGTCCGTTGAGAGGGTGGGGTTGGTGTACATTATTTATTAATTGGAAATTTGTGAAGGAGAAGAAATAAGATATTTTGAAGCAACATAACTCAATATTCCCTTTATTGTCACAAATCACTAAGGACCCCTCTTCAGTGCTAACTGTTATAGGGAATAGGAAATTCAGCACATATAGATAAACAACTAATAAAGAAAAAGACATCTGTTCTTCTGATAAATAAACTCACATGTCAAGTTAAACAACTAGCACAACATATAGATCAACTGGCTTAGCTGCAGCATCTACAGCTTTGAGGCTGCACCTTTGTCTAAGAACCATTTCAACTCCCCTTCAGGTGCCACCAATCCAGCAGGAAGCTTAACAGTATTTTTAGATTTGCCTAACACAGAGTGAACTGCATCTGCTTTACCCTTGCCAGTCACCACAAGCGCTGTGTAAGCAGAGGCATTAATCACCGGAAAGGTGAAAGTTATTCTCTCTGAGGGTGGTTTGGGGGAGTCCTTGATGCAGGTAACCCATTTTTTATTCTCCTCGCAAAGAGAATGCCCTGGGAACAAAGAAGCAACGTGGCCATCAGGGCCCATGCCGAGCAGCATTAGATCAAATTTTGGAAATCCGCTTGGTGATGAAGCAATCACACCCTTCTTGACCAAGTCTCTGAGACATGTCTCGTAATCATCGGCTGCTCCCTCAGCTGAAAGGGCATCATTGATTGCACAGACATTGCCGGGAGGAATTGGTACCTGCCATGGGAACCACGATGGAAGTACCAAGAGATTAAGATTGACAGAAAAATTATGCTGATAGAAGAGTAGGAAGTGAGACAGCATAATCTGGTCATGCAGCATTTTAAAGAAGACTACACCCAAAAAATAAGCTCAAATTGAAACGGAAGGCAGTTCCTTTCCTCTCTTGCATAATTTTATACGACTTAGTTATAGAGTCAATATTAAATTTTTATTATAATATTTTATGTGCTGCAAATGATAGGTGACTCCAGCAGGTTGGGATGTCTAATTTTCATAATAATGTTTTTGTACATCCACCTTTAAGAAAAAAAGATATACACACAATAAACATATCAAAACAAGACCCTACTATGAGGTATCCAACAGAGGGGATTCATTCACCTGATCATCTATAATTAAGTAATTTCCATGAAATTCTTTCCAACAAAGGAGATTTATTGATCATCAATAATTAAGTAATCTCCATAAAATGCTTGTAGCCTTGTACTCTCTCAATTTACTTTCAGGACTTCATAAATATTTTTTAGTTTCCTATGATATCTTCATAACATTCGGGTTTGATATGAATTAGATTAAAGGAATCGGCTGGTCATAGGTTACACTCATTTAAGAAATCAAACTTTGTAGGAATGAAAAAATGGTTAAATACGTATGGAGATTAAAACTTAAGCAACATACTGACAGAGACCAATGTGTACTACTCGACTAAAACCTAAGTTTTTTTTATCTAACCTACTTGGTGGCACATGTAGGGACTTAATGATTAGTTGATAGCAATATACTCTATTGAACACACTCTACTTTTGGCTGAAATTGATTCAAATTCCCAAATTTTTGTGACCTTACTCGATGAATCTCTCACATGTTTTTCTAGTTTTCAATCAATTTTACTCACTTGTAATGAGTATGTTAGAACAAGTTTGTTACAACTTGCCAGCAATCCCCTTTCTGTAGAATAGCAAAATACATGGTTAGGCCTCCTCCTAGTTTTCAATAAATTTTAACCAAGTACAAAGTTTGTTGGAAAAAGTATGTTGCTACTTGCTAGCGCTCCTCTTTTTAGAATAGAGAAAGACATGGTTAGGTCCTCCCGTCCTCTAGTTTTCAACAAATTTTAATCAATTCTAGAGACTATGTTAGAAAGTGTGTTACTACTTGCTAGCACTCCCCTTTCTTAGATTAGTGAAAGACATGGTTAGACCCTCCCCCCACCAAATGGAATCAGACTCCAGAGTTTCAACTTTGGCCCCCTCAGGGCATATGGTTGCACCCAAAAACTTGTGTCTATTTTGAATAGCTTGATTCTTTGGGATTGTAGGTGGCTTGAGCGAAAACATGTCCATATTTCATGTTGCATCCGATTCGAAAATGGGATTCCTATCCTCACACATGGACTGTTCTTACATATGGTCTTAATTCAACTTAAAGAGACACATTTGAACCCTAAACGAATCTCCTTATTTCCTTTTTTCTCAACATCAACACCATGACTCCTAACGAACATAAAACATGAAACATGAAACATTCTCCACACTTTGAAAATATGTTCAATATAAACAAACAATCCATGTTCAACCTAAACAAACAATTTTCCAATATACAAAACATAAGTAAATACCTTGCAGAGAAACCCGTCTAAAGCAAGCTTGTAGTTACTATCATCATGAGTCTTAGCAACGACCCTCTCATCCACCCAAAACACATGCCACTTGGACCATTCAAGAGAATCAACATAAGGAGGTTCCAGCAGTTTCCTGAGACCCCAACAGAAAACACATTCACATTAATCCAATTCAATTCAATTCAACTGAATCACCATTACGTTCAAACCAACTTGAGAAAACTTTAATACGAAAAATAACCCTCACCGAAGATAGTTGATCAAAGAGCCACCAGACAAGCAAACGGTGAAAGCCCCTCTTTCCGAAGTGAATTTATTGGAGAGATCCGCGACGTATTTGGCCAGAGCCACGGCAAGATCCTCTTTTTCGAAGACCTCGACGACAACGTTGTTGGTCTCAGCCATGGACGCTTCCAGCGGGGTAGGAAAGCTCTTGGGCTTAAAGCTAACCCCTTTGAATGTGAGGGGGCGAGAGAAGAAGAGGTGTGTGGAGGGTGGATGGAGGTTGCGGTTGCGGAAGGAGGAGAGTGGGAATCGGAGAGTGTTGGAGAAAAGTGTCGAATGGGCGTAGGCCATGCCACACCTTAGTGGTCCTTCTTATATGCCCACTGAAATCAAATCAAACCGAACACAGTGGCAGTGACAAAGCCTACCGTTTCGTTCCTTTCTATCCTCTTCCACCATTTATTTCTTATTCACCACGCGATACCATCAATGGTAGGGTGGAGAATCAAAATAACCCTCTCTTCTTACTGTTTCATATTATTCTTTTTAAGTAATATATACATTCAAAGAAATTAAAAAATATATATATAATTTATGATTTCTATATTTATTATTTTATAAAAAATAATATTTCTTTTTATGTAAAACAAATGACAATAATGGTTAAGAAAGAACTATCCTGTTTATTTTTCACAATACTTTACAGTTAGTTTGTTGGTTTTTTAGTTAGTTAAAAAAATTAATTAACCTTATTGAGCATATTTAGTTATATGTTTTAATATGACTATTAATTATTAATATAGAATAGAATTATAAAAAATATAAACTTAAGTTTAATGAAATAACTTGCATTATATAGAAATAGTTGAGTTGCATTATATCTTAAAAAAGATTATAATGATTTACAATTTACTTTTATAGTATATGGATACATATAGATAAATAATTAAGTTAATAGTTATTTTTTTATTCCTTTTATATGACTTTTAAGGCTGTTTTACAAAAATTATTAATTTTTTTGTTTTATCATAAAAAATTAATTGTACAATTTTTATTTTTTTTTATCACATGTTCGATTATCATTAAAAACTAATGTAATTAAAACATTAATCTTAAAAAATTATATATATATATATATAATATTAGCAACAAGAAAAAATTTAAGAGCTATGAATGAATAAATTTAATAATATTAATTCATAAAAAATACATTAATATTATAAAAAAATCTTATTAATTATTAGATATGAAAAATGTGGTATTGTATAATTCAAACTTAACTACTAATAAAAAGAAGGTGATGGGAAGAAGGAAACCTGCAAATATTTAAGATTTTCTTAAAAATAAATCTTAATAATTAATTAGTTAGGATATAATTAATAAAAGAGTAATTGATGATATCGCTTCAAACTTTACAAATAATATATAAATAGAACAAAAAATTAAAAAATTGACACTTAAAAAGGAACCAGGAAAATATATCTTAATATATTTAATTAATTATTGTATACTTTACATACCTTAATGCAGTTAATGATATAAGATAAAGTTATAAAAAAAATTAGACAACTAAGCTAATTAATACAAGATATATATGTCATATACTTTCAATTTTGAATGAATTTATTTTTCTTTTGGTATTTTTTTAGTTTATTTAAATTTAATTCTGTCTGAAATTACTACACGTTAATTGAAATTATTTGTATTTCTTACATTGAAATTAATAAATATTAATTGAAATTGTTGGTATTTTTTCTATTTTTTCTATTTTTCTCTATTATTAACTTAAGTATGATTTATAATTTATGAGTGATGTTTTGATTTTTAAATACAGATTTAATTTGATTTTAATAAGAATATATATATTATTTTTTATTTATCTATCGTTTAATTATCTTTTATTAATTATATTCTTATTAATTAATATTTTATTGTAAAAGAGAATAATTATTCAGAAAAACATAAACAAATTAGGATATTATGGAAAAAAATAAAAAAATAATTATAAATTATGAAAATTAATGTTTCTTTTATTGGTTTATGCATCCTATAAATTATTAATAGTTGTATATTTATTGATTTATTAATAACTATATATTTCTTTCATGAAATCAAAATATTTGTTGTGAGATTTATTTATTTATTTTGAATGTGTTATAAATTAGAATATATATATTAATATGGTTAATCATTTTGAGAAAAAAAATATTTATATTTATTCAAGGCTTAATTATAATTATTCTTGTTATGTATTTTTTTAAAAGAATAAATAAAACCATTTATTACTTTAGTTGTGTATTTTTATGAATAAAAAAATAAATAAAATCAGTCATATCTCGAGAAATAATATTGAATTATAATAGTAAGGTTTTTAAAATGGGAAATATAAAAAAAGTAAAACCTAGTTTGTAAAAAGAAATTACTTGTACCCTCAAAATATTATATGACACGAGAAGTTACTAATCCACTAATATCGGTGTTACATCATTGTTATTTGACGATAAATAAATAATAAATAAATAAATAAATGAAGAAAAATTCAGAGATTAAAACCGTTCAAAATTTTAATTGTGAACTTAAAACAAAAATTTGAAAAAATTTGAAGACCAAAACACAGTGATCCCCTTTAAATATAAGAGACATTTGTTTCAGGTCATCTTCTTTTATTATTAGAAATATGAAAATAAAATATTTACTTTTGATATAATTCTTAATTTTATATTTATTCTCATATTTGTTAGAAAAATATTAAAAGGTATTTTAGTAACCTACATTTTCATGCTTTGTGTAGTTTTTATTCTCATTTTAAAAGATAAAAAAATTGGTATTCCATGAGAAAGTTATTTTTTATTATGATTATAATTTTTATTTTTACTTGTTTTGAATTTAAAAATATTAATAAAAAAATAAGTATTTTTTTAACTTTAAAAATAAATTATAATCATAATAAGATTGTCAATAGATCAATTTAATCCCTTCAATCCACTCTATATTAACACACATGCTAAACAAAATAATTTAACTCGACCCACCATAATTTCTACAACTTAGATTAATGGTTAAGCAACTTGGTTTATATAATTTTTAAAAAATTAACATAACAATATTTTAACCACTAATAACGGTTGATTAGCAAAAAATATTATATATAATAAATTTATAATATATAATTGTACCAAACAGCATTTTTAATAATTTCCATTGACCTTAATAATTATTATGTAAAAATATTAATATTATAATTTTTTTTTAAATGTATCTTTAAGGGGAGATGATTAATGCGCGTATCCCAATAATCTTACATAGAAAAGAAAAATCATGATAATATGTGATTGATGAGACTAAGATTTGAGGGAGAGTTAATTAAAGTGACTAAAAAAAATTAAATTAAATTAATAGAATGAATGTATGTCTTCTTTTAAAATATGATTTAAAATAAAATATATGAATGTAAATAATAAAACATAATAAGTTAAATTAAGAAAGAAATCTATTATAAAATTTTACTATTTTTTTTTAAGACCTAAGTTGCAAACATAATAGATTATAATATTGCAAAAATTATGATTCATGATAATAATATAACACGATTCCATAATTAACAATCTCCCCTAAAGTATAATCACATCGAAGAAGCCTTTGGCAAGTGACAAACAACGGAATTAGTATTGGAATAACGTAACCCGACTAACCAAACACATCGTGGGTTCTCAAAACCCTACTTAAAAAACTCTACTACCCCCTTAACCATTGTATATATATTAAAGTACACAAACGCGAGAAACCCTAATAGCAGTTAGGGAAGAGAGGAAAAGATGCAGATCTTCGTGAAAACCCTAACCGGGAAGACCATCACCCTTGAGGTGGAATCAAGCGACACTATTGATAATGTCAAAACCAAGATTCAGGACAAAGAAGGTGCAGTTTAATCGAAAGGTCACCATTGATTAATTATTGTTCTCTCTTATTCGTTCTTGTCTGATTCATTCGGTTTTTCTCTTTGTCTAGGGATTCCCCCGGACCAGCAGAGGTTGATCTTCGCCGGGAAACAGCTGGAGGATGGCCGTACCCTCGCCGATTACAACATCCAAAAAGGTTTGGAAAATCTCAATTTCGAAATTGCCCACTGTTTGGCATGTTAATTGTTCTAATATTTTTGAATGTGGTAATTGATTGATTTTTTTTTTTTTTTTATATGGTTTGTAGAAATTGTAGTTAGTCATATCTATATATGAATGAATGCCAAGAGTGTAGGTGTTTGAGGTAGAAATCTGGAGTTTTTAAATTGATAAGCATTAACATAACAGTATTTATGAGTATGAGTATGAGAATCAAATACTTTTACTTTATTGTGTCTGACTACAAGCACTTTCGTCCTACTTTTTACGCTAGACCACAAAATATTGTTAATTATGCTCAATGACTTTAGTGTAAACTGTGAGACTTATTTTGGGTTGGTTTCTCTATTTTGCAGAGTCAACATTGCATCTTGTTTTAAGGCTTCGTGGTGGTATTATTGAGCCATCTTTGATGGCATTGGCCAGGAAGTATAACCAGGATAAGATGATCTGCCGCAAGTAAGTTTACACATCCTAGTACTGGATCCTGTTGGTTCAGAACTATTTCGAAATATTGTTCGTATAAAGCATAGCCAGAGGTGACAAAAACTTAAGTTTATAATTTATAAAGTCACATGAAACTCAATTTTGCAATTTATATTGTAAGCCTATATCTGTCTGCAAGTAGTGTACTAATTTTATATATGAATGCTGAATGGGATGTATGCGTAGACTGATGTCTATATAGAAAATGTCAGGCAACAACAGGTTGTTGTTTTCTCTAAGCTGCATATTTCCGATAAGCCTTTCACCTTTGTCTGTTGATTTTAATCTTTTTTTTGTCTACGCTTGTCCCATATCCACTCATTCTTGATCACTTGTTGAGATGAATAAATGGAGAGATGCCAACCTATTTGTTTAGAATAGTATATTTACTTCTACGAATAACATTGTTTATTCAATGACAATGAATTATTAATTAACCACAATGACGTTTAAATAATGAATTTTTTACTAGAAGGGTAAAATATCATTTAGATATCAGATTATACCCATTTCTTCTTTATATTTTCTCCCCCGTCTTTCCTCTCATTTTCCCCCATCCAAGCTAAGGCTCAGGTACCCTTTTGCCTATGACTTCCTTAGATGCATTGAAATCTTGATGTGTGTTGGCTATGAGCAGGTATCTTTTAGATAACACCAGACATACGTACCAGAGTTGGCTTCTGAATAGTTGCTTAAATTTCTTACCACTGCTGAATTAAAAGACAACTTCATTTATAAATAAATTATTTGATGAAACTTGTTTGTAATTTGGTGGAGAGCATAAATTCAATGCATCAAATCATATTTCCTGTAGTGACTGCTTGTCTGTGAATTTCCTTTCTAGGATTGGGAAATAATTTTTTGTAAAATAAATCTTTGAATTCTATATTTTGATGTTCCAAGCGTCAAATTAAGTGCTCTCTAAAAGGCATCAAATTAAGTGTTTTCTTCTGGTTTACTCCGGTTGGTGAAGGTGTTGTAAATCAAATGTAATCTGAAATAATATATTATTTCTTGAAAAATGGAATGGTAGTATTCGTAGCATAACTATGGTTTCCTTTTAGAACCAAGTGGAATACAGGTATTGGAAAGCCTACATTATATACGATAGCATAACTATTCGTAGCATAACTATGACGATGACTAATTGAAAAAAAGGTGATGATAGACATACACTCTAAATTTTCAGAACACCCTTCTAACACCTTTCAAAATATATATTTAACATTTTTTTAATAAAATTTGTCAGACAAAGTAAATATTCAAACAAAATAATATTAAAAAATGGGTGTCATTTGGGTGTATGCAAATTTTGAGGTGTACATTTGTCATTTTCCTTGAAAAAAATGTTTGTCTTATTTTGGGCTAAAATTGCTGCTGGTTTGTAAAATGTTAATTTACAGTCATTGTTATGCTCTGCAGGTGTTACGCACGTTTACACCCCCGTGCTGTGAACTGCAGGAAAAAGAAGTGTGGACACAGCAACCAGGTATAATAATTTATTAGCAGTATTTCTCAGTGCTCTTAATTTTTATTTAATGGAAGTCTGTGTTGTCAGAATAATCATTGCATTTAATTTTGTATTGCAGTTGAGGCCAAAGAAGAAGATCAAGTAAACTGTTCTAATTGCAAGACGGAAACATATGTTGTTATGTATTACTGGATATCTTGTAATGCTGACAACTCCATTAGCTCTTATTATCGTAGGAAATCTTATGGATATTTGACATTCAAACATGATTTTTGTTTTCAGTTTGAGACGCATTGTTATCAATTATGCTACAGTCCTTGTGATGATACAGTTTTGTTTATTGACAATAATGCGTGTGAAGTGGTTGTTTCCCGTCACTGTATTTTTCTTTACTTTACGTTTTTTTTTTAACTATAACTCTTGCAAAACCAGGCCCGTAATTTTGATTACTTAATTTCTTATTTTTTTCATTATAATTCGTGATAGACTGAGCGTAATATTGATTTCTTAATTCCCATTATTTTTCTTCAGTATAACTCGATCAAGACCAGGCACGTAAATTTTAAAACTGTTCCCTCGTGAAAGATCAGCCCTGAAAATTAGGAGCGTAAAGAATTTCTTGTGTTGGTCACTAATTTGAAGTTCTGGTTTCTGCATTTGTTTCCTTTGTTTCTGCATTTGAAATACAGTTCTGGATGGGAATAAATCGCCGAAGATTCAAGAATTAGAAGACGTATTTTCTATTTCAGTTTTCTCAATGTAAGCGGGCTGTTGGTTTTCATAGAAAATTTCATTTATTAAATATACATTGAACAACTCTGATTTTTAACAAAAATAAGTGTAAAACAATGTTATATGACATGATTGTCCAAAACTACGTGTGGCATCGCGGCTTGTACATATGTATTTGAATGGCCCATCACAATACGACCGACCTAAGGTACGACAGTCGCAATCAGGGTAAAAATGAAACCGATTCATTACTTGCTCTTCGCCTTTCACGATACCAGTATGCTTTGTTCACTCTCTGCACCTTGTGCTGAGGTCTCGCTTCATATTTTATCTGTTATGAATGCCAAGTCACGTAAAACACATGAATCATTGCAACCTCTTTTTTTTTTATTTAATCTCGTTTGTCTTTTTAACGTTAAATAGGAGAATATGTTATACCTTGTTTGGAAAATGTTTTGAATCATCCTTCGAGGTGATTCGTTTGCTGCATAATCCAACCGAAGCAACTCGTCTGAGGATAGGCGCCAACCAAGAGCACCCAAATTTTCCTTTGCTTGTTTAATTGACTTGACTCCAGGAATTGGAACCGTACCTTTGCATATGCACCAATTTATAGCTACCTGACATGATAGATCAAAGAAAGAGATGGTCAAGTATGTGGTCAGCATTTTCATTTCTACGCACCTAAGACAAGGACAATTAAGTGGGTTGGTCGGTGGCCCTGTAAAAGTAAGTTGCGTAGGGAAGCACGGCATTTAAAAACATAAATGTGATATTAAAAGTTTGCTTCTTAGGTGGTTGATCCTGATAATGAAGCAATAGTAATTCTCATGTTTTTTGTGGATAAGATATAGGAGAAGACTTATATACAGTACTACATACATTTATTAAGTACATTATATCCCATTTAAAAGAAATTCTAAATATGATTGAAGAGTACTTATAATACTGTATTTAAGTTTAAGTTTAAGTTTTCTTCTAAGATGTAGCAGTTCCTTTCTGACTCTTAATATCAATGATGCTGATATTACATAATCCTTTAATGGAATAATATGTGATGTACAAGCTTCCTTTAATAAAAGGATCTTGGTTTCCTTTAATAGTATCTGGAACTTAGGAACGAGCACAAAGGTTGTAGTGTACAAGAAAGATTGACTAAAAGACCAAAGACAGATGCTTGTAGCCTGAATATGACTATAAAAGTAGATGAAAATGTTATCCAAAAGATTTGCCAAGCTAAGAGGGCCCAGCTTTGCAAAAGTGATAAAACTAAGTATAGACTTTGCTAGTTTGTTGTGCTTCATACACAAATACATGTGAGAATATGAAGTCTACAAAAAGGAGTGATAATCTCGCATCACTATCTATCCATCGATAGTAATATAGAACTACGTATTTAGAAATGGGAAAATAGAACTAGTTGTCTTTCTTAAGATCTATCTTCAAGAATTCAACTTGCTTTAAGTTAGTAATCCTGCAATGCATCTTTTACTACTCAGAGACATTCACAAGAAATTACCAGCATAAAGAGAAAACAAAATGGGAAAAGGATTACTTGTGACATGGTTTTTCGCCGTTTATTTGCAATATCTCTCAGGGAACTCAATAAAGGATCTAGTCCCGGAAGTATTTGCTTGAATAGCAAAGCCCTGTGAAACGCGATTAATTAATAAACTAGATTTCTACAAGAAAAAATACTAATGCATAATGCTACAAAGTTATTCACTGTTTATCCCCCTAAACTATTTGCTTAAATATCAACATACCTTGGTCCACTTGGAAGTTTAGATGGTGAGTATTTCCCAGTAAGCATTCCAAGTCCCAGAGGACTATAAGCAATCATGCGAATACCCAGAGATTCACATATACTCTTGATCTCTAGTTGATCTTTCCCCATGCTTAGCAAAGAAAATTGCACCTGAAACATTGAAATCATGAAGAAGATAAGAGAATACCAGTAAAGAGCATCACAGTTACTGATTGGTGACAACGTAAAAATAGCATGGTGTCTAGAAATTCCCAACCACTTGGAGTTAGTTATTCAGGCAATTCATGTTTATTACACTGATTTTCTTTCAGAAACATAACAAGCAAAATACTAGTTATAGTCATTAACTTTGTTACATGTAACTTTCCTCTGACTTTTCTTTTTTCCATTTTTCTTTGAAGAATCTCAAGAATATTTGAAATTGAAATGGTTTGACAATTTGATCATGCCTATTTTCCCGTTATGTCTAGCAAAATTTGAATGCTAATTACATTTATGCATAACTTCATACCTGGGCTGAGCATAAGGGGACCCCACGGTCTTTCAGATAATCATGTATCTTTAGAAGCTGCTTTGGTCCGTAATTACTTACTCCAACAGCTTTAACCAAACCCTAAATGACAACATATATATGAGTACAGAAATTTTGATCATTCAAGAAATTTAAATTATTTTCTCTTGAAGACGTAATAACCATAAGTCAATGTTTAAATTTGCTGATCTAAAACTGAAAGAATATATAATCAAAAGCACTTTGAATGACTATCCACATTCCGTGCATTAAAAAAAAGATTATTGTTTCCTTCCTCCCCTTTCAGGTTCATGCTACTTACGTAGTAGCCATTGCAAACATCAGTAATGAAGTTTAAACGGGAGAACACGTTTACAAGTTACCCTTCAGCATAGTCTTTAAAACAATGTTTCACTTTAGGTCTTATTCATATATACCGTATAATGCTACCATTAAACATGAATTATTGTAACCTTCTCATACATTGCCACTAAACCATCCCAAAGGGCTAATTCCTGCAAAGGAGCATAATTTGCAGTTGACCAGTGTAGTTGTCCTATCCCAATTTGCTCAATTTGCATTCTATCTAGTGACCCCCTGAAAGTTGATTTCAGCAAAGTTCAAAACCATAGGCAAAAAAAAAAAAAGAAGCAAATATTTGTCATGGGAGAAGGGAAAGGAAGCTGATGAAGTATTTGATAGACACAAACAAATACCTGCAAGCATTCACAAACTGCCCTGGTGTAAGGCGCCATGGATATGCAGCAAACTTTGTAGCAATTACAATGTCACGCTTGCTCCCCTTTTTCTCTAAGGAAGTTTTACATTCAATTTGGTGAACAAATGTAAATATTTTATATACTGCAATTCAATTACAAACCACCGTGTATACTAAGTCTTTTGACTTCGATAAAAACTGTTTTAGAAGTTTAATGGTTACAGTGTAAAAACTTCTACACATTATAACACGATAGTTATGACACAGAAGATCAACATAAATCAAACAATAAAAACCACATGGCAGAGCAAGTAACAATGAATTTATTTACTTACACATGCGCTAAAATCTACAACAAAATATATAGCATTAAATGAAAATTAGAAAGGGATGCGAGATGAACCTTGAAACTCTCGAATGAACCTCCCGAGAAGCTTCTCACTCTGACCATTTAACCTTCCAGTGCCATAAGAATCAGCAGTGTCAAAGAGATTGATGCCGTTGTCCACAGCCATGTTGAAGATTTGTTGAAGTTCATCATCCATGGATTCCTGATACCCCCAGAGAAACTGATTGCCCCATGCCCACGTTCCAAACCCCATGGGAGACACACTCAGAGGACCCATCTTCACCTGCCACAACAAACCATTGAAATCTGAAGCTACCTTCCCACTCTCATCATACCACACCCCACATGCCATAAAAGGAAAAAAAAATTGTTTTTACCTTTTGGGTTGGCCAGAAGGGAGGGAATTTGAGAGACTTGAAAGGGAAAGATGGAGTTGCTAATGCTATGGGGTTAAGATTCCAAGGGCCAACACTGCAAACTGAGAGTGCCATTGCTGAAGGGTGAGTAAAAATTTATGAAATACTGATAGAAGAATCAGACAGAGACTAGTTTCTGATACAGTTAGCAGCAACGTTAATATCAGTTGGTTAGTTAGTGTTTGTTGTGTGTGTGGTAACCATTGAACTTTTTCGATTTCCTTATGGATTAGAAAACCAAAAATAAAATAAACAAAATATAAATTTAACATTTATAAAAAACTGACAGCTGTGGGATTTGAACCCACGCCCTTTCGGACCAGAGCCTAAATCTGGCGCCTTAGACCACTCGGCCAAACTGTCTTGATGTTAAAGGTTGTACACTATATTATATATTCTGACAGCTATTCTTTTATAGACCAATTCATTGATAAATTTAAAAAGAATCACGTGAAATTGATATTCATGCATAACATTTATCAAAGTCTCAGTTTTTTTTTTTCATTAAAATGGATTTTTCGAAGAAAATGTTTGGTAGGTGATGTTTGATTAAAAGATGGGAACTTATCGTAATGTCTAAATCATACTCACTATGTTCACTTCATATTTGATATGCATTTATGATATCGTTAAGAAGGCGGTTGTTTATATGATGTAGGATAAGAGATGAATCTGAGGTGGAGTTCTGATCCATAGAACTCTAGGGACACTCCTTTAATATTCTAATTTAATGAATGTAATAAGTGTAATTAAATGTGAATATAGTTATATTTTTAATATTTCAACTATTTTATGTTTAAAGTACTGAATGTTCAATCACAATTTACAACAAATCAAGCTTAGTCACACAAACATATATTTGTAAGTAATATTTGCAAGCCTTATGTTGATTTGATGAAAAATTAAGATAAGATAGGACAAAAACACTGTTTTGTTTCATTTTAAAAATATTCCTGACACAATAAAACAAAAGATGGAACATAGGACAAATGTCTTGAAACATGATATTCAATCGAATTTAAAATAAACACAAAATCATCCAAATATTAAAAGAAAAATTAGTTCTCCCTTTCAATAATCCCTTTTCTTCAGCTCTTTCTTTCTCTGTACTTTGTTTCCCTTCTCGCTTTGTATATTGGCCAATCAACAAACACACAAATTTTTGCCATAATTCTTCTACTGGTGTTGTTCTTGAATGAACATAAGTATAGTCTGCAGAACTATAGATCAAAGTTGAACTCTAAGGCCAAATGGATCTCTGGCTTCATTAAGTTTGACCACACCGATCAACATTCTGGTGTTTTAGCACAAGTATATTGATGATCTCACTTTAAGCTAATAAAACTAACAAGTGAAAATCACATCAACTGAAACAATTCACTTTCAGGACTTGCAATTCTCCTGCAAATTTAGTGCCTAGTATTTAAGAATGTTGCGTTGTTTGATCTAGTATTAGCAATTTATCATCGGACATAGTTCCATACATGGAATATCTAAACAAAGTTGATCTTTTCTGCTTGGTGTCTCAACATCTTTTTTGCCGAGCTTAATGGAACTATTACAGTCATTGAAATTGCTGACCAGAAAGGATGGAACAATCTCTGGTTGGAAAGCGATTTTATTGTGGTCATATAGTTTTCCAAGAACTCAAACATAGTCTTCTGGAAACTTAAAAAATATATGGTCTAATTGTATTAATCTAACCAAGAGTATGAGTTTTGTAAGAAAATATTTGTTGGCTGATTGTTCCTGCATGATACCGTAGGTGCCAACCTAGTTAGAATTGTCTTCCATTCTCCTTTACACCAGCTTGATTGTAAAAAGAAGAAATTAATTTTACAAGCTGCACTTATTCCTTACCCAATATAAAATGGAAATAGGTCGCTAGGAGAAGCTAAGAAATTGAAATTAACATATTCACTGCTTCATGAATTCAAGCAATATCTTATTCACACGGTTCATTCATTTTGTTTGAGTGTTCCTATAAAGATCACACTTGTTGATATAGGCATATGCTAAAGTGATAAAAGAGAAGCCCCTATAAGAATATGAAGTATTAACCCCTTGAAGTGGGAAAAGGAAAAAGAAGAAAACACACGCACACACGCAAAGGGATGGGAAAGGCATGCAAGCATGAACAAACAGAGACATCATTGCACATTATTTCCTTTTCCAAATCTCTACACAATTGAATTTAGTGAGGCTAGCTTAATTCTCTTCCTATCAAATCAAGCCTACAAAACTTTCTTTGAGTTTCTTGGCCTATTCGACATCCTGCAAGGCTGGAATGTTAAGTTCTGACCAGTTGGCAACACAAGATCCAACCAAGTACCAACCGAGCTTTGTTCCTTCTCGGAAGAGACAAACATCGCACATGCAACACAGAGTGTTGTTCACTTTTCAAGTCCAGAAATCTAACCATTGAGAGCTGCTACATGACTGGTCCAAGATGACACTTGGGTCCACACTACTATACCATTTTTCAAGTGATGCTAATGGCATCTCAGCGTGATCGTTATCATTCATTCTGAGAAGTTGGTATCCTTTGTCCTCAGATTTCTTACTCCTTATGATGCTATTCTCATTTTGATCATCTGAATACACACCTATTCTCTCCTCCAAACCCTCATTTGAAAACTCTGGTTTTGCTTCAGGCTTCCATCTGTTGTATCCACTGCCTGAACCACCATCCTCTATGCTGTGTTCTTTGGCACCCTTGTCTTCCCTTCCACCATCATGAGATGACACAACTAAATCACTTAGCTTCTGAAACTGTTGGAGAAAAAAATAACTAAGTTAAGGGTCACATGCTTTGTTGAGAGAATTAACAGATAGAACTAAGAACTAGTCTTGTTAGAAGAACCAGAAACTTACCTCTACTTGCAAAGACTCCTTCTCTTTCTTTAGGGACTCAAACCTTGATGCTAAATTGTCATATTCATCCTTGAGTTTCCTGTATTCTTGTTCTATGCGTTTTGATTTCCACCTTGCCCTCCTGTTTTGGAACCATATGGCAACTTGGCGAGGCTGCAGGCCAAGATTTCTTGCTAGTTGCATCTTCTTCTTTGGCTCAAGCTTTGACTCTGTCTCAAATATGCACTCTAGTGATCGTATCTGTTCATCGCTAAACCTTCTCTTGTTTTCTATCTTCTTGTTTTTCCTCCTTGGTGCCTCCAAGCAGGTGAAGCTTTCAACATTTTTTCCCTTTGATGCTTGAATATTCTCATCTCCCTCCATCATATGAGTAGTGAGAAAGGAAGTATTTTATGGGTGAATTTGGAATTGGATACACAATCTGTTTGCCACCAACAAATAAAAAAGAATTATGTGATTTAAAAGTCTGGTGAGGGGGGATCAGGTGCAGAATATATAGCTAGTCATAAAAGAAAGTATCTCAAAACCATTTCTATCACGTTATTGCAACTTCTAATGGAAGGGTCATGGTGACCTATGGGATAAGATACTGTGTGGCTCTTACTATCTTTTGTTAAGAGTAGGAAGAAATTATCTTGCTTCCTTCGTTTACTTGTAGCCTATCTATCGGCCATATACTATTTCGTTTGTAGAAGGAACTGCTTGCTTGTCAATTGTCACCCTCTTAAGCACACTTATCTGTTGCTTTTTATAACCAAACGCGGGAAGAAAAAGAAATAGCCAAATTAACCCTTAAATATATAGCGTGTCCTATGATAAAAGTCCTAGTAAATGACATTGAAAACCAGTATCCTGTCTGCATAAAAGAAGAAAAGAAGAAGGTAAATTAATTTAGTTTTTTCATAAATCAAATTAACTTAACATCTCAGCTTATAGAGAAATTAGATGGAAAAGTTTATGCAGAAGTTAAATGTATGAGATGATTTTAAATATACGGAATAAATTAAATTTATTTATAAATATTTTCTAAAACATGGATAATTTACTTGATGAAATAAACATCTAGGAACTTTATTATATGGTAAAATCCAGCTTTAGAGTTAATGACTCGCTCAGTATCTTCCAACAACAAAGTTGTCGGGCAAAAGAAAATCTACAGAAGAATGAATTGATAAGGAATATTTTCATATAAGTGGCTTTTCCAGTAACTGGACTTTTAACATTTTAACTCTGGCATAGCGTAGTACCTTGCTGATACACACCGTCACCAATAATAATATCATAATATTATAACTCAAATGCAGCCAGCAGCACGTATAAGACGTTCATTTTCTTTTCTAAGAAAAAGTAATCATAAAAAATAACTAAGAACATTCATATATTTTAAGAGCTTTGGTTATATGGTTGTTGATCTTAAGAAATAAAAGTGACAAGTAACGAAGAAAATGTCAACAACAACTTAGACACAACAAAACAAGGTCCATATATGCACATCATTATATTTATATGTTAGAAGTTAACTATTTCTTCGGGAGTTAATTGAAGAAAAGGGGGGAAAAAAACAACTAGGAAGGCACATCACTGATCATTCAGCTGAGCTACTCTCACGCAGTGGCTGCCAAAAAAATCAAGGGTGGCAAGAATAAGATATTATATTGTTTGATTGTAAGTTCCAGCTAAATTGGAGGTTACTTTGTTATGGAAGGACTAATGTTTCTGTCAATAGTGGACCTATTCTCTTTTGTTGTTTGGATCTATTGACGAAAAATTCTTATCCATTGTCATTATTCTTAGGTTGCTTTCTAAATTAGGTGGCTAAATATTGAAGATCGTAGAACTCATACAAAATATGACCGGATAGTGTGTTTGATTGACACAGTTGATAGCAAAGGTAATTAGGTAAAGGGGCAGGGTCTATTTTCTACACACAGTTGATGGATGAGTCAAAAATACTAATACTCTGCACAAGTTATTGAAGGGCAATGAAGGGATTGTGTTTTTAGTTTGAGTTGTAAAGTAGAAAAGATAATTATAGAAAAAGGGTCTCCATTCCAGATTGTAAACGTGTATAATGAGTCCATGCCATTTTGCTAACCCGTGTACGTACAAAATAGAATGTTCTTCTTTAAAATACTAATTTAGAATGGATGGTTGCTGCAATATTAGTAGTTTTTGTTGTATATATTATACAAAGTTGGAGATTGTTAGATAGTGCTAGTATTAGAAATATAGAAACAGAGAATAAGCTATATATACCACAGTGAAATTTGTAATTTGTCAGCCACTTGGTTAGATAAGAAAAGATATAAGATGAAATGGGAATCATTTAATAATGCAGATTTTCCATGACACACAAGATAAGGGTCAATAGATGTCGCCTAATACAGACAAAATATTGTCAGATTGTGGAGTTAAATCATAGAAAGCGAGTTTTTACATTTATTGCCAATCATATTAGTTGGTCTTAGGCAAACCCACTTAATTCCTGGTTTTGTTTTATAGCAAAACTATGGACATGAGTCCTTGTCAAATTAAGCTTTAGCACGGGTTAGGTTTGCTTTATGAATCTCCGTCCATGGTTAAGAGCCTTTGCAGATTGGCTTTTATGTTGGTGTAGTCTTGGTTGGTGTTTGGTGATGTGTCTCGTGCATACAAGCAAGCAAAACAAAAAACGCTAAGGTCAAGAAGTTGAGTTGCCCCAACGCTAGATGTCATAATTGCACATCAAGTGAGTTACTTTAGAAACATTTTAAGAACCAACACAGCTCAGTAAAGCTTTTCACATTCTATTCATCCTCCTAAGTCCAACATTGCCAAATATCTTCCTCAAGGTTGGTCCATTGGAGTTTATATCAGTTCAAAACTTCATCAATGAACTAGCTCTAGTGGCTCTTTCAAAATAAAAACATGTGACAGAGTTATATATACTATAGCAGATAGTGACAAGATATGATACAAATATAATTAACTAAAGTCTGATATTAGGAAAGGGCAATGAATCTTGTCCAAGTCATGGAGACTGGTAATATTTATGCCCTTTGTATATATATTTAAAGATTTTGTTTGTTGAAAAAATTGTGCTAGAAACTGCGTGGGGAGAGAAGCATTCCCTTGCTCCGTCCAAGCCAACTTTATTTGTTTGTGAAAGTGACATGAAATTTGTCTGCAAACGGCCATGATTAGGCTTGCTTTCCGTTTTGGTAAGTATGAATTATCCCACAAGTTGGTGTTCGTGTAAACGTCAAGCTATTAAGATGTAGAGGGCCATGGGGTCCTTATGCTTTTGAGGAGGAGATAGGTGTCGGGGTGCCAATTGTGCCAAATGGGTGGCCCTCAAACCAATAGGTTAGCAAAGTTAGGTATTAGGTGCCTCAAAGTCCTAAATGAAGTGATTGCTCCTCCAATCATTATTAGGCTGAGATAGATTCGTCTAATCATTGTGAAAAGAATCAAGGTTAATGGAGAAAATTTCCATAGGAATCATATGCCATATGTCATAACCAACTTCAAATACTCATTTTCTTACCATCGTTATCCACTCCTATTACTACTACTACTTCCCTTCTTTCTAACCTAGCTACTTCCATTCATAAATCTTATCTTCCCAACTAGTTTTAGATTGATTGGGTTTATCCAGTGATAAGCATCTCATTTTGAACCAAAATTTTATCCCTAAAGATAGTCATTGTTAGTAGGAGATTCTTCTACAATAATGCTTGAAAAACTAGCTTCACATTAATGTTCTACAACCTATTGGAGCCTATGTTTATGGGTTTGGGAACAACTAAGTTAAAAGGACAAAGTACATCATCAAAACTATTTATCTAAACTATTTGTTTTCCAACATGTGATTTAACTTGACAGCTAAATTATTGTGTTTTATTTTTATTAGTGTTTTATTTTTATTAAAAACTATTTGTATTAAAGTTATTTTTTTAATATTATTATATTGAGGTGAAATTTACATTTTCGATAATTTGTTTAAATGTAATGAAATTATATGATGATATTTAGATTAATGAATCAAAATAACCATTTTCATTTTGGGAGATGTAATTAAATATACATAATATAAAATGTTTTATTTTTATTTTTTTATCTAATCTTTTTTTTTTTAAAGAATCTCTCATATCAAATTAATGGAGATTTTCATATAAGAAATACTTTAATGCTTAATCAGTTATTAATCTTGGTGTGACCAGTGGGTTTGAGTTCATGGATTCTATAATAAACAATATTTTCCTTAATCATTCTTAGTAAATAATAATTCTATGCTTATTTGTTAAATTTGATTAATAGTGACTAATTATTTTTGCAATAAGTGTCTTTAATTATAAAACAACATAACATAGTATCGATTTAATTTGTCAAGACATTATGGGTTATATTTGAGTTAAGATTTTCTCAATCTTATCCATATTTAAATTATAAGATGGACATGGGTTCAATATTATTTTTAATATTTTAAAAAATATAATAATAATTATTATTTAATTGGTCTGGCTTATAAGTATACGATTGACCTAATTTAAGTTAAGTCACATATTAAACAAGTCAACTTAAAATAATTTTTTAATTTAAATCATCATTTTTTATTTAATTCGATCAATTTTACGGATTTTTCAAATCGACCATCAAGAGTCACATTTATTTGACACCCTACATATGAAAAACAATGACTTATTCAAAATTTTTGAATATACATAAATTTATTAAATTAAGAAAGTTGAAGTGAAAAATAAAAATATAGTAAAAAATTATTATTTTTAATTATATTATCTATTTAAGAAAAGAAGTCGAAAAAAAAATACTTGTTCAGCTAATTTAAAAAAAAAAAAGAAACTTCAAATATTATAAATTGACTTTTTTATATTAAAAATTTTGAAAAAATCATTAATTATCTCTAATTAACTATTGTTGAAACCCTTAATAATTTATAGCTAATATATAAAAAAACACACGTAAAAATAGAATTAAAATTGAAAATTTAGCGGAGGAAATAAAAATTAAAATAAAAAAAAATTATATATTTTATACCATATATAAGAAAACTTAAAAAGTTCATGGGAAAAATTATCCCACATCTCTAAAAGTAGTAAATCCGTCACTAACATGAAGTGTGTTGTGCAATATGAGCGGGTTACTGACATTAGAAGCCCACATCAAAATTGGGTCTTCATAAGTTACAATATTTAATATAGGCCCAATTATTTGCAACCTTTTTCTCTTTGCACCCTCATCTGTTTTTTTTATTATTATTATTATTCTTTTTGACAAAATAACTATTTTTCAAAACATATTTTTAGAAAGTTGATACATTTAGGAAATTAGATTTCCTAATATATTAAAAATACTTTTCTAACCCGTGCACGGGAACACAGTACTTCAATACCTAAACACAAATTAATATAAGCACATTTTGAAGTAACTTCAATAATATTATATATTTCTTATTGTAAAGTGTAGGTTGATGAAAATATTAGTCAATGTAAAAAAAAAATTATATGATTCAATAATTTTTTATTCTGACTTGCATTAATCGTCATAAGCAGCTTGAAGTAAACTTGATGTTTGTACCTCTAAATATCAAGACATTCACAAAATAAGATTGGTCCTCAAAGTTTATATATGCAATTTAGAGAGGATGAATATTAGTTTTCCTAATGTATTGAAAGTAAGGAGAAATATTTTTTTTTCCATTTAATTTTTGTTAAATTGTTTAGTCTATTTATTTTAAATTGTAATTTTAGTCTTTCAACGTTAGATAATATGTTAATTTAATTCCTTATCACAATATAAATATATATATATATATATATTTATTTATTTATTTATTTATTTATTTAGTGGTTATACACTACCACAAAGTTGAAGAGAAAAAAAAAAGAGTAAATTTACATTTTTTTTAAGATTTAAAGAATAAATTTATCAATTTAAAAGTATGGGATCAAAACAAAATTTCACCATGGAATACATATTTTTCTCTAAAATTGACTAAAAAAAATGTTTATAGGAGATGACTAACATGAACAGAAAGTGAAAGAATTCAAGAGATACGTAGATTGGAGAAAGAAAAGGAAGAAGTTGATTAAAAGTAGAAGATAGTTTAATTTATTATCTCATATCGATTAAAAATAGTTGAAATTATAATATATATATATTATTATAATTGCAACTATTATATATATATATAAAGATAATTAATTTTTTTATTTTTTAGTATAATATCATAATTTCTTTTAGTGACATTTATTTTATTTGACTAAAATTCATAAAAAAAATCATAAATTAGGAGATGATAAACTAAATACAGTAAACTTATCTCATATCTGCATATACATTGCAAATAGATTTTAAGAAATAAAGTAGTATTTTTTAGGAATGAAAGAAAAACAGTTCAGAGAATCTATCCCCACCATGAAAGAAGCAGAAAAAGAGAAAATAGGAAGATAGAAAAGAAAATGATAAGTTAATAACTGAAGTGAAAGAGTAAAAATTGTGTAGTTTGAATAGTTGGCAGAGACATAAGGTTGGAAAGACGAAGAGGTTATTGTATGTGAATGGAAGTTGTATGAGAAGCAGTGGAGCATGCATGATGCATGGAAGTTGTAGCAGAAGATTGGACGGCATCTACAGATGCATGCATCTACTATTCCCGACAATACATGAAATGTTGAGAAAAGATAACAGCATGAACGATAGATTTAGAAGAGGACAAACTCTGATATGATTTAAGCCTCATCCAACCTCAAATCTCTTCACTACTTTTTGCCAAATTAAATCTAACATGCATCCACAGTTTTACAAATTAATCACTTCATAATCTCAGATGTTACACATAGTTAGGAACCTATCTATCCCAATTTCAAGTTTCATGCATTTATTTTTGGAGTAAATCAATTATATATATATAGATTGGTAGAGAAAAGAGATAAGAGCAAATATAAATGTATTTATTTTTTAATTAATTATTCATTTAATTAAAATATAATAATTAAGATGAATTACAATGTTAAATAATTGAATTACTATAAAAAATAATGATAAAAATAAGAATAAGTTTCTAATTTTTTTTTCTTAAATAAGTATATATTTTCTCTTTCTATATATAATTTTATTATTATTTTTTTCAATATAATATTAGAATATGATGATTTATTTTATTATTAAATTATAAAAAAATAAACGATGAGATGAAAAATTAAATAGAAAACATTCACTTATTCTAAAAATTAAAATTAAAATTAAAAATTTATTATTAATTTTTACTATTATTTTTTTATAATTTAATAGTTTAATATACTAAATTATTTTAATCATTAAACTATAAGAAAAATAAAGGTGAAAATGAAAAACAAATCTCTAATTAAATGTTGTGTAAACTTAATTTTATAAATGCAAATTTATTGTAAAACTGAAAAGTATAGATTAAAGGAAAATAATTGTGAAAGTATTTGCTATATTATGTTATGCAATGTTATGTGTTAATGTATTGATACTATAGAAAATAAAACTTACATTGACAAGCATATATTCTATTTCTTCAAAAAGTGTCTAAAAGTCGAGATGAAAAAAGAAAAGAAAAAAGTAATCCCTAAAAAAACAGCTTTTATGGGTTATTTGGGTGATTGATAAAGGACGCACATTTATTTATCCACTGATCTGCACAATCTTTATTAATTTATTAGCATTAATGTTGCAAGACTAATATTATTTTTATTATAATTAACTAAAAATGCACTAATTTAATTAAGAAAAATCTGTGGTACACGTCACTTCTTTTTTTATTGTAATATAAGTAAAGTTGTCAACTTGTCATGGAATATTTTGAGCTTGAAAATGATCGAATTTATGGTATCAAAGTGGGACCACATAATATAACTAATTAATATCAATTATATTTATACATTTCTTTTACTGACATAAGTAGGATTATAATAATTTATATGTATAATAATTATTTTATTAACTCGACCAAAACAAAACACCCCAAAAAGTTATATATTTCTTTTATCATTCAATGCCATGGAAACCATATTCATATGATATTGTCTAAAAAATTAGGTGATTCTTTGCAGCAATTTTTCTATACATATACTCAAACAATCATTATTTTTTGTATTACTTTATATTCTGTATAAAAATGCATCTTAAAAATAAATAAAAAATCTAATGCATGATTATAGTACAATTATTTAGGACCACTCTCACGTGAATACGATCTAGAGCAAATTTTGATATATATATATATATATATATATATATTAATAAGAGAATTATTGTTGGATAATTTCTTTTTTACTAAAATATGTGGATCTTTTACTTTATAAAAACAATAACAAAAATTTTATTTTCTTAATAAGTTTAAAGTTTGAGTTTAGTAACTTGTTTTTTAATCAGTCTGCAATTATCAATGCTCACGCAAAAGTTTAACAAATTATGCACATATAAACACCTCTTTATTTTTATTATAAAAAGATAATCTATGTGCTATCAAAATGCAAAGACTTTTACAATGATATGTGATCATAAATTATGATAAAAATGACAAGTTTGGTGATATTCATATTAATTGTTTAAAAATCTTATTTATTATAATTTTTTTTAATTAATTCTATACAATTTTAAATTACTTATATATAATAATTAAAATTTTTTATTAATATAATTATTTTTTGTTTTCAACTATATATATTTGTTAAAAAAAATCTATATTAATTAAAAATAAAATTAAATTATAATATAAATAAAATATAAATTTTATTTTTTAAATTAATTTTGGGATGAGTTAAATATTATAATAACCTTTTATTTATATAATATTTTAATAATTTTAATAAAATTATTGGTTTTAAATTGAATACTTATTAATATATTTTTGATTAAATGTAAGGTTAGATTTTTAGTAAAAAGCTTATGTAAAAACCTTATTTACGTGGTGAGAGGAGACTATAAGAGAAATTCCACATGGTTGTAATTAAGATGGTGATTATTTTCCACCAACACAATAAAAGCGAAGTAATTAGTGAGTGAATGAAATGAATTAGGTTAACGAGGGAAGCATCAAATATTATGGTACAAACCAGAAAGAATAAACTCCATTCATTATCCTTCTGCTTCCACATACCATCTCTCTCTCTTTGTCTCTCTCTCTTTCTCTTTCCGGTCAGCTTTAAACCCTTACCCAACAACTACAGCTGTGTTCCAGAAATAACCATCACCACCAGACCCCATCCATTCACATCCTCTACTCTCTCTCTTTCTCTCTCTCTCTCTCTGCTCGTTACTTTTACTTTCTATTAAAACCAAATCATTGTTTTCATCATTGCATTTCCTCATATCCCGCAAAACCCATTTTTCATTTCATTCCTTCAACCAAGATATATGCTGCCTTCTTCCAGATCAGAACCAAACACAACCTGAAACACCTTATTTCTATCAAAGGGTTAGATCAGATTCAAGTTATATATTTTGTAGCTAATGAACAAGATCCGGAAGCTATCATCTTTTGAGGGGAATGCTGCGTGGTCCAAGGAGATCGATCATATATCACACCACCTTTCACTACTTCACACCAAATTCATATATTCACGAAAGTTTCATCAGATCATTCAGATGTAATAACAACACATAATATATGCAGATTATGTTTATGTCTCCTCGGACCAGGCTTCATTCCCCTCAATTACAGCTTTCATCATCTAAATCATGTTCCTCTCCTCTCTCTCTCATATCAGGTTTAAGCTTATCAGTTTCATGTGTATAAAATATTTCTCAAGGTCAGTTACAATTATTTTGTTTTGTTTCAATTTTCAGCTTTATACACTCGTTTGTTACCCTTATGCGTTGATTATTTTGTGTTCCCTTTTTTACTTGTGGAGATTCATGGTGAGATTCACTGGTGGATCCGTGTAATGATGAAAAGATTTGACTGCACATGTGCCCTTCTTGTCTTCAACACAACAGAAAAAAGGCAGCCATCATTTGCTTTTGAATTCTGGTTCTACTCATTTTCAGATCTTTCTGTCATGGTTGTTTCAGTTTCAGTGTCCTATGTATCATTATGTTGTTGGCTGTTTTCAATCATTGGATCGCAATTTCTCATAATGAATCTCAAGATCTCATGTCTATATATATAGGATCTGTTTTAGGGTTTTCATAGCTAACGTGTTAGACTTTTAACTAAGTAAAATAGTGTGAGCATCTCCACCTATGTGATAGCTCTTCTTCCCTTGGTATAATGTTTACAAATAGAACAAAGAAAATGAACAATAACTGAAAGGGAATTTTTGTTTTTAAACCTCCTTAACACACGAATTAATTACTGTAAATTTATCTCCATTGATTTTCAAAATTGTTCTTCTATGTATGAGTGTGGGTAGATTCGAGTTTCAGAACTACATGCCGTGTGGATCTCCACCGCATCAGCTTTACCAATTATTCAATTATGGTTCTTTTTCGTCCCTTTAATTTCTCTTTTCATCATTTTAAGCAATAAATTCCTTGTGAGTGGAAGACATTGATGGAGAAGTATAGTAAGTTGAAGCATATAGTGTGACAAAATATTCTGTAGAATAGATTCTATTTTATTGCTATCTTTTCTTTCTTTATAAAAGGAGATGTCTTTCTGCTGTCTTTTGAAAAAATTTCGAATCTCTCTTTAACTCTTTCTTTATTTTATCTTCTACTAAATATATTCCCTTGCCTCATGTGATCAAATTAATTCCAATATTAATAACAAAGGATTCTAAGTTAAGCATTTAGGTTAATCAAATCTTAATATATTAATTATCTTTCAGGATATATCCTAGTTATTTTCTAACATGCCATGTGTGTATTATTGTGTTTGCTAATGTATTAAAAATAAATATTCTTGTGTAGTCATTATTTAAAAATCACATGTTATTTATAATTGGTTGCACGTTTACATTTATTTTATATTAGCAATGTATTTAAGTTAAAATTTGGTATATATTATATTATAAATTAAAGAAAGTGAAAAACAAAAGGTAACTTTAATTGGGTCGGGTCATTTCACACAACAAAGAAACTCTTCTGCACGGAAAAGGTTAGCAAAAGAACAAAGAAACTTTAGGCATTTTGCTTATCCGAATAGGGTTTTTGCTGATCATCAATTGACTAATCGATTCCAGATAACAGTGTAATGAATTAGGTTTTTTCAGTTGATCCTTATGATATATTAAAATGATAATTTTATGCATGAGTTTTTATTTTTACTAATAGAGTATTATTCCATCTTTTACACCTAACTTTTTGATACTGAAGTTTTGATTTAACTGCAAAATGTAACATTTATCCATCGATCATCGAGACACAAGTTTTCATCTTCTAACTACTTGTTTGGTTAATTGATGCAATGGAAAAGGAAAAAATAAACATGTGGTTTCTGACAACCTTTTTGCATCGTTCTTTCTACCTTTCATTGTCTTCTTCCTTTTCTTTGGTACATAGTCTCAACTCTTGCTCAGAATTATTATTCTACTGCTGCTATGGTACACTGTATCCAAACCTGAATAAAGGGAGGGATGGTTATTAAGACAAAAAAAGAGCTCAAAGTGACTCAGCCTTTTTTTCTTTTTCTTGTCTGAAGTATAAAGATACTCCATTTCATCTCTTACCATGATAAAAATTTGTTTACCCAATAGACTATATAGTGATGTTCTTTTAACCAGTTTCTTGTTTTCAGAAATTAAAACAGCTTCTTCTTAATAAACCTATTCTTGAATTCCAATTTCTGCAGAACATTTTATTTAGACAAACATATATTTTCAAATTAATTTGATGAATTATCCAAGACCTTGACCACAAATTCAATGCATGGTGTTGTTTTGTTATAATAGGTGATGACTAAACAAGAAACATTAATTATAAAAATGAAGGTTTTGATTTCAGTAGTGGGTTGCAGGTGCGGAACACAGGGACAAAAGGAAAAGAACAAAAATTTTATATGTAGGTGGAACAGAAAGTGATGACTGGAAATGTAGGTTTTATGTGTATTGCCTGTTAAGTTGTTGGCAGAATCATGTCCCAATTTCACTTTCCCCACCACTTTTCTCCCACTAAGATGAGCAACCTTATTAATAATTAATCTCAGACGGGAGGATTTGGTACCAGGGTGGTTTAAAACTAGGTTGCCGGGATTTTGTTTTTGTTGCATTTACTTCTTATTCTTCTTTTTTTCTGCCTTGTAATCATGAACTAAACATCACCATAATTTGAATGTATCATATTAAAAAAATTGAATTACTCATTTGATCTTTATCCATGAATAAATTTGATTATTTACTCTCTATACTTAAAAATCATTCACATTAGTTTTTATACATTCAATGAAATATCATAATAATAATAATAATAAAAAAAAATATTTAAGCTCACCCACCTAGAAGTGTGTCGTGAAATATCATGAATTTACAGTTACTATATAAAAACATGTAAACTTAAATTTCAAATAATCCAAAATAGTAGAGCAAACAATAGAAAAAATAATTTATATATATTTTTCCATATATTTTTTCTTTAATTACATCAATTAATAAATATCAACGGATATATATATTGATAGGAAAATATTGTCAATAATTATTTTGTATTTATAGAAAATTATTGATAGATTGATTTTTTTTTTTTTAAATAAACTTACCGGTATTATTAGTTTTTTTCTTAAATAATTTATTGTTTTTTTTTAATAAATTTACCTTACAAAATATTCATATAATTCATCAAATAAGTATCGAGACTATCAACACAAAATATGAATTCTAACACAATAATATGATGTATTTTGACAAGCACATAAGAATAGCTCTGAAGTGCAATATATTTGTCTTTATTTTATTCAGAAGGGTTTTCACTAAAAAAATATTCATATTATCACCTTTATGCTATAAGAAGGAGTAGAGCATATATAAAAGGAATAGGTCTAAAACTACTTTAATAAAACCTATGACATTTCAGGCATTGCAACCATACCACTATACATTGTACAGGACCCTTCATGCATAAAAATCAATGTTTGTACATTTTTTTTAAATATTTTATTTCAAAAATAAATTTTTAATATAATTAACTATCATATATTATATCAAATCATAATATATTTAATCACTATATTATTTATATATATATATATATATAAATAAAAGTATTTTTTTATATCATATTTTATTATAATAAGAAGTTTCTTTATTAATTCATTTACCGACAAACTTATTAATATTACCCATACATCCTTATTGCATTAATTAATTTACTGATATATGGAAACATATTCGTCAATAAATTTGCACCATTATTTTCTTGTAATGGATTTGTAGAAAAGGAGATGCTATATCCATCAAAAAAACCAATCTGAAAATTTAAGATCAAAATTGTTAATTTATGGAGTCCAATTCAGAAATTAGGTCATGTTTTTCTTTTAGTTTAGCTTTGCGAAGGTAGAAGATTTCACAAAAGCCTTGGTAGTTGGTGAATGGAATTTGCATCCTGATTAGCTTAGATTTTTCTATGAGTAGAAGATTTTATCATAAAAATGCATACAAATTCTCATACACAAGTTTAACATAGAATTTTTGAAATTCCTCGAGAATATATGAGGTCAAAGATTTTGTTTTCCATTGTGGGTGGAGGTGTTACCATTTTAAGCAACATAAAAAAAACATTTTTGTTATTTTACTTGAGCCGCAGATCTTTATCTTAAAGATAAGTTACTAAATCAAATTTAGGTTGAAAGGGATAATTATGCTTTTCCTTCTTTCTAAGCTTATTTTTTATTTTATTTAAGTTGAAAAACTCATCTATAAATAAATAAATAGTTGATATGTTCATGAGATAATCTATTGATTAGAAAATCTTAATACAGATGATTTATTATTCAACAATTTAACTGATGGTTAATTGATTAAATTCATCATTTAATGATTAAATTCATCATTTAATGATTAAATTTTAACTATTTGCTTATAAACTAATTAATAACCAATTAATTTCGTTTTGAATACAGCTTTAATTTTCCTTTTTTAGATTTATCATTTAAATAAATTTCGATATCTAGTTTCTTAACAGTGATACTAAGAAATTTAGAAAGACATCTACCTCCTAAAACAACTTTAATTATTTTCTATACAAGTTTTATAATTAATTTTTTTATCTTAAAAAATATGTTGAAGGTCCTACGTTATCTAAAAATAAGATCAAATTAAAATTTATAAAGTTATAAAGTGGTGTAAACCTCATTTTATTGAGTCGATTTTATGAAAATGAGTTAGACTTAAATTCACAAATAATATGATATCAGAATCTATTTTAACAAGATTCTTGGAATGTTATCATACCATTCAAAATTTCTTAAGCTAATATTGAACCACTACTATTAGACCATCCATAAATTTTTAATTTCACATTAAGTTTGGGAACTCTCGACATGAGGACGGTGTATTAAAAATAAGATCGAATTAGAATTTATAAAATAATGTAAATTTTCCTTCATTAAACCGATTTTGTAAAAATGAGATAGGATTAAATCCATTATTAATAAAATAAATAACTAATAAATGTGGTACTATCATTATTAATAATAACAAGAGAGCTGCTAAACAAAATAGATGTAATATATGTATGATGCATTATATTAAATAGTTAGAAGAGAAGTTTATATATTAGGAAATATATAGACGTGAGAAGGAAAAAGGAAAAGGTATGTGTAAGGGTGATGGTGTTCATAAATGAGAACCAACCATGGGAAAGCGAAATTAGAGGATCCTTCTCATTACACCACAGAACCAGCCTCTCTTCTTTGTACCCAAAAAAGAAAAAAGTTAGCTTTCCCTCTCTCTCTCTATCTGCCACCCTCCTCCAGATTCAAAACCTAATTCTTTTGTAGTTGTTCTCTATCTCCCCAGGTTGGGAAGAGTGGGGGAGAGAGAGAGAACAATACCCTAACTGATATCCATTCCCATTCCAACCAACACCACCACCTCCATAACAACACCCTAAAGGCCTACATGCCTTTTTACCCTAAACCATCCATCTCCAATCTCCCATGCTTAACCTTTACCTCTCTCCTCCTCCAGTGGCCGCCACCAGAGCAGCCTCACCGCAATTCCATCATCTCCTCTCACAACCATCTTTTCAAGTAAAATTACATTATTTGGTGGGGTGAGATATATATATATATATATATACACACACCCTCTCTCTATATCAAACTGGGAATCAACAACAACAACAGACACACATATATATACATCAATGAGAAACCATTGATGGAAAAATAGATACATATATAGGTATATATGTATATATATGTAAGCACAAATACATATATAATACATACAAGAATATAAAACAAAAACAGAGCGATCCATGTTGCTCACGCATGCATTGCCACTCCTAAACTCAGTTTTCGACCTTATTACCGTAACCTTCATCTCGGGCCTTATAATCCTCTCGGTGTTATCCCTGAGCTTCATCTTCCACCTCCGTTTTAAATCGAAATCCATCACACATTTACAGAACTTCAACTCCCTTTGGACCGTGCGCTTCCTCCTTGTCTTGTTCATATTCCTGTGGTCCATCACCGAACTTCTCCGCTTACCTTTTTTTCGCAGAAAATACCTCTACCCTTTTCTACCCTCTTTCACCATTTCCCAACAAGCCAACCTCTGCAAAGTCCACATCGTACTTTCCCTCGGATTCTTCGAACCCGCCTTCCTCGTCACCCTCTTGTTCCTCCTCAATGCCTCCATTAAAAAGAAAACCCCTAATGATGCAGGGGCCATCACGTTCGTTTTCATCACGTGTCTCCCCATCGCCACGGTCCAAGCCTTGCTCATTTTCTTCTCGCCGTTTAAGAACCGTGTCCCCGTGGATACCTCCATGGTTTTCAATGACGGGTACGGCTTCGAGACTGTGCTTTGTGCCTATCCTTTCCTTTCCAGTGTGGTTTTCGCAGTGTTTGGCGTAGCGTACTCCACATGGTTTTTATTCTCCTGTTGGAGGGTTTTATCTCTTGTCATCAACAAAGGCCTTAGGGTGAGGATTTACGTGTTGGCATCCATGATTCTCGTGGCTCTTCCAATGCAGATTGTGACGTTGGGGTTCAGCGTGTTGTGGAGCCCCCATCAGGAAGTGTATGGCATCGTTTCACTTGTGGGGTTCCTTGGCGCTTTTTGTTGCGCCACCACTGGTGAAGGCATTCTTGTCATTAAGCCAATTTCCGATGCTTTGGACGCCGGAGGAGATCCTTGCATGTGGATCCCACGACTACCACGACTACCACCACCACAACATGCCGAAGGAGACGTCGTTCTTCGTTTAGAGGGAGGAACCATGTGAGGGTGAGAGTAATAAGGTAATTAACGAACAACATCATTCTACTCAAGAAATAATATTCATAATCTCTCAAATCCAAGATTTTGTGATGCTGTTCATTTTTCTTCTAGTGCATCGCGCAACACTCACAAGTTACATGTAAAGTTTATTTTAAAGGGAAACTTGTCTTTTTTTTCTATCTTTTTTCTTCTCATTCTGTAATTTCTTTTCTTTTTTTAGTTAAATGTTTATTTGTTTATTTATTCATTCATTTATTTATTTCGAGTTGTTGTGAACCTTAACTCGAGAATACAGATATCAATGAATATATTGAAAATTTGAAGTCTAAATAAATTGAATTATTGAAGTATTTTATTAAAATAGTTTGTCATATTAAAGTTTAAGCGAAATTTAAACTCGTATTAAACTCCACTATTTATATCCACATAGAAACATATTGATAAATCTATATTATTCCCACCGAACCCTGTACTAAGTAATATAAATAACAAAACTTTTACAGTTCAAACTTGAACCTTTATCATTTTATTTCCTGCTTGAAGAAATTTTCCATAGAAGAAAATTGAAAAAAAAAAATATAGCTATACATCAAATAAGCTTTTATCATACATAAAATATTCTTATAAAATAAGAAATATAAAAAAATAAGTATTTTTCTCAAACTAAAATTAGTTTATATATGTAAAAATCATCTCATTTAACTTTCATAAAATTTGTTATTTCAATTTAAGTATAAACAAGTATTAGCTTATGTAAAAAGATTATTTCATTTTTTATTTTTTTTCTCCTCTAAATACTTATTAAAAAAATTATCTAAATTATCCATTTGTTAAAGCTAAAATATTAATTTAAAACTAAAAAAATAGTTTACATTAGTATTTTTTCAATTTTGTTGTAATATTAGTTACCTATACAATTTTTAAAAAATTAAAAATTTCATTTTTAACATTGTAATAAAAACATAGCATAAATGAATAGATGATGAATACACAAAATAGATGAATACGAAAACATAGTATAAATGAAATACATGTGTATATAATAATAATAAATATGGGCAAATGACTTAAATGTTATTTTGTAAATTTGAAAATTTTAATTGGTAAGTATTTTTAAAAATTTTATCTTTTTATTTTTATTTTTTGTGTGAACTTTTTCTCTTTTTTCTTAAACCTTATTTGTTTATAGTTATAGTCTCAAATTAAATTCTTTCAAATTCACCTTTCTACAAAAAGGTGGCTTGTGTAGTAATGAGTTTTCTCTATTCCTTTTGCCATAATGGGCTTTTCATTTTGAAAAACGGTTTCATAATTGATGAGCTAAAATTGCTAAATTAACTCCGACCTCTATGATTTTTCTAGACTGGGCCGTCTGGAGTTTGCTCTCTCTGTGGCCCATCAGGGCCCAAGAGTTGGGTTTGCTTGATCATCTTTCTATTATGCCTCAGTGACAGAAAAAGAAGAAAAGGAATAAATATTATATCTGCTAGTTTTTATTCTTTTGATATTTTTATTTTCTCAATGATATTTACTGCTACGTATAAAGCAAAATTAAGGAGTTAGAGATGAAAATGATTTTTTTTTTTAATTTGAGAAATTAAAATAATTTTTATTAATTTTGGAGATTAAAAACATATTTATAAACTGCATTTTCGAAATGAAAATGAATTTTGAGAATAATGAAACAAATATTAGTGAGAAGCTTGAGAAAACCACCATCATTTTGTTTAATGAAAGTGAAAGTTATTGGATGCAGCTTCTCTAATACTTCACTCAGTTCTGTTGATATTTTTCTTTGTTTTCTTTGTTTTCCAGTTTTACCAAAAAAGAAACATCATTAAACTACTCTAAATTGAACTTAAAGCTCTCCAATGGAAAACCAAAGCTTGAGATTTTCATAGTTTTTGTCATATGAAGAAGATTACCTATTTTAGTAACTTCACAGTTATGGCAATAACAGAGTGCAGAGACCATATTTGCCCTTCATCATCTGGAAAAACCAAGTTCTCTTGTTTGTAATATTATTTTCTCAACAACAATATTTTTTTACATATTAGAATATATTTACAAATAATTAATATAAAATATATTTATTGGTAATAAGCACATATATATATATATATATATATAAGAGGTAAAACTAAATAATGTATAAATTCAATTTGAAACTACTTTAAATCATTTTTATTTTTTTACATATAAAACATGAATATATGACTTCAAACTCTAAACCTTACACACATTAATTCAATTTGAGTTGTAACAAATTATTTTTCTTAAATTAAAATTTTATATTACACTTAAATACTATTAATTATCTATTAAAATTTATATATTTATCATAATTTATATATAATTTTATTATATTTTTCTAATAATAATTATTCACATAATAATATCACCATCCTTCCTCATAACATTATTTGTTTTCATATCAAATACGATTATTACAATTTCAATATATATAGATTAATAAATTTCAAACTAAATTAAACATAACAACACATTACAATCACATACAAATTATTATATACTTTGTATACCAAAATTATATTTAATATACTTTCTATACCAAAATTATATTTATAAAAAGTTATAAGATAAACTCTTTAAAAATTTAACATTTACTTATATATTTAGATTATATTATTATAAATAAGTGTTTTTCACCTTTTGAATAATCTTTTGAATAATCTAGTTGATCTAATTTCAAGTAATTACTTGTTATAATAACTTTTATATATAAAATTAACATTAATAACTCTTCATTCAAAAATATATATAGGATAAACTTTTATCAACTTTTTCATCTTAGGATATATTTATCTACAAGATTAGGATTATCATTAAAATCTAAATATATTATAAAAATATCTTAAAAAATTTTATATATATAATACACATTATACCATACTTCAATTATAATACATCAATATTATTGGGAAACAATCACTTATGATGATACTTACTCATCACACCATCTGATAACATATATGTCACACAAATTATTCAACTTACAACATTAATTTCATATACTCCATTATTCACCTCATTTCTATACATATATGAATATACCGTTAAATCGTATAACACATTCTGGAAAAAGATGTGCCATCTGGAAAGTTCCCTCTCCTGCATTATCCAAACTCTCACTTCCTGTAATCATTCTGCTTTTGACAATAAAAGTGGCATTATTCATATTCAATCTGTAACATCTTCCCCCATTTTCTGGGATTATTCATCATGCCATTAGCTTTTATATTTAACCTTATCATATGCTCATTATTTAGCTATATATGTGTGTAGTTATGGTAATTAAACCTAAATTTAATATACATTTACCATCAAATAAATTAGTTATGTTAACTAATGTGTGACACACTCTAACTGATATTTTAATATGAAGTTTCTGATTGCATTATTATAAATATTTATGAAATGATGTTAATGGAAAAGTAAATAAGAAATAAATAAAGGTTTTAAGATTGTGGATTGAAGAAAAGAATTGTGAATGTTTGCTGAGACAATAATTATGCAACAAAATGTGGCATCACTTCCGCTTCTAAATTGGACTTTTCGTTTCCATCAACCTTTTAGGGGTCCCCTCATCAACATTTTACGCCCCCAAATTCAACCCCACTTTTTCAATTTTCCCTCCACCTTATTCCTCTCTTTTTTATTAATTATTATTTTATACAATTCTATCTCATCTTATCTATATTTCTATCCTTTTTAATTATTTATATAATTATTTTAATAAATTCAATTACACCTTCTCCATAACCTTAAATAGGTACAATAAATATATTTATTAAAAATAAATATATTAAAAAATTTTCATGAACTATATTATATAAATAAAATATAAATTTCATCTTCTAAATCGATTTTAAGAGTAAATTAAATCTAAATTGAGTAACCAAAATTATGATTCTTTAACATAATCACTTTCTACCATATACATAATAAATATTACTTATAATTAAACTAAAATTCCAGATTATATAATTAAATAATTATAAGATTAATAAATTTTAACTAAAGTAAGGTGTTTAGATAATATTATAAATAAATAACAATTAAACATGTATACATTACTTTTTATCAATTATAATAATATTTATTATGGATTCTTACTTCTTTTGTTTACTGGTTCATTGGTTCATGTAGTGCACACCAAGTTTTTTTATACTAAATCAAAATTTTAACCGAGTTATCTAAGATTAGATATTATAAAGAACATTAAACTTATACAAGTGATTGAAGGTTAGATTAGATTTTTTTAATGTTATATTATTTTTCATTTATTTAGTATATAAATAAATTTAGTTTGGGTTTCATTTTTTATTTTTTAGATGAAAATATATAAAATAAAATAAAAAATCATCCTATTAAATAAATAAAAAAGGTATAAGATTGACAGGTGTTATAACAATTATTAAATGCTTTTTAAGGAAGATTTGATGGCAAATATTTTGGAATACATTCTGTGTTTTATACGAAAGAGACCACGATTGACGCGTATTCTTCATTAAAAATTGGTTTTCTTTTATGCGGGGTATTGCGTCCTGTCACAACTCAAATCCCGTTATATACGAATTCCCGTTTTCAACGTACTTACAACCCAAACAAAAAGGTGTTACACCGTAACTTTTTTTTAATACATATATTTAATAACACTTTATTTTTATCTCACGTAATCTATAAAGATAATAAAACCCATTTTATAAATTAATGATAATGAAAAGCAACATCAATAACAGAGTTTCTAAATTCAAATCTGAAATTAAAAATTTATAAATTATTTTATAAGAATCTGAAAACGAAATTTTATGAATAGTTTATTTCAAAAATCTTATTAGAATAGACTAATAAACTTTAAGTTTAACTCAATCTCTTATAACTGATTTGATAAAATTATATTTATATCACTTTATTTATATATATATATATATTAGTTTGATTATATTTTTAAACAAAATTTTTAATAATATATTTTTCAAATATTTAAAATTCATTAGAAATCATCAACTTTAGTAGGTCTCATTTTTTAAGAGTCTCTTTCCCAAGTTTTGTATTTTTTAATACATTTTTTAACTAATAATAAAAAAAAAGTGTTTTTCAAAGAGTGGATTCGAAAATATATACTAACAACTTCTCTTATTCGATATTACTTTTAAAATTATAAAAGTAAAAAAAATTATCATAAAATTTATTTCTTTAATAACCTAATGAACCGATATTTGAATCTTCATTAAAATGTATGTTTGAATGTAGTAAAGAAATAAAACGAACCATGAAAGACGAAGAAAACCACCAATTCAATATACAAAATTATAATTTTTGAATTAGTGAAAGGATAAACTCGAAAAAAGTTTTAAAATTTTAAAAATATATATTCCAATAATAATAAAAATATTAATTTTATGTTATATTTAAAGGTTATAGTACAAATCATGTTTTTAAATTATCAAAAATTTTAAATTAAGCCTTTTTTTTTTTCAACATGTTAAATTAAGTCTTAAAAATATAATTACATAATATAATAAGAATTAGAATTGTTATTATAAATTTTAATATACATATTTTAATTTTATTTTAATGTTAAATTATCAAATAAATAAATATTTGTAAGCTAGACCAAATTTTTATGTCTGCCAAACTAACCTTTAAAAGAATTAACAAGTAAAAAAAAAAGTATATCTTTGATCAATTTTTTTAACCAAGGTTAGGCCGAATAAAATCTAACATATTTATATCTGATGATACCTATAATATCATAAAAAAAATTATTAATATAAATATAATTTTATATTAAAAATTAAAATATGTAATTTGAATATTTTATCCATTTAATAAATTAGACCTTTTCAATATTTTATATCCTTTTAGGTCAACTCAATATTCTATGGTTTATCCTTTAAAGATATACACTATTTCTTAACAGTTAGCCAAAAGAAAAAATTGTCAACTATATCATACTATCATTTTTATTTTTTTCTTGTATCTTTTATTCTATTTTTTAATCTTATTTCGATCATTTTTTGTTAAAAATAATATTATACCATAGTTTTACTGTATTGCATTTTAAAATGAAATTGATGTATAACTAAGTAACTACGGTGGTTAAAAAATAGTTTTTTAATAGAACTCGAAATTAAAATAGTAATTAACCTAAAAAAAAGCAGCAACATTTAAAACGCATTTCGAAACGATGTTATAAAAATGGTTTTTTCTTTTTCTCCTTTGGGAAGCGCTTACGATCGGGATAAGTACTTTAGAAAACGGGTTTCCAAAATAAATAAAACAGAATTAATGAATTTTGACCACTCTTATCTCTTTTGTATTCAGTTTCATCGAAAGGAAAGATTTTGAAAATTAAAAGAAAAACACGATGCGTTGATATGAGTGTTTTTTTATGAATTAAAAAGGAAAAAGTCAAGAGGGATTGGAAGTAGATAAAAAAAATAGGAAACGGAAAAAGAAAGTGAAACGGTTTAACAAGTTCGAAGGGTGACGTGTGGAAGAGCGTGGCTTCTTCGACAATATTGATGGATTCATGATTCAAATGCAAAGTCTTCGCTATAAACCAAGTCAATAGGATCATAAACTAACCATATTTGAAATGTGAATGTTAGTATTTATCATCACATCGTATTAATAATAATTTACAACTCTTGTGCGTGTTTCTTATCCTTCTTCAACTTCAATTTCAACTTCAAGTTCAAAGCAAATTGCATTCACAAATGCCAAATCTTGAAATTTCCAGCTGTGAATCAAATCAAATTTCAAAAACAAACAATCAAATCCCTTTTACTTTAATCACACAGAATATATCCTTACCTTGCCCTAACTAGCCACATGACCATCCAAGCAAATTTATTCACCTTCACTATCCCTTTCATCTAATCAAGAAAGAGATATATTACTCTCCTAAGCTTTGGGGTCCCTCTCTCTCTCTCTCTCTCTCTCTATCTCTCTCTAGATATTTAGCAGAAAAACAAATCTTTGTGTACACAGAAAGCAAACCCTAGAACCATCCAGGCCCACCACAACGCTCTCATTCACACATTCACATTCAAATCAATATTTTTTGTTACCCTCTCACACACATATATATATACACCTCTTTCTCACCCTTTTCAAAATCCTCTTCATTCTTATTTTCTGCATACGTTTCATTGTTATGTGGGTATACTTTTGTTCCCATTTATCATGAGCAACATCCCAAAATCTCTCACCGATTCTTCCCTCACCCTCTTCAACCTCGCCATATCTTCCTCTGATCCCTGGCCTTTTTCACTCGTTTTCTTATAACCCTCGTCAAATTAATCTCCCTAACGTGTATTAGTTCTCTCACTCCAGCAGCATAAACTCAAACTTTGCTTTTGGTTTTGGTTTTGGTTTTGGTCTTGGTTTTTTTGTTTCAGCTTTCTTGGGGTACGTAAGTTCTTTTCTTTCTCAACATGGGGATCCTCAGTGATCATCATAACAGTCCAAAACACCATCACCACCACCACCATCATTACCACATGAGCTTTCACTTGCACATTCCTCACCTCCACTTTCACCACCACCACCAAGAGAAGAAGGACCTGAAGGACATCCCAAAAGGGTGTTTGGCGATCATGGTTGGGCAAGGGGAGGAGCAACAGAGGTTTGTGGTTCCTGTGATGTACATGAACCACCCACTGTTCATGAAGTTGCTGAAAGAAGCTGAAGAGGAATACGGGTTCGAGCAGAAAGGCCCCATCACCATCCCATGCCACGTGGAGCACTTCCGCACCGTCCAAGGCATCATCGACAGGGAGAACTGTCTCCACCATCACCATGCTTGGTGCTTCAAAGTTTGATTCTGTCAATTAATTACTCTGCCAACATTAATTAAAACCATGTACATGTTTTTTCTTTTTTTGTTATTGTTTTCCGATTCTCCGCAACACCAGAATGTGGTGTTGGTTTAATGATGTGACAACGACGAAAAAATTGGTTCTTAATTTGCATAATTTTTGTTTTTGGTACATTTGTTTAATCGGTGGAAAATTAAATGAGAACTACATATCTGCACTTGATTTGTGATGATGTGATCGATGAGTATGTATCATTCTCTCATTCTTTGTTCTTTCAATGTCACGTCTAATGTGAATGAATTCAATTAAAGTAGATATATATAGATACCCTAATTATTACTTTTTATTAAAGAAAAAAGAAGAAACAGAAAGAGAAAGACAGAAAAGAAAGCATATAGCTGTTTGTTGGACGTAGGAAGCGTGAAAAACACGGTTGGAATAAGGAACAAAGATGAGTTAGCGTAGACTTTTTCTTTTTTTATATTCCTTCTTGAATTCTTTTTAGTAACTTAGAAAATCTGCGATCTGGTTTATTTATCTCAGAGTTTTTGTGGATGAGAGAGGACGTGGGTGAGAGGGCCCATGAACAAAATTTAAGGTCTTGCTTTTTAAGATATAATTATGTGGTTACTTTTTTTCTGTCATGTAATCAAGTATATGTAGTGGCTTACCTTTAGGTTGGTGGGGTTTTTACATATATGGTTTGTGATTAGGAGTTCCAAACCAAGTTTGGTGAACGGTTTTAGTCTAAAGAGATTTGGCGTGCACACTTCCCATTATTTCATCACAAAGTTGAACCAGAGCAAGGATTCTGATAGGACTATACAACATGATTTTCTCAGAACATAATTATGCAGTTCTTGTTATGGCATCACAAAGCAAAGTGTTGGACTTTCACATTCTATTATTCTTAATTGGGGTCAACAATCACAATGGTGATCATATTTGTTTCCTATGAATGTTGGCGATTTTGACTTTGAACAATTGAATCTTTCTTTTAAATTCGTTATTTTGTTTAATGCAAATCGGGTTTTGAGGTTGTGGGTATTCACCAATTGCTTTCAAAAGTCATCACATTTCGTTGGCTTTTTTAAAAGAAAAAAAAAATGAAATGTCTTTATTTGCTAAGAGCATAAGCCAGCCAGACATTTGTTCAGTGTTTCGTGGAAATTTTCTCCCCTTTTTGTCTCGTTCATACTTGCAAATAAAATGATTACACTTGTTACATGCTTGATAACTTTTTTAATGGGTTTAAAATCAAGTTACTTATCTCCTTGTCATCAATTTTTTTTTCTAATAATTAATAACTTTCACGTTAAGTAAGTGTGTGGTGCAAAATTAAAATAAACATCCTTGTATCATTATTGAACTGAAGAATTCGATGACAATGATGTAAGGAATAAAGGAATATTTGATCAAAATTTTGTCTTTCTAAAATATAAAGAGTTAAAGGAATATTTCATGAAAGCTGTGTCTTTCTAAATAAAAAGAGCGTTTTAAAATATAGATTTAGGTTTTAATTATTATTGTAATCTGTTTTATGAAGTGCACACTTTACATTACAGAGATGGTTAAAATACAAAACTATATCAAGTGGTAGGGATTAAACTAATGATAAAAGATTTGGATAAACTATGTGAGGTCATACATCATTCGAAACTCTTTACCACTAATGTTTCTGAATAACTCTATCTTTTATAACGTTCATAAAAAAATAAAATTTAGAGATCCCATAATTTCCCTATATTTATATTTTATTATAACATCAACCAACCATTATATCAGTCTTTATCTAGAAAATCAAAATCTAGAAACTTGTAATGAGTAATTTATTTTAATGATAAATTTCTAGTAGAAAAGAGAGATAATTTATGAAAAAGTATTATATTATTTTTCATTTATGATTGGCACCATATAAACCTACCCAAATTAGTTGCTGTCTGGCATCTCTCGTGAACATTTATTCAAGCAGTCTGCATCCATCTTTGTTGGCCAATTCCTATCTGGGTTAGTGCCTTTACTGCAATTAACACCTTTTTACTTGTTCAGAAGGTAATACATCCAGCATTGGACAACCAATTTTCTCCCTCATCAACTTGGCAAGTTCTTCATCCTTTTTTCTATATTCTTCTTTCTTAATCAATGATGACGTAACATTATTAGTTATCACAAACCAGACCCAGTCACACTTGCTATATGGACAAACATTGGTTGGGTAGGTGTTAACTTCCAATTCTTTAATGCTCAAGTCTCTATCTTTACGGGGTTCCCAAATTCCTAACTCATTTTTTGTTTTTGTTCATATTCTTTGTTCCTCGGCTTATGTAATAAACGAGTCTCAATAATGTAATAGCTGCATAATAATTTTAGTCTTTTTTTCTCGTCATTCTACAAGTACTAAAACCAGAAATGTACATCGTTTTAAACGAGGATTAAGACCAAATGCAGAATATTTCACAAGCCATGGAAGAAATTGACCCAAGTTCACCGTCGTATTTCTCTACCTTAATCTTCAAAAACAAAGTGCGACATGGTTACCATCCAATGAAGTTGACCCAAATAGATGCGTCTTTAATATTCACACGAAATCTTACAAGAAAGCAAGTGTGGCATTTTGGCTCACAAGTAAAATAGGAGATTTTTGCTTTGCACCGCAAATCACATGAGGAACAAAACAATATGTTAGCTCTGTTTTTCCATTATACTCCCCAAAAACCCCCCCAAAAAATTGCTTAGACCCTTCGTACCATTTTCCTTTCAATTCAAAATAAAGAAAGAAAAAAGACACAAACTAATTTCAACAAATATTATGATAATAATAATAATAACAATAATAATAATAATAATAATAATCAAATCTCCCTTTTGGTTATACTAGCTGTCGGTGTCTTGTATTTGAACTACGCATTGTGACACCATGCAAAAACTTTGTATATCCGACCAAGCTGAGTTTTCCATCAGATTTTCTGATCCAATCACCCATTAAAGAGTAAGCGGATGGACCCAAATTCATCTCCTGAAAACATTATCAAAAGGTTAGTGGGTTATCAAACAACTAAAAAGGCAGAATTCACCCAAGAATGTGCAAACCTGAGCCAACTCCTCAACAGAAATTACTCGGTTTCCTGTCTCCTCAAAATATTCGAAAGCTGTGGTAGCAATTCTATCCCATTCTTGATGAACTTCCAGCTGGTATACACTGATAGAAGCAGCGCAAAACTCTTCGAAGTCCATTTTTTTATAGGAGAGCGCCTCCATCTTGTTTCAAGAAAACAGCATTTCAGATTTTTCATATAATAAATGTGAGCAAATAAAACAGTTCACTTTCACAAGAAATAAAACAGATATTATTATGAATAATGGTGACACTGATCAAGACGGAAAGATTGATTTTGCTGTGTCAAAGTTATTCAATTATACATTCCTTCCTGCCACCTATTTTCTTTAATGAGCAGGAAGTTCTGGTATACGATAGATTGGGATCAAAGTGGCTACTAAAATATTATAGTTGAAAGATCAGGAAGTAAAATAAATACTTCTAAATCACAAATCAAAGAATACTCACCAGATTTAAAATTTCAGGGACCCTTGATTCCTTCATGGCATCAGTTGCATTTTTCATGAGAGCCTGTATTTTTATTTTATATTTCAGTTTAGATATTTGAAACAACAGCAAATAAAACCAATAACAGAGTTTAAACAACTATAAAAGACTAACCTAAGGCTGATTAATTTAATGTAGCTAACAGAAGAGTATAACATATATACATCTTATACAGTTAACAGATAATAACAATGTATATCATAATTTAAGAATATACAAACACACCTTAATGTCAAAGAGGGAATAAAATTGCAAAAACCATGAACTTACAACTCTAAAATTATCAAGCGAAATGTAGCCATCTTTAGGCTCCAAGAGATTAAACTGTGCTCTAAGGTAGATTAGATCATCTTCCGTCAACGCTTTCGCGAGTGCCTGCATTAATATAAGGAAAAGTAAGACAAAAAACATTGCTCTTGTCCTATTGTCCCGTACCCCCACTAAATGAGGGGAGGATATAATAGGCATTTGTTCTAATGACATCATAACAGGTGACTGACTACCTTCAATGCTGCACGTCTCAAAGGTGAGGCACGCACATATGCCTTTACTGACTTGTAAATCAAAATATCCAAAGGAATGGGATTTTTTTCATTTCTCAACCATGGGTGAGCTGCAAAATATATAGGAAACTCTCTATTAGCAAGAATCATGCAATAATATCTAGGAATGTGAGAGAAAATTTCAATGACAAGCAATATCTTATGTAGTAAAACAAGCTCTGGCAAAAAATTCAAACGAAACATACCTAAAGCTTGAGCAGCAGTCATCCTTTTCCTGTGATCCTTGTTCAGAAGTCTCTTCACAAAGTCTTTAGCTTCCGGTGATATTGACGGCCAAGGTGAATCATCAAAGTTAGGATTCGCTCGTAACACAGACCGGAAAATTCCTGATTCAGTGCGTGCCCAAAATGGTCTACTTCCACATAACAATATGTACGATATAACCCCAATACTCCACAAGTCTCCTTCAACACTGTAAGATCTATGGAGCACTTCAGGTGCAACATAGTAGGCACTGCCAACAATATCATTGAGGCGTTGTTCTGCATATTCATTAAAAGTCAGTGCAGGTAGTGAAAAAATCAATAAGAGGATACTACTCTGATTCTAAAGCAATAAATAATAACTATTTAATTCGAACACTGGAGGTTCATCTAAACAAGGAAATTCGTGAAATAAAAAATTAGGCTAACAAACTTGTACAATTATAGAAGAGCTTTTAACAAGGAAAGTTCTATGCACTGGTTGGAAAGAATCAATCTATTCTTAATATGTTTCTAGTAAATATTCCCCTTGCCTCTATGCCAAACTAGAATCAATAAAATCAGCACGAATATAAAATGGGGGAGAAAATAATAATGATTTTAAATGGAATTAAGAATGTGCTTCATAAGAGTAAAAATGGGAAGGTAGAAAATGTGAATGAATATAGGACCATAAGAAATGTTGGAGTGAAGATTGACAAAGCAATTTGAGATGATATAAGTTTAGAGACATCCCACATTTTCATCTCTCTGTTTTCAAAAGGACACCTTTTCACTCCTGCAAAGCAGTGATATCTATGCCACATATTAAAGTTAAAAACTGGAGTGTACATTCTCAACGTGCAGGTCAGAGCAGTATATCATAGGTAATGAATGTCTTTTCAAGGGCTTGCACCAAGCAGGAGCTCCCATAAAGATAGCAGAAGCAGAATAATATGAAATTCTGAAAGACTATATCAAATTATGTATTCAAAGTAGAGGTTTGTTTAATAGCTGCCTTCCTTCAACCACAATCAAAAAATTTGATCATCACGACGTGTGTAAACAAGACATTGCTTACTTACAAATTCAGTGATCAAAATATTAAATTTCATGCTCTCCATTTAAATAAAAAGTTACGGAGAGGAGTTCAACCTAAGCAGCCAAATAACATTACAAAAATCAGAAGTCATAAAGCCCTATATACATGTACATGCCAACCACATGAACATGTTCCTTTAGATTTTGAAGTACATGGCCTTTTCTGGGAGTTTGCACAATTTAACAAAATTGAGAAGTGCTTGGTTTCTCCTATAATTCTTCATAACTTACCCAGCATAAAATGAATAATTATTTTGGAAAGATTAAACTAACAGTTAGTTGGTACTATAAATAACTCCAAAAAGAAGTAAGATCAAATGGGTATAGTTACTGAACTTAACTCATCTACGTTTCTTAAGACTAAAATAATATTGTGCCTTTGATGGTAATTTGATTTTATATGTAAGAGTAATTTTACTTTTATACCATCCAACAATCAGTTCTTTTAAAGCTAGTTTTGAAATATCATTCCCAAGCACACATTAGTTATTTAACATCAATTAGACAGATGGATTATATGATATATCTAAACCAGTAATATTTTTAAGGCAGTGAAAAACAATATTGGTCAGTCATCAAAATTGCTCAAGTTAAGAGAAAAACTAGCTTTGTACAGAATATGGTCATAAATTTGGAGAACAAATCCGACTAAAGAACTAGTATCTCTGATTATATGATCTAAATTCTATTTCCACAATAAAACTTACACAGAGAGAAAGCTATATATCGTTCAAATTGTCTACATCAAGCAAATGCCATTTAAAAATATTACTCTCAAGGAATTACAAATTGTATCATGCACATGAAATTAAGATCTTTATCAGTTATTTCAAGCACATGAAATCAGGCCTGATGAGTACTTAATTACAAGTGTTGAAATTTAATTTTAGATGCCTATTTCAAATTAATGACTGATGTTGTGATATGATAAAATATCACTATTCCTTCATCGTAGTATCAATATCTCACAAAGTGTTAACCATAATGCACAAATTCTTATGATAATTGATTACTTGGTTATTCTCCAGCAGATTAAATGAGTTAATTTGACCATGCCAGTTAACTATTTACAAAAGAAGATTGACAAGAAACTATATAAGAGAATCTGAGCAACTTAGATAGTACTTGAGACTGACTATAGTAGGTTGAATTTAGCCATGTTACCTGGCCTAACAAAATCAGATAGCCCAAAATCAATGACTTTCATCACAGCATCCTCATCTTTTGAGACAAATAGAAAATTCTGCAAAGTAATAAAATTTAGAGTGGTGGCTATAAAAACATAAAATAGCTCATTGAAAAGTACAATCAAATAATTATGAGTAGTTCAAGCTTCACAATGCCATACCTCTGGTTTTAGATCGCGGTGAACAACTCCTTGAAGATGACAAAATGCAACTACATCTAGAATTTGTACAAGAATAGCTTTGGCATCATCCTCTGGGTATCTCCCACCTCTTTAACAAATATATAATATCAAAACAATTATATTCATGTTATTCAAAACCAAACTTCTATAAGGAAAGTACGGACAGACAAAAAAAACCTACAGATAGTAAAAATGACAAACAGCCTTTCAATTTTACCTATCTAGAATTCTGTCAAGTAATTCACCACCCTCACACAACCTGACAACAACAACAAAATCCCATTGCATCAGAATAAATGTCTAATTCAACATTTTAAGGTATCTACCTGTACAAACCAGCTATGAAATCAGCTCATATTATGAGCAATATGATGAATTCTTTTATAACCAATAACTTAAAAAAAAATGTATTCATATAAATCAAGCAGTGAACAAAATATGAATAAAGTCCTAGCAGGAAATATAAGAATGTTGGGAAATAATTGTTTCTAACATACTCCATAACAATGTAGACATTGTTGACATCCTCAAATGCATCATAAAACTTGACCAAATTCTTATGCCCAGATAAAGCCTTCAACATTTTCACCTCCCTCCGTACATCTTCAATTGCTATCGCTGAAGTCATCTGCCATGTATAAATCAGTTAATTACAATAACCACGACTATCAAACATAAATTACAAGAAGTGATTAGCAAAAGCTTGAAAAATGAGTCTTAATTCATGTTGATGAATGGCATAAAACAAGCTACAGAACTATGACCACAACATCACAATACATGATACTCCCACACCAATTAATATTTACTCTCAAACTCCAATTTGATTGTTTGGAAGAATAATAAAAAGATGCAGAAGTATGGAATCAGCTTTTTCCATCCTCTTCCTACAAACATCTGCTGCAAGAGGCCAAGCACCTCAAATAAAAGTTTTAAATCAACTGATGCTCATAGGGCTTGGACTAAAGGAAAATTTCTTATAACATCCATCCTTAGTTAATAAGCTTCTGTTTCTTCCCGTTGTCCAGGCTCTCAATTTTCTTCTTCATCTTCTTTTGCTTTTAAGCATATCTTCTATCCTCCAATTTGGCTCATAATGGTGGAAGAAAAACAATAAATAACCAGAATCACTATATGGGTTCTTTAATCTGCACTTAAGCACCGATATGTTTACACATGATCTAGCTGAGAAAAATAAAATGATTTTTATCAAACACACAAGTTACTTTGGCGACTAGGTCTTGTGCATATCACCTGCTCTATCCTTGTGATTTGGAACCTCTACCGTTTGGACCACAACCTAATGGTCACTGATAGAACAAATGTAGAACATCTCTATACGAGTCATAGTCCACACGTACAGAATAACTTGTACAAAAGCCACATTGTAAACAACTTGTCCACACTACAGACGTCTCAAACTCATCTTTTGCTTACTTGTGTCATAACACAACCATTTCAGCCACCTTTTCTCAAGACTTTTTGTAATGCTCTCAAGAAACCAAAAAGAAATAGAGGTAAAGCACCAGTTACAAACCAACATCATTTGTCATCGCTTTTCACCACAATTTACCGTATGTTTGTTTCTGCACCCGATATGCACGTTAAATGTTAAAATCGCATCAATCGGGTGAAATAATGTAGAAGCTTGGAGTTGTAGTTTCGCTCTGACGCACTCCCAAGTAATCGAAACACGAGCCAAAGCACAACCAATCACGCGCTTAAGCGACCAACTGACAACGAATTTCCATTCCACACTTCGAAATCTCATCAATTCTCCCATAAAACAAGTCTCCAAGGCATTTTCCTTTCTGATCCCAGCACTAACTTAGAAAATAACAATAACAAAGTTATTTTAATACCACAAACCAGAAAGCAGCAACCTTGATCACCTCCAACAAAACCATTGGGAATTCCGGTGCCCAGCTACCACCACCTCAACAGGCTCCAATTCCATAGCACTATCAGTATATCCACACAGAACATATTTTACACACGAAGGAAAATTGAAACAAATGATGCAAAATCAGTACCATAAAACGACTTTCCCAAGAAGCAGACCTAACTCCTAAATTGAGTTTCCAAATCCAAAAAAAAAGAGCAATCAGTCAATACTAATCACGCCCTACATGAAATTCCAGTCCCATAACAAGGATGCAAGACAGTCAGAAACTGATCCTGAATTGACCAATAGTCAACGTACACCATCTCCAACTCCAACTCCAAGTAAACAAAGAAAAACATCATACGATCTTCACAATCATAAAAAAGCAAAATCACAAAAACACAACAAACCCTCTCACCTTAGCTTTGGATATGATTTTCACAGCAACGGATTGTCCTTTAAGGTCACCCTTCTTCCCTTTAGCCCAACATGTGTGACCGAAATGCCCTCGACCCACTTCCTTCCCCAACTCGAACTTTGCCCCAAAATTCTTCCCATAACCGAAGCTCTTATCCAGCGACCTCTCTCCCTCGCCGCCACCTTCCCCTTGCTCCTCCGGTATGGGCCCCTCCTTCGGCTTCGCCTTCCCCTGCCGCCGCAACAGCGCCGCCATGATCGGCTTCGCCGGCGAGGGAGGCGGAAGCGGCCACCGGAACTTCCTCCCTGGCGTCTTCGCCGGCGAAGGCGCCACGCCGGGCGGGAGAGGGCTCGGGAAGGGGCTGGTGGAAAACGAGTGCGCGGGCGTGTTCCTCCCCGGCGTTGCGGCAGAGAGCGAGCTCCCCGACGCCGGCGGCGGAGACTGCGGCGCATAATGCGGCGTCTTGGGGCGGTGATCGGCGGGCACCGTCTCGTTGTTGACGGCTATATTTTTGCTGCAGCAATGCCCCATGGCCGCCTAGCGACGGTGATCGGCGAAGTCAACAAGAAAGAGAGTGTAACGACGTCGCCGGAGAAAATTGACACTGTAGAGAGAGAAGAGGTGAAGGAGTAAAAGTAGAAGCAGGACCAAAGAAGAAAGAAAGAAAGAAAGAAAGGAAGAAAGAGAAAGGGAAAGTGTTAAATTTGTAAGGTGAGAGAAAGAAAGAGAGAGAAAGAGAAAAAGATTAATTTAAGATTAATACGACACAGTCCAACTGTATTCATTTATGTGTGAAAGTAAATTGCTTCCTTCGTTGGTTGGATCTTTCAGACACCTTCATCCCCCATCTCTTGTTTTTCCATTTTCAACACTTTCTCTTAATCTTTTAATCTTTTCAAATCAATCATTTAATTTCAAACTTCAACTTCATGTTTTCTTCAACAATCAAACATTTTTTTTACATAATTCTTTAAAGATAATAATAACAAATTGTTAATTCTTTAATGGTAATATAAAATATTCTTTCAAATTAATTAATGCTTTAGCATTTACAAACGTACTGAGTGATGTTTCATTTGGTTAATTTGTGTAAAAGAAAAAACTTTAAATTGATTTAGTAGGAAACAGAGAGAACAGTTTAAACCGTTTTGAATGTTTGTGTTTTGTTTTAAACGTAGAAATAGTTGGCAAAGAATGAGAGGTTAAGTATGGTTTTTATGTCAATAGCCTCGGAAGACGGGCGAATATACCAGAATTTTTCAATGAAATAAAACCTCTTCTATTTATTATTCGGTGTTGAAATATGCAAACATTTTCTCATGACAACACCAAAACATTGACGCTATGTGCTTAGGATCTAAACCTTTTGTTCAATTCTTGTTTTGTTTTGGTCACTCTTTTTTCTTGGGTCTTTACCTCTTTTGTTAGGACAGATGGATAGTGGAGCATTCAAATTTGGGTTTGTTGTTGTTGAACTACATTTATTGTAATATTCAAGGGGGAGAAGACACTTGTATTGGATGCAATAATCTTTTCTTTTCATCGTCAAATCAAAATTTGCAAAGCATTTCAGGAACATATCTACCTTTTGGGCAAATTTTCAACTCAAAGTTTTGATGAATGTTGGAAGTAACGTACTGGTACCAAGTACCATTAATGGTAGTGCTACAAATTCAAGTTTTCGAAATTAGTGTTTTAATGTTATCACATTTCTGAAGGGTTTTCGGTTTCTTTTAGGTTAATTTTAAGCACATGCTGTTTTATTTAATTTATGTACACATCATTTAATTTTCTCAATGGTTTCGTGTGCTTACTCATTCTATATCTAATTTCTATGGTCTACGGGTTTGACCGATACATATTTTTCTTTTTTCTGGAACACAAAATATTGTCACCTCCATTGGAGTTGACTAAAATGTCTCTCCAAATTACGTTAGCTTCTAATTGGACCTTTTCTATGTTAGTTTACTTTTATAAAAAAATATTTTCTTTTTATAATTTTTTTCCAATTTATCTATTTTTTAGAAATGAATTAATGTTGTTATTTTCGTTAAAATTAGTTAAAAATATACAATGTGATGTTGACATTATTTATTGACATGGTAATGATACGGTATTAATATTTTTAATTTTAATTATATTGATATAAGTGAAATGTATACATTAATATTAATAAATATAATTATGTTAGCAAATATGATATCTGAGTTATTTTTTTATTTAAAATAAAACTGTTTAATAGTATGGGATAATATTAAATCATTTTAAAGAAATATAATATAATTGATGTCATAAATGACAACTTTGTGGACTTAGTCATAGCCACTTATGATTTAAGAAATGTCTAATAATAATTTTAGAATAAATATAAAAGAAATTAATAAATATATATAATGACAAAACTATTCGTTTAGTCTTGTGACATCAACACGTAATCATTACATACATATGTAATATATAAAAATACTATTAATTACAAGGGATGAATGAATCTTATAAAAAAATTATTTTTCATAAATGATATAAAATATTGTAACCATTTCATTTATATCATTTGATTGTTTGTTACAAAACCATGTCTTATGATGGACCACTAAACTTATGTTTCTGCTAAAATCTTTCTAAACTTTAAGTAATTTAAATCAAAATATTCCAATTCCAATTTGTTAAACTGAAATACTTCTTTTGAATAAAAGGTGAGAATGAAAATAGATCATGTCACTCACACCTTTTAGACTTAATCAATATTTGGTTTGGGTTAAATAAAAAGATAATGTAATAAACAATGAGATATGTTATTAACGTGAGAAATAAAACTCATAAATGTAAATTAATAAATTATATTTAAATGGTGAAAATTAAAATATAAATTCTATAATCTTAAATTTATATTTTTTTTAGAATAACTTTGAATTTTTAAGAAAGAAAAAAAAATTAAATGAATTTGTTCATAAGTTAATGATTCATTATTGATGGACTTGAGAATATCTACATTGTTTACATTTTCTAAACACTTATTTTGAAAAATAAATTTTAGATAGTAAAATAATGGTGAATAGCTTAAAATTGTTCTAGTAATTAGTTTTTAAAATAAAAATAAAATAAATAAAAAAACTAGGAAATGGTTACTTAAATATTGCCTCGAGAAAGTTAGAATGTTAAGTTCAATTTTTTTTTATGTAATACACCAAATTATGTAAATAAATATAAATAGACTTTTGTTTGGATTATTATTATATTAATTTTTTACCTTAATAGTTTGACATTATATATTTATTAATTTATTTAAAAGTAGTTAACTAATTAACTTGCGTACTATAAATTCAGGCTCATAAATATACTTACATATATATATCATACTTATATGATAAATTATTTACATATTATCTAAATATTTCTCCCTAAACATTTATAAAAGAAAAAGAAAATAACTATATTTTTCTATTTTTTTTGGTAAGTTAGACTAACCTTAAATAAATCCACTTAAAAAAAAATAGATAGAATTTTAATAAAGTTGGGATGAATATCTTAATTTTAAATTAAGAGAAAAATTTAATTTATTTAACCTTTCACCATCTTTCAATAGGTTAAAACCTACCTCATAAATCTTAACATAACTTATTTTCATCCTAGTTTTAAAGAGTTATCTTTCTCAACAACCCATAATCTCCTTTATTAAATTTATACTTTTAAATATATTTTAATTGTCTTAAATACTATTATTAGAATTTAGTTAATCGCGTTTTCAATTCAATTTTAAATTTCGACACAGCATATTAATCAATAAACATTGTGATTGTGTGTTTTAATTAATTTATTTTTCGTAATCTCCTCGCAATAAAAAGTCTAATATGATAATATCCTAAATTTATTCTTATTCAATACAATAATTATTTATTGTATTTCTTATGGATTTGTCCTTTTATTTTAAATCCAAATTAAACGAGAAAATACGTATAATGTAAGTTTTGTTATGAACTCATTTTAATTAATTTCTTAAATTGAAAGTCTTACTCTCTCTTTTTTTTCTCTTTTTTTTTGTCACTCGAACTAGTCTGTGTTGGTGGGCAAAATATAAAATTGATGAAGGAGATGAGAAAATTTGAAATATTTTTTTTTTGCATTGACAAAAGATTAACGAAATTAAAAAACAATTAATACAAATTTTAATTTAGTAGATGGAGTAGTTGTTGGTCAGAGATGTGGTCTATGAAACAGTAATAGTACTAAAGAACTCAGAAAATTTAGGCATGGCATTACAACTGAGTTGACTCAGACGAGTCACCTTTATTAGGCTTCACAATTTATTTATTTATTTGTACATTAGTATAAACTATATTAATTTATATTATTTTACTAATGGAAGAAAATTTGATATAACCTAATTACGCTATTTAATTAATTAATTAATACTGCACTCAAGGGGAAAACGCGTTTGAAAAAACAAACGCGCTTTCGGTGGAATAAAGCAACATGGAAACGTAAGCATGACGCACACTATGAATAAATAAATGAGGAATCAAAATACTGTGTTAGTCACTTAGTCAATACAATTAAACTTGTCATAATAAATGTTTTTAATCATTAAATTTTGCATAATTTTTGTTTTATATTTAAACACTGGTAAATAATAGTAATACACTAGTATTAATTTTGGAAAAATAATAATAATAATAATAAAAATGTTGATATATATATTTACATTTTTTTTTAACATACCAACATCACATCTATAAAATATTAAATATATTATATTTATATTAAATGCACATTATTAGTACACTATATTTGGATTTATTATATACCACCGAATATACGAAAAATATCTAAAAAAATTAAATTTAAGAATTTTTTTTTTACAAAAGAATAGAATTGAGTGATGTGTATAAATGTAAATAATATTTTATAATGTAGTATCTTAAAAAATACTACACATTTAACATTATTAATAAAAACTTATACAAATATCATTCACTTTTATAATTGAAATATGGTAATAGATTTTTTTTTTAATTACTAGTTAAGGATGGTTGTTTATAATCCATCCTATTTTATTGACTCATATGAAGATGAAAAATAATTTTAATCTTCAAAAATTAAATTTAACATATTTTAAGAACAAGTTCAATTATATTTTACATCGTTTTAACGATGTCTTATGAAATATATACTTAAATATATTATTAAAAAAATTTAGAGACTGAATTAGTGTTTTCAAGTTAATAAAATTAGTTAGAGACTAAATTAGAATCTTGCTTTTATAAATGGTTAAATCCTTAATTGTTAATTTTTAAGACTAATATGAAGACTAACTTGGAAATCATTCCAATGATTGGTTATATTGAAACTGTTTCAGTGACTGACTATTTAAAAATTGACTCGGTGATTGATTAATTAAAAACCAACTTAATAATCTATTATTTAAAAAATAATTCAGCTATTTATTATTTAAAAACTAAAACAGTGATTAATTATGTAAAAATTAATTCAGTGACTTATTATATAGAAACTATAATGACTGTGTAATAATAAAATTAGTGAATATTTTTAAAGAATAAAAACATGTTAAAAAAATAAGTGTCTAGATAGTGAACATTTAGTAGGTAATTTATCTTTGATTGCTTTATACATCACATCATTTTTAGATTTAAAATCAATAGATATAACATAAAATCACAAAGTTCTTGTCTTTAAATTTAACAATGTTAAAACATGGTAATATCTTCTACGTAAACTAGGTCTCATGACCGAAGGAAACTACTACTTATATAAATTAAATAAAAAATCTTTTTATTAAATATTAGTGTTTGTGTCTAAAACTATATTTTTATTATTTACATGAAATACAAATTCTAAAAATATCAAGACTATTATATATATATATATATATATATATATATATTACAACAATTATATATATAAAAAAAAAAACTTTACTTTCAACAAGATTATAAATTTGTAAATTTTTTTCATTTATATGTTTTTATCAATTTGGATTTTTAATTTATATTGAGTTATAACATATTTTTAATTCTATAACATACCCCATCACAAACATTCTCATTACCATATTAATTCATTAAAATTGAATTCAATTCATCAAAATATTCTTCGCGAATATTTTAATAGATTAATTTTAATTTTTAATCCATTAATTTAAAATTATCAATATTTGAAATCAATACTTATCTTGTTTTCTAATTATCAGATCGTAAATGGATTTTAAGAATTTTTTTACCTTCAAAATTTTTTTGTTATTATTTTTTATACTAACATAACAAAAGTGAATATATATATATATATATATATATATACACTGATAAAAAAAACTTATAACTCAATCCACTCAATGATAAATATATCGATTTCTCACTATATGATATTTTTGTATATACAAGTATAATACTATTGCAATTTAGATACCTCGTCTACATCTTTAAATTTCCATATATACATTAAAAGTATACCAAATAGTATAATGTGTTAACTGTCTAGCTTACAATCACATATCAAACCAATCTTATTAATATTAATCAATGTCATTTTTATTTCCATTAAAACTCTCTCTCATCTCAATTTCCTTAACATCATTGTCAATATCACAATTTATTAGTACCATTATCATCATAATACCTTGACATCATTGTCATTACAATACCTTAGCACCATTGTCATCATAATTTCTTATTATCATTGTCATCACAAATCTTGGTGACCTTAGTCATAACTCATAATATTCATATAATCATCATTAATCTCATTTCGTAATCCATCACAAATCATAATATATAACTTTCAATAGTTTAGTACAATTCAACTTCACATTATATTTCACAAATTTCACAATTATATAGAATTCACAATTCAATACTAAAACAATTTCACATCATCATCTACTATATTATACAAGTATTTAGCTTCAATAATTGGCCACAATCTCATATTCATAACATAAAATACCAAATATCACCACACGTAATCAACAATTCAATTATATAATATTTATTTCATCATTTTTCATCATAATCCACATAAATAAAATCTTTTAATTCAATTTAGAACATAATAGTATATTTTCACTCAAACGAAAATAATCCCAAAAGTAGTAAAATTGTTTTTGCTCCCTTAACAAGATAACCTTTACTCACAACAAATTTCATATCTCGAATTATACACATTATTTTTGCATAAAACAAAAGTTTTTAGATAGTTAACATATAGGGATACAACTTTGATGAAATTTTTTTTTCTAAATTCATAACGAAAACATGTTAAAATGAGATTGTAATCTAAAAGTGAAATAATTTTCTGACAACACGGCTTTTAATCACTAAAAAGTTCATACATTATTTTTTTGTGAAATTAATGTCATTAGTTAGTTAACATTTAGGGATACAACTATAACGAAGATCAATTTTTAAAATTCGTAACAAAAACATGTGTTGACATCCAATTTCGTCCGAAAAATAAAAAAAAATCAGAAAAAAATAATACAAATATATATACTTTTTTTTTTCTTTTATTATTTATTTATTTATTATTATTTAATTATTATTAAAAAATAAAAAATAAAAGATAATGTTTTGAATAAAGAAAAAGAGAATTATAAAGTTAGAGATCACTAAAAATAAAATAGGAATAATTTTTTTAGAAATGATTTTTTTTTATTTACTTATTTTATTTTATTATTATGTATTTATCTATTTTCTTAAAATAAATTAAATAAATAAATAAAAAGAAAAGAAAGAGAAAAAAGAGACCCATATAAAAAATAAAGTGTATAAAAAAAAAGGGAGACCCAAACCGAATGAACCCGTGACCCAAAGAAAATTAACTTAATTTTTTAACCTAAAGGGAAGGGGATATGTAATAAAAGGGGGTGACTGTTGTAAATATGGAGGGAAAAAAAAAGGAAAAGAAGAGGGGCGTCATTTTTTGTTGGAGAAAAGGAGGCATAAGGAGAACTAGAGGTAATTCTTAATTCAAGGTTTTGTTGTATTATTTCTTAAAAAAAAAAAGGTAAGTTTCTTTAAGGTGGAATTCTTCCGATTCCCCAACAAAGGGTGGTGCCGCCGCACGCGTGGCCGTCCTTTGGCTGGGAGGGCAGAAGTCACCTCTATTCTTCCAAAAACATAAATCACATTGAAATCCTGATAACCCAAAAAGCCTGTAGTTTCACACGGGTGTTCTTTACTCATTGGGGATTATTTACGTTCGCCGGTCCCCAGTGAGTAAAGAACACCCGTGTGAAGCTACGAGCTTTTTGGGTAATCAGGATTTCAGTGTGATTTATGTTTTTGGAAAAATAGTGGTGACTTCTGCCCTCCTAGCCAAAGGACGGCCACGCGTGCGGCAGCACCACCCTTGCTTGGGGAATCAGAAGAATTTCACCTTAAAGAAACTTACCCTTTTTTTTTTAAGAAATAATTTCTTTTTTAAACATTCAATGCAGGACCTACTACAACAACCAACATAAATAATACAACAAAACCTTGAATGAAGAATTACCTCTAGTTATGCCTCTTTTTCTCCAACAAAAAATGACACCTCCTCCTCCTTTCCTTTTTTTTTTCCTCCATATTTACAGCAACCCCCTTTTATTACATATCCCCTTCTCCTTAGGTTCAAAAATTAGATTAATTCTCTTTGGGCCACGGGTTCATTGGATTTGGGTCTCCCTTTTTTTTATACACTTCATTTTTTATTTTGGTCCCTTTTTTTCTCTTTCTTTTCATTTTATTTATTTATTTATTTTATTTCAAGAAAATAGATAAATACATAATAATAAAATAAAATAAGTAAATAAAAATAATTATTTCTAAAAAAATTATTCCTATCTTATTTTTATTGATCTTTAATTTTATAAATCTCTCTTTTCTTATTTAAAATATTATCTTTTATTTTTTTTATTTTTAATGATAGTTAAATAATAATAATAAAAAAAAATAATAAAAGAAAAAAAAGTATATATATATATATATTTGTATTATTTTCTTTTTTTATGATTTTTTTTTTATCTTCCAAACGAAATTGAGTATTAACAACATGTTACATTAATCTCGAACCAAAATAAATTAATATAATATAATTTTCACAATTAATTTATTATTTTACTTAATCCATAGTTTGACATATAATAGTCATTTCATCAATAATTTATAATATAAAGAAAATTCTAAATATTAGATATTATTAAACTAAAAGATTATAATAATTAAAAAAAATTATAACAATAAATTTATAAATTACATATAATTATAATTGATTTTGTTTATATTAATTTATTTATATTATTTTATTCTTTTGGTTTTATTGGTACTTATGTCTTGACATAAAAGCAAATTATGCAAGAGGTAAAACTAAGGGATGATTGTTGTTTTGAAATGAAATAAATTTTATATTTTTTAAATTTTTTTATTAAATTCTATATAATATAAATTGAGATAATAATTTTATTTAATACAAAAATTTTAATTAGATTGTCCACTTTGATCTTTCGTTATGTTATACAAAATTACACCGTGAAAAGTTATTTTAGAAATGTTAATTTAAAGTCTGTATGGTACATATTTATATGGAAATTCATGTTTGGATAAAATTTGAAAATTACTTTTTTATGATTAAATTATTGAAAAGTCGTATAAAAATTAAAGGATTTAAATATCTAAATTAAATATAATTACAAATAAAAAATACATTTTTTCTCGTATTAATGAAATTCTATTCTATTCCACTTTTTTGTTGTAATATTTTATTAATTCTATCCATAAAAAATGTTTACAAAATAGAGAACATTATATCTTATAAAAAAATGTTATTAATAGGCTCTTTCTGAATACAAAATTTATTATTGAATAAAATCAATTAAAAGATTAATTTCTCAATTTAATTATTTTAAATAAATTTAACTAATAGTAAGTATGTGTCAAAGAATGTATTGTTTTTGTTAGTACTCTTCTACATTAGAGGAATAGAACGTGCTTTAATTAGAAATTAGGAGGGTGTTTCTGATATTTTGAAATGTAAAAAAAATATTGGAGGTGTAGTAAATAAAAAGGGGTTTACAAATAATGTAGGATCCACTGCATTCATAAAATGGGCTACAGAGGAAAACAAGAGCATGTGAAGAGCCCAAAAGCAAAAGGAGAAAACGAACAAAAAAAAGAGTGAGAAAGAAAGTAGGATCCACGCGTTCGCGGGAAGCGTAAGGCGAAGAGAGAGATGACATCCACTGAGTGAGAATGCCTTATAAATGGCGTTTACGCCGTGCCGGTCGAAATTTGTCACCCAATCATCTTCTCACTTTCTCTTCCTCACTCACTCACCACTCTCCTTCTCTCTCTTCTCATTCAACTCCCAAACCCTTCCCCAATCCCAGTACCCAGCTCTCCTTCTTCTCCCCTTCCCAATTCCGGTTATCTCAATTTCTTCAATTCTAGGGTTAGGGATTTCCTCCTCTTTTCATTCCACCTTTTTCCTTCCCCTACACTGACTCTCCCTCGCTCCACTCCCTGCTGACGTGGGCGCACCGTCGCCGCTTCTCGCTCCATGGAGGCCACGGCCGCCGTTGCCGCTGCCGCCACTTCCGCCGCCGTGCGTGGCGCCTCGCTCCAGATGCCGCCTCCCTCCCGCAAAGAGTGGCGCGCTGTCGCCGAGCATCACCATTCCGCGCGGAACCCCGACGACGAGGTACTTTTTTGGCGTGTAAACACTTCGCATTGTCTCATTCTGCTGTTCGGAATCATGGGCGATGTGCGTTTTGAAAGTTTAGTGTTTTAATTTGTTAGCGATCAAGAGAACGAGAGGATTAGTTTCTTTTTGGTCTGATTTTTAGTTTAGGTTCACGACATTTGTTAGTTCTTACCTCACCAAATTGGGATTAGGGTTTAATAATGTTGTTTGACGCGAGTCTGTTATTTTCATATCGTTTAATAAGTTTAGGCGTTCGTCGGCTTTCAATATCTTGTTAAAGTAAACCTCAAGGCATACGAAGCATTTTTTGTTTTTGCCGAGATGAGCAGACTTGTTTCTTTCGATTACGATTTAGTTAGTGGCTTTTATAGGAAGGGTGGTTTAATAAAGCTGTAAAAAAACTATGAGCTCCAGCCACGTGAACAATAAGTCAATGTTACTTACAATGTGCCCACTTGATGTTAAAGTTACGGCCTACTGGGTATAAACTCTTGCTTTGATGAACAGACTTAAGATTTTTGACATCTAAGTATTCAATTTTGATTGGCCATCTTTATATTGATGGATGTGGCTCTTAAAAAAAATTATTGTTATTTGTTTGGTTGATAATGGACATATGCTGATTTACAGGAGTTAGACAATGCTAAACTAGGGCAATCAGACGAGAGAACCATATATGAGGTAAGGTGATGGTATGAGAATCGCCTTTTAGTTTTAAGGAGTTAAGAACCTGAAGATGATTTTGTCCTGATTTTCAAGGTGCAGCAAGGAAGAGAGCCCCTTGATATTGATTTTTGTTCAACACTAGATGGAACACCAGAAAATGATATTTTGAAGCAACAGCTTCATACTATTGTCAGACGGAGACAGGAACTACTGCAATTGGAGATTGATCTAAAGGCTCAAGTGATTGCTAGAAATGAGATAATAGACATGCGAAACAACTTTGATGCTCAGCTCAAGGACCATGTTAATAGTGCCAGCAAGCTTCAGGTGTAAATTCAGTCATTTATGTGTATTTGGACTCCTTTGAGCTGATCTATCCCATCATGAAAAAAGAAACAGGATTTTCTCATTTTTTGCTAGAACTACATGGTTTTACTTTTATTTGCGCCCTTTCATGTTATTGTGACGATAGTTTGGTGCATCAGAAGCTGCTTATATTATTAATTATTACCAATAGCTAGATGGGTCATTTCATACTTAAAATATCTGTTTTAACTTACATTATTCTCTAAAACTTGTTTAAATGATTTTCCAGGAGCAACTTTGTGAAAGGGAGCGTACATTTCATGACCTTGAAAGGAAAATTGAAGAGAAAGACAGAGAGCTGCATGCTATTAAATTAGACAATGAAGCAGTCTGTTGAATTTCTACTATACTTCTCTTATTTTTATGTTTTGCTGGATGTTAATTTGGGTGTATTTGTTATAAAGTATATGTGCTAATCTATTCAAATATCATGTTAGGCCTGGGCTAAACAAGACCTTCTCCGTGAGCAAAACAAAGAACTTGCAACATTCAGGTTTTTTCTATTGCCTAAATTACAGGATGTTTAGGTTTTGTTTTGGCCTTCTTTACATAAGGGTTTATTTCTTTTCAGAATGGAGCGTGATCATTCAGAAGCTGAAAGAGCTCAGCATATAAAACAAATACATGATCTACAAGAACATATTCAAGAAAAAGATAGGCAGCTTATTGAGTTGCAGGAACAAGTATGGAGTCTTTATTTGTATAATCATTTGTTTTTGAGTATTTTATTTTATTTGGTTTATGTGGGTTCATTTGGCCTATAATGAGTTAATGATGATTCTTTATTTCAGCATAGGGTTGCTCAAGAGACCATTATGTTTAAAGATGAGCAGTTAAGAGAGGCCCAAGCATGGATAGCTCGTGTTCGCGAGATGGATGTTTTCCAATCAACAACAAACCAAACATTACAAGCTGAATTGCGAGAACGCACCGAGCAATACAATCAGCTTTGGATGGGTTTCCAGAGACAGGTTGATCTGCCTAATTTTTTTTGCTCCACGAATTAATTTTTGTTTGTTTTTGTACACAAACATTGTGTGTGGTGGCATCACTTTCAGTTGTGCCCAAAGAAATCATATTCACCATAATTTATTGTTGTGATTTGGTTTTGCCCCTTAATAGTGTATGTAAACTTTTGGTTTTATGGCTTTAGTTTGCAGAGATGGAAAGAGTTCATTTGCATACTATTCAACAGCTACAGATTGAACTGGCTGATGCAAGAGAGAGGAGTGGAACTTACAATGATGATTCAAGAATGTCCCAAATGAAGTCAAAAAATAATGCAACTCAATTTGGACATGAAAACGGAAGTCAATTTGATTTAAATGGAAGCAATGCTTCGGGTGGAAATAATGGTCTCCTTCCAAATGAAAACACTGACAATGGTGCACCATTTGCATCTACTGGAAATGCATCAATCCAGGTTGGGTACTTTTTTCATAGAAATAACTAACATTGGATGTTTGTAGACCCTGTCAATGCTAACCATGTTTATGTCAGCATTTCATGTTTTCAATTATTACGATTTATATTTGGTAATATTCTTGAATTGTGCCAGAGCTGCTAGAAGGACCTTGAACGAAATTACTCATTTTGATAACTTTTAATGATAACTGGTTTATTTTTACGATCTTTAGAAACCTTTATGTTTTATTAATAGGTTTTTTTAATCATGGTTTGCTAAGTTTAGATGCTATTTTGTAATTTCTTTCTTTAGTTGCCTTTGTTTAAAACTAACTTAATTTAATATTCGGTGATAGAATTACTATTATTTTGGTTGTTGACTTGTGAACATATTGTTATATAATATATATTGGTTCTGTGTAGGATGTCTTTAATTCTGAACGTTTTAAATCTGTTTTCCATGATTATTCTGATTATTTAACTTCAGATAGTTTGCAAAACTATCTAACTGAAGTTCCACTATTTATTCCCCAGAGTTGTTTATTGAGATGAGATATAAACTAGTTTTTTTTTTTTTGGTATGTTAGGTTTTGGTATCTTTTAATCAGAACATTTGAATATATAGTGTTACTTGAAAAAAAATTCATGCTGAATATTTGAAGGATTTGAGTATATAATGTGTTTTTTATATTTTGTAGCGACTAGCTAGCTAAAATTTAGGTCTAATTACATGTATTTCTTTGCTAGAATAGTGATCTTGTTTTATTTGTTGGATCCGATCTTCCCTTTTCATTTGTATTAGACGTGGAGGTTGATGGTGCTTGTGAATGATATTGGATCACAAGAAAGAAAGGGAGGGTGTGTTTTGCTTTGTATTGTGTTAGTGACTTGATAGTATTGTGATGGTTACCAATATAATTGACTGAAAGTTAATCTATTAATGAGTGTTTTGGTTTGAAGAACTGGGATTGATCTAATTCATAAATATCAATATTTTAGTTGCCAAAGATACAATTGTTGAGGAGGTAGTGGTGCTTGACTGAGTGCACAATGCTTGAAAGTTATAAGATCTAATTGATTCCTTTAGTGTGAATGTACATGGATGCATATACTGGTGCCGTCTTGGTTAAAATGAGAATTTAACTTTATGAAACCAGTTTCTGCTCTGTTTATATGAAGATAGTGTGACAGTTGTCATGACTGGATTATACAACAAATATCTTATCCCTTTTGTATTTTTTTGTTCCAGGCTGAACATGTTCCTGGTGTCCCTATTACTCCATCGTCTCTACTTGTCCAACCTTCGTACCTCCCACATGGCCAAGTAACTGCATTGCATCCATTTGTTATGCACCAACAAGGAGTGCCCAATTCTGTTGCATCACATGTTCCTCAATCGCATGTTGGACATTTTCATCCAGTGCCCTCAATGTCACCTGTGCAGCAGTGGCAGAGTCAACAGGTATTGGAAGAAACCAATATTTAAGCTCTTTGTATTGCTATCTGTATTACAACTGTATCTTATAATTGTTTCTTCAGTCTGTGTCGGAGGGTTCACAAGTATCCATACATGAACATCCTTCGCCATCTCAGACTGATCAGAATTTGATGCGATCAGACGCCAAGTTTAGTTATGAAATGTCTGTTAATGGACAAACACTTCATAGAGATTATCTGGATGCTCACATTCAGCAAGGCGAGGGGGCACAAACTGTGATTTCTTCAGTTACCACTGAAACCCCGGTTAATGATTGTTATTCACTTTTTTTGTTATTTCCCTCGAGACTTTGGTAAAATACTGATGATAATTCTTTGAATTTCTCTTAAGGTTCTTCAGTCAGTTGATAAGAGTCAACTTGTCGCTTCCCAGCAAGATCAAAGCATGCAACAAATTTCTTCACAGTTCTCTGATGCATTACGATTAAACTCTTTTGAACCAAATGGTGAAATTAAGGTTTGTCCCAAGTTTCAACTTTGATTGCATGTCTGATCTTTTTGTTGTTTTGCAATGCTTCAAGGTTAGTTTGATTACTAAGTCGCATCTGATTTTGTTTGGTCAAATGATATTTACTAGGAATAGAAGTAATGCCTATTTGTTTTCCATTTTAATTGTAGATATTTTTAGTTGCATGGACCAACTAAAATTACATGGTGGTTTCTAAAAGTACATGTTTTGAAAAGCACAATGTGATAAAATCATTTATTTTAACCTACTAAAAATTCAAATGTGGATACATTCTGATTCATTTTGAAGACAAACACTTATAAGGTTTTCCATGTAATAAGTTGTTTTTGAGATATTTACAAATCACTTCATTTTTTTTATGTTTTAAACAAGAGTGCTGAATTGTAAGCACTTGAAGAAAGCTATCTGAAAATTTTCTCTGATCTGGCCCCTCTTATCGCTGATAAGATAAAAGCTAACAGTTTCCCTTCTCCAAGAGCAGAGTATATCAAAGAGTGCTGAATAGAAAGCGCTTAAGAAACTAATCTAAAATTGCCTTTGATCTGGTTCCTGTTACAGATGAAACGATAAAGGCTAACATTTTGTTTCCTTCATCCAGGAGCAGAATTCTGTGGTATTATCTAATGATGGACCTGATGACCAAGTTTTATTGGTGGAGCAAACAACTTCTGCTGCGAATGCATCCCCGGTGAAAAGCCAGTCAGTTAATCATAATGAAATGATTCAGAACAATTCTACTGATTCTGTCTTGTCTGATGTGTTCACCTCTTCTGGGTCGACAGCTTCGACAACAATTACAAAGACATCAGAGACTGTTCTCCTTGATGAAAAATCATTATTAGCCTGTATTGTTCGTACTATTCCGGCTGGTGGTCGAATTCGAATAAGTTCAACAGTTAGTAAACTTTAAATGTCAACTATCAGTTATTGCAATAAGAGACTTTTTTTCCCTGACTAACCTGATGTAACTTGTGTAATGTTTCAAACACAGCTCCCTAACCGGCTGGGCAAGATGCTTGCACCTTTACATTGGCATGATTACAAAAAGAAGTATGGGAAGCTGGATGATTTTGTGGCTAGCCATCCTGAAGTAAGCTTTTTTATTTCAATATGAATGTCTAGACCTCAAATTAATGCATACAATAAGATATATATGATTAGGCAGTATTTTTGACGAACTATATTAGAAGCAGTTGGATGAGATAATTTGATAGGAACCACTCATCCATCAAAAACTCAGTCAACTCTACTTGTCAAAAGTTCTGGATATTTAGCAACTTTTTTGGAATTATCTGCATGTACAAGTTTGTATTGTTTACTGACTATGGATTTGTATCACGGTCCTGACAGTTTTTCTTCCATTTAATATTTTCAGTTATTTTTTATTGAGGATGACTATATTCAGCTCCGAGAAGGTGCACAGAAAATGGTTGCTGCAACTGCAGCAGTTGCCAAAGTTGCAGCAGCAGCTGCTGCATCACCTCCTTATTCTTCATATATATCCACTGTGGCAGTTACACCAATGGCACAGTCTCATCGCATGAAAAAAGTTCCTTCAATTGATTCCAAAAATATCAAAAATGACAAAACACTTCAAGAATTTGCAGTCATCTCTTCAAATTTGGGGGATGATCCTCTAAAATTGTCAGTTATGCAGCATCAACAATCTAATGGTGCATGCTTCAGTGTTGCTGGAGGTCTTTCAAATGTCAAAATTTTGAGTAAAACTAAGGATACTCGGGAAACGGATGGCCCTGAAAGTAGGGTTGTCCAGTCTTCTGTACAATTATCAGTTGGCAATGGGGGCAGTGCCCAAATTTCTGGCTCAGCAAATGGGAGGCTAGTCTCAAGCTTTAGTTCTAAACAGCAGAGCAGGTATGACTCTAGATCGACTGTTGAACATTAATATATGTTATGATGTGGTTTGTTTATGATGAGAGAAGTTGTAGTGACTGCTGTTTTGACAGGGCAACTGGTGCTGTGTACCCGTCTCGGAGATAGTGTGAGTCTTCTTTCTGGTTACATTTCCTTTAAATTTCCATATACGTGTAAAATATGCCATTGTCTGCTTCGGTTTGGAATGGATGAATTAGTATTATTTATTTTTTCTTTATTGCTCATTAAATCTGATTTGTTGGAATAAACTACTGCATATGTCCTCTCTTTTAGCCCCATGACCTGGGCCACTGTTACTTAAATTTAAATATTTTGTGTTGTCCGCCAAATTTATCAAGTAATTAATTTATTTGAAGTCCTTGTGATAAATATTTCTTCTGATTCTTAATATGCGACTTTTAATTTTGAGTTACACAACAAAACATTAATTTTCATAATTTATAATAAATTTGTTAATTTTTTTTCTATGCTATCTTTACCATTTTGACATTCTCATTCTACCAAAAATCACTTACAACAATTTATCTTCTTTCTATTATAAAGTGTCGATTTATAAGGGTATAATTGATAAAAACAAATTGTTTAAAATATCGACAATTAGAAAGAAACCGATGGAGTATTAATTTAAGGTTATTATTTATTTTGTATATATGCATTTGTCTGCATCCATATGCAGAGATGCACCGGCGCAGGATTGTTTCATCGAGGAATGCATTTTGTATAAGGGGTGTTTGATTCGTACTTACTGTCGATAATGTATCATCATTACATTCGAGTTTCCTTGCCGGAGACCGATTATAGTATGATTTCCAATTTATACTGTTGCGAAGATATAACAGAATGTTTGCAGATTACGAGTTTACTATGTTCCGATTCATTTCAATTACATGTATGTTGGGTGACTTGAGCTATACTGCGATGCATGAAGTCATAATTTCATTTACTGTTGAATTGACAGGGAGCATGGATGGGCTTGTAGATTATCCTGTCTCACCAGATGCGGATGAAAACATACAAGACATATTTATGGGGTTTGTGGGAGAATGTTTTTTGACGCATTGACGGAGTAATCTTTTTGCCCTGGCCAAATTATGGTTTAAAGTTGCCGGTGCCATCTCCATTTTCTGTAGTAATTTATTATTCTCCCTGCTGTTACAATTCAGTGTGCTTTCATTAATGTGGGCCTTTTGCTGTGGTATTCTTGCATACATTGCACTCAACTGCCATTTTTTGGTGAATGCTTGAAAGATTAATCAACATAGTTAACCTTCTTAGTTTGTCCATTCCATATCTGTCTAACAAGATCCCAGGTTGGATTCAACACCCATCCAATCTGACGGTTGCGTGGTACGAGCTTTATCATTAGAGTTTGTTGGCAAATAAGGGATATCTGAACATTTCTTCAAAATTAAATTATGTTAAAAAACACTTACTAGTAAAAATCACTAAACTATGTTCTAAAATTATCAATTTTAATTGCCTTAGTAGAGGTTTTAAATTGTTGAAAAATTAGATTCCAAACAAGAACTGTAAGAATGATCAAAAGTATATTTGGTTGAATAACTCTATCTATGGAGTGCTTGTTTCACATATTTAATGTATGGTTTATATAAAATATTTTATCTTTGCAAAATAGTCTCAATAATCCTTTTTATGTTATGTTTTGTCTGTGTAAAATTTAAATATTGTATTTTTAGTTCAAGCTTTTAATTCCTTGAATTAAAAGAAGGAGAAAATGATAAGGGAGTAATAAATGTAGAGTTTTATTATCGTCACGTCAAATTTTAAGATTTTTATAATGTAAAAATAATGTTAATTATATAAAATTTTATCAGATTTTTATACAACAAATTAGGTTTTATCATAATTAATACATTAGTATTTAGAAGGTAAAAAAATTATATTTAAACTTTACATAGATAAAATTAATATAAATTTTCTTATAAGATTATTTTAATAAATAAGATATTTTTTCAGAATAGAAATATTTTATTTAAATAAAGTTATAAATAATTATTATGTCATTTATATTAATTTTTTAATATCATTAAAAAATTGGATAAAAAATATATTATTTATTTTATAATAATTAAAAATATATTTTAACCTATTAAAATTAAACTCAATTTTAATTGTAATGTAAATTTATTTTAATTAAAAAATTAATATTTTATCTTTTTTGTGAAGTTGTGAAAAATATAGTTAAAAATTATTTTTGAAAACTACTACTTTTTGAGAGAGCTATCTTAAAAAAAATGAAAGTTTTTAAGAATTTATTTATTTTCCACATGCCTTTTAACATTTTAAGATCATGTTTAATTTTCTACTTACCATTTTCTCCAACTTTAAATCTTACACCATAAAGTTTCTCCAACTTTAAATCTTACACCATAAAGTTAAGTAAGTACAGGGAATACAACATCATGGTAATGTTCTATATCTGATGTGTTTTGAGAGATTCTACCTATTATTTCATTCTTTTCTGGTTCAACTATATATAAGTTAGAAACACAATGAATACAAAGTGGAACATGTTTCAAAAGCTTACAAAATATATTTTAAAATTGATTTATTGTTTATGATGAGATTACTTGAGTTCTAAACTTTCAAGTCCATAAAGACAAAGATAGTGGTTTAAAGCAATGTTTATTTGGGCAAAATAATCCATGCATGTTTAAACATTATTTAAGCACTTAACCTTTTACACATGTCACATAAACACTTACTATAACATATATGATGTTGTGTTACAAAACAATGAAGACTTATAATAGAACTAACTTGCATAACATTACACATTTAATACTATTTTTCATTTTATTGAATTCAAGAACAAAAATAATAACATATGTATCCAAACATGCTTAATTACATAGATATTAGATATTGGATGATAGGGGCATCAACATGTGACTTTAAAATAAATGTAACTTTTAAAACAAAGGTATTTAACTAGTTAACTATTAAGAATGGTACTATAAACACATTGATGACATTATTTTTAAATTTAAAAAGATTCACTGTGCACCCATTTCGTTTTCTTTTGCACACCGTAAAATATCTCATTAAATATTAGTAAATAGAAAATAAAATTATAATTAAAATATTTTTCAAGTTTCTTTCATGTATTGCATATTTTTTATTATAAATAAAGATTGAATTTGTATTGCAAGCACATTGATATCCTGGTTTACACACCAAATAATTGACAGTAATATTTCCTGAAAATTAACTCCCTAGAATTGAATTTTCAATGAAAAAAAAGCATGCCTAGATATTAATATTTTGGTGGGAAAAGAAACACCAACAATGTGAAAAAATTAGCAGTTAATTCTACAAAAGATAAAATGCATTTTTGGTTTTTATATCATTTTGTTCAATATGATAGTCACTGTCTGTAAAAGTATGACTAAAAACTATGTAGAAACAAATGTTCTTGGTGTTGTGTTCCCAGTATTTCACCAGTAGATCCAGACAGTGATTTTCCTAAGACCAGCCAGGACCAGAATCTGAGCCTGTTTGGTTGCTTGATGGTGTATCTGGAAGATTACTGAGTCTGGTTTGAGAGACCTGATATAACCCACTATTTGCACCAGGAAAGTTAACCATTGGTCCAGGGATAGGTTGTTGCTGGTAGAGGAAAAGTGGCAGCCTATAGTTTTGCTCATTCAGCTGCAAAGGCAACTTTGAAGTAGAAATATCAGGTTGATGTTGAGACATTGCCAGATGCTGATGCTGTTGCAGCTGTTGCTGATCAGTTATTTCAAAGGGTAAGTTCAACTGAGAGAGATCTGGTTGTAGCTGAGACATTGCAACTTGGGGTTGCTGCATGCATTGCCCCGGTTGCATAATAGTCTGGGATGAGACCTGCACAGTTTTCACATATCAGAAAAAATTATAAAAATCTTTACAAATAATGATGGATGTAACAACCTGAGAAGGGGTCGGTGCCTGAGATCCGGCGTCAGCAAGTTTGGCCAGATAAGTTAAGTTATGCTGAAGCTTGGCTTGACATCTGTATCAGAATATCCAGTAATATTTATTCATAAGACAGTGCACCAATTTAATTGGTAATAACATGAATATGTAAAAAACCATAAAAAAAATTTAGAAGGAAACTGCAGAAAGATAGATGTACTCCAAGAGATACAAAATCAGATATAATACTATCTTAGAATCACTCCCAACAATAAAAAAATTAAGAAAAAAAATAATTTGGGACCACATTGTATCATTATCAGATGTAAATTTATAAATACTTTATCACAATAGTAAAAGAATGAGAATCTTGAATATTTACAGCCGCTTTCTATTTATAAAACAATTGATATCAAAATATATATAATGTTTTAAACATTTGAAAATCAGATTATGTATATGATTCTTAAGATAAATAGAAATAATGAAAGAAAATACAATCCTCCATTATACAAGACCTTACCACATACAGGCACGCATTCCATATGCTCAAGTTTAACAGCTTATCAAAACACCCAAGTTTAAGATATTTACTCATACATGGATAAAATTCAATATTAGCAGCCGTTTGGGTTTGGGCTATTTTAGTTTTCATGTGATTTCTTTATATTTTATAGTCCTCTCACACTTAACATATTTAACCAGATGAAACCAAATATCTACGCCACTGCCGTGAATAGATAACGAACAAAGAAAGCATGGTCCAAAGAGAAAAAAAACATGTCATTCTATAATCATAGATTTTGTAACCAAATTGTGTTATTATACAATATTATCAATTGCATATCATGCATATGGCAAATTTCCGCCAAATCATATTGCATATAGCGTAATGAACAAAGTGTAGAAGTCACCTAACAGTTGAAATATATTGTATATATCAATTATATATGTATAAAAAATTAAGTGTGCAAATAAAAAATAATATCTATAGAAATTAGCATATGATTAAGTTAAAAGTTCAATTGGCTCGAGACTCGCTCAAACCATAGACACACATAATGGCCACAATAGCAGACAGAGTTGCAAAGTCGCTGATCCAAGGAATTCTGCAAAGCAATAGCCTTGTAGCACTGCTAAAGGGCTACATATTATCAATTAAATATCCCTGTTTGAGTTGTTATGTAATTAATGGAGTATAATACTTGGAGGTCCTAGCTTTTCAAAGGTAAGCATATCTTGCAATTTGTCAAATGAGAAACAGTTTCACTAATGCAAATAATACTTGTCATAAAAAATGAAATACAGTTTCAGGTGTAGAACAACTAAACAGGGACTATATGTTTATGTGAAGTAGAAGGCTTCCATGCTAACTGCCATATAGGACTAAATGTTTTGCAAGAGGAAAAAGTGTAAAGGAAAAATGAAAGTGCAACTAACATTAACTACCAAGAAGCAACCATAAAGAAACAAAAACTAAATGCAAGTTAATAGTTTTGGCTACTAACTGTGCTATTTCAGCAAACTTTCCCAGGTTTTGATATTCCAATATTGCCAAGATCAGTTCCTTATTCTCCTCCAAGTACTGCACCAAGCATAAGAATTTGTGTATATGAGAAAAACTGCCATAGATACTTTAGCGATCATGCTTCAATTAAAGGTACAAACCAAGCATTTTTACCTAATTTCGAGCATTCATCAAACTTCTGAACAAAAATATACATTCACATAGCAAAATGCATTATGCATATCTAATAAACCTCCACACGCCCTATATTTCTTTGCAAAAATTCATGCCCCCATGCTACCAAAGAGGAATATACATGGCATGAATGAATTCAATATACCAATATTACAAGGCACAGAAACGTTATTTCCTATGGAAGAAACAAAATTAACGTTGTGACATTCATTCGATACAAAAAAGGCAAAAAAAATTACAAAAGCTGAAAACCAGATCAATAACTTAGGGCACAAGGAAAAACAAAGAGTAGAGCCCAAAACACATTTTGTGCCATTAACTAGGCATGAATTGGACAAGCAGAAGGCACAACATCAAAAGGTGACATTTTTATGAAAACCCAACAGAAACGTAGACGCAGAGAAAATCTAGACGGTTAAAACAAAGGAATGTGAGAGAGAGCGGTAATGAAACAGAGAAATGAGTGAAGAAAAAAAGTTGGCACCTTTTGAATCTGTTCAGTGGTGAGGGCAGAGACATTAAGCAATGAAGGATCAGTGTTGAACATTTTCTTGTTTCTTCTTCACAATAAGAGACCAAGAAACAGAATCCAACACAAAACCCTAGCCCTTTATTTTCTCCACAAATCACCCTTCCAAGTTCAAATGTGCAGTGTTCGCTGTTCTTTTTTGTTTTGGTTTAAATATAAGCTACGCTTTACCTTTTCATGCATTTTGGTTTTTAGTGAATAATTCTTAGTAAATAGTAATAAATCACATTTATTGTTTTCAGTCAGTTTCCTTTATATTTCACATCTATCTTTTTTATTCTTACAATTCCTTTTATTTTAAAATTTAAATTTAAAAAGAAAAAACATCATAATACAATATTCTTTAAAAAAAATCACATATCAAAAGTGAAAAGTGTGTATTTTGAAAATATTTATATCATACCTATTTTAAAATTTAAACTGAAATCTACTAATAACACTACTTTCTTTGTTATTACAATTTAAGAAATTGTTTTTTTTATTTCATTTATATATTTGTTTAATGTCGATAAAGACATATAAATTTCTGTTTTTTTTTTACATGGAAAGTTAAGGGCAAATAAAATTAATTTTAAAAAGAGTAAATTCTTCTATATTATGTAAGGCCCTTGAGCCACATTACTAATTAAAGAAAAATAAGAACTTTTGACTCAAAATTTGTTTTTATCGAGTTTAAATTTGACAACAACTTTTCCAAAAAGCTTTATCATACACCAATTCAAAGATTTATTAAGCTTTTGAAAAAGAAAATGGAAATTAAGTCATGGATATGAAAGTAGATAATGATTTTTATATCATCAAGATAAATCTTTGATGAGAATTGATAGAAACTTAAGTTTAGGAGATGATGGGTAATTTTTTTTTTCTTAACTTGAATTTAGTTTACTATGATGAAAGTTTATATATATATATATATATATATATATATATATATATAAAATTGTGATAATTGACAAGTTCATGAAATTTGATATACACACCATTTATTTGTGGAAATAGACCTTACTATAGTAGTGACTACCAAAACTGAAAAGTGGAACAATAATTATTATGTTTTTAGTTTGAAAAATAATTTTTGAATGAAGTATTCACCAATTATTCCTATTTTTTGGATGAATTATTCACCAATTATACACATGGAAATTTGGAAATTTACTAGAAAGATGAAGCTAATTTAATGCAAGCTTAAAAAAATGTGAAGGAGCCTTTAATTCTAATAAATATAATGTTCTCCCTCTTTATTCTAATTAAAGAAATTGGGAGTATCAAGGAGAAAGTGGCTCACATTTCTAGGTGGACAAAGTCATCTCATAATAAATGTTTTGTAATAAAGAGTTATATTCCTTAAGGTGAGTCCAACAAAAAAAAAATACTTATATTGGAAATATTTTTATTTTCAAGCCCAACAATACTTTCTCTATTTCAAAATATATGTCATTTTATAAAATCAAGATTGTATTGAATATTTATTTACAAAGTTATCTTCAATCAATCTCAATGCATTCATATAACCATTTTGTTTATTATAATGGACTGTTTTTCTTAAACCACTGGTATTTTAACATGCGTTTATGTCATTGATCAGTTCTAAAAATCACTTGCTTTTCCATGAGTAGCAGCATTAGATAGCACTAAGATCCTATATTTTCAAAAAGTGATAGAAAATTCCATGAAGTTTGAGATTGATGAACACTTTGTATACACAAGATGTGAATGAATCTATAGTTAAAGAAAAAAAAAAAAAACCAAGATTCCATGGATTTGGAGATTATTAAAAGATTCTATGGCTACACAAAATAATGAAGACAATATTTAAAAAAAAAAAATACTATATAAATAATCATATTTTTAGAAATATTTATATTTTCATCAACATCTATGTTATATTTATAATTTACTGAATATATTATATTTGTACTTAATAAATACGACTTAACAGTTAAAATATTATATTCAGCAAAATTAAATGTCCTACATTAAACATAAATATGTTACACCGAATACGTTAAACATAAATATGTTACACCGAATAGGTATTAAGTGAATATAAAAAAATATATAGATATTTATCAATTAGTTTTTTTTTAAATTAATATATATTAATTAGAGAAAAAATAATTAGATTAAAATTAAAATTAAAATTCCTGGTTGAAAATTTTTGAGAGTTATTGTGAATATCAAGAAATGAATATATGTAGAGCCTTCACACTCTCACTCTTTTTCTCCTATTAAAAAAATTAATTTTATTATATTTTATACTTTTTACACTTTAAAAAAATTTTAATATCCTCAAAATATTAAGTGAAGATCCAATTGATACGAGTATCACATAATTCATGAGATTTTTTTTTATAACACTATGAATAAATGAATTAGAATTACTAGTATTTTATTAAAGATAAAAGGGTACATTTAAAAAATCACTTATATTTTTTTAAATTTTAATAAATAAAACATTTTTATAATATTTGTGCAATAATCTTAAACTACTTGTATTTTGTAAAGAGGAAGTAATTTCATTTTGAGATAAGAAAAATTTATGAAAAAAGTTTTTCTAAAAATTAACTAATAAGAAACAATCTTATAAATCATTTAGAGTTTATATTTGTCCACCACTAGACCCCTATGAACAACAAATCAGTCATAATCTACTCCTAAACTAGTTTTTTATTACCCTAATGAATATGTTAAAAAAAGTCTCAAACTTCACATAACATCATGTTCAAAGTAGATTTCTCACTACAAACAAACATTCATATGTACAAATGCACATATTATAAATGTTTGTATATAATATTATTTATTTATTTTGATGATATAATTCTAAAATAAATATTTTTGACTCATTTTTTATTTTTTTTCTCTAATATGTAATAATGTAAAAAATTATGAAATAAAAATAATAATGGAAACAAATATTTTCATAAAAAAATATCTCAAAGTGGCATAAATCAATTTTGTATTATATTATAGTTTTATTTTATTTCTTACTTTTATATATTTGTAAAAAAAAAAAAAATAATTTTATTATATTTAGAAATAGAAATAAAACAAATAAGATGAAATATTTATAATTATTTATAAAATTTTTTAGTATTATGTTCTGATTTTTAGTATCGAATTTTTAGTTTAGCTACATCATATTTAATAGTTGTTTCGCTTAATTATTGGAACTTTTCCAAGTTTTCATAGGTATGCTTATATCATAAAAAAACTAGCAATTGATTGCAACTTAACTACAACATCTCAAATCAGCATAATGTAAGAAGAAGACAAATGTGCAGAATTTTTTTATATTTTTGGGTTAAATTTATTTCTTATCCTTATATATATATTTTTAAATTATTTTTTTCTTTGTGCTTTAATTTCAATTTTAAAAAATATATAAATTTGATCATTATATTAATTTTATAATAATAAATAAATATAGTTAAACATTATATTTAGGTATAAATAATAATTAAAATCATATTTAATCTTTTTTTTAAAATTTTATTAATGTAACAATAAATATTAAATTTAGATAAAAAAAAAATTACATATTTTTAAGAATTAGAAGACTAAATCGATCCATCTATATAATATAGGAACAAAAATAATTTAAAGAAAAAACAAAAATATACTTAACCCTAGTTTTTATTTATAATTTATAAACCAACCCATTTGATTGCATGCGTTGTAAAATGGACACAAACCCATATATCTGTGAACTGGGCTGATCCAATTCGTAGGAAAAAAAAAGTAATGCTAATGGACCACAACAAAACATGATTAACGTGTATATTCGACTCAACCATACGTGTCTTTTTTTGTTTTTTTCCCTTACTATAAAGAACATCATCATCTCTTTCCAAATTTTAAAAAGAATTACTACATATTAACCTTAAAGTACATGTTTTTGGGAAAATAATTTCCAATGCTATTAAGGATATTTTTTAATATTCTTATAATATTAATTTCTTATGATATTTTTTTAAAATATTATGGTTATTTTAATTAATGGAATAATATTTAAGTCTGAATAAGTAATAATGTGTATAAACAAATTGTAAGAGAATTCTGAATGTCATTCTATCACAATTAAATTAAGTTTTTGGTTAAAAGAGTAATCCGAGTAAAAGAGGAAAGAAAATCCCTTTTGCTAAAGCAGGGAGTTCAAAACGACGTCGCCCTATTTTCATGCCTGAGTGTAAATACGCGCGGTTTGATTCGACACGGCGTCGTTTTAGCAAGCATCGTTGAAAGGGGTTATTTTTGTTAACTGTGATTCTAATAGAGAGAGAAAGAGAAGGAAATTGAGGGAAAATGGGGTATGTGATGAGAGTGAGATTGGCGTCGTTCTTCGCCGGGGCTGCAACGGCGTCGTTTGCGGGTCTCTATATCCTCCACAAGGATTACAAGGTTGCACACCAATCTTTTTCCCGGCAGGTACACGCAAATATTCTCATCAACTTTCCTTTTTTTTTTAATTATTATTATTTTGGTATTTTCGATTTTTTTTTGAGGTTGATTTATGTTGTATTTAGTATTTCTGTTCCCCTAATCATGTCATTTGCGTGAGCCGTTAATTGAAAGCGCTCGTAGGTGGTTATTAGATTACCATTTTGGAATTTTGGTTAGAAAGAGGGATACAACTGATATGATACGATGAAGAGTTGATGATGATTATTGTTGAGATAAATAGATTAGAAATGCCGGCAGTGCATGTAAGAATTTTTCAATTGGTCAGGGCTTCTATTTTCCACATAAATATGTTCCCTTCTTGTTGTAATGCTAATATTTTCACCAATGGTTGTTGCAATGCTGTGTTATGGCTGGTTTTTTTTAAAGCTATTCTACTTATCCACAGCTACAAAATGGAGGAAAGGTTCCCATTTTGTTTCTTATTATTTAGATGTTTGTATTTTGTCTTTTGATTAATCGAGTGAGGACTGTGCAGAGGGAAGCAGGCTGATTCATTTCCGTATCCTGCTTTTTGAATGAATTGAATGGAAAGGAGATTAGACAAAAATTGGGAGGGAGAGCTTTTGGTTGGCCTCCTCTTTTTCCTTCCTCTGCCTTCCCAACTTCGGAACTATACAAGGATAAAAATCCCTACCCTCCTCTTTTAATTTTGGTTTTAGCCTTCTAGACTCCATCTAGGATAATCATATGTTCGATTTCAATTTTAACAGTACATTTTTTGTGTGGCTCGAGAGGGGTGGGTTCATATGCTCTTAATTGGTATTTGGATAATTGAGAGGCAGTCATGGTATGCTGTTTATATTTACGTTTTTTGCAGAATGAACAATAGAATAGGTATCCAATATTTGGATCTCGTTGCCTCTTGTAATAACCTAACTCGTACTTGTTAACAGCAGCTATGTTGGAAATATTGAATAGGATTATTATTTATTGCCTGGTTACTATAATATACACATACTTGTAATATCTACATGTATTTTATTTATTTTGCACTTGCTTTTAGTTAGTTTTTTAATGCAAAGACTGGTCTGTTGGCAGGTTTGTTATATGTGTTTTCTCCCAATATTGGCCTGTTTCTCCCTAGCCTTTTTAACATATTATTAGGGTCTCATGAAATTCTCTTTTTTCTTGTTTCCTAAATCTGTGAATAAATATTCCTTCCTTTTTGTTCTCTGCAAGACTTTCTAAACTTCTCTATCCCATTTCCATTAAGTGTTTTCCTGTCTTACCATCTTGGATGTATGCAAACTGGTTTTATTGATAATGATTAACTCTTGTTTGTTGATAATTAGAATGGTTAAAATTTTATTTTGTGGTGCTTGGAAGGGGCTTTCAAATTAAATAAAGGATGAATCTAATTGTTAGGTTTATTTCTTGTAAGTGTTAAATGCAATGCTTCAGCTGTTGTATTCAATATAGCTTTTTGAAGGCATGTGGAAGTGTTGCTTGAATGAAGAATGCAATGGGAGCTGCAAACTAGCATCATAATTTGATGTCTCCAAATGAATGTCTCTTCTCTCATGGTTTATTTTATTTTTTTTATTATTGTCAAATTTAGAAAATGCAGTCGGTTTTCTTTTCTAATTGTTCTTACTGGGGAAATATGTTTTGCTGCCAAATTTTCTGGAATTTCTCGATTTGAATCTTAAATCCAAATTATGTCTACTCAGAATTGAGCTATATTGTTCCATGCTATTTGGAGATATGAGCCATTTGGATGAATTTCTCTATAAGTACTTCTAACTAAACAAAGATGGGAAGGAAAAATTAAATAGATTTTTCCATAAGCTGAAATTGATTTATACACAAATATGTAGAAACTCTCTTATATTAGGTTTTTTGAAATTAGACTTTTGAAGTTATGTATAAACTAGTTTTAACTTATGTAAAAACTTATTTTACTTCTTGTTTTGTTATTTTAATTTCTTAGAAGTGTTTATGGAGAAGTTTATCAAAACAAATCCATAATAAATTTGTCTAACATCTGTAGTGATCCCTTGCATATTGACAATCATCTCTTCCCTCCATCCTTTTCCTGCATTGGGAAGGAATGAGTTTGAAAATTGGTTGTGTAATTTTTACTTTCATGTTCTGCTCCACTTGATGATTGAACTTTCCTTGCTTTTCCAGTTGAATGACCTCCACAAGTCTCTAGAAAGTCGAATTTCATCCTTGGAAAAACTGAATCAAACGGAAACTTCAGAACAGGTTGCAGCAACAGAATAGAGTTCAGACTGAGCATCCATTGTGGAAAAACTTTATTCCATGTACTTAAAAAGTGACTTTTGGTTTGCTTTCCTCTGGAATAAGTTCAAGTTGACTCATGTTATGGCACCTCATCTGACTAAACTTTTTTTTATCTGAAGAGTACGGATCTGTTGTGTCACCAAATATAGTTTGGATTATTTTTCGGCCAAGAGCATTTAGTTTTCACCGCGGTTGTACGTGGTAACTGATTAGTATTTGGGTCACATTCTTTACCCTTTTTAAATATGGAAATTATATTTTCTTTGTTGTTTCTAATTTGCCACTTGGAGCTTGAAAATAAAATTATGTTCTACTTTCCAATATTTGGTGCAATAGTTTAACCACCATTCTAATACCCAAATTTGCAACGCTCTATTCTGATGATCCTTGAATTAATTAAAATAAAGAAGTGGAGGAGAAGAAGCATAGGCAACATATTAGCCATGTTCAAGAAAAGACAAGGGTGGATACGAATGGATGAAATCCTACTTCACCTCAACCGACAATCCCCTTAATTTGGGGTCCCCAGCCCCCACACTCACTCTACCGACACAAATTCTCCAACAACTCAAGAGGGCATTCTCACACCTCAAATGCAAACACATTTGAACTCGTTGGGGGGGTTTCCCAGTTCATATGTGCTCAAGTGCAAGGTACCCTAACATTCCCACCACCCTCATCGTGGTTGGCTTGGAACCATGCTTGTAAAGCTTTGCTTGTTGAACAACTATCAAATTTAAATTTAAGATAAGTGATCTATAGACCTGACCAGTTTGTTCGATGATGGGGTTCAGGAACCTTATGTCCATTATCATACCCCCCCAACCCAAAAAGGTAAAATCTTGACATAAAAAAGTGCAAATTACTACCCCCAGGAAACCACTAATTTAATATTCGATAGATCTCAAGCTATCCTGCGACTCGACTTGAGTCTCTCAGATAACATAGGAAACCGAGTAGATGAATGCAAGAGATCTAACCACTTCTCCTCCTAATCTATTTTACATGATAGTTATGCATGATTACAGTTGTGATGACTCTTACCATGCCGAACTCTAGTCCATTGCTTATAAGTAGTGGAAAACAATCTTGTGTAGATATCTGAAAAAAAAAACAATATCCTTGTTACACTACTAAAGTATCTCTTAACTGGAGTTTCTGGAATGTTTCTTTGGGAGAACACTTTGTCAAATCTTTTTATACATTATTAATCATCCCTAATGAAATGACACGAGGTAATCTAAAATTATTTTCAAGCAAATAACTCATAACATCGTTAATTTGTGTTTATAATTAGACATGTTTATAAAGATATCTAATTCCAAACTATTGATTAAAAGACCAAATTATTGCACCCTTTGTAGTTCCTTTTTTCATTTAGTTGTGCCCAACTCATCAATGCAATGCAAGTGACTCACATTCCTTTAAATTTAATGGAATAATGAACAAAAAATAGAAATATATATTAAAAATAAAAGAATAATATTATCATTTATCCGACTACAAATAAAAGAAGCTTGAGAAGTGTAACTTCAAAGTAAAAGAAAGACTTATTCAAGTGTTGTGTAGTAAAAACCTAAATGTTTCAATTGCACCAGACCTATTTGGTCTCATAATTTAAACGTGAGTGAATTTCTCTTGCTTGCTTAGTTTCTGTGTGTATATAAAAGAGTATTTGTGGGAAGAAATCAATGTTTTGAGTGGAATGTAGACTAACAAGAGAATTACGGCTTAAAGCTACATGTAGACTACATACACAGTACAGTACAGACCAAAGTCCAAATACAAGTTGGAATAAATTGAGTAGAAGAAGCCAACCAAATAAGTCAAGAGAAATGGGCCATTTCAACTCTTATGTTGAATTGAGTAACATCAGTGGGGTCCAGACGATGTTTTGTCACAATTCATTGTCTTGTCCAACCCATTTCAAATGGGTCATGGAGGGAAAAATTGAAGTAAATGCTTATTCAGGGGCTGCTATAGTACTACCCTCACCACTATTCCCAAATACATCATCAATTACAATTAAACTTTAGTCTTTATGCATCTACTTCAACTTCCATCATCAGATTCACTATAATGAATTTTCTTATAGTGTACACAATTTTCATATCTTAATCTGAAATTATATATTAAAACATCATATTTTTTAACCCATAAAATTTGCAAGTACAGAAATGCTTAACTTCTGGCAATTCTTTATTCACTTAGCAGTATATGCAAATTATGAATATTGTATATGCTTACATGAAAATTACATATGTTAACAAATGCAAATGTTTTTTAAGATATACAAATCTAAGTGTTCGAATAATGAATGAAGTACTTACTAAAAATAACATAAAGAGATTCAATGGAACATAGCAAAATATAACTGTGGTAGAAAGATAATAGAACCCAACAATACACATCCAGAAAACATAACTCTTTGAAGGAAAAGACCATAACCTATGTTAGCCAAATCTGCTACCCTGTTTAAAATTATGCATTTTTTATAAGATCATCCACACCAATCATCGCTGATTCTTTTCACTATATATGCTCCATCCATGAACACAACTGATAAGTACAAAAACCATTTCAGTGTGTGTTCATAAGAGGAGAAAAGAAAGTATTGTCTCTTTAAACGTGTGTTTGTGTGGTGTAGATCTTTGTATGGATTAATCTTATGATTTTGAATTTCCATTTTATATTTTCAGATTCTATCAATTTTTTTACTTTTTATCTAATCTTTTACCTTTTAAATCTGCACTGGGGGTTTGCTTGAGGCAAGGGGTATGGGTTCCACGTTGGTGGTGAGGGTTTATGTTTGCAAGAATAGGCATGACTTTGACATTGATTGATTTGCCAATCCTTGTTAGAATAATGATCTAGTTTGATATAGAGATTGAAATGTTTTGAAAAGAATGAAAATAGGTATGTAATGTGGAGGATATATAGAAGGTAAAAGGAAGAAATTGAGAAGGGAAGGGAAAGAAATGATTTGAAGACTTTTTTTTTACGTTATAGACATTGGGAAGGGAAAGAATATTAATCCATTTTCCTAGGAAAACAAAGATAGAAAGGTGTGTGTGGATGGGGCCATGTGGGTGTGGTCCAATGAGATAGAGAGAAAGAAAGAAGCATGAGCATCATCCATTGCATGTTGAGAAGAAGATAGAAATAGACATGGTCCCTCCCCTAGTGAAAGGAAAGGGAAATTCCAAATTATGAAAAGGGAAAAGGTAAAAAGAAAAAGAAAAAACAATTCAATTGGCAAAATCATTGCTTAGTCGGTGTTTCCTTGACGGTGGTAGCTTTGGAATCAACAATGGACAAAAAAGCAGCAAAGCAAATTAGAGAGATTAGAGATTAGATGAGATGAGATATATCAGATATATCAGATATCAGATATCAGATCCCACCACCCTCTACCCTACTTATTGTTGGATCATTATTTCTCACACTACAACACTACAACACGTGTCCTTACCACTTTTGGATTCTAAACAAAAGTGTAATTTTTCATTATTATAGTACTAAATAAATGCATTGCTACTTAAAAACCATTACTCTTTTTAATTGCAATTACAACATCATAATTTGGTTTCTGGTTTACTGTGTTCCTAAAAAGTAATGAATCATTCTGTATACTTTTTGTTTAACAAGAAAATAAAAGTAGCATATATAGGAAGTGGATCAAAGATGGTATGTGATGATTACATATTTGTACCCTTTCTTTGAAGCCTGGGCAAGGTGAGGGTGGAGGAAAAGCAATATTTTTTTGTTCATAAATGAGGAATTTAGCATGGAGGAGAGGATTGGGAAAGGTGGAGGAGGATAAGAATTCCATTAAAGGCAATGGAAGATTTGAATGTTAATAATGTTGGATTGGGTTTGTGTGGAGGGGAAGGAAAAGGGGTTTAGGGATTTAGAAAAGTGATTAAATTGGGAATGGAAGGAATTGAGGGAGTGTTTGGTAGGGAAGAAAAGTAAATGTGAATTAGTTAAAGTGGAGAGAGAATGGAGGTGGTTGGTGGGTGTTGTTTGCAATGCAAATTGTTTGCAGAGAGTAATGTGATGATGGAGACAGCGCGCTTGTAATTCTATTCTACAGCTGTCTCTACCTCTTTTCCACAAACCAAACAATAATAATAATTTTTTTTTTATTAATTCACAATAAATCTTTTATATATATTTTCTCCCATTTCAAATATACAAGAAAAAACTTATTTTTAGGATAATTTTTATTCTTTCTATTACTGGGTTGAAAAATATCACCAACCCACATTAACTAACTAGTTAGAAAGTAACTTAGTGGAATGAATGAGACTATGGGTCCCACTAATTTCAAGGATAACTTTTTCAAATGTTATAAATTATTAATAAATTTAAAGCTATTAACTAAATAAGTAACTTTTATTTTTTATAAATATATTTAGAGGCATGGAAAATATAACTAAATATATTGAGTCTTATAAAATATACTTTCTTTTGATAAGATCGAAATAATTTCAACACCAATTCTATTTGGTTTCTAAGTTTAGAATGTATTTACTTTTTAAAAGACATACTCATTTTAATCTTTCAAGCTAATTTCGTTAGTTTAATGTATTTATTAGTCACATCATTGTTATTTCACACGCATAATTGTGATGTAATAGTTTAGAGAAATATTAAAACCAAACATTTATAAATTTAAAATTATCAAAATTGTTCTTTTCATATATTTGAAGAGATTAGAATTATAGTTTTATGTAAGACAAAAAAAACGTGAAAGAGGTTAAAACTTTTATATAAATCGACATTAGTTTTTGCATTTGTTGATGGGAAAATTTTTATTTTTATACTTTTTTTATAAATTAATATATAATACATGATAATGTATATTGATATTTTTACCACTTCATTCATGTGAAAGGATGATTATATATTATTTGAGGAGACTGTATTAAATGAAGTTATATTCTGAAAAATTATGTACATTTTTTGGAAAATAGAAAATTATAAAGTTAGACAGAAAATCAAGTGAAAGGAAATTAGATTTTTTCAAATAAATTGCAATTCACTAAACAATTTGTATATTTATTTCTTCACTTAAAAAAATCATTAATAACAACTTTAAGTTGAAGTCAGATACACAAAGACAAGTGAGTAAATCAGATAAAGAACCCAAACATTAATTCAGAAATTAATGGGATATATATTTTACTCCATCAAATTCCCTACCAAACAAGATGAATAACTATGAAAAATTTAATTTTTCTTGACGTCACATATACACTATCTATATGTAATATGTTTGAGTTAGGAAACGGAATTGGAGAAAATTTTCCATGTGAACAGTTTGAAATTTTCAAACACAATTTAAGAATTTGACAATTTGGATATTGATAACTTGAAGAGTTGATGATTGTTTCATAATATTAAAAAATAAATAAAATCTTAACATTAATGAAAATAAATCCTCTTATTTTAAGAGGATTAAGGATATTTAAATAAAAATATAAAAAATAATTATAATTTTACTTATTTAAAATGTAATATTTATTTTATATTTATATATTATAATTAGGTTTATTTTTAATTTATGTAAGATTTTTTAATATTTTTTATCTTTCTTTGTTAAATCTTTTCCATTCTTAAAATGATAGAAAAAAAATTATAATTTATTAATATAACAATTTTATTAATAATTAAAACTTATCAAATTATATAAAAATAATAATAATTTATTAATAAATAATTTAATATTTATTAATAAATAATATAATTTAAGTTTAATAATTTTATTAATAAATTGTAATTTTTTAAATTATATAAAATAAATTATAATTTAATTTAAACTTAATATATTATGAAGTAAATTATTTAAGTTAAATAATTTCATTAATTTAAATTTAATATTATATAAAAGATGAATTAGTTTAGAAAATAAAATTTATTTTTTACTTATATTATAGTCAAATTTTATAATTTATTTTCTATTTATATATTATAATTATATTTTATTTTTAGTTAATAAAAAATATTATTATTGGTTTGTATGGATTTGAGAATTGTAGATAAATTTAGAGGAAAAGAAGGGATGTGAAGATTGGTTGGAATGTAAAGAAGAAATCTGGGGAGGGTTTTGATGCGTGGGACAAGCTGTTTGATGAAATGCCACTGACAACATTGAAGATTTAGTTTGAAAACCCGAGTGTGATGATAATGGCTGGGGAAGGGAGGATAATTTATTAGGCCCTATTGTCCTTCACTTTTTATCAAGTATGGCCAAACAAGCCCCTCAAGAAACCGAAATGTTTTAACAAAATTTGGTGCCCCAAATTAGGACAAGTACTTTTCATTTTAAACATCAACAAAAATACCCCACTTCTCTTCCTTCACTTTATCTCATACCTACCTGAATGGGGTCATCCCACTATTCAATTATCACTACTATTATTAATATTATATTCTTTAACACTTTTTTTTTTAAATTTATTCAAAATGGTAACAGTTATTTTAATTTACAAAAAAGTAAAAAAAAAAAAAAGTTTACATGTGCTGACTCAAATGCGTACCAAATAGGTTCTTCTGCACATTAATAGTAATTAAATTATGTTCCTCACACTGAGTAGGATTCCCAATTCGAAACCCTACTATTCCTATCTAACACTACTAATAATATTAATGTCATTCATCTCGTGCTCAGCGATTTCGAGTTATTAGAGTGGGAGTTATTGAGATCAATTAATTCTAATTAAAGACAAAATATTTAAGTAATTATTATATCCAATAGATTTATCATTCATATCAATTTATTAAAGAAGAATTGATTAAATCAAACAACATAATTAGACTATCTGTTTTTTTTTTTTATGGATGATTGCTTCAATTTATTCAACTATGTTACTTGAGCTAAATGTTCAAAAATAGTTTCGTACGATGCAATTAGGGTTATTTTCCATAAAAATATTATGCAATCTCCTAAAAATAAAACTAACACATATATTAGCTCAAACAAATGTTACTTATTCCAACTCTTGAATGCTATGGCAAATGAGCCAATGTCATGTGTATTAATATAGTGTGACATGTGTATATTAACATATAAGGTTGAGAATTTGAATATGGAGTGTGTGTGGAAAACAAATTATTGAAGAGATTACTATTTTGAATATATTTCAAAAATTTAAAAGATTATTTTTTATCCCTTCACTAAAAATACTCCAAATAATATAATAATAATAATAATAATAATAATAATAATTTTTCCACTTATCATTGAAATGAAAAGAAGTTCAAGAAAGATATGGTTAGGTTCTACCAACAAAACTAAGAAACCTTACCTGAGTATCACTTTGGAATAGAATAAATGGTTATGGGGTAAATTAGCTCCTTTACCCATAATCAATGTAACCATTGAGACATTATAACGATTTAGAAGCGACACACACACATTCTCTTAAATTGAATGGAACACTTGCTTTATGTCTCACCAAAACAAATTAACATGAACTAATATATTCTCTCCTTTTCTTTTTAACCCATTAATTACACTTTTCTCATATAACTTTACTCTTCACCTAATAATTAATTAGTTTACATATATATTATGACATAGAAATAAACAAAATAATTTTACTACTTTTGTTTTTTTGCCTTGTATGTGAGTTTAGAGGAACAAAATAATTTTTTATGAATCGAAATCTTTATTGATGTGTTTATTTAAAGAAATCTAACACTTTTTATATATAATATAGGAGAATCATTATATGCCTCCATCCTATGGGCATTAAGGCCTATCTTTGGCTTTGGGTTAATTTTCTTAGAACAAACTCAAAATATATTATTTTTTTATCATTTTCCATTCATTAACCATTAGGTCATACTTCTTGTATTCCTTTTTTTTTCATTTTCTTCATTATATAACTTTTTCATACATGATTTTGGCACCAATATAATTCTCTTTCATTGGATGATAAGCCATGTGGGTGTGCCACGTCAGCATGGTATAGCTAGTGTTTGAAGAACAGAACAATTAATTAGGAAGTCAAACATTAGACGTAGAGTTGAGGTAGCTAGACGAAAATGTTTATTAGGGTAAAGAAGGGAGAATGACATTTGTAGCAAGAATCTGGGAGAATGCTAACCTAGCAACCTTGATTATTGATATGTATATATTTTTTAATGAAAACGTTGATTATTGAATTCTTCTTACACATATTTGGAAATTGGAATGTAGTAGAACCGTGACTTTAGAATTTACTCGTGTCTTCCTCAGTCTTGTGTAAGACCTGTTAACGGGAACGTGTCTAGTATATACGGGGAAAACAAAAGGTTGCAACTTCCCCAAAAAAAGTTTAGAATTTTTTATTCGTAAGTTAATAATAAAGATTTTGTTATCTTGATTTGTAAAAAAAAGTGTAAGTTTTGTGTTAATGTGGAGAGGGAATGAGTGGTGTAGGGTGCAGAGTAAGTTTTGAAAAAAAGGAAAACGGTGGGCGTTATAGGATAGGAGGGAGTGGGCAAAGAGTGTGTACGTGTAGGGTGTGTTTGTTATCTTGTTCAGTGCTTGGTTCGGTGCTTGCTTGCTTCCCAATAAACTCGATGTTAGATAAGAGTATCTCGAGCGGGGTCTAGCCATACATGCAGAAAGGGATAGATACCACAATAATGATGATAGATAAAAACTTCAAAACGGACAAGAAAGAGAGAGAGAAAGGGTGAAAAGAAAGAAACAAAAACGGGTCACTTTTTACTAATTTGTCTGCTAGCGTGTGGTGCGAATGTTGGAAGCATGGAAGCAAAGCAAAGGCCGAGAATGGCGGCAACCCATAACTCAATCATAAATCCCACATCAACCTCACTCTTTCTCCATTACAACACCTGGCACTAGAGGGATACCATTTTTTATTTTTATTTTTCTTTTTATTATTTATCTTCACTATATCATTTACTGTTAGATAGATAGACACAACACAACACACACACACACACAAACAAGACATCCCAATGTCACAAACAGCACTTTCCTCACTTACTTGAAAAGTTCCTTTTCTTATTCTTTTTTCATTCATGGCAAACTGGTTCCCTATCTTGAACTAAACTGGGTTGTTTTAGTTTAATTTAAGTTAATTATCGTATGAGTAATGGGTGAGTTTGGCGTTTCCCACACGGGGAAAAGAAGCAGCAGCAGCAGCAGCCACACTGGTAGTAGCGTTGTTGGGTTGGATGTGAAAGTGCAGAGCCCTGAGGCATTATTCCATAATAAGATGACGATGATGGCGCATCATAATCATCACCACCGTCCATTGTCATCACCCTTTGATAATGATTCCTGTGCTGGTGATGGCGATGGTCCCACGGCTTACATGTCTTTTACTAATCATATAAACCTTGTTAGTGGTGCTTCTGTTCTCGCTCCTGCTCTTGATGGTGGCTGTGGTGCTGTTCCTGCACCTGTAAGAACTTTGCAGCCTTTTGACATTTCTCCTTATACTTCTCCCCCCACCACCTCCTCTACCTTCAAAACCTCAGGTTTGTGTTTTAATTACTTTGTCCCCCTCAATGCTGTGTGCGCTAAGCTTAGGTTTTCATTGCATCTTTCCCACTAATACATCCCAAAGATTGCATCTTTTTACTAGAATAAAAAGAAAGTAAAGGTGGGTCAAAAGAGAGAGAGAGAGAGAGAGAGAGAGAGAGAGAGAGAGAGAGAGAGAGAGAGAGAGAGAGAGAGAGAGAGAGAGAGAGAGAGAGAGAGAGAGAGAGAGAGAGAGAGAGAGAGAGAGAGAGAGAGAGAGAGAGAGAGAGAGAGAGAGAGAGAGAGAGAGAGAGAGAGAGAGAGAGAGAGAGAGAGAGAGAGAGAGAGAGAGAGAGAGAGAGAGAGAGAGAGAGAGAGAGAGAGAGAGAGAGAGAGAGAGAGAGAGAGAGAGAGAGAGAGAGAGAGAGAGAGAGAGAGAGAGAGAGAGAGAGAGAGAGAGAGAGAGAGAGAGAGAGAGAGAGAGAGAGAGAGAGAGAGAGAGAGAGAGAGAGAGAGAGAGAGAGTGAGCGTGTGTGTGTTGGGGTTTCTGTTCTGTCTAAGACTCTGAACATACTTGTGTTGTGTCTTGGTTGTGTGTTACAGCAGGTGGGATGGCGGCTTCGTTGGGGTTTCCTTTCACGAGTGCACAATGGAGGGAGCTTGAAAGACAAGCCATGATATACAAGTACATGATGGCTTCTGTTCCTATTCCACCTGATCTCCTCATCCCTACTTCACTCACACCCTCTTCTCGCTCTCCCTGCAGTATGAATGACCCTTTGCTTTCTCGTGCGTCTTAATTTCTAATTTTCTAGTTTTCTCATTCTCATATTTCACGCACAAGCACAAGACAACAACATGTTCCCGTGCCTTTTCTGCCTTTTGAGTCCATTCCCATCAAAAGTTTGTGTCTTTCTTTGCCTGCCCTCTCTCTCGACCACTGTTTGTATTTGTCTCAAAGACTTTACCTTTTGTTGTTCAAATCACTGTGGCCCTTTTCATGACATTGGGGCTTTCTTTCACTGTTTCTTGAACTTTGCATTCCCTTTTGTTTCTAATTTTTTTTTTTCACAGTGGATGGTGGTTTCAATCTGAGGTTGGCAAGTAGCACTGACCCGGAGCCAGGTAGGTGTAGAAGAACAGATGGTAAAAAATGGAGATGTTCAAGAGATGTGGCTCCAAATCACAAGTACTGCGAGCGCCATATGCATAGAGGCCGTCCCCGTTCAAGAAAGCCTGTGGAAGTTAACACCAACACCACCACTCCCACTAGCATCAACAACACTAGCCACCAAATCAAGAGGCCTCGCCATGAGTGCAATCCTTTTCCTCCTACACCTGATGTTACTGTGGCTATTTCTAACCCCACATCTAGGAAGGATGGATCTTCACCCCATTTTCTTGGCTCTTCCACCACTCAGCCATTCCTTGAATCTTCCCTCTCTCTTGCTAACTTTGGTCTGAAGGCTGCAAATTTTGACTCCGTAGCTTCTGTTTCTGCAAATAAGGAGCCCAGGTGAGTTCCAAGTTTGTATTTACTATGCCTTTATTTTTCGGTTTGGGTTCTGATTTTTCTTCTTCCCTTGGACATGTTTTCCCTTCTCGGATCTTTTGTTTGTTTAGTCAAAAACAAAAAGAACAACCCAACAGAACTTAAAAATTTCCAAGGGCTTACACACATTTTGTTTTACTTCGCTTTTCATTAAATTCAGTTGAAAATTTGAAGTATTGGTTTTGTGCTAAAAGTCGGTCATTTTGTGTCTACTTTATTTTATCCTTCATTACTATAGAGTCGCAGAGGGAATGCTTTTCTATTTTTGGGCATTATGTTGTTATAACTTCACTAGTCCGTTACTGATCTGGTGAATTGAATGTAAAAGGGGTTTGGACTGGATGCTGAATGGAGATCCTATTTCCCTGGGTGCTTCTGACTCAGAATGGCAGTCTCTGATGCATAACAAAGTTGGACTGAGCAGTGAGAGTTCTTGTAACAACACCCAGCCTCAGTATCTGAATTCATTTGCACTATACAACACTGGACTGGATCAACAAAGCAGACGTCATCCTTTGTTCCTGAACCCTCTGGTTGTTCCCATGGAAAATCTCCAACCAGAGAGGCCAAGGGGTTTCATTGATGCTTGGTCCAACACAGAAACTGGTGAAAACAATGCCAACACCAACACCAACACCACCAACAAAAACTCTGCTGCATCAACTGGTAAATTATCCCTTTCTTCTCTTGATCTATCAATGGGAGGTGGTGCTGTGAATGAAGATGTAGGTAATGTTAATATAGGGTTGGGCCTAATGGAGCCTAATGCAAACACACACACTGATACCAAAATCTCTCTCTCAAACTGGCTCAACCCAGCACCTTGGGTGGCTTCAACACTTGGGGGTCCTCTAGCTGAAGTTCTAAGGTCAAGCACAGTCACAGCCACAACCAATGAAGCAACCTCCAACACTCCCTCACCAGCCACTACACATGTTGAATCTAACAGTCCTCTGGGAACAATGGTGTCATCTCCATCTGGGGTGTTGCAGAAAACGCTTGTTTCATTGTCTGATAGCAGTAGCAATAGCAGCCCAACAGTTGCATCATCGAGGGCCAATTCTGAGATGGCCTTGCTGAGGTTTCAATCAAATGTAAAGTAATTATCATTTTCTACTTTAGTGTTAATTTCAAATGGGGTAACATTATTATGTAATCTTGGATATTTAGCTAACTGTGCTGTCCATTCGGATAGCAATAGGCTGTGTCCTATTGTTGAGGACGGTTTGTTATATACTAAAAAACCTCTGGTGAACAACCTGTGTTTCTGTTTATGTGATGAGTTGGACTCCTTGCAGCTTTAAATTCTTCGTTCATGGAAACGTCATGATGTTACTTATCTCTACCACCCAGCGTATGAATCAATGCCATACCCTTCTTTCTTGTAGGGTCCTCCCCTCCTGGCCCAACTTGTCGGAAAAGACATCCATCCAACTTTGACTATGTCAACCACGTACCTCACCTCTTCGCTCTTCTCCAAAATATCAACCACCAACGTTTTTCTACTCTTTTTTTTTCCCTCTTCCATGTGCATGCATCTTATCCCTAACAAAAATTTTGAAATTGTTAAATAGTATTTCTTAAAAGTAAAATTATAAAATAAATATCAACATTATTTTATGATTTCTGGACGTAGAGGTATTGCATATATCACTGTTAATTTATAAAATAGGAAGTTTTAAAAAAATAATCTTTCAACTATTTTTTCTATAAATTATTTAAAGAATTACAAATTTATGTTTTTTTCTTCCATAATATAATTATAAGTTTTTGTCGTATTTTTTCTTTAAATTAAAATTATAAAAAATACTCTCTAAATTTGTCTTTAAGTTTTCCTTTGTTGAATTTGTGATTACAACAATTTTCCGAGTCAAATTTGGGCTTATCTAACTTGGGGTTGTAAATAAGCTTTCGAGAATTTCATTGTAGTTAGAATTAGGTTTTAATTTGAATTTGAATTTCATATTTTTGTCTAAGTGTTTTTTTGTCACATATTTTATTAGTTCTCTCTCCAAAATTGACTTTTATCATCTTTTTTAAATTGGGTGTTACTCCAACCTTCTGCATTCATTTTTTTGGTTTAGTTGTCTAAATATAATATCCTCATCTCTACCATAAATTTAGGATATGATTGCACAAATTCCTCTATAAATTATTATAAAGGAAAAAATGAATTGAAATTTTTTATAAATTAAAATTAATTTATGAAAAAGATAAAAATAAAAATATAGAAAATTAAGAGAGATTTTTTATAAATTAGCTAATATAAAAATTGATTTTAATGTATGAATTTTTTTATTCATATTTTTCCTTTTTAAAATAACTTCTGGAGAAATTTATACAAACATATAAATATCTCAATTTTCATAAATTACTCTCAAATCATGGCTCTACAACTTATCATATTTGGAACCAAACACTGAGTTAAAAGAAAATACTCTTATTTTTATGTAAGAGAATACGAAATTCTTATTCAAAATAAAGTTATACTCATAAAACCAATCTTTTCCCAACCCAACCTGTTATACAGAAAAAAAGAAGAACTAATTTTAAAAAGCTTTTTTAAATACTTATATATCTAACTTTACTTAATTTTGTTTTTTTGGGCCAAATCGATGAGTTTATCTGGGCTTGAGGCCTACTTCAAAAGGGCAGCATAGATTGCCTAATTGCTTGTAATTTTGTTGAGGCATCTCTCATGCTCCATCGTTCTTTGGGTTGATCGGCTGTGCAACATAACCCAACTCTTATCACATCAGTTATGCATTCCTCAACTTTACGCATCCAATGTGTGTTGCTGCCAAAGCCACTGCGATGATCATCAGTGTTTGAGCATTGTGTTGAATATTCATATTCATCAATAAGCCTTCGATCAACAACCATTAGTACTTCATTCTCATCCATAGTTGAGACAAATTTGCTGAGGCTTAATCCTTCTTTGAAAATTTCATCAGTTGGTCTTTTGGCTGTGAACATCTCTAGCAGTAGGATCCCAAAACTGTACACATCGCCCTCAGTTGAGGCCTTGCCTCCAAAACCATATTCTGAAACATATCATATCACCCTTGTACTATTAGAGCTAGATATAAGTGCGTGTATGCCAGTTATGCACAAATAGCAAGTAAAAGGAAACTAAAACAAAAAACAAAAACACACTAAACTAGATTAGTATTAATAAAAAGCAAAATGTTCATCTATACCTGGGGCAATGTAGCCGATTGATCCTTTCAGTCCTAGAGTACTACTCTGCTCTGATGTGTTTTGAGACAAAAACCTTGCCAATCCAAAATCTACAACATGTGCAGTGACATTTTCATCCAGAAGGACATTGGCAGGTTTCAGATCACAATGCACTATTGGTGGATCGCAGTCATGGTGTAAGTAGTCTACAGCAGAAGCAACATCGATGGCAATGCTCAATCTTTGCATCAAGGTTAGACAAGATCTTGACTCTTCATCTTCAGGGTGTATGTTCACGTCCAAGTTTCCATTGGGCATGAATTCCATAACAAGGGCCTTAAACTCCTCTCCATTATAATCAAGGCTGGAGCAAGAAGTTATAACCTTCACCAGATTCCGATGCCTAACATTTTTCAAGGCTTCACATTCCGCATTGAAACTCTTTGACGCTTTGCTTTGTTGCAGGTCCAGGACTTTGACAGCAAGGGTGGCGGTTTCACCAGCGCTGAAACTGAACACGCCCTTGTACACAGAGCCAAAACCTCCTTTTCCAATTAAGTTTTCGGCTGCAAAATTGTCTGTAGCTATCCGAATATCACCATATGTTATATTTTGAGGCAACCCCCTGAAAGGGGCAGATGACACACTGGTTTTCCTCTCCTTTCTTTTCTTCTTCATTTTCCAAAACAGAAAGAGCATTGAAACGAACAAAGTAGTGGCACCAACAACTGCAAGTATGGTAGGGAGTAAGATCTTTCTTCTCTTTTTGCCAACAACACAGAGGAGTACTCCCAAATTTTGCCTAATTTCCATGCTAAGGCTACAGAGTTGATTGTTACCTCGAAGGTCAGACTTGGTAAGGTTCGTAAAAAGACCTTTCATTGGAACCTCCCCTTCCAAATGGTTGAAAGATAAATTTAACATCTTTATATACTCGAGCTTTTCTAAACTTTCGGGAATAGGGCCAGTGAGACTGTTTGATGATAAATCCAAAGTCTCAAGGGATGCTAAATTCCCAATATTACTTGGGATTGAACCATTGAACTTGTTTCTTGCCATCACAAGCCACTTCAAGCTAAAACACTCCTCTATTTCTTTAGGAATGTTCCCTGACAACTGGTTGTCAGAAATATCCATGTTCTCAAGCTGTTTCATGGTCCCGACGTTAGGAGGAATTGAACCTTGCAGAGAGTTTCCTGCTAAGTACAAGGTTGTTAAGCCTGAAAGCTGAAAAATCTCCTTTGGTATGGTCCCACCGAGCCTATTCATTTCCAGATCAAGAAAAGTTAATCTCTTGCATTGTCCAATACTTTGGTGAATTCTACCTGAGAACTGGTTATTTCCCATTGCAAGGGTATACAAATTTGTGAAATTGCCAAAGAAGTCTGGAATTTCCTCAGAAAATCTGTTTCTGTATATCACAAGTCGCTGTAGATTATGTAGTGCTCCTATTTCTGATGGTAACTCTCCAGTGAAAAAATTGTTTTCAAAAGATAAGGATATGAGATTTTGAAATTTCTTCATTCCTTGAGGAATGGTACCAGTAAGAAAATTATCAGCTGCACAGAATTGTTGGAGATGGCCAGACAAATTAGAAAAAGACCTTGGAAGGTCCCCAGCTAAATGGTTATCGTAGATCATGAGAATTTGTAATTGGGTGGAGTTTCTAAGGGAATCAAAGAACTTAAAATTTAACGAGGTCGTTGACGAGAGATTATTATTACCAAGAATGAGATGGGTAAGATTTTTCAAGTTGTAGAATAGAGGTATAGGTCCATGAAATTTATTGTTAGCAAGGTCAATCTGTCGAAGATGTGAGGCATTAGATATAGAATTCGGAATTACGCCTTCAAAACTATTGGTTGCCAGATATAGTTTCTCTAAATTTGGAAGAAAATGGCCAAAGTTTTGTGGTAATTTACCCGATAGATTGTTGTGTGTCACGGATAAAAAGACTAAGGAAGAGATGTTGAAGATAGAAGTGGGAAATTTGCCAGAGAAATTGTTGTCTGAGAGCTGAAGAGAGGAAAGATTGCGGAGATTACCAAGTTCAGTTGGAATCTCACCCTCCAAGCCATTCCTTGCCAAGGACAGATTCTTAAGAGAAGATAGATTGGCAAATGATGGAGGAATCTGACCGGTGAGATTATTGACTGAAAAGTCTAAAATTTGTAGACGGTAGAGATGACCCAGTTGTGGGGGAAGTGTACCAGTGAGATTGTTGGAAGATAATTGAATGACATTGAGAAGTGAGAGATGGGCAAAGTCTTTGGGAATTTGGCCATGAAAAGTGTTGTTGGAAAGGTCAAGTGAGTGTAGGAAAGTGAGGTTGGAAAGGTGAGGGGCTAGTTTGCCGGAGAGGGAAAGTCCTGATAAAGTGAGAGATTGGACCCTCTTTCCAAATTTGGAGCATGTGACACCATACCAGATGCAGTGATTGGAATGTGCAGACCAGCTAGAGAGAGCATTTTTTGGGTCAGTCACTTGAGATTTGAAAGAAAGAAGGGCATCTCTGTCTATGTTACTGTTGCATGAGATGACATGAAAATGATGAAATAGGAAAGATGAGAGCAAAAAAAGTTGAACGTAAACCATGATGTGTTGGGTTGCATTTATGCATGTTTACCTGCATGCAAGTATTTATAACCAAAATCCTTGTTCAGATGTTTAAGACAAGTGAAGGGGCATTGCTTTGAACAAGTCATGTTAGGGTGACACTAGATTATACCTTTTGGATGGAGTGTTTGGAGTCAACAAAGTCAGTGTTGTTACATGTTTGAAAGCAGAATTTTTGTATCAGTCATTCATTATTAAGGTATTTAGAAATATGATTTTAGTTTTTTCTTTTTAAGTACGACATTTTTATATTAAATAAATAACACCATTTTTTCATCATGATTTAATCTTTGTAAATTTTACTTATTTATATAAATTATGTTTTTTTTACCATTTTTGTGCTTTTGTATCAATTTGAACCTAATGAAAATGCATATTATAACTAAATTTCTGATTCAGATGTTTAAATGGTGGTGTGGCGTGCAGGTTAAGGCTCTCCTTGGAACCAGTCATGGTAGCTGCTGTCGACTGTATGGTTGACTGTTTCCACTGAACCGTAGTTGGTCGTAAAAAGGGTTTTGCAATAAATTATTTTTTCTTTTATTTAACTATTTATTTATTTATTTATTTTAATATTTTAAGCACCTGTTTCTTTTTAAATTATCTTTATAAAAATAAAATAAAAAATTATTGAAAATTAAAATAAATAGTTTTTTTTTTTTAAAAAGCATTGAATAACAAAAATGTTTTGAAAATTTAAGAGACTAAAGTTATAAATTAAATCTCTAAAATTAATTGAGAAATAAAACATTTTGAACACTTAATTTGGTGAACAATTCTTTTAATATTTTTTATTGAATAGAAGGTTTCTCAATATTTTTTATTTAACTAAAGTTTTTATATTACTTTTAAATAAAAATTTGATATGTTTAACATAAATGTGAAAATAGACATTAAAAAATATTGACACCTCTAGTCTCTTTAATTATATAGATAAAATAATACACAAAAATTAAGAGGGGACTAGATCAAAGTTCTGGATAAAAATTATGTGATTCTAAAAATATGAACCACTTCTATTTATACAAAATATCTTAGATAAACTTAGGAGTATGGTTTCCTAAAAAAATTTGTCTATTATTTAAACTAAATTTAACAAGTTTGTTTACACAAAAAATTTCTTCTCTAAAAATATGAGAATATTAGAAAGTCATAGAAGAACAATTTTTTTTTTTCATTTAATTTAAATTTTTTAAGGTATAATATGATTATTTTGCAAAATTTGAATGACAAAAATTACATTCAAGTGGTGCTAACTCATTATCTTTAGATATTACATAACAATAAACACAATAAAAATTTCACTGATTAAAATTGTTTTTAATCAATTACAGTTTTTATACCAGTGAAAGAAAAAAAAAATAACAGAAAACGAAAAACAATAAAAACTGAAAGATAATTAATATTCAGATTTTGCTGTCACATAACAACAGATATTCCGAAATCACGTTAATTTAAATATGATTGGATTCTTTAAATAAAAAGTTTTGAATTTAAGATTTATATATGAAAATTAAAAGTGATCTAACTATGTTTTTGAAGGGAGATTAATCATAGACACTTCTTATCAATAACATAATGTAATCATAGTCCGATCCAACTATAAAAAAAGGTTAAATATTTTTTCAAATCTTTTAATTTTAACATTTTAGTCAAATCTGAAAGAGCATTTGGTTACTTTTCAAAGTAGTGATAAGTATCTTTGTGGAAAATATAGATTATGTTGATTTTTCTGCTTGCAATGCTCCAAATTCAATGTCACTGTAAAAAAAAATTATTAACCATGAAATATTTTTCATTGTAAAAAAAAATTAATTATTCATTAAATATTTTTTATAAATTTATTTTTATGAAAATTTTTTATAAATTTATTTGTAGAAAATTTTTTATAAATTTGTTTATGAAAAAATTTCTCATAAATTTGTTTGTGAAAAATTTTTCATGAAATTTTTTGTAGTTTTTTGTGAAAAATTTTCTACTAAATTTTTACCTACAAATTTTCCACAAATTTTTCACCACCACAAATTTGTAGGTAAAAGGCTAGTAGGAAATTTTCCACAAAAAATTCATGGAAAATTTCTCACAAATAAATTCATGAAAAATTTTTCACAAATAAATCCATAAGAAAATTTTTCATAAAAAAATTTATAAAAAATTTTCCATAAATAAATCTATAAAATTTTTTATAAAAATAAATTTGTAGAAAATATTTAATAGATAATTAATTTTTTTTTTCACAAAAAAAATTCAATAAAAAATATTTTATGGATAATAATTTTTTTTAGTGTATTTACAATAATATGTTTTTGAAAATTCAGTTTTATAGATACAAGACTTACATTGTTTTTCCAAACTTGAATTTAATTTAAACTTTATGTATAAACTTTGATCCAAAACCTACACAAAATAAAAACAGGTGGCTTATTTAAGGGTTTGTTCAGCTCGTGAAAAGTTCACCTAAACATGCTTTAACTAGGTTCACGAAAAGTATTTTATACTTTGCTTTGACTTAGTCCACATGCAACAATAGTCTTTCTGCATTTTTTCCACCAGTTGAGTGCTTTTCTGTACTGTATTATTAACTATCTTGTCCCATTCTATGCATAAACCGTGTTTTAAGCTGTTGAAGTGAGTTGTCACTTATTAAAAGTTAATCTATGTGATGGATAAACAAGTGAGGTAGGGTTAGGGGAAGAAATAGTCAGTGACGGGATGATCACGTTTCTAAGAGATCTCCACTATCTTCATCTCTATAAATACCATTTCCTGAAGTGATAAACTTCCATCCTAAAATTTGCAACAAGCTTCGTATATTGATTTTGCTAGAATGGCCATCTATGGTGCCTCCAAATTAATGACATTAGCAGCTGTTGCAGCAATACTTTTACTCATGTTCTCTATGCTGGCAAGTGCTGCCCAACCTAGTATGAAACCAGGTATGTTGCTGTTAATATCCTTATTTACTTCCTTCTTTCGTTTATTTATTTATATATTCGTCTTTTAAACGTTGCAGGGAGAAAACTATTCCAAACTGAGCAACCACGTTCTTATCCTCAATATCCTGGTGGTGGAGGATATACCCCAAGACCATGAATGAAGTCAATAACCACGAAGCGAAGAAACTGATGCCTAAAAAGCCACTGTGCCTGATAACAATTACTTTTATAATGATCTGTCTGTGTTTGCAAGTACAAGCTAGGATAATAATATGCATGTCATCTACATGTACTTAATTTCGGCTGTGATATGTACTACTAATATCTGTCACCTCCAATAAATTTGTCATTCTTGCTTCTCCTCTAAAATTATATAACATATTCAGTGATAACTGTGTGTGCAAATACCAAAATTTTAACACCTCGATCGCTTGCATGCAGATATCAAGAACTACACAGTAGCTTAAATTGCTTTTACTAGCTATATTATAAGGCACTCTTATCTCTTATAGTTGATTACAACATTATAGATGATTTATCAGAATTCATATATAAGAAACAGTGTTCTTAGATTTCCTGAGAAAATGAAACCACACTTAACAATTATGGAACAGAAATTTGTAGCGGGACAAAAGTTGCTCTTCATTGCGTGGTGTTTTTAACCTCTTCCATTAAGTATCACAGTTAATAGATATTGTGTCAAGAACATGAGTCCCACCTTCGTAAACCTTCAAGAGAGGATAGAATATACAAAGTTAAGATAATAAAATAGCATGAGCTAGCTTTTTCATATTGACAAAATGGATTAACATCGAGTCCACCTTATCAAAATGCTTCCAATCTTCTCTATTAGATTGATGGCAGAAGCCAGTGGGTTCCCTCATGAGGTGGTTTCCATTAAAGTGTACAATTTCTTTAGAATTTGAATGAGCTTAAAGTACCACATTTTGTTAAGGAAAGTTTCTTTTCAGTTTTTTTCCAATTGTCAGTTTCATGGTGTTTCTTGTGAAAAAATGTGAAACGTAGCTGATGCCATTGTAGTTGTAATGAGTAAAAAAATATAATCTTAATTCATAGACAAAGTTTTAAGCAACAATTACCGAGCACTTTCCATCTAAATTCATAGACAAAGTAAAGGAAATAGAATATGATAGACTTCATGGTGTTTACAACTTTTCTTTATGATTCTTCTTCCCAAACAAACAAAAGAAATTGCAATCACTTCTAGATATTTTCTGTTTAATTCTTTATTACCTTCCAAATCAACCAATAGGATATATGAAAATTCTATCGTTGTCAAAGCACTAATTCGTTCCACTATATCCACCTTCAATTTATAAACCTCATAATTTTCTATTGAACTATTCAACTTATAAAAGTGTAACACACTCGTAGTCATACTACTGTAGTTCAACATGAAACATCTAATGTCCAATGAAAAGCTATCTACATACGTTGTTTTGCTTTGACTGGAAAGCTACGTATACGTTCAACAATATTTGGTTGGATATCGATTTTTTATTTCCTACCTATGCTAGTCTCTATTATTAATTAGTTGTTCCAATAATTTTATGCAAGAGGCTTATCTTTTTTAATGTAGAATTGTATTTTAAAGTTGCTAATAATGACACTAGTATTTAATATATGTTATTTTATGTAATAGAATTGATGTTTTTTCAGACCTAAGTATATTGTCTCTGCTCCTTAGCATGTGTTTTAAGTTTTGTAATTAAGTTGGACAGGTATACCATATCTGTTTGATAGCAACAGTTAATATTCTATTCTATTTTGTATGAATGTATTTATATTTGCAACTAATATGCATGAATGAGTGGGTATGTTTTGTTTTTAGAATTGAAAAAACTCTCTTGTGGCTACCACTAGTATTAAAAGCTTTTATAATCTTGAGGACATGTGAGATAACCTAATAGAAGAGAAAAAGTCATGAAAGAATTACGAAACCTGGACTATGAAGATGAGAGCTCAGCTGAGAGCTTATGATCTTTGGAAAGTGGTTGAAACAGGTGCTAAACCACTTTCTTTGTAAGAAAATCCCGTTGTGGCTTAGATGAAATTCCACATTGAGCAAGTTGCCAAAAGAGCGAAGGCTCTTACCATCTTGCATTCAGCTATGGATGATTATGTTTTTATGAGAATTCAAACTTGGATCCAACAAAAGAAGTCTAGGAGAAATTTGAAGAGAAGCTATTTGGAAATGAGAGGACCAACCAAATGTAAGTTCTTGACTCCAGAGAGAGATCGAAGCCTTGAAGATGAAAGAGGCTGAAAAATAAAGGACTTCGTGAACATGTCGATGAAAGTTGTAAACTGGATCAGGTTCTTTTGGAGGAAAATTTTTCAAACAGCATAATAGTTGAAAAAGTCTTGGTGGTGTTGCCTAAAAGGTTTAAATACAAGAAGAGTTAAAGGATCTCAACAAGTTAAGCTTGACATAACTTATGAATGATATTCAAGCTTAATGGAAAAGAAGACTCCTTAGAGAAGAGGACGAAATCAAGTTATACATGAAGGAAAGGAAATGGTAGCAAATAACGGGGATCACTTTGGAAAGGAAAAATTTGAAAAATAGAGAATTTTTCTAAAGTGTGGACTATGCAGAAGAATTCATAATAAGGAGAGTAATTTTGGTAGACATGTCAATTTGATTCATTTCATAAGGTTTGACTATGACTTACATGGATTAGGGTAAAAAAAATATACAAAAAAAACTTATATGTAAAAAGTTTATAGGACAAAAATACTTAAAAAAATATAATGAATTAGGATTAATTTATGGTTCAAATTGAGTGAATCAAATTAAATCAAGACAAGTTGAATTATGGTGGATCAGATCAAATTAAAAATAAATGTATCATGTTAGGAATGATAAGAATGAGATAAATTTAAATAACTTAAATTAGTGAATCAAATTAGATTGAATCAGATTACCTTTTAACACTTATTTCATAAATAATATTCTATTTTAATAATTTATTTATTTAAATTAATAAATTTATATTATTTTTAAAAATTTTAAAATACAAAATAAATAAATTTATTATTTTTTTATATATATTAAAAAAATATTACCATGAATATTTATGAAATAAAAATTATTTAATATTAAATATAAATATTTATTTTGAGTGGATCAAACCCATTTCCATCTTGATCCTAACTCGAACTTTGGGGATTGAGATTTTTTTAACCTTTTAATTAGGGTTTAGATGAAGATGTAAGGTAGATGAAGATGTTTATTGGAAAAAGAGAATTCTAGAAAGACATTTGATTTTTCTGTAAGAGTACTAGACTAAAGACTTATAAAAAAATATAATATTATTGTATATGAAACTACTTTGAACAAGTTAGTAATATTAAAATCTGGAACCAAACTATGAAGAAAGAAATGATCACTCTTGAAAACAATTGATCTGCTATGTTTTGGTCCGAGAAACATTACAGAAAACTATTACGTCAAGTCAACGGACGTATATTTCGGTTAAATAGAAGAAAAACTGTTCAAAACTGGTTTTTTATAGGAACTGTTCGTCAAAGTGGAAGCCAAATTGACTCTTGACTTTAGGGTAAGTGTTAGAAAAACCACTCTCATGAAAGTTCTCATTATTGATATTTTTTTATTAAGAGTATGGAAGAGATGCAATTTGTTTAGAATTTAGTAATTTTTTATTCAATGTGGCCTAACGTGGTTTTTTCTCCATTACAGACACTAACGTGTGGAAAAAACTGTCTGGGGAGATGTGCAGAGGTCCAAAATAGTCACTACCGTGGAAATGGTCAGCGACGGGATTTTCACGCGTCTAAAACATCTTCTTTCGCTGTCATCTTCATAAATACCACCTCTCATTCTTATAATCTCATCCACATATATAAATAAACTTCCAAGTCTCAAACTTGCAATTAGCTACACAGAAAAATGGCTTTCCTTGGTTTCTCCAAATTGATGTCATTTGCTGCTCTTTTAGCATTTCTTTTACTACTCATCTCCTTCGACCTGGGAACTGCTGCTCAACCTGACATTCAACCTGGTAAGTTACTGTTACTGTTATTGTTACAATACTAAGAAGCTGAAGAATCATAAACATATTGTGCTCTTTTCTTATTGTTTCTATATCTTCTCTTTTTTCTCTTCTTGTTTGATTTATTTATTTACTATTTATTGGGTGCAGGGCGAAAACTTTTCCAATGTGGCGGCGCCTCCGTGCCTGTTCGTGGAACTACCCCAACTCCTCCCTATGTTCGATCGTAGAGGATATATACCCCCCACTGTCAAATCATTAACCACGAAGGGAGAGTAATCAATATACATACATATCATGTTGGCATCGTTTTTAATTCTGTGATTTCATATTTCATACCAGTGGTAAAAATTACTTTCAAACATTACTGTAATAGTAATAATAATATGTATGTCTTGGATACTGAAATTCCCCGAACTGTGTGTATTAGTGTTATGATATCAGTGAACCATGTAGTGGCCAGATCCAGATCTGTATTCTACGAATAATATAATCGTTCTTGTTTCTTCTCTAAAATTATTCAGTGGTATGTAAGTTGTTTTTAAATAGCAAAGCACTGCACAATTATGGCACAGAATTTGGTTGTGATAAAAAAAGATGTTCTTAATTGCTAGTTAGAATGAATATGTTCATCAAATCAGAGTTTCTTCTGATTGAATTTGTTATCTCCTATGTTTGGTAACACAGTGAGTTCAATTCACCATGATTTTTAATAAATTGTCTCTTTTTGGCACTTTTATCATAATTTTTATCCTCAACATTAAGGGGTTAATTTTGGTCGAGGAAGAATGGTCTAACATCTTTCCAGGAGAACTAGTTTGCAGAACTGCATCTTCATGATCAAACTTCAATAGAATTTACAAGAAATTGAATACAGAAGTAACCTGGAATCAGTTTAACTATAATATTGTCTATGTTTGACCCCTCCAATGCATGTTCCTTTAAGTTATAGGATTTGTGAGCTCTTCTACTCCATTTAAGAACTATTCATTTTTATTAAATTACTTTTGTTGTAATTTAAAATTTGAAGACCCTGAGTATATATATATATATATATATTCCGTGTATGAAGGGTAAATGACGCATTGGGTAGTGCTGTCTTTGAGACTTTAATCCTGTGAAATATTTGACTGATATGCACATGACATGACAGCTTTTTTATTTTATTTTGGCTCAACTTTTCTATTACAACTTCAGAGGAGACTTTGAGTAAACGGTGGGGCAAAAATTAAGTAAATAGTTTTATCTGATACAAAAAATACACTTTAAAAATAATTAAAATTTTTTGCATAAAATTGTATTATCTATGGATAGCAGTCACTACATGAGCCTTATCATACCCTTCTTGATGAAAATATATGGTTGCACGTGTTTAAATTATTTTCTTTTTATTTAGAAAATTATATTCTCCTAAGAGAAACTAATACTTATACTAATTTATTCTATTTTAACTTAATGAAAATTTTCAGATTAGTTTTCTTTTTCCTTTTTGATTCTTAACTTTATCGACAATTAACTTTGAATTCTTATAAAAGATTTTGGTACTTCAACATATAAAAAAAATTATGAATAAATATTAATTATTAATATGTTAGTTTTTTCTTCATACAAAAATAAATAAATAATATCCATTTAGACTGAAAGCTAAATATGAAAAATTAGCTTTGACTTGCTGGTTTTATTCCCACTCTTAGGTATCCTCTGGTATAAGCCACAATTTTTAGATGATTTTTTATATATAATTAATTACCATTGCTCTAATAAAATCTATATATTATACACTATAATATACGATAACGTAATTATATGTATATCCTTATGATATGCATTACTTTAAGATAGTATACACTATATGTCAAAATCATTAAACATTGTGTGAATTAAAAATAATTACAAATTATTATTATAATAAAAAAATTAATTTCATTTGTCAAAGTCATTCAAATTTTTAAAGGTAGCTTAACTGAACTCATCATCATTATAGACAAGGATAATTTTTTAAATTCCGAAATTAATTATAAATTCCATAGTTAATCCAATGATAAATTGATAAACGAATAAAAAAAATAACAGAGAGTAAACATGAACAGAAACAACTTTAATATTTATTTATTATTAGGAATTAAGCTCACAAATTACGTTACATTGACATCAAAATAAATAAACAAATAAAAAAAGATAAAAAAGAGAGGCAAAAGAATACACTTAATTTATTTTTTGCACGAGTAAATTTTTTAGAATGACTTTCATTCAAAATTTGTTATTTAGTTTTTTTATTATCAAATACCAAATCCAATAAAATTAGCTAATTATTAAAAATGGTTTTGGCATACAAAAGAATGGGTTGGCTTTCCTTAGAGGCTGAGTGGAGCCCAATTACGATAGGCCCAGACAGCAGGTCTGAACCCAATATCTGCTTGTGTGCATGTCTGAGCCCAATTCCGTCCCTTTTTCTTCATTATTATAATTACTATATTTTTTTGTTTTATTTTTTATTATTTTTGTCATTATTTTATTTAGACAAAACTGAGTAAAAAAAAAATAAGAGGACAAATATAGATCACATAAATGTTTGAATCTCATAATATATATTGCTTCTTTTTCGCATTCATATTTTTTTTCCAGGTTTCTTATAACTCTTTCTTCATAAATAAATAAAATTAAAAGAAAATGCCCTCCATTTTATTTTGAGTGAAAACGAGTTTTGAACTTCTGAGTTGGCACCTGTTGAACAAGCAGAGAAGGAAAGAAAGGAATAGATTCTGAAAATTTACCAAAGAAACGTAAGAATATTTACTCTTTGTAATTAACTTTTTCTTTTTTCTTAAATTTTAATTTTTAAAAATAAATAAAGAAAATGGGATTAATTGAAAATTAAATGAGGTAAAATCACTTTTGAAGAGCATTCCCGAAGGTAGTAGTAGTTACATAAAAACAAAAATAACGAGGTTGTCCAAGTGTTGTGTCCAGAACATTCATACTCCCTCTCAAACTCTCAAGACTCTTCTTCCCCTTTCACACTCACTCTATATATTCAACAATTCCCACGTCTCACCCTCATCAATACCTGACATCGATCCTTGTTACTCAATCCCACATTTCCTTTCCTTTCGCTAATCCCAATGGCTCAACTACTATCAACTTCATCACTTCAACTGTCACCAAAAACAGGATACTCTGTTATACCAAAGAACAATGTTGTTGCACCTTGCATGGCCTCTTTTCCGTCGAGGAAAGAGTTTCCTAGGCTGCAAAGGGTGAGGGCTCAGGCTTCTGATGATAACAAAGACCACTCTGTGGAAGTACAACATGTTAACAAGGGCGACCAAGGGACTGCGGTTGAGAGGAAGCCACGTAGAACTGCCTTGGACATTTCACCTTTTGGTAAGTTCGCCATTCTTATTCACACAAATGTAGTATCCACTAGTAATCATGCTCCTGCATCATTCTATTAATTTGAAACTTCCCAGTTGGACTATAAGTTTCTTAAGTTCATTAGCCTCGAATGCAATTTCATTAAATATAATGTTACCAACTTTTTGCGAAATTCTGATAAATCATTATAAATATTTTGTTAAGTCTTGGAATAGTTATTTGAAAGTAATATATTAGGAATTTTGATTAATGTATTCTGCTCGGATTATGATTCTGTCGTTGGTGATGCTTCATGTTTGTTGTAGTGGTTGCTATTGTTATCTATTCCACCGGAGCCACTAATTTTTCATATTCTTTTCTTTTCCCTCCCTGTTAATAGGATAGCTTTGCGACAAAGATTTGCATCATAAAGAATAAAGAAAGAAAGAAAAACTGCTTGATAATAGACGCTTAACTTGCCTATGGATATTGGTATAATCCTTTTGTTTCGATTCTGTTGTACACTTCCCACAGAAACAGAATGAAAATGACCAGTGACAAATCTTCATAAGTAACCAAACTCAAGGTTTAAACCTGAAGCCAGAAACCATGACAAACATAGCGAAGAGAAATAACTATAAAAAAAGTGTAAAAAAAAAATCCTAGATTAGTCAATTTCTACAGATACCTAAAATCTAAGGAAACTCATAAAAAGAAAAACATTTTAATGTTTGAAATTCAAGTTTTATAATGTGGTACCTGTCTTTGAGTGAAGAAAAGTGATGGTAGCTACGTTTACCTGAACTTGCTTACAACATAGTTAAACATGTACACTGACATGTACGGTACCTTTTTGCAGGTCTCTTGGACCCTTGGTCACCGATGAGGAGTATGCGCCAGATTTTGGATACAATGGACAGAATTTTCGAAGATACCATGACTTTCCCCGGAAGAAACGTGGGAGGAGGGGAGATTCGTGCCCCTTGGGACATCAAAGATGAAGAAAATGAGATCAGAATGAGGTTTGACATGCCGGGTCTTTCCAAGGAAAATGTTAAAGTATCAGTGGAGGACGATGTGCTTGTCATAAAAGGTGGCCACAAGAGTGAACAAGAACAAGGTGGTGATGATTCTTGGTCAAGCAGGAGCTATAGTTCCTATGACACCCGTTTGAAGCTTCCAGATAACTGCGAGAAGGACAAGGTTAAGGCAGAGTTGAAAAATGGTGTGCTTTATATCAACATTCCTAAGACCAAGGTTGAACGCAAGGTTATTGATGTGGAAGTTCAGTGAGATGCGTAGGCTTTGTGTTTTGCAACGCTGTATTTTACCATGTTTTTTCTTTTTTTAACATATATACCTGTTATACGGGTTAAATATGTGATATTAAGTGTAGAAAAAGTTGAAATAATTTGCTGTTGTAAAGTTTTCTAGCAATGTCAATCTCTTCCTCTTCTAGTTCATGAGGTGAAAATTCGGTTCTCCTAAACCATGTCCTTGGAACATCAGATTGGTCATAAGCCTCAATTCTAATTCATGAGATGAAAAGTCTGTTTTGCTAAACCATGTTTTTGGGACGTCAAATTGATCATAAGCCCCAAAAAGATATGAAAAGAAGCTAATTCTTAACATGTGCATATCTTAATTAGGAATACAATTACCTAACTTCCACATTCCAAGTCATGAACAAAGTCGGAACTACAGAACTAATACGTCAGAACAAATTTGGTAAGAAACCTATACCAATGCAAAGGGAATGCAAAATTTAGAAACTACCAATAAATATTTTTCTATACTAGGTTCTCTATCTGCCTTTACATATTTCATTTCTATAATTTTTACAACCAAACCAAACTTCCTTAAAAAAAAAGAGTAAGCCATAAAGCATTACAACAACGGGCACAAGTTCCGTGACTACAAAAAAAGAAGGTACAATAACAAAGGAAGAAAGGAAATGAAAGATGAAACAACCAGAAAATTAAGAGAAATGGCTAGGATTTATATGTTGTATGTTACTCATTTTCTTCGGGTATAGAGTCCAATTTGGTCTTCCGAATGTTTGGAAACTTTACACCAACCGTTTGAACCTCTGATAGTATATCCTCTACGGAGATCTGTTTGTTCACCAACTGCTCAAGTTGCTGCTTCGTTATGATCACTTTGATCCTCTTTATCCCACCACCTGTCTCAACGTCCCTTAAAGATGCAAGATTTGGAGGGGAATGCAAAGAGGGGAGCAAGTAGTACAATCTCCCTGCCTTCAATTCATGATTTGGTGAGAGAGGTTCTGTGACTTTCTTTGAAACACCAACACCATAAGCTGGATAATTTGTCAAGATATCTTTCACATGGATTGGGGTGCTAAACTCTAGTATCTTACCATCTGGTTTAGCTACCCTCACAAGTTTAACCTTTTTTGCCACGATGCAAGACCCTGAACTGGGTTTACAAAGTACAAGACAATTTCCCATTTTATTCTAACGGGTGTATTGTATAAATCAGGTGGTAGAGACTAAAAGCAAAGTTGTTACAGAAAGCTATAGAGATAAGTGCATGGAGCTGTGAATGTGTGAGAGAGAAAGAGCAGGGGAAGGGAGAGGGAGTTTGAGAAATGTGAGTATTGCGGGTTTCAAAGGAAAGTATGTGAGATATATAGTGAGGTGGGATTCTTAAAAAAAAGAATAGAGAGGGGTTTGTTTCGTGTGGAGTGGAGTAGAAAGGTGACTTTCCATTGAGTAGGAAACTTATGGATTAGGGCAAGAAAGTATGAGTATGTAAAATAGGTTTTGTGCTGAGAATGGAAAATGAAAGATTTGTCAACACGCATGCAGCATAGGTCGGTTAGTGGAAAGTGGAGCAATATTGCATTGCTCATTTAACTATTTATTCAGCCCCTCCAGAGCCCAATGGATGCAACTACACTCCTATATGATTATGCATATGTACATGGTTGTGCCATAAACAGTCTATACCATCTATGCACTTCAAAAATGGTGCAAGTGGCCTAATTTGATTGGGTGGGCATGCAGCTAGGCTTAGCTTTTGGACCAAACTACCATGTCCCAAGTAGGTGGGGAAGAAAAAATCTGCTATGTATAATGGAGGGTGATGTTTTTGTTCCTTTTATATTCAAATGCAACACTTCTTACTTTTAAACCACATTTTTTTTGGTGCATCCTCTCTTGGTGGTAAAATCCTTTCTTTAACTATTTAACACAGTAGCATATTTAAGATTCAAACTCTCGAAATCATTAATTAAACGGGAATAACTTTGTTTCAGTTTATTTACCCTGTTGTGGTACTTCTAAACCACAGTATGGTTATGTTTGTTTGCTCTTTTTATATTGCATCACCTCATGGTTTAGATGACGTCCAAGACAATTTAAAAAGAAAAATGTTGAATTCCCTCTTACTTGCTCCGCAGCTCTAATTGTTTGATACTACTGAAAGAAATTAAAGACACAATGGCACAACAGAACAAGGAGATGCAACAACAGAACCCCATCTTCCATTTGGCTTTCGGTAGAAAGGAAAGGAGGGATTGGATAGTTGAATGAAAAGAGATTATATTAAATCTGAGAATGAGTCATGCCGGGGTGGTGACGCAACAAATGCAGTTTATAAGTATGGTTCAGGTACTACAGGGCCCAAAAATTAAGTTATGTGTACTTTGATTAATGCCTTTGTTTGTAGAATAATATAAATTAGTTAACCTCTGCCAACTGCTAACTGCTATTTGGCTGTTTCTCTTACAGTGCTGAATAAATAATAATATCAGTGTGTATAAACATTCCATTCCCATGGCTAATATTAAATGTAACCGTAGCTAGTATGTGTGTGGGGTAGCGATTGATAGTTATTATATCTTTTCCAATAATGATCTAGCTTTTTTGTAGTCTAACAGATTTTTCTCACACGATTTGGGTGAGACTAGTTACTTGCTAAGAAAACTGAGGCTGCTTCAATGCACCAGAAGTGCTTTATTGATCTTTAATTCAATACCATGGAAAGCTTAAAGATCAAAAACTTGTAGAAAGAGATAAAGAAGCAAACTTTTAGAAGGCACCTTATATTCTCTACAGCGTAGTAATCAAAATGTTGTAACTAGTCACATTCATATTTACCTTCCACGAGATTCAATATACAATTGAGAATCTACTGCTACATCTAATCATTTACTGTAAATACCCCCATTACCTGTAACATCCTTCAACATTGAAAATTCAATACATGGATATTTACTTCCTTCTTAGTATCTTTAACTAAACAAGATTAAATGATAAGAGATTGTTGTAACTTAATTAATGATCTCAATTAAAATTTTGAAAATGTAGTTGTATCTTTCTAAATTATGACCGAGTTCCATAACTTGTATTGGAAGTTAACTACAGCGTTATTGGACCGAGTAATTCATTTTTAAAGTTGACGTAGTAGATAATTAACTATAGTAACAACATGTACTATTTTATTTTGATGTTAGAGTTAACTTTTTCTAACATTTAAGAGAATGTCAAAATACGAATTTATGAACAATGTTTTTAGTAACTGTAACACTAAAAACAAGAATACTAGTGCATTGGAGTCATAGGTATATAAAATAGGAACATAGTTTTGTTGACTAGCTAAGTATACTATATAAAACAAATGTAGTTGCTTTAAGTGCTCGTAGGTAGTCTGGGCCCAACTTAAGAACGTCATTGTCAGAGTGGCTAAAAAGATGAGACAAAGATCTTCTAAATCCATAAAGCCCCTTTTATTATTATTATTTTTTAATTTGTTGAATTCCAACTTACTAACTCTATTATTTTAAAATGTTTTCCCCTCATTTGCACATCAAACAGACCTAACCCCATCAAAGTTAAAGTCTTTATATTCATTTTTATTTTCTTTAGTTTAGCATTCTTTACAACAATTTCCTCGTACCTCAAACTTTATATATAAAATAATTAGATTATTTATATAATTATCAAAATATTCATGATTAAAAATTAAGAAAAATGAATATAAAGCAGAAGTTATTGTTGTTAAGAACTGAAGCAGAAGCTGTGGATGTTGTGTAGTGATGTTTGTATTATTCACTCACGGTCTTGAACACTATTCCCTCACGTTAGACAACTGAATCACTCATGTGCTTAAAAGGAGAAACATAAAATAAAGGAGTGTTTGGCCCTTATGTTTGTTGAAAGAACTGTCTGGTGCTGCTTTCTTTTGGTATAGCCCTTCGTGTCCCTCTCTATAATCCTTACTTAGGTCATTCATTGCTTGCGAAATTCATATAAGATTTTCTAATAAATTAATCCTCTGTTGCTTTCAAAGAACATGATTGTCCATGTAAACATTTTTCTTGGTGAATTGGTATGTGTGCCCTTTAAAGGAGCAAAATTTCCACACGCTTCTTTCTATGTGTTTGCTTTTTTCTTCTATGTATCATACATTAGAGTCTTGTTGAGCAAGTTGTGTTGTAATGCAATGAGGTTGTTAGGGACAAAAGGAGATGGCGGCGAACCAGAGCACATGAATAGAACAAGACAAAATGTGGAGGCCAATCAAAACCTTTCTGCTTCAGACAAACCACATAGGAATTTAATTAGTCGTGTTTTCCTTTCCCATCTTCATATTTTTTGTGTTGATTGCGTGAGGGACTTTCGACTTTGGAGTATGTTCCACTTTCTTTTCTAACTGGGGGAGGGAAATAGAAGTTAAGAATGTGACGTCAAAAAGGTAAGATTATGGCGTTTAAATATGAATTTCTTTCCATTTTTATATTTTTTAAAAATTTTATAAAAATCTAATTTTGATTATTAATAAGATTTTTAGTTTTATATTTTTTCTAATAGATTTATTGTTGGTTTGCATAGTGAAAATATGTTTTCTTGAAAGATGTATTTGTGAAAGAAGTTTAGGGTGGGTTTAAGAAAGTAAAGTTTAGATGAGAATAGCAAAACCCATTGAATCGTTGGTTGAGTCCAATAGGGCAGTAAGAGATGATGGCCTTCTTGGGCTGGATCCAACCAACACGATGCCAACTATCTAGAGTCAGTCTATTATTGGATATAATTAATTTCGATTTCGATGCTTTTCTAAGTTTTTTTATTTTTTTTTTATTTTTTTTTATAAAAAGTAAAAAATAACATTTTTGATAAAATTATGAGAAAATATTTTTTATTATAAAATAAACTTTAGCAATTTTGATATTATGAAAATAAATTTTTAATTATGATATATATATATATATATATATATATATGCATAAATAGTTCCACAAAATCAAAAGATATGTATTGAAATATCAAAATAAAAATATAAAGATAACTAATTAAAAATTCGAATTCAAGGGAATAATAATTAAGAAATTTAAATAAAATTTTTTTGTTTAAATAAATAAATTTAAACAAAAAAGTTTGCAATAATTCACTCACGTTCAATCAACTGGATTATATATATATATATATATATATATATATATTTAAATTATTCTTGTCATTAATAATGTTTTCTTCTAACTATTTATCAGTATAATCTCTATCTTTTTAAATAAGAATATTTTATTAAAAAAATAATAAATGAAATGAATATTAAAATCAAGTCTTATAAAAAAATATACTATCAATTTTAATTTAGATGTATATAAATTTATTATAGAATTTGATACAATCTAACTTTTAGGTTGAGTTGTGTTTTTTCTATAACTATGTCAACAAAGAATATTTCGTATATCCAGATCATATCGAAATTTGTATTGACATTAAATATGTGTTTGAGATAGTATCGAAAATCAAATTATTTTAATAATTAATTATATATATAAGTTATTAGGGTTAAAAATTGAATATAAGTAAAATTAATATTATTTAAATAAGTTTGTTGAATATTTTTGAACAACTAATTGTATTTGAATGAAATAAAAAAATATTTTTGTGTTCATGAAAGAAAATATTATTTAAGATTCACAACTTACAAATTTTCATATTCATTATTATGTCAAATATAAGATTGTTTGCAAGAGTATTTGAGTATTTGTAAATGGATTTGATTTTTTATTAGATATTTATAAATTAAATATAAAAATAAAATATAATTGAATTTAGTTTAGTTTTAATTTAATATTAAGTTAAATTAAACTAATAGGTGTGATTTATTTAAATTAATAAAATATATTTTAAATAAAAATTAAAATAATTTTAAAATATAATAATATAAAAAATAGTTATAATAGATAATATAATAAAAGAATTATAATATATATAACAATTAAAAAATATATTTATTTTACATTTTTAATGAAATAAAAATCTATTTATATATTATTATTTATAAAATGTTCAAATACAAAATATTCACTTTATTCAAATAAAGTAAATAAAGTTTATCACTTCAAAAAAAATCTTTAAAAAACTCATAATAAATTAAATGTTGTAAAATTATTCATTCGCACAAAATTAGTTCTCTTTTAAGCAAAACTTAAAGTTATTGTTTAGTTTTTACCCACATTGTTATAGTTTAGTTTTTACCTCCATTGTTATCTGCTATCGAGTAACAACACGATCATCGCAGTATTAACAAAATCACAAACACAAACCAGAAAGGATAAATTAATATAAACAAAATCAATCAAAATATATATAATTCATAATTTCATTCTCACAATCATTTATCTAAATATATTCAAATATTCAACCCATCATAGTTATTCTCAATCACAAGCATTCACCACACTTACTCATTCATAACACTTAATATTATAGACAGACTCTTCTGAAAAATTATATGGAATCCTTAATCTCAAAGGCTAACACCTGACACACGGTTACCGGGTTATAAACATAACCCCTTCAGAATCTTTTTCACCTCAAAATTACACGCCTATCCCCATTTTAGTAAACTCATGTTAGGGTGATTCCCATACACACCTATCAAAGAACTGATGGCTCCTCCCACCTAGTGATAAGTGCAGTCGAAAATTTCATTGACTTCCACCATATGGTACCCTTGTCTATGTAACTAGAATACAATTGAAGTCTAGATACATCCTTTAGAGACATCTAGAATTCCATATGTACACTAAATCTACAACAAATAGTAGTTCATGGTAACTATCTATATCACACACAACAACACATAATCCAATTCACAATTCATCAAAATCTCATAGAAACACTTCCATCTCAGCCACACAGTCATCTTAGGCACATAACTATCTCATCTCATTGGCACCACTGCTATCACAAATTCATCGTCATCATTACCTTCACAATTCACAATTCACATTACAAATCAAATTCCAATCACAATACATAACCAAATCACACATCATATAACTCAATAGTTTAATTATACAACAAATATCTTATAATATTTCACATATATATACTCTCTTAATACAAATTAGAACACGAATAATTATCCAAAAATAATAAACTTTCGCTTAAGCAAAAATAGTTTCAAAAACATTTCGCTCATCCTCGCAACATGACCTTTAATCATTAAAAAATTCATATCTTAAGTTTTACACATTATTTTGATGTGAAATAAAAATCATTGATTAGTTAACATCTAGGGCTAAAAATTTTAAGAAGGAAACTTTCCTAAATTCGTAACCAAAACATCCCATAAGGGATTCGTAATTTCAAAGCGAATAACTTTCCTACCAGCTTGACCTTTAATTACGAAAAAAAAAAATCGTATCTTGAATTATACATATCATTTTCACGTGAAACAAAGGTCATTAGTTAAATAACATCTATGCCTACAACATTCATGAATATCACTTTTTCTCAAGCAAAACCCAAATCACACTTTCACGTATAATAATTGATATAATTCTCATCAATCTCACATAATAACACATCAATACATATAATCATTCAATTAATCATGAATAATTTTGTTTAATTAACTTGCTTTACCTTTAAAGGATCTCAAAATAAAATTCTATTTGGATAAATTTAATCTACTCTTCACACTCTTTTTCTCAGTGTTCTCGGATTCAGATTTTTAAAGAGATAAGAATTAAAGAAGAATTTTTGGAAAGAATTGAGAGAAGGAAAATTAAGATTTTCTAAAAACATAAATGAAAAATGAGAGGATTAAGGTTAAATATATTATTTATAATCTCTCCCCTGTCTAAGTAGGTGGACTTAAAATTTACCTAAAATCAGGGCTCACAATATATATTTTTGTTAATTATTATTTAATTTAAAAAATATAATTTTATATTTAAATATAATAAATAATTTTATTTTATTTAATTATTTAATTTAAATTTAAAATTCAAAGTTTAAGGAAATATATATAAAATAAGTTTAAATTTAATTAACTTTTAATTTTTTTAATCAATTTTCGATTAATTTTTTTAAATTGATTTAATTTTAAACATGATTCAGATAAATTTTTTATTAAATATTTATACAAATATATAAAAATCATATATAATTTAATTTGATTCAATTTTAATTTAATATAAAATTTAAATAAATTCAAATCAATATTTTTCTATTTATCTTAATTATATATTTTTTATTATTATAAAATTTATAAATAGTAAAAAGAAATATTTAAAAAAATTTATCATATTTAATATATAAATATATTATATTTTTATTTATAATTTTAATTACTTTTATATTTAAATATATATTATATAATCTCCTACTTAAAAATTATAATACATGTTTTATAAATATAAATATAATATAATTAAATTAAAAAATAACTTTTATATATATATATTTGATAATTATTATTTAATTTTAAATATATTATTTTATATTTAAATATAATAAACAGATGAATTTTTTATTCAAAAATCAACAGAATCATATAATTTTAAAAAAATTATATTTAAAAAATTTAAAATAAATTTGATTTTAATTAATTTTTATTATGTTTTATCAATTTAATTTTGAACATTCCTATTTAAATATACTGAAATTATAATATTTTTTCTCAAAAATATGAATTAAAATTTCAATTATCGACAAACTTTAAGTTGATTTTCTACCAAACTTTTTAATAATAAAATCTGAATTTTGAATATTTTTATAGAAAAAAGATGCATTGGAAAGAAAAATCGAAATAAATATATCCACCAGGTTTTCTTACAGACATTAATAGTAGAGAAAATGGAAATATATTTCAGAAAAAGATATGAAAATCTATGATGAAATTGAGGCAAGTGGTCTCTAGAGTCTCTTCTTTGAAGCCTAGCTGGCTATGATTCTAATTTGTCTCTGTTACACTTGTCACACTATATCAACATCTCATTGCTTCATCACTACTCCCAAAATTGAATAAACAATCCCTCTAATCAATCATCTATCTATGCATTTAGCAGTAAAACATAACCAAATTGTCTGTAATTTATATATCTGATACCATATACCAGATAAAGTTGCTTTTGTTTTTGCCACTGTCACTTGAAATAGAAGCTCAAATCAAAATCCCTTGGATGCTAAAATGAATTCTATTATAATATAATTTGATTCAAGGAATGCGGTTGGCTAAAACCCATCAAAATCATTTTCACCAGCTTTTCTTTAATCCAATCAAGAAGGCCTCATCATCATGTGAATGCAACTTTATAAAAACACTACTTTTTCTAACTGGAAGGTACCCTAAGTAGCTAAGTTTAACCCTAAAGGGGTGACAACTTTTTCTCTCATTTAAAAGTACCTTACCTAAAAAGTTAAACCAGACTGTGGTGTGCTGTGGTGTGGTAGAAGAAAGAAAGTTTACCCCTCCCAATGGATAAAAAAGGTAAACCAGGATATTATTGATTCGATATACCATGATTGGAAATGAGATGAATTTGATGCTTGGTTGCCTCCATGTTGTTCTCTGTTTCCAGAAATGGAAATTACTACATGAATATGAAGATGGTAGGAGTTAGAATGGAGAGTCAATGGATTTTCTCTTTTTCTGCGTGGTCCAAACGCCCATATGGCTTCTACACATTATTCCACGCGTTAAGCATCATAATTTCATATTCCATATTATTATAATATTGAAAACGAATATATGTGATTAAATAAGTGATGGAAGATAGAAAGTTGAATACAGCAAGGCACGTATCTTCGGACACATTAAAAGTTTGGGAAGTTTTGATATGCGCAAACATATAAAACGGTACAGTACTACCTTTTATATGCTCAATTTTATAATCAAAATTCACATTACTATTAGATTTTTCACATTTTCTCACACAAAATATTTACAGTACTATTTGTTTTTACATGCTACTCCAATTGCCATTTTGCCTACTTTCTAAGTTACTCTTCTATTATTATATATCATGACATGAATACAAATATTGACCAAATAAATACTTGGATTTTGTTGTGTAATTTCCTTTTTTCTTTTCTTTCCTGTTTCCTCTGTTTCTCTGTTTTTACTTCCTATATTTTCGATTCTTTATTACTGTTCATTAACTTTCTTGTTAAGGGAATCTTCGTCGTGGAATCTGAGGAAACGTTTGAATATGAAAATCAATGAGTTTTTCTCTCCATAATAAACGAGAATCACTAGAGCACATGTTGGTGGAAGATTTTCTCTGGCATTGATTTGATTGATTGTTCACTGTTCATGCTTAACAACCAAACAAACGGCTACTCTGACTTTTTGATCCTGTTTTTAGTCTTGTTTCTTGGATTCTGTCTGTTTCTTGGTTTGTTAGACTGTGTCTAAGCCTTCCTTTCAGGGTTTTGTGAATTGAATTCAGATGTCACAGCCAAGGCCAAACAAGATGATGAGTCCAAACCTTGTCAAACAAGTTGGTGACACAACCTATACTAAGATCTTTGTTGGAGGATTGGCCTGGGAGACTAAGAGAGACTCTCTCAAAAGCTATTTTGATCAGTTTGGGGAGATCTTAGAGGCGGTTGTCATCACTGACAGAATCACTGGAAGATCAAAAGGATATGGCTTTGTAAAACCCACTTGGTCTTTTTGCACTTGGTCTTTTTCTTCTTCATGTGTTGTTCCTTCCACTCTAACATCTGTTGTGTTTTGTTTCTTAGGTGACCTTCAGGGACCCAAATTCTGCAGCAAGGGCTTGTCTGAATCCCTATCCTGTGATTGATGGAAGGAGAGCTAATTGTAATCTTGCAGCCCTTGGTGCCCAGAAAGTTGATCCATCTATAACAGGTTAGGTCTTTCACTTTTTTTGTTTTAGTTCTAATTTACTTGATAATGATTATGCAAATTTGATCAATATTCCTTGCATGCAAACCATCATCATAGTGGCTAATAAGGTTTCACATTTGGACTCCTCCGCTGTGGCCTATTCACACTTTCAAATGTTTCAGGAAGACAAAAATTCAGTAGCCCTTCATGGAATATGGCACCAGTCCCATTGCAAGGCACCTCCACTTATTATAATCAACACATACCTCACTATCCATTTCCGTATCCAGCATACAGGTGTGCAATTCAAACGTGTTAGAGTGAGTTGTTTTTATATTTGACAAATTTATCGTCATTCTAAGTGAACTTTTTACTCCACCATTCAGGTATCCCGGTTTTACTCACCCACAAGACTTGTATGAAATGGTTAGTTTTCTCATAAAGTAGCTTTTCTTTTCAACCAACTTTGAATTGCTAAATGGACATATGCTAGAAAGCTATATGTGACAAAAATTGTGCAATATCATTGCAATTCATACAGGTAGACAAATTATATACAAGTAGGATTTAACTGTGTCCACTATTCTCATAACTTATTTGAATTCTGTTGTTTCTATACAGAGCTACAATAATGCATATGGTGGACAGCAGTTTCCCCTCCGCTGGTATCCAGCGTATTGCCAACCCTTTTATGGCCTTGGTAGACAGATTATTCCAACAGCCTATGTGAAGAAGGTCATCCCTGACATGTCACCTCAGGAGCTCACAGTTGTTCGCTTTTCAGAACCTATTTCAGCTTCTCCCTCAATTCCCAGCACTGGTTCAGTATCCGAACTCTAAACCATGCTATCTTTTTTGACCAAAATTTTCTTAATGTACACTAATTTTTAAGGCTGTTGTGTATTGAACAGGATTAGTCACTGAAACAGAACCTGCCACAGGAGTGCTAGAATCCCCCGAAGAACAGAAATCTTCAACTACTTAAAGCTATGAAGAGGAGATTCCATTAATTGACTAGAATAGAGAAAGTAAAAAGAAAAAATGACACTGCTCAATAAACCAGGAAGCTCTAAGTACATGCCCGATGAGGTGGTCTAGAAAGGAACTAAATGAAGCAATAACGTATTGAGATTATCCATCTATGGAACAGATGATCTTAGAGAGCAGACACTAATGAAATGAGTCCTGGATTTGTTCATTGTCTTGGAAAATTTTTACTTTTGAGCATTCTGGTGCACATGATTCATTCTTCAGTTTCCCTTTATTTGTTTTTCTTAATTTTCCATTTTTAACATGGGTTCCTGCTACGTTATAGTTAGAAAAAAAAAATATGCTTGTCATATTCATTTATTCTTAACACATATACTTTGCATTCCTATGTGGTGTTAGCCTATCCAAATTTGCAAGATCAATATCAGCAATTCTTTCTATGCTTCCTCGATCACAACAATTCTATCACTTTTTAGCTGAAGTAAATCGTTGTATGACACACTCAAATTCCGTGTACTAGACTAGTAAAGTATGACAGATTCTTAATTTATAATTGAATATAATAAAGCAATGATACGTCAATGAATACAATTATTTTATGCAGATATTTAAGGTAGAGGGATTATGTTGAAAGATACAGCTTTAAATGGGATTTTGAAAATCATGACATGATGCAGAAATAAACACCTATATAGAATTTTTATGTCCGTCCTTTTCTTGATGTTATCTTGTCATGTAAAGAAAAGTTACCAGAAAAATGAATAAAGAATGGAGTTAATTAATTGAATTGGAAAGCAATGTTTAGCAAAAACTTTAAAGTTATCGTGAAAGTATAAGTGGGGCGTGTTGAGCAGGTAAATTGCCATATAAAGTAAAGCAAATTATGAGTGACTCGGTAGCTTTCGTACCTCGTTAGTTATCCACTTTCACAACAGCGACGCAAAACAGTTAGTCAAATGTTTTCCACGTCTCTAATTTTACACACTAATTACTTTTTATTAAGTTCAAATATAATTATTTTACCAATTTACTTGGACTATGCCTGTGACCAATTTTTATAATGTTGGAATTTTGTTTCACTTATATTTTTTTAATAATTATTTTAAAAGTCGTATTTAAAATATTATTTGATTAATTGATGACATAAATAGTTTTTAAACAACAAAATCTTCATTTTAAGTTTCAAGTAATAGCATCAATAAAAGTTTTGGTACCATATTATACAAGGTAACTTTCTTAAAAGTAATTTAATTACATAATTTTAATCTCACTTAAATCTAACTTTAATGATCTTACCTATTCGTAATATAAGAAAAATAGTGTGAAAAATCAATTTAAAACATTTGTTGACTATTGATTAAAATATGTTAATATTGACTAGTTAAAGAAATTTACATGAAAACAATTATGTAAAAAATAATATATAAGATTCTTATAAAAATTATGGTAGAAAATATTGTATTTTTCATGGAAAGACTTAATGTGAGTTAATTCAAATAAGACAATGAGTTTAAATGGTTAAAAAAGAAAGTTGTTTAATTAAATTTTAAAAAAAATTATAAATAAGAAAATTAAATATTTTAACATTCATTATTTCAAAACCATCATTTCTTTAAAACTTTATTTACTTTATGCTTTTTTTCTAACATTTTTTCCTCCTCTTTCCTATTTTTTAAGATCCAAGCATACCATTAGAAAGCTCTTGAGGAGTAGAACCTTTTGGACCAATTGGAATCTCTGTTTTGGTAAGTTTTCAGTACTAGTGTTTTGGAACCTTTATGTATGTGTCTTCTTTTGCTTCCATGTGGTTCTATACCATGTTAGGTCAATAGTGGTGTGTTTGGTTTGTTGATCAGAAACTTAGAGAACAATCTAGAATACTTAGAACTATGTTCATTAGAGGTAGTTGTTGATTATTTTAGAATCTACTTTCAAAGTAAGGAAAACTAGTTGAGTTTTTAGAAAATTGTTCTAGATTTGAGATGGTGATTAGATTTGGGGTAGAGTGATTTGATTTTAATCAATTCATTGCCAACTGTGGAGGTTTGAAATTTTGTTATGCTGATACCTAGTTTGGGGATTTGGCTTATTGATGTGTATGATATAGATGTGATAAAATCTCAAATTAAATGCAAACTTGTGGAATTGAAAATCTAGTTTAAGTTAATTTAGATATAATATGATAAATTGAAATTTGATTGGTTAAACCTTGGAAAGAGTTTACTTTAATTATGATCCATTTTTTAGAAAATGGGCCTAAACCAATTTATTTGAAACTCATAATCATGTTAAGAAGAAAAATTGGGTCAAAGATTTAAGATTAACCTTTCCCCTCAACACTATTTATGTTTTATTGACAAATTAATTTACATCAAGGTTAATAAATTAATTCACATTATTTATTATTTATTGAATAAAAAAATCATAATAATTAAGGAAATTTTTGTTAAAAAATAATGCAATATTTAATGTAATAAATAATTTAGAGAGATTCTTACAAAAATTATTAATAAGATTATTGTGTATTTTTATCATGCATTATTCTCTTTTCCATGTTCAGGAAAAAAAAAAACCTAATTTACCATATTTATTGTTTAGTGACGAGAGAAAGTTATTGACTAATTAAGGATATTTTATGAAAAAAATAATGTAGAAAATAATTTAGAGGATTCTAGAAAAATACCAAAGGGATATTGTGCTTTTCACTACTATCTATTTCCTTTATTAACTGTAAATTATTTACAATATTTCTCGTAATAAAATGGAAATATTAAGAAAATAATTTTCTATATTTAAAGGTATAATTAAAATTTCAAAAGATATTTTTACATGAAAAATAGTCATGTAAATTTTAAATTTTTTTAAAAATTTTATGATTTTTTAAAGATTTTCTTATGTAATTTGGATTTTAAATAATTTTTAAAAAAAAATCATAAAAAGGGTCTCATGTATTTTAAAAAATAAATCCTTATTGCGAATCTCCTATTTTAAGAAACAACTAACTATTTATAATAATATTATATCAAATTAATATACATGGAAAAATAAAAATGTATTCATTACATGATTAATAAATATGAGAAATACAAATAATAAAGAATAATAAAGAAAGATATATTTAAAAAATTATCTCATCACTCTTCATTTAAAATGATAGAATTTGTATAAATACTTTAACAACAATTTATAAAAAAAAAATTAGTACATTATTATTGTCTTACTTTATTTTTATTTTAAAGAGAAACTTAAAATCGCACTTGTCTTGCATATCAATTCATCTATCTATATATTACATATGTTATAACACTAACAACATAAACTTTGTTTATTATAAAGTTTAATTTATTTATATTAAATTATTTTCATATAAAAACATAATAAGAATTTCCTATCACTCAATATTCCAATTCTTCCACCAAATCATGTCAAATGATTTCTTTTTTTATCTTTTAAAATCTCAATTAATACTATCAAATTTTATTATCTCTAAAAAAAAAGACTTTAATTGAATGCTCATTTTAATTTTCAAAATTTTTGAATGAATATCATAATTTCTTTATATATTTTTTTAAAAATATTTTAGAATTTCACAATATTATTAATAATCAAACTTAAATATATTTTTCTCTTAATATATTGATCTTATATTTAGTTTTTCCTACAAATTTTCTACTGTATTGATTTTTAATATTTTTTTATTTGATCCCATAATCAAAGTCTACCATTATATTTTTAACATAATTATTAATTAATTACATTATTATTTATATTTATTTGTACAAGAATTTTATTTATTTTATATAAAGATTTTTTTATTAATAAATTTACTAATAAATGTAAAATTATTAAATTTATATAAATTAAAAATTATTTACATAAATAAATAAATATAAATATATATATATATATATACAAATATATAGATAATAATATTGTAAATTAACGGTCACGTTAAAGATTAAAGTTGATAAAAAAAAATCAAATGCTAAAAAAAATATTAAAAATCAATAAAATAGAAAAAAATTATATGAAATTTATTGTTTTTTTAAAATTTATTAGTTAAAAAATATTATAAAATTATTAAAGAAAATAATTTATTTTTATTAATGGTGTTTAGAATTCAGTTTAATTTAATTCTTTTATCAAAAATTCATTTAAATCTTATATTAAAATTAAATATTTATTTGTTTGATTTAGTTTTAATTTAATATAATATCTAAATTAAATTTATTTTAGTGATTTTATTATTATAAAATTGTAAAATATTTTCTTAAAGAAAATTATTAGTCATTTCATAATAAAGAATTTTTCAATAAAGAATCATGTTGTTATTTTCCTTAATTGTAATTGTATGCATAATTTTATATGTAATCTTAGAAGTAAAACTACAATGTAAATCTACTGATATGCTTTTATAAATGTAAATATATTATAATGACAATATAATTAAATTTTAAAATAAAAGATACATTTATATATACTTTTAAACTTTAATTAATTAATAATACAATATTATATTTAAATATAATAAACAATTTTGTTTTCTTCTTTATTTAATCTAATATCTAAATCAAATTGTTTGATTAAGAAAATATATTAAAAAAATTAAATATTTTATATTTATAAATAAATTACATGATTAAAAATTATAATACAAATTTATTATCATAATAAATATAAATATATTTTAATTATAATATAATTAAATTATAAAATAAATTTTAAGAAAATACTTATATATTTTATAAGTTATTAATTAATTCTAAATATATAACATTATATTTAAATACAATAGGATTCATTTCTTAATCTTTAATTCAAAATTCATATTAAAAAATTTAATTAAAAATATCTTAAAAAAATAATTTATTGATTAGAAATAATTTACATTAATTAAAGATATTTTTTTTAAATGACATAATAAATAATTTAGATATACTTATAAAATTAACAAAGAGAATTGCACTTCCTTTATCCTTTTCAATTTTTGGAAAGAAACAGTTTTAAGAAATTAATTTATTTGTTCATTGACTAGAAAAAGTAAAGTAAGTTACATTTTCTCTTATAAAATATGTAAATATTACATTATTCTCCTCTTATATTAAAATATTATTTAATTCAATTAACTTAACTCCAATTAAATAAGTTATACATATCTTTCTTTGAGACATATGAATATGAAACTATCTTTCCCTATTAAATATATGTTGTTATATTTAGTTATTTTCTAAATAAGTTGATAAAAATAATTTTTGTTTGGATTTATTAAGAAAAAATAAATAAAAATGTAACTGAATGAATATCAAATGATTTTACCAGTTTTTATGTAATAAAACCAATTTATAGAAAAAGCTTTTCCTTTTATATTAAAAAAAAAGAATGATGAGGCTCAGAAAATACATAATCTCATGTGGGATGAATGTAAAAAAAATGAAGAATTGAAGAAATATTCTTTGGAATTTCATTTTATCTTTTACTCTGAACCTGCCAAACAAGACACAAACCTCTCTTTCCGTTACTTGCGTCCTCTCCACTCAAATTATGCATCCAAACAAACCTCAAGGTGGTTTCATTATGATATTTGTTTTTATGTATTTATTTTTATCAACTTTAACAGTTATGTAAACTCTTTTTTCAATGTTTACATTCCTATAAACAATATTTACGTAATAACATGAAGATGGTAGCTAGATATGCAATATGAAGGTAGGTGGAATCTCATTTATATCCAATTTAAATTTCTTCAAATCAATTTCTGATTGTTACCATTTTGTTCTTAACTAATCATTTCATTCGGGGGTTTAGGCCACGTTTTGAGGCTCAAATTATGTGGCTCCCCAAAAACGACACATGTCACGACTACACTTTCATTTTTCTTATACGTTTCAGTTTAAAAAATCAAATTCAATGCATTTTAACAACAGATTCGCATTTTGTTAAAAAAACAGATTTATTTTATATTAAAATACGAATTTGTGTTAAGAACTTAATAAATATCATATTTTCTAAAATATTTTAACAATAGTACTTCTTAACTTAATAAATAGCTAACATTTTTGCTAATATAATATATTTTCGTATTATTTATTTTAAAATACAATTACAGTGACATATTTCTTTTATACTTCTTAAGCATATATATTGATGTTAACAGACTAACCTAATGTTATATTACTCATATCTTCATTGACTATGCGAATTTTCAAAATATCCTACTAAAATTTTGGATCGCAAAAGATCACTCTCGAACTCGTGAAAATTTGTGATATGAATAACTCTACAATTATTAAGTAGTTTATAAAAAAAAAAATCGTATAAATTTTATTTGATTTAATAAATTTCCCTAACAATCTTATATTTAAAGATGAATAAAAACAATAGATTAAGATTGTTAGCATTAATCTCCATAAGCTTGGAAGCATGTAGAAGATGTCAAAGAGAATTAAAACACGGTGTTAAAGTACGTAAGAGTAATAGAAATGTGGTACTATTTCATACGGCATACGAAAATGATGAAAGAAATATGGATGATGATAAAACAGCCTCATGACTAACGAAGGCTTTGTAACATGTTTCTTGAAATAAATTCCAGATGTCAGAAACATCCGACCATAAAATTTTCTCCTTATAAGGTCAACACATCATATGATGATGCATCATAAATAAGCCATCAAGATCCTCCAAGTACGACCCGACTCTACAAGCTAACGAAAGAAGCCATAACCCCCAGAGGGAAGAAGCAAAGATAACCATACTGCAAGATACCAGGGACAAAAGTACCAACTAAATGCCACATGTTCCTTAGAACATATCTGTTTCTATGTATGTATATATATGTAAATATATCTCAGAGCAGCAATCAACCCCAGAAACATGGAAAATTGATTCAGTGGATGGTAGGACGAGGAGCACGCGACCGGACTGGTGTTTTAGATGGACTTACCCTGCATACCAGACCAGACATAATGGTTGAAATGTCATTAGAAGAGTTCCTCTAGTTTTTTAGTACAGTTGAAATCGAAGAGAAATATATCAATCCAACCTTATGGGCAGTGAACCAAGAATCACTCCACTACAGCTTAGAGCAGCAATTGCACTCTCAGCCTGAAAGAATGTGCCAAAAGAAAATCTTTCAGATAGAAAAAAAAAAAAAAGAGAAACGGCAAAACAAACAACAGAACCTCAATACTTACTTGTAAGCATAACATGTCATTCTTAAAAGAAAAAAATGATTAAAATTTCAGAGCACAACTTTAAATGAAAAAAAACCTTGCATTATAGCATTTTACTAGGGATTGAAGTTCAGAACCACGCCAGTTAAGAACAAAACCAACTGCACAGATGTTTCATAGAAGGAGATGGATGGACTAAAACGAATGACAAATCAAACATGGGTTGAACTAGAAGTCACCATCATATTGCAAGATTCTTAACTTTAGCAAACCTAAGGACCTCTAACCCTTTCATGGACCAAATTACCCCCACCGTAAAAATATTATAACGAATGGATATATTGTCTTGCAATATCCTTCACCAGCTACAGTTGCAAAAGCATCCACAGATATGTATCTCTTAACCACAGGATCATTGAAGCATCATTCTAGTGCACAATAAGAGCAAATTGCAAAACCTGTATTTATTCGTTTGGACTTCTAAAGGTGAAAAGCATACTAAACTACCAGATCAAAGACTATCAATGCCTCTTAGAACCTTCCCATAAATATCGATTTGCCAACTCCCCCTCTTGTTGCTCTAATTACACCTTAGAACACTAGCTATGTTCAATGCATGCAATATCAATGGAGTGGATTTTCCACCAACAATCAATTTCTCAAAACAGGTAATTATATAGACAAACAACTAATTTACTATGTAAGGAGGCCCGTACATATTATAGTGATTCCCAGTGCACATTCTATGGTTGCATGTGAGTAATGCACCATGCCTTCTCTCACTTGCACTCCATGGATGAGGAAAAAAGTTTGAATATTTTCAAAGAGGATTTGCCGTCTGAAGCCATTTGAAGTTATCATTGCCAAACAAATAGGTACGACCAGGGTAATGAAAATCAAGATCCTGCCTAGAAAATCAAGATCCTTTGCAATTGAACAGCTAAGAGGGAAAGATTTTAAAACTCCAGTAACAGCTAACATCAGCAATATTCATTTTCCTCTTCTTTTTTTATTATTCTCCTTACATGGAGAAAGATGGTTTTATTAAAGTAATGAGGAGTTATTACCACAATCGCGTTTATTGACACGGTGCGCCCACAGAATCACACGAGTCGAGAGACAAGGCTTTGTGTTGTACATCGACAGATTGGCTCTGCTGTAGTTTCTAAACAATATTTCGAATAAACAAGGAAATAAACATACTCTTTGCTATCAAAGACCTAAGGGGGACAGGTTAAAAAAACTCCAGCAAAAGCTATCGTCAGCAAGATTTATTTCTCTCTTCTCTTCAGCTTATTCTCCTTAAATGGAGAAAGACAGTTTTAGTATGTAATGAGGAGTTATTACTACAAACGCATTTATTGACACGAGTGCACCCACAAGAATCACCCGAGTAGTGAAACAAGGCTTTGTCGTTGTCCATTGACAGATTAGTTTCCCTTTAATTTCCAAACAACATTCCTATAAACAAGGAAATAAACATGCCCTTTGCTATCAAACACCTAAGATGGAAAGGTTAAAAATCTCCAGTAAAAGCTAGTGTCAGCAAGATTTATTTCTCTCTTCTCTTTTGGTAATTCTCCTTACGCCGAGAAAAACAGTTTTAGTTAGAAATGATGAGTTATTACTACGAACACATTTATCGACATGAGTTCACCCACACGAAGCACACAAGTAGTTAGACAAGGCTTTGTTATTGCACATTGACAGATTGACTTACCTTTAATTTCCAAACAGTATTTCCTAAAAAAAAAGACATAAGCATGTCTTTTGTATTCAAACACTTAACGGAAAGGTTAAAAATCTCCAGCAAAAGCTATCATTGGCAAGATTTATTTCTCCCTTCTCTTCTGATTGTTCTACTTACATGGAGAAAGACAGTTTAAGCAATGAGAAGCTATTTCTACAAATGCATGTTGAAGGAGTTTAGGGAAGAGCAAGGGACAACATTATTTCAAATGATAACTGCAAAGCCAGTAGTAGCACTCAATCTGAGGGTTATAACTTCACAAAAGGATACATAACACTAAAAATAGCAAAGCAAACTAGAGCATAGTTAGATAAAAATACAAGGTTGGGAGTTAATGAGTAATTACAAGAGTGAACTCAACAAAAGCAATTCGAGTTGAATGATGGTAATCCCCAAGAAGCCTCAACCGTTGAACCTGGATAACACACCAAAATGATGGAACACATTTTACAAGATGATTCAATTCAACCAATTACAAAAACTTAAACGTTGAACCCAGATGAATACACCAAAAAGCATTGGAAATATCTCATATAGTCATATGATGCTTAAAATTCAACCAACAATAAACATGACAAGCCTAGTTCCATGAAAAGCTACAAACCTCTCCACAAATAGATTCAAAGAAGTGTTTGACATCAGCTTGAGTAAGCTGCAGAGGTAACAAGAACGGAAATTTTACAAATTGAGTAATAATTGTGGTAAAACAGATGTGAGAATAGACCAAGCATTTCCTACAGCAAGATGACAAGAATAGGTAAAATCCTAAACTACCTTCTTGTCGATATTTGTGCAATAAATTGTTCTTGAACACATCTCCCTTTCATCTTCAGACTGAGAAATACAGAAGCACAAGAATGTCAGAAAAATGGATGCATTATCAGCCAATCATCTTCTAAATGGAATAGGCATCTCAACAAAGAAACATTACCCTGGGCAAAAATGTTGGGTTAACAGGTGCAATAGCAGTTTTTGAAGGCAGAACTCTCAAAGGGTAATATCCAAGCATGGTTCCAGACAGGCTCAAAGCAGCTCTTGCACCTTCTGCAGGCACAAAAATGTTAATATAATGAAATGTCATTAATAGTTACAGCTTATGAACTGCCTACATTTGGCGATCATGTTACCTTCATCTGTAAACTCGATGAAGGCAAACCGAAGAATAGAATTAGGATCTCCGCATACACGGCAATCAACAACCTATAGCCAGAGTGTGGAGTTCATTCAATCAATAACACGGTCAACCATTATTTACAAGAAAAACATCCGTTGTTTAGAAGTAACAGTTTCTTGTACCTGACCACAGTTAAGAAACAGTGCTGCCAACTGCTCTTCAGTGACCTACATTACAACAAAAACACAATAAGTCTTCTAATGAAGACACGTGGCAGACATTGTATCGGAACCGAAAACCAGAGAATAAAATAAAAAGCTAAATTTTGTACCAGTTGATCAATGTCGGACACATAAACAGTTCTCTTAATCATTTCCTCTCTTTTCTCCATATCTATTTTGTGATTCACTCTTCGCTTCCCATGATTATAGCCATTCTTCCTCTGAAAGATAATCATCATATTCATATTAAGAAGAGTGAAAACATGGTATTGAAAATCAGCCATAAAATAACCAAGGAAATGAAGACGATTCGACGATTCATTCATACCCTTCTGTTAGCTTGACCGTTAGCATTACCAAAACCATTGAGAAGTATAAAATTATTAGGGTAACCAAACCCTGTACCGGCACCTGCACCAGGTCCGGGTAGGTAGCCATGAGTACTGGTTAGTGATGGGGGCACAAATTCCTCAGCCATAGGATTCAACTTTGACAAAAGCTCTTCCAAATCCCTCATGTCGCGCTTGAAACTCTCACCCCCATCCTCTCCATTCATTCCATACCCATCATTGTTCACCCCATTTGCGTGCATCTGACCCATTTGGGCCTTGTAGTTAAAATTGCTATTGGGCACTGACATAGTGCTAGGAACTCTATCTTGGCTAAACACGCCGTTGTTCAGCTTCTGATCGCCGTTGATGGACCCGCTTCTGGGTTTCGATTGCTCAACCTCGCCTGAGTCCGATGACACTACACTGTTGTCCAAATTTTGACTCGAAGAACCGATTTTGGCCCCAACATTCTCAGGAACCGCCATAATCACTTGTGTAGGGATAAAAAGGTGTTGTCTTTTTTATTCCTATGCAATCGGATTATTCTGTGAATCTGTGTGAATAGATTAGTAAAAGAAAAAACAACAATTGACGCAGAAAAACATGTTTGAAAAAGAAAACATACCCGAGTTCTCTCTAAAAATTTTCCATTGATATAAGATCAAAGTGAGAAGATCGTCAGGTACAACTACTCCAAAACCCCACAAGAGAACAATTATAAATTTATGTTGTTATATATGTAATGAAAAGGAAGAAATAGGTGAAAGAGAAGGAGGTTTATCTTACTATTTCACTGAAGAAGAAGATTATTGTAGAGAGGTGAAAAGGGTATTCTTCGGATCGTCCGTTTTCGCTGCACTGACTTTTTGGACCTTCCTCAGAAGAACGTCCCAATTTGATGATGATGAACGTATCAAACAAATAAAGAAAATGGACCCAAATCTTCGTTAATTTCCATAACTGCCCATTATACATGTCATCCATCACATATATAAATTTTAGTAATACATAATGTCATGCATAGCCAAGGATACATTCAAACACTCTAATTAATTTACTCACTTTTTTTTCTTTTGAAAAAATAAATTTTGATGATAAAATTTACATAAAGTTTTTTTTGTCACTATCTAAACCTATACGTTCTAGCTATAATTTTTTTCAAAGTTTTTTTTATATAAAAACAACTTTTAGATTTTAATGAAAATTTCTAATAGTCATAACATAATATAAGATAGAATAATTATTTTTTCAGTTATAATCAATGCTTTGGTTAAATAATATAATTATTTTAATTTATTATTTTTATATATACAAAATCAATCATAAATTTAAGTTAAAATAGGAGATTATTAAATAAAATATACATCCAATTCTCTCTTTATTAATAAATATATTTTAAATTGACTTTTTCAAACAATATATTTATTATTTATAATATAAAATTCTTATCTTTATTTATAATAAATTTTTTAGATTAATATTTTTAAATTCAAATTCTCATATCATATTGTTCTGGTTAAGAGAAAATCTTCAAAATGATTGAAAATCATAATATTAAATGTCATTTATTGATTATTTTTCCTTTTAATTATGTTTTCCTAGAACATGCTAAATCTAAAACTCAATGAGAATTACATATTGTATGGCGTTTTGCGTTCAATTTCACACACTATGTTTATAAGTAACTTTCATATTCACACACTATGTTTATAAGTAACTTTCATATACATATGTAAATATAGTTTCAATAATATCTTTAAGGTTTGTTATGTGTTCCGCTTCATATGATATCTTTATTTTATTTAATTTATTTAAATATTTTTTAAATTCAATGTAAAATATGTATTTTTATGAAAAAAATTATGTAAATCAAGAAAATATTTTAGGACTTAAGATAATTAATTTTTCTTATGTTTTATTAGTTTTAATGTGAGTCAACTTTTATATTTTTAGGTTAAGACATTTTTTTTTTTACTTTTTATTCGTTATCTTTATTTAGATGGAATGAAATTCAAAATTAATTATGAAAATTTTATCACATAATAAAGATAAAATATATTTTTTTCTTAGAGTATCTTAGAGGACTATATTAAGTTAATATTGAAATAAAAAAAATTAAAATTTAAAGAATGTTGAAATAATATAATTATTGATACTTAATTATAATATAATATTGTCTAAAGTACATTAGTTATCACGATTCGGTTGTTGTAAATAACATGGTATTTTTTTTTAAATAAGTTTAGCACATACTGAATTAATACATACTTATATCAATTGTAAAAGAAATTAATATGATAAATGCAAAAAGTTATTATATAATTGTAAAAGAAATTAATATAATAAATATAAGGAATGAGTACAAATTAGTTTAATTAAAAAAGGAGGTTTAATTAGTGAATGATGAAATTATTTAATTAAATTTTTAAAAAATTATAAGTAGAAAATTAAATTTTCTATTTTTTATTATTTAAAATCTATTATATTTTTAAAATTTATTTTTCTTAAGAATCATTTACTTTCTCTTTAAAGTTTTTCATTTATGTTTTATTATTTTCCAAACTTAAGTTTATTATTGGAAAACTTTTAAAAAGAGTACAATTTCTACGGGTATTATTTTCCAAAGTTAAGTTTATTATTGGAAAACTTTTAAAAAGAGTACAATTTCTACGGGTTGAAATTTTATTTTGAATAAGGTTTTTATGTGCTAAACTATTCATGGAAGTTAGGTTTTGGTTTGTAGGAGATTTTTTATTTTAGAGTTACTTGTAAGTGATTTTCTCACCAATGTGGGTTTAGAACAGTTTGAATTCATGGTGATGTGTTGAGTTTATTGTTAGATATTTGCGAAATTAATGGTGCCCTAAAAACTAACTCAGATTTGGAAGAGGGAAAGATTGAAAAATAAGAATAAAAAGCAAGGAAAACTAGTGATTTTAGTCAGTTTCTGTATAATATAGGGTGGGAAACTTGGAATGTTTGATTTCCACTTCTTTTATTGAGTTTGACGTGAAATGTGTGGATTGGGTGTCTTGGGCTATTCTGCAGATAGATGCGCTCAACAAATTTGCCCTAAAACTCTCAAGTTTGAATTTGCTAGTAGAAGAAACTACACTAAGCAGAATGAGGTTCCTAATCCACTGAGCTTTTAATTTCTTGCATAATGATGTTAATGTGAGGGTTTCAGGAAGAGCGTCACAAAAATGATACACTTACAAGTATAGAGGAAAAATAAATATTGTCAAAATATATTTTAATTTGAATTAGTCATTAAATTAACTATTTTGATCTCCAAAATTATTATAAAATTATTATCAACAATTTAAGTCTATGTTAATGTATATATGATAAAATATTAAATGTTATTGTTGGAGATTTCACATCATCTAGAGATAAGATCAAAGATATATTAGTGGATACAAATCTTATCTCATTGAGCTGGTTCTATGAAAATGAGTTAAACTTAAAGTTCATTTTTAATATAATATCAGAGTCTATCGTAGCAAGATTGTTGGGCCTATGACTACCTATTATTAGGTCGCTATCGGATCACCCATAAATTTTTAGTTTCACATTCGAATTTGGGAAGTTTCGACGTGAAGGAGTGTGTTGGAGATATCATATCGTTTAAAAATAAGGTCAAATTAAGGTATATTAGTAGGTGCAAATCTCATCTTATTGAACTGATTTTATGATAATGAGTTAAACTTAAAGTTCATTTTTAATAATTACTACAAATTATTTTCAAAATTATAAATAACTTATTATATAAAAATATTAATTTCCAAAATTAATGAATATTAAATAGCAAGATTAACAAAGTTTAAAGGCTAAATATTATTTTTTTTATAATATTTTTATCGATTTCTTTATGATCATAATATTATCTAATTTAATTTTTTCTATAAGTTGATTCCTACACGCAATAAATTGAATTGTTTAATTAAAATCTTAACTTAAAGATTATAAAAATATTCATATATCTAATTAATATTATTACATATTAACTAAAAATAATATCAAATTATAATATATATAAATAAAATATAAATTTTATTTTTAAATTAATTTTAAAAATAAATTAACTATCATAAATATTTTTATATATGATATAAAATCTAATATAATAGAATTTTAATTTACTTATTTGTCATTAATAAAATTTTCTACCCAATTTTATTCATTTTTATGTTGTAGTTTAGATGAAAAATTTCCTAAACTTTCAATATCCACATCTAATTGTAGAAACCCTAATAATATGTTATTACAATATTTTGATAACTTAGTTCTTTTAATATATTCAGCACTTAAAAGTATGAAAACCTATCTACCATGCATTCCATTGAATGTCATCCCAACGTACTCCTCCAACTTATTATTGTGAAAATAAGAATTTTTAAAAACATAAAATAAATAAATATTTATTTTAGAAAATTTTTAATTAATTTTTAATCTGATAAATTATTATAACAACAGATAAAACCTAAAACTTGTTATTATGTTTATATAGTTGCAAAATAGAAAACAACGACAGCTTTACATAACATCACTCCATCTTTAACGACTCCTCTTTGATGCATCCACGTGGCCTTTGGGTTTGGTGGAGAACCTGCTTTGCGTTGAAACGGCGAAGCTTCCAGATAAAATTTATAGATAATAAGAATTTTAAAATTTCTAGTAAGATTTGAATTTACAGATATTGAGAATATATTTTACATGATCAAATTTTATCACAGTCTCGATAGGGTAAAAGATATGAAAAGGGTACGCGAGAAGAATGAGTATTTTTGTGGATCAAAATTGTAAAAGTATATTATAGCGTATATTATTACTTTTATAAAAATAAATTATGATTAAAATTTATTCTAATAAAAGTTATTAAGTTTGGGGTTAAAATTATTATTAAATTATTCATAAATTAAATGTATTAAAGATTTTTTATTATTTATAAAATAAAATTAAAATATATTAATAAATATAAATTTTATTTTATTAAATTAATTTTATGAGGATGAATTAAATTTAAATTTTATTTTTAATAATATATATAATTATTATAAAAATAAAAAGTAAAGAATGAATAAAATAATTCAGTTGGTAAAAATTATTTTTATTAATTATTTTTAAGTATGAAAAGATTAAAGAGTAATTGATAGGATTGTAATAAATAGGTTGGTTATATATGAGGAACGGTATCCGGGAAGTGGACAGAAGCATACACATGAAAGTGTGAAACTTATTGGATTTTCATTATCGATGCACCTCATTATCAATATACTCATATATATGTCCTAACATCATAAAGAGTATTCGAAAGTCCGATCCTACCCTCCACTAAATTCTTTTTGGACCACATTATGTATATATATATACCCTTGTTCATATTATCATTTTCTTTTTCTAATATATATTTTACTCAATCATTTCAAACAATATTATATTTTAACAATTTTTTAACACATTTTTTCATTTTATTTTATTATATGCTAATAATATATCGTAATTTTTTACAAATCTCTTTTTTCTTTTCTTTTAAATAAAATTATATTATTTTACTTTTTCTTAATTATTATTTTTGTTGTTATTTTTACTAATATATGTTATGTTATTTTCAATAATGATTATATTAGTGAGAGAAGAAACTATTTATATATATGTATATATATATATTAATTTTTATGAGTTAATTTTTTTAAGATTAATGGATACGGATTTTGTAAATACGGATTGATACAGATTTTATGAGAGTAAAATAAACCTTCAAAAAACATTAAGGATAATTGCTGGAAGATTGTTATTTTATTCTAACTTTCATTATAGGTCTTTGATATATTTAATATTTATTAATTTTTTATTTATTATATTTTTATAATGACATTCAGTATGAGAATATAATATTTGGTTGTTTTAAATGTTAATTACATTGATGATGTGTTTATATTTTTAAAATTAATAAATTAATTGTGACAGTATAAATGTTTAATTTAATGCAAATTCAGTTAGGATATCATATCATTATAGATGATTACATATTACTACAACAGTAATGATGTTTTTATATATAATTGAAATATGATAAAATTTATCATTTTTTTTCTACTTTTACCGATTGTTAATTATATTTTTTTATTATTTAGATTATTTTCTTGTCATTTTCACTTGTATATATAAATCTTATATTTTTACTTATTTTGTATGTAATAATATACATTTCTTTGCAAAGAATAAGGTTGAATTTATAACGTTACTTTCTAAAAATGATTGTAACTTGGAGTAGATGTAATAATATGGTTGTGTCTTGGTTGGTGCATTCTGAATCTCCCTCCATTTGTTAAAGCATTATTTGGATGGACATAGCTTTTGATATTCGGAGGAATTTAAAGACCAAATTTTCATATGGCAAATTATTGCGTGTCTAAGATTTACATATGAACACAATTTCTTTACACCAAGGTGATCTTACTATCATTGAGTATTTCACCAAGTTGAAGATTATATGAGATGAATTAGATAATTTTTGGCTTGATCGATTTACATTTGCCAAATGAAATGTTCTTGGTCGATGTCAAATACCATTACTCAGACAAAACAAGAAGATCAAACTATGCAATTCTTGCGTGACTTAAATAATCAATACAACAATCTTAAATTCCATGTTGTACTGATAGAACCAATTCCCCAATCACTAAGATCCATCTTAATTCTATCCAAAGCAATCCTTATTGCAAATCTTCCTAAGTTACAAATCTTCCCAAGTTAATAGCATCAAGACTAATGATGATCTTGGGTTCAATCTTAAAGATTCTGATAAAACTGATATTCATATATCTCAACAACAATACCTTGATGAATTTTCTCAAATGATAATAACACTATTCAACCACACGTCAATAAGATAGGATCCATGACTACTTAGCATGCTCTTTCAAATAAAAAAATATTGTATTATAGATTTCGATGTCACTAACCATGTCTGTTTTTCTTTAATAAATTTTGCTGATTATCATTCTATTAAACCCCTTTTTTGTTCACTTACCCAATGACTAACATGTTTTTTCCACTCATTCTGGCACTTTTCATTCAAATAAAAAGCTTACTTTGATAGATGTCTTAAATTTTAAATTTAATCTAATATGAATTTCAAAATTAACACATGACTTGAGGTATGAACTTATCTTTTCATCCACCAAATCCTTAATACAAGATCATAAAACCAAAGAGAGGATTGACATAGTTAACTCTCATGCTGGATTATCCACCAAATCTTTTCATTCTAAACTACCAATGACTAAATGTTTTGCAGTATCACGTGCAACATGTTTAATCAATTGTATTCCTATATACTTGATAACATCTGCCCTTATGAAAAGCTTTTTAGAGTACCTTATGAAGTTTTCAATTTAAGAGTTTTTGGTTGCTTATGCCTTGCTAATTCTTTAAATAATCACAGAAACAAACTTGACCCTAGGACTTATCCTAGTACTTTCCTTGGTTACAAACCTAACACTAAAGATTATGTCTATTTGAACGTGATTAATCACAAAATTGAAGTTTCAAGAAAATCATCTTCATGAAAAAGTTTTTCCTTACACTGAGAAATCTAATCATAGCAATAACAGTGCTCCTATGCTAATCATTAACAATTCCTCTAAAATTTATGAGACTAATATCAACATCCTCATCATGCTAATTCCAATAATTTTAACATCAATGATCAAACTCCTCAAAATAATAATTCACATATAATTCCTAGAAGATCCTTTCGCACATGTCGACCTCCTTCATACCTTTCTGATTTTCATACTCATGCTGAGTTCTTGGGTACTACTATCAAACACCCTATACACAATTTTTTATCTTACAAATCCATGTCCTGCTTTTCAACATACTATATTAACATATGAACCTAAGACATACAATGAAGTCTCCAAACATAATTGTTGGAAACAAACAAACAATGAGGGAAGAAATTTCTGCACTATAAGCAAATAACACTTGGACACTCGTTGGTCTCCCTCCTTCCAAGACTGTCATTCAATGTTGTTGGATTTATAAAATTAAACACAACTCTGATGATTCCATAGAGAGATATAAAATCAGTCTTTTAGCCAAAGACTATACACAACTTAAAGGAGTTGACTTCTTTGACACCTTCTCCCTCGTTGCCAAATTAACCACTCTACGTATTCTCTTGGTTGTTGCATCCATTTACAAATGAGACATAAAACAACTAGATGTTAACAAAGTTTTTCTACATGGTGACCTCCATGAAGAAGTTTTCATGCTCCCTCTTCTTGGAATGACCACTAAATCAAATCAGGTTTGTCGCTTAAATCGCTTTCTCTATGGCTAGAAACAATCAAGTAGGTAATGGTATGCAAAATTATCTTCTTTTTTAATTTTTCATGGTTACTCAATTTTTTCAGCTGATCATTCATTCTTTTGTAAAATTATTGACCAATTTTTCACTTTTCTTTTGGTGTAGGTTAATGATATACTTCTCACTGACATCATAATCAACTAAATAAAATAAACATCTTTCAAAAGAATCTATATTATTTTTAGTTTTATCATAAAGAAATGTAAGTGAATGTGTTAAAATCTTTATAAGGTAAATTTTGATTAAATATTGATTCTATTTTTTTTTTTTAATTATTAGGTGAATCTCATGTTTTACTTTTAACCGTGCATGTTTTATTCAAAAAAATGTTCCATTTAAATTTTAAATTTTAAATTTTCTAATAAGCATGGAAGCAAATGTGTACTTGTGGTTGAAATATCATTTAACTTTTTATTTTTCTTCTAAATTTACACGTTAGGAATATAAATTGAGAAAAGGAGAAAATGGGTATAAAATTATTACGATGTTGTCATTGTATGATTATATCAATAGAGTATTAGGGGAAAAAAAACAGAAATTAAGAGGTGAAATTAGTCTAATCACGTGTAGATAGAAATCATTCACTAGAGTTTAAATAATGTTAATGAAATGACAATTATGATTGACTAAGTAAACACCCACATTCTTATTAAAATTAATGATTGGCACAAACAAACAAAATTATAACATGAAAAACGTTGCGTTTAAGCTTATATAAATAATGTAAAATAAAATAAAACAAATATTTTTTATTTAGATATTTTATGATAAAAAAAATAATAATTCAAACACATGTTTTCTGAATTGGAAATAGAAAAATATTAGATAAAATGGAAAAAGATATATTCATATTTTTAATGACAATAAAATAAAAATATCCCGGTTGAATAGATGTTTTAACTAAACGCTAAAATCAATTTTTATTTTTAATAAAATAGAATTTTTTTAATATAATTAAAATAGAAATTTTGATCTATATGTTAGTTCCATTTCACTCTTTTATTTGAAATTAACTCAGGAATTATTTTAAACTATAATAATTAAAATTTTATGCTTCAGGTGGTGTATTCCAAAATTTAGGTGGAAAAAGAAACACGCGATTCACGTTACGATAGCCTCTTAAAGTTTTGTAGATTGAAAAAAATATATATAAAAAGAGAAGATTATGTAAAAGTAAGTGAAAAAATTTATATATAAACAAATAGTTATCGAATAAATCAGTGAATATTTTACCCAAATAACACGTTAATTTTTATTTTTTTATTTACTATTACTTATATATTACATAGAAAATATAATTAATTCCGAATTTATGGTGCTTGTACAATTTTCACTGCAGTTAATTCAAGTTCTTTTTTTCAAAAGCTGTGTTGGTTGGGAACGTAAATCTGGTCCTCGCCCCAATGCCCAAACAATCAATATATATTAAAAAATAATCCAAATTAATATATTATATGATTAATATATTTTTTCTTCTTATCTATTTATCTTATCTTCTTTTACAAGAAAAAAAAAATAAAAGAAAAGAAAATGAGATAGAATAAAAAAATGTTACTATTTGGTTAAAAAATAACGTAAAAAAAAATTAATTAATTAAAATTTAGTAATTACAAGATTATAAAATTATCCATATAATTATTTTGAAAAGATATAAATTAATGATTATGAAAAATATTTATTTTTCTTATGTTTCTCATTATTTTTCTCTTTATAGGTAGAAATAGTAAAAAAAAGAAGGTGATGTTTTTTTTTTTATCTCTTTTCAAATAAGATAAGTGATTTTATTTTTCTACATTACTCTCCACTTTACATTTTCTCTCCATTTTATATTTTCTCTTCAAACTAATGAACTCTTAAACTTTTTCAAAGTTTTTTTAGCAAGTGTAAAATATGATCAATTTGGAGGAAAATTTCCACAATTACCTATCTTATAGATTATGATATGCAATTTATAACTATTTCTATGCTTCAAAAACATGCACCAATTTAAACGATAGAAATACATAGATTTACTGGTATGGTTTTTAGAACTCTGACCGAGGAAGGAGACTGCGACAGCACCATTTGTTGGCAAAGATTATGTTACCTACGATTCTTCCTCTCTTATTATTGTTGTTATATTAAGACTAAACAAACCTTAAATAGATCTTAGAAGGTTTAGTCTCTCTAAAGTTTGGTTGAAAAATGATTTAGGAAAAACAAGGAGTAAGAAATTGACATTGAAGAATAGCAGTCTCAGTCATGAATTCAAGTTTCAAATGGAATAATAAAAGGAAAGTTTTTCAATGTTGAAGCACGAGAGAGTCAAAGACCTAAACCTTCTTAGGAGATGGTAATCTTCAATTCAATAACCTTCGAACATTACCTCGTCAATTATGAAACATTCATCGCTCACACAAAGACAAAATTAGGAATGGTCAATTGTGCCGTGTATATCATGTCACAAAATGGATTAAAAAAAAACAAAAGCGTAGTTAAAGGACAACAAAATTGTGTTTGAATATGATATCTATTTTCCCAAATGATGACATTGACATGTCTTAGGGTTGATTGACATGAGATATTAAGTTAAGTTTATACATAATGATTTGTATGGAGTGAACCTTGTATTTATGTATTAAAATGATGAATAATTTAGTCAACCCTTAAGAAATAAAGCTATATATTTTTTTGTAACAAGTAAAATTATTTTGTAATACATTTTAATGTATAATCTTGTATAAAAATTGTCCGAAACTACAATTCAAAAGTTTCTTAGTCAAAGTGACAATTGATTTTATTTTATTTTTTTTATAAAACTAACTTAGTCGTATTAATTGTCAACAAATAATTCAAAATTTCAAGACCTTTTAAATAATATGTTTTAGTCAAATTCAGGGTGGCTCAATGGTATGACTATGTAAAATATAAAATCTTTTCAAGTTAATTAAATAAATTATTTAAATTAATACTTAAATGTCTAAATAAAAAGATGAAGACAAATTAGGTAATTCACATCTGTACAATTTACTAACTGGCTAATTTACATTTTAATCAATTTAAGTTTATTAGTTTTATTTACAATTGTAAAATTTACAAATTGAATTGTACCATTTTTCTCCAAATAAAATTTATCAACCTAAATAATTTAAAAAAAAAACTCCCTCAAACATAATTTTTTTTCAATGTTTTCCATTAAAATTTCATTTATATAATAATAATATAAATAAAAAATTAAATAAATAGAATATATTTTGAAATGAAAATTTTTTAAATTTATTCTCTCTAGTAATGTACAATACGGCATCAAACATAATCTAGTATTGCTTATAATAGTATTATTACTTGTTCGATTTCGATGTCACACTAATGTAGCATTTAATATAACTTTCTAATAGACTCATGTAGCATTTACTATGTTTTTAAAGATAAAACTTAAAATAAGTACTTTAAATTTAAAACTAAAGTTATTTAGCAGTTTAAATGTAAAAGATAAATTAGTTAATTATATTTTTAGTTCCCTTAAATTTCGTAATTAAATATTAAAATCATATTTTACTAAATTTTAAAAATTAAAAGTTAAATAAGATTATTTTAAGACTGAAAATATAGTTAAACATTTTATAATTGTCTAAATGTAAAAATTAAATAAGTTAAAATTTCCTAAATAGTATATTCTTGGGTCTTAAAATTTGGGGGGGGGGAAGAAGAATAAAAGAAAGAGAAGCAAAGTCTAAAACTCTAAAAAATGCTCTTTCAAAAACAATTTGTTCAAAAAAAGAAAACTTCATTAAAAAACTACCTTAAAAAAAAAAATCCCCCGACTTAGAATTCTGCTCAATTCCTCGTTCAAAAAAAGAAACCCACAATAAATAGTTGTGTTTTATGGACCGTCAATCTGTCTACATTTAAAAGATACTGCAGTCACCATCTGAGAGTCCAAAATGTTGAGCTATTTTTTATTTCATATTAATATATGTCTTACACTCACAACAGTAACTGCAGAGAATCCATCTCCAATATCTATTCATATCTTACATTATCAAACTTTATCAAGCCTAATAATTTTATAAGTTAAGTTTTGCTTAATATATATATATATATATATATATATATATATATATATATATATAATTGCAGAACACCAGAATACTTGCTTTCAACAAATAAGAGATTTATGCATACGCCAGGTGTAGTTTTGATGTCAAATTCAACTACAAATGCTTTAAGCAATTGCAGCGAATGGAATGCCAAGATTATAAGAAGAAGGTATACCAAATGTTTCTAAAAGACTTAACCCTATCTTTTCAAGAGTACCAATATAAATTGAACCAATAAATTCCCTTTTATACATAAGAAAACATTGTGTTATATTATATAGGTGAACTCCACTCTCCAAAAGAGAAATATGTAGAAATAAAAAGTAGCGAAAATTTCGGAACATGTTTGGGCAATATTATGAAATTAGATGACTAGGAGACTGAGTAAAGTGGCTTCCACCAACCACTAGTTAGCAAGAGAAACATAACACTAGGAGCCAATACTAGTTTTCACAATATACTCTTTTAACACACTTCTTCTAACATTTTTTATTATTGGTTAAAATTTATTGAGGTAGATGCTGGTAGTAGTAAGGTGATGTGAGGGTTGGTGCTTGCAGATAACAAGCAAACAGACCTAACTAAAACAAAGGCTTTGCAAGATGTTTCATTCAGTAAATTGAAGATGTTAGAAAAATCCAACTATAAAATTTTCTCCTTGCAAAATCAACCCATCATAAATTAAGCCTTGGAGATCCTCAAAACACCATCGAACTCTACATCTAGACACATAACTCATGACCCCAACAGGAAACAAAGATACATACTGCAAGTCTCATCAAGAAAGTATCAACAAAGCCACAGGTACCTTAGAATATATCTGTTTCTATGTATGTATATATGTAAATATATCTGAGCAGCAGCAACCCCAGAAACATGGAAAAGGACATTCAGTGCATGGAGGTTCGAGGAGCACGAGGGCGGACAGGTGTCTTTGAAGGACTTACCCTGCTCAGCATAGAATGTTTGAAGAAACATTAAAAAGGTTGCCATAGGTTTTAGGATAGGAGAGTTGAAATAAAAGGAAATTCTGTTAATCTAACCTTATAGGCAGTGAACCCAAAATCACACCACTACAGCTCAGAGCAGCAATTGCACTCTCAGCCTGCAAGAATGAGGCAAATAAAAGCAAATATTAGGCCAAAAATATTTGGAGACAATTTAATACTTGCCTTTAAAGATATAGTTCTAGAAAGTAGAACATTTTATCAATTTCTTATTTCACAGATATAAATAACATCAATTATCTAAACCCTTCCATTCCAATATGACATTTTACTAGGATCACACCAGTGAAGAACAACTCTACAGATGCATCTTACAAACAAGATGACAAAGCAAAGCAAGGATGATACAGAATTACAAACACTACAAGGGCAAAAGATGTAGCTTATTATTGTGTGAGATCTTTCCGCATTCAACAAAATAATCAGGGGAAAAAGGAACAAAAGAACTTTGAACATTGCCAAAAGAAGATGACAAAATAGAAGTAGAAGATGGATAAAAAGATCAACCACATTGGATAAACAACATATCCAAAAAATTAAGCAAGCAATTCTGGGTCACTAACAGCGTCAGAAGGTTTGAGTATCTACATCATGGGGTTCAGAAATAGTCATTTTGCAAGTCTAAAATGAAAATTATCAATACAAATTGAAATTCATAATATTTAAAATCTGATCTGTTTTAAATTATTAAATTGAAACAAGTCAAAGAAAGCTTAATAGCTCACCAATTCATGAAAAACAAATTTTATCTTCTTGAGCAAGCCTAGGTACCACTGCCCTTTTATGGCCCAAAATGAGCCCCACCATAATGATTATAGCAAAATGGATATGCATCTCTTTAACAACTAGATCACCAAAGCATCATACTGGAGCATAGTACATGGAAAGTGTAATGTGCTGTAATCAATTATCAAAAACTGTATCTATCTATCCATTTCGACTTCTAATCTTGAAAAGCATACTTAGGTACCTGATCAAAGACCATCAGCTCCCTCTTCTAACCTTCCCAATACCCATCAACTGCCCCTTTTGTTCCCTCTGATTACACACCTCAAACACCAGCTATGTTCAATGCATGCAACATCATTGAAGTGGATTTCCCACCCAATGCTGCAGCTCATGGCAAGTGATTGAAGAGGCAAGAAACTAATGAACTTTGTCAATCCCGTATTATAGTAATCCTCACACTCCATGAATGAATAAAGGGGAATATCATTCTCTCATATGCAGTCCATGGATGAAAAAAAAAAAAAAGCAGCCATCCTCCAACAAAATGGGCGGCCAACAAAAGCCTTTTGACAATATTATTGTCCAAAAAAATTGGTGGAAAAACAAGGCATTCTACTCAGTCTGAGATTCAATCAACCACTTCTATTTTATATGAAAAATAATTACTATTGCAACATATTTTGACCACACTATTTGTTTCAAAAGCAATTTCATGGATCAGGGTGATTCATAATACAGTTTTTTTTTTGTTTTAAAAAATATAAACAAGAAAAATTAACAAGTGTTATGCTACGAATTGCTAAAAAAGCACCTAATATGACAAGGTTTAAAAAAGGCTAGCACAAATGAAATGTTGCATAAAACAAAGTAACATTCAAAGAGAGCTGCTAAGATGCTCCAACTTGGGAGTATGCAACCTATACCGTTTTCTTTACACGAAAGCCAATTCCTTTCGGTGTTAGATGAATTGCATTTATGAATATTGTTGTAATTTAATATTTAGTTCGTCATAAAAAACCAATTTAATTTGTCCTCCGATTCTTCTCTTTCTCTTTTTTTGTGTAGGCATCACAGAGTAGCTTGACTTCAAACCAAAGTTGTTAAAATTAAGATCCTAATTAGAATCAGAAGGGAGAGAACAACACCGAAAATGTGATTGTGAACAGATCATAAAATCCTATTTATAATGAAATTTTATAGTTAAATAATATATACACATAAGATAACATAGATAAGAAAAATAATCTTAAAAATCATTAGTTCATCACTAGCATTTAATTGAATTTCAATTGTAAATACATAAGTCAGTTCAAATCCACAAGTTAAAATTGTAGCTCTAATATAAAATAAAATTTTATTTATCTGTAGTCTTATACATTATATATACAAAACAGCATAAGTTTTACCATTCAAAAGAAAAGGACACATTTTCTGCAACTCCTACCATCAACTATTGGCCACAACCAATGTTGATTGACACAACCAGCAAGCAATTAGAAAATAGTTAAAATGGAGAGATTATTTGACAAAATGTAGAAAAAAAAAACTTGTATGGGTCATGCCCAGCAGTCAGCTACAACCAAGTTAGAACTTCGAAGGAGATAATTGGATAACTCAACTGTGATACACAAACAAATTCCAACCACCATATTGCCATCAGCCATCACCCCCATCATCAACAAGAACGAACCAACCACAGACCAATCACAGAACACATATTGAGAGACGACATCAAACAGGGGTTCAGATGGATCTAGTTTCTTTTCTCCCTCCATATTGGTTTTGACCGACCACCAAAAAGGCAGCTCACTACAACATTAAATGTGTGATTGGTTTTACATCCATGTAAAACCAAAATATGTCACTATCTAATTTAATGTAGAGGCGGCTTTATATAACTTCTGAGATCTGCATCATTTACGTACATATATAGGTAGCAGATGCCAAATCGAACACTCAATAAGATTGGCAATTTCACCGTTTCTACAATCTTGTTCGGCAAATTTACCCCAATCTCATCAATGCACGTCAGTGAGTGTCATAAAGACTTCTGGTCCTACAATAAAACCATATTTGGAGTAAAATCATGATGTGGACAACCTTGTTATGAATACAGAACCAACCCAAAGCATCGTTCCTCTTTTATGCAAAAAAGAGAAATATGACCAGTATCATCAGATGAAGTGAGTGGAAATTGAGTGAGAAGACTGAGAAGAGACCAAATCTTCGTCAAATCTGTTGATGAAAGACATATTGACGGAACTGTGACAGTTTCTACCCATGGCTGCACAGTGTGGATGAAGAGTAGGTGAATGAAAAGCAACGTGAACTCATTCCCACCATTTGATTTACAGTTCTTGTTTATACAAACAATATATCACATTAAAAGAGAGACTTTTTAACTTAAGTTTCTCATTTTACACTAACAAATAGTATTGTTGTTAATGTTTGAGTGATTCTCCTAAATGTAAAGACATAGCTTACTGACACTCTACTAAAAAAAGTAGGAGGATCTTCACAGCTCCCTTTACACTCACATTTCTCTTGATTCTTTTCTACAAAAAGACTGTTTTGGAGCTATTTCAGCAGGCAATGTGCAGCTACTATAACTATGAATCACAATTATTGACAGAAGTGTACCCACAAGCAGTACAAATATAATGGATTCTTTTTTTCGGGGAGAGGATTGGACTAGGAGGGTATCCACATAACTGCAACGCCAGCAAAATAGCTAAGCAAACCAGAGTTCACTCAGAAGAAAACAAGACATTTGAAAAGTTAGTGAACAATTACCAGTGCAAACTCAACAAATGCAATTCGAGTTGAATGATGGTAATCCCCAAGAAGCCTCAAGCGTTGAACCTAGATGAAAAAAATAAAAATATTGGAAAATATTTTACAACATACTAATTAACCAACAACAAAAGGTATTTAACCTAGATGAATACACCAAAACAATGGAAATTTTCTCATGCGGTGCTTAATTTCAACCGGCAATAAGCACTATAATTCTAGTTAAAAGCTACAAACCTCTCCACAAATAGATTCAAAGAAATGTTTGACATCTGCTTGAGTAAGCTGCAGAAAAAAAATTAAGAATAGTGAGATTCAAGTGCAGCAACAGACATGAGAGAAGACCAAATAGTTCCTTCAATCAAGATTCTACAGATGTGTCAAATCCTAAACTACCTTCTTGTCGATATTTGTGCAATAAATTGTTCTTGAGCACATCTCCCTTTCATCTTCAGACTGAGAAATACAGCACCATTAGAAAGATAACAAGAACTGTTACTTCACTATGTGTAATAGGCATCATGAACAGAAAAACATTACCCTAGGCAAAAATGTCGGATTCACAGGTGCGATGGCAGTTTTTGAAGGCAGCACTCTCAGCGGGTAATATCCAAGCATGGTACCAGACAAGCTCAAGGCAGCCCTTGCTCCATCTGTGCACATAACAACATTAATACAGTGAAAGATCAATAACAATCACAGCTTATGACCAACATCCATTTGGTGAAAATGTTACCTTCATCTGTAAACTCAATGAAGGCAAATCGAAGAATAGAATTAGGATCTCCACATACACGGCAATCAACAACCTATATAGCCAGGAACAAGGAGTTTAGTAACATGATCCACCACAATTAAGAAGAAAACGCATGCCCTAAACAAATTGTAACCATTGCTACCTGGCCACAGTTCAGAAAGAGAGCTGCCAGCTGCTCTTCAGTAACCTACACACCAACAGAAAAAAACAATCAATTGCACGAATACACAAAGAAAAAAAAAATCAATTGCACGAATACACATTGCAAGCTAGTTGAAACAAGAGAATCCACAGTGCAGCTAAACAACAATCATTAGCATGAATACACGTGGCAACATTGCAAGCAATCCACAACACCACTAAACAACAACTGTTGCCATGAATACACGTTGCAAACATTGGAAACTAGCTGAAACTAGAGAATCCATAAAACAGCTAAACAATAATGATTGTCACGAATAGACGTGGCAAACATTGCAAGCTAACTGAAACAGGAGAATCCACCACAGAGCTAAAATTTATACCAGTTGATCAATGTCAGACACATAAACAGTCCTCCGAATCATCTCTTCTCTTTTCTCCATATCCATTTTATGATTCACTCTTCGCTTCCCAGGATTATAGCCATTCTTCCTCTGCAACACATAATATTGTATAAAGAAAAAAAGTAAAACATTCATGCAACCTAGTATTAGAAGGAAAAGAGCATAATCTAATAGAAATCAAAACAATTTACTCATACCCTTCTATTGTTAGTTTGTCCATTAGCATTTCCAAAGTTATTAGGCAGCATAAAATTGTTAGTATAACCAAACCCAGCATTAGGTCCAGCTAAAAAGCCATTGGTCAGTGACGGGGGCACAAATTCCTCAGCCATGGGGTTCAGCTTTGACAAAAGCTCTTCCAAATCCCTCATATCGCGCTTGAAACTTTCACCCCCATTCTCCCCACTCATGACCCCATTCATCCCATACCCATCGTTGTTCACCCCATTTGCGTGCATCTGAGACTTGTAGCTGTAATTTCCGTTAGGAACTGTCATAGAGCTGGGAACTCTCTCTTGATGCTGTTGATGGGTGAACACACCGTTGTTCAGATTCTGATCGCTTCTGGTTTTCGATTTCTCGACCTCACTCGAATCCGCAGACACTACACCGCTGTCCAAACTCTGACTCGAAGAACCGATTTTCGCTCCAACATTCTCAGCAACCGCCATAATCACTTGCCTAGAAATGAAAAGTCGTCGTCTTTTTCCCCGCTTTAAGGTTTTTCCGTGAATCTGTATCAACCAGTAAAACCTTAAAAAAGGAAAAGACCCAGAACGAGAAAACCTTATTCCGAACGAAAACAAACCTGGTTTTTTGTCTAAAAATTCTTCATTGACGTAAGATCAAACTGATCCTGGAGATTGAGAAACAACAACAAAAAAAAAATAACCTTAAAACCCCAGAAAAGAAACAGAGAGAAATTGGTGAAAGAGGTTTATCTTACTGATGATTAATGTTATAGAGAGATGTGAGAGGGTAATATTCTTCGGATCGTCCGTTTTCACTGCACTGACTTTTTGGACCTTTGCAGCAGAGAAGAACGTCCCAATTTGATGTCTTGATGGTGATGATGAATGCATCAAAGAAAAAATTGAACAGCGTGACTCAATTTTTTGTTTTTTTTTTTTTTTCATTAATTTTCCACAACTGCCCATTCAGTCACACATGTCGCCACGCGGCTGATGCATCCGCCAGGATACTACTCATAAACAAAAACCACGGATTTGATATTCAAGACATCAAAAATTAATGAGACACTTATCTTTCATGCTAGGTGATGTTAATGGAATTAAACATAATTAGGGAGATTAATAACAAAGGTCGTGACTAATAATGTAATATTAATGAAAAAGATAAGATAATCTCTTTTCTCTTTTTCTAATGCAAAAGAGTATAGGTTTTATAAGTTTGATTTTCACGTTTTGTTCATATAATGATAATTATACCAGCACTTAAAGAAAATAAAACTATAAGTTTAATTAAATAAAAAAATTATAATATATTTATTATAAAAATGTATTTTTAATATTTTACTAATACATATTTATTCATAAATTAAAATTAGTTTATAGATAAATTAAAATAAAAAAATTATATAAAAAAATCACAAACTATTGTATAAGTTAATTTGATTTTTATTTTATTTTATTACTTTTCTCTAAATAAATTTATAAAGAAGTTTATTCAAACATATATATTCAAGAGGATACAAAGTTATTATTTTAATTTATGACAACAATTAAAAAAAAAATAATTTATCACATTGAATTAACCGGATATGAAAATAATTTTAAATATATATACAATTATGTTAATTTATGAAATCAAAACTAAAAAAAATTATGATATGTGAATTATTCATAACTATAATTAATACTCGTGTTATGTTATTTAGTAATACGAAAATAAAATTATATATATATTAATTTTAATATATGAATAAAAAATATTTTTATTTTTTTCAATTTAAATAAAATTAAAATAATAACGAGATATAAGAATAATTTAAAAAATTATATAACATAATTATTTAATTTATGAGAAATTTTGAAAAAAAAAAATTTGCACAGAGTATTCATAACAATAATTAATACTCATTTAACTGTTATTTATTAATAAAAAAATATCATATTAAATTTAATATATATATATATATAATATTTTTTTATATTATTCAAAAGATTTAATTTTAAGTTAATTTTTTAATTATTTTTATAATTTTATATATTTTAATAATATTTTTCATTTTGAAAAATAAATTTTATATGACTTTATTATTATAAAAAGATAATAAAGTAAGTACTTATATATTATAAAAAATATGAAAGTTTGTGTATAAAAAATAAGATTTGAATTTAGTTATATGAATTTAATTATAATTATATATCCAAGGTATAGGTACAACTTTAACAATAAACATCACGAGTTTATAACATGACTATACAACATAACTAAAAACAAATTCATTGTATAAATAAAACATACCTATAACCTTAAACATCACATTCACAATTATAAATTGTATAGTTGTTAAAAAAAAAAAAAAACTTGAAAAAATTTTCAAGAATGTTTCAGGCATTAGAATGAGAAAAAAAATAATTGTGTGATGATGGAGGTAAAGGTTCATCATGATCTTTGTGTTGCACTTATATGCTCTATGATAGGTTATGAATTATTAATTAATGTTTGAAATATTGGAAAACATCATAATTTTTTTGTAGTTCAAACCATTATGATGATATTTTATAAAATTAATATTATATATACAAGTATAGTTCAATATATTTTAAATATTGGTAAGATGGATGGGTTAAAGATGTGTTAAAAAAAATTATTATTAATATAATATTAGAGTATAAATTTTGTGAAATATATATTGGACATTAATATGCTGAAAAAGAATAATGACAATAAATATATTATATTCTTATTTTGTGAAAAAATTACACTTTTATTATAATTTTTGTTATGTAACTTATTTTCAAATTTTAATAATTTCTTTATATTTTTTAATATTAATAATTTGGATTTCTAATTTTTTTATTTAATATTTTATTTGAAAATAAGATTTTTTTTTTTTTAAATTAAGATGTAAGAATGATTTTAATAATTTTTAAATATATGTTTTGAGTTTAAATATTTTTCAAAATTGTTAATATCTTCTTATATATTGGTTTGATTTAATAATTTTTTAAATATTTTTTAATATATGATAAGAGTTTTAATATTTTTTAGGGTTTATGATATTTTTAATACATTAAAATTTTTAATGTAATATGTAAATATTTTAAAATAGACAATATATTTTTCCGTTGTTCTAATAATATTGTGAAACATTTTTTAAAAATAGATTTTGTAGATTTTTTTTTATGTTTTATTTATTTATTTTTTTAAAATTAGGGTTTATTTATATATTTTTTAAATGACCCTATTTTTACATGGTAGAAATGTTAATATTTTTTAAAACTTATTTACAAAATTTTAGTAAGTTTAAGTATAGTAATTTCTTTTACTATATAATTACAGTTTAAATATTTTTGTTTAAGTTTAAGTATGTTTTTATATTTTTGCTTATTTTTTTATACAAGTATTTACGTTTTATAAAAATTTAAAATCTATTTTATAATATGTATTTTTTAATCCGTAGTTAAATTAATTAAATAACGTCCTATTATATTTATGTACATATACTTTGTAATAAAATGTTAAATTCTATTGTATTTATATATATATATATATATATATATATATATATTAAAAATAAATGATAATGATAGTTGAATTTAATATAATTAAATATTTTTAATATAAATAATGAAGAAAATTCTCCTATTAATAAATATTAAATGGTAATGTATATTTATTGTAACTGATGTATAAATATTAAATGTTATATAGTTGAATTTAATGTGATTAAGATTTGGTTATAAATATATTTATGATTTATTTTTATACGTTAAAATTTCCCACCTTACTAATGAGTGAATAATAGGTAACATGTAATATAGTTATAATTAAATTAAATTAAAATATTCTTTTTATAGAAAAAAAAAACCTTTAATAAAAAAAAAAAAGAGAAAAAGTTTGTTAAAAAATATAAAAAAAAAAAAAACCTTTAAAAAAAAAAAAAAAGAGAAAAAGTTTGTTAAAAAATATAAAAAAAAAAAATAAATAAGAGGTGATGAAATTTGATAAAAACTCAATTCTTTCATTGATATATTAATTGCCAAGAATTCATATATGTAGTAATTGATAAAAAAGGAACCACTTAAGATATTGAAATTGAAATAGTATTAGTATTGGTTTATATGAAATCACCATAATCTTCTTTTTCATATATTCATAAAGATTATTATTATTATTATTATTATTATTTTAATTTAGTTTATTATCATTAATATTAAATACATAGTTAAAAATTGACCTGACCATAATACATAACACTGTATAGTTTAGAATAATTTTTTCCAATTGTAAAATTAGATTAATGATGAGATTTGTTTATTAAATATTTAATAAAAATTTATTTATAATCTAATATACACAAATCAATCTTTTAAATAATATATAATTTATTGTTGTCCAACAAATTCTTGAAAAACATAATTTGTACAGATAAATTTAGTAAAACGTAAACTAATTTTTTTTTCATAATTATATAGTATTTTTTTACTTCAAAATTACATTAAAAAAAATATGTATATTTAATTTTAAATATATATTTTTATATTGGAATGATTTGATTTAATTTAATTTATTTTTTTATTTAAAATTTAAAATGTCAACCAAATTATATAATTTAATAAAAAGTATATTAAAAAAATTTACAAAAAATAAATATAGATTATAAATTTTCTTTAAATATATTTTTGGATTGATTTAATTTTAAATATTTTTAATTGATAATAATTAATTTGAAATATCAAAATTATAAATTAAATGTTCTTATATTCCACATCAAGTTATGATTATAATAGAATTATAATATTATACTTGTAAAAAAAATTATTAAGGATAAACTTTTTATCTTATGTATCATACTATTAGTTTTTTTAGAAATAATTACGTATAACGTAAAAAAAAATAATCACGATTTTGTGTATAAAGTAAAATATTTATATTAATTGATTATATTATTAAAAAATATGAGATTCCATAAGAGAAATGATACGTTTTTATTTTATAATTTTTTTCATTAAATACGTAATTGATCAAATTTGATATAATTATGTTATAAAAAGTAAAAATACATTAAGATGGTTAAATAAAATATTAAAAAAAAATACAATTAATATTAATGGTATGATAATATAATAGGGATAACAGTCAACCAAATTATTTAATAAAGAAATTCTTATTAACTATATAAAAGTGATGGAATTAATTAGGTATGACCACATTTTAATTATAGTAGTGATATGCTGAACTAAATATGGAATAATGAAAAAAATTCTAATAAATTTTAAATAATTTAATCTTAGGTTTAATTTGGAGAGATTATAAAAAAATTAATAATTTTAAAAATCTCTAAATATTTTTTTTTTAAACATGTATTCAATTTATAATAATATAATTTATCAGTTTATTTTATTTCTTTCTTAATATTTGAATTAATGTAATTTGATTTAATTGTTTTAGATACGTCTCAGCAGAGATAGGTTAACACTTGTACTTTTTATTAGTTTATTTTGTGTATTTTATTTTTATTATACTTTTTTTTTATAATTAATTTGACAAAGATAAATTTATTATTTATTTTAAATAATATATAAATTATTCTATATAAATTTTCATTAACATTAAATATTTTATGGATAATTTTAATTAATTTATAAATAATATTAAATATTTATTCATAGAAAAATAATAAATATATACTTTCAAAATTGAAAACTTAGATATTTTTAATATTATTTTTTTAAATATATTAATTCTTATTTAATAATATTAATTTTTTTTATCAAACAACATTTTATTCTTCCACATTAATTAAATTAATTATAAAATTTTCATTCATTTATTTTTTTTCTTTCATATTTTTTATTCAATCCATCTTACTTTTCATATTTTTTTTCATTCTTTCCTTACTGCTTTTAAAACAGAAATAATTCTTTAAAACGACACAAATTTATTCTCCACTTTAAATATTCTCTTTTAAATGCATAATAAAAAATTGAATAAGGAAAGTACACATAAAACAATTCATTTTATTTTATTTCTTATTTAATTAAAAAAAATAAATTAAAAGGAAATGAAATATAAAATATTACTAGTTAATATTAAAGATGTATATTTCACCGATGAGAAGTAAAATATGTATGTGTACATGTGTAAATATGAAATATAAGTTTGGTAACTCTTAAATTCATGTTTGAATTATATACATGATCTAATTGTCATTGATTTAATTATTATGAAAAAATATATAATAATAGCAATTTGTTTTTAAGATTACCTAATCCTTTATATTAAAGTTAAAATATATTTTTTGAAATATATTCATATCTATAAACATATTTTAAATATATCTTTCATTTTTTTTCTTTTAAAAGTCAAACATGTCAAATAATATATTAGGGTTGGATAGAGAATATCAGACATATATATCGTGTTAAGGTATTATTACTTGTAATATTATTTATATTTTAATATTGTTTATATTTTAGGAGAAATAAATAAATTTTTTATATAAATTAAAATTAAAATAAGTTAAAAATTCATATAACCTCATCTAAAAATTTCATAATAACATATATTTTTGGGTTGAAGTATACAAAGTTGATTACATACTTTGACATCATTTATTTAAAGAATTTAAATAAGAAAATTTGTTAAAATATTAAGTCAAAAACAAAATATTATAATAAGACATGATTCTCTAAAAAAATTTATTATTTTATTTTTTAGTCTCTCTTTCTTAAATAGGTGGCAGAACATATCTTTTATATTACTACGATGAATTCTTCAGAATATTTAATTAAAAGATTCTTAACAGTAGCTAATCTATATAAAAGATAATAAAATATATTTATCATTAACAAAATTAAAAAAAAAAATATAAGTTTACTAAGTACCTTATAAACATGACAAAAAAGCACTTCAGAAAGTTTTAACAAACACCAAACGTGAATACATTTCAGTTATATATTTAGGTTGCAGATGAAACTTAATCCATTTAATAGACAAAGTAAGTTTAAAGTCGATGAACATTTATGCATAAAGCACCGTCTCATTTGCTAAAGGTGTTTGAGATTGCTGCAGTAGCCATATTAAAAAGATGGACATAACATATTCCCTATTGATTTGTTAAGCCTAGATTCTTGATAGAACTGTAGCTGTTATTCTATTGATGGAAGGAAATTCAATTTAGAAGAAAATATAAGAAAGATGTAGAAGTTCCCAAGTGAGTAAAATGCATCATCATGCATATATGTAAAATAACTATTCTGCAAAAGGACCTTAACTTCATATTCTATTAAGTTCTCACAAATTATATTTCTGCATGTTTTATTTTACATGGCTCTTTTTAGAAATTTAGTTAATACATGAGTTATTTGTAATTTAGTGGAGTAGTATACCAATTTCAGCCTTCCATTGTTAGCTTGATCTTTAATAAAATGAAATTTTAGATTTTATATACTTTTTTAGGTATTCACTAATAATTGGCCCATCTAACTTATAACATAGAATAGAGTTGAATAAAATAAATAAATAAATAAAAGAAATACATTATAGACTTGTAAAAAACCGATTAGGCAATTTTAATTTGACAAACTGAAAAAGTAAAAAGCGTGACAGATATAGAAAAAAAAGAGTGTGGAAACATTGTTGAGAGAAAAAAAAAAAAAAAAACCCTATAATAGCCTTTGAATGCACAACTAAGAAGAAGAGATTATTGAAAATAATCATGAAACAACTAATAAAAATATTAGATATCAAATTTATGTAATTTTTATTTTCTTTATTATTTAATTAAAATATCAATTAAATTTTTTTTATTATCTATTATATTGATGAAAATGAATAAAAAATTATTGATTTTTAAAGACTATAAAAAAATTTATTATCTAATCATTAATTATTATTAATAAAATTTTATACTGAAGTGAATTTTTTTTTATATTAAAGATTTTTTTATATTAAAATTTGATATTTATTAGTTTTTTTATTTTGGTGCATTCTATTATTTTGCTTATTATTATTTGTTGTTTGATATATTTTTTTTAAGTTATTATAATTTATAAAAGAGAAAAAATTAGGTCTCTTACCACTTTTTTTGATATTCTAAATATCAGATGTTAGTTAGATTTATAGTTAATTTGTTATTAATTAATATTTGTATAGACCCTTCAATATTTACTATCATTTTCTTTAAAACTAAATCAAATCAAATAATTGGACAAGTTTTATAAGAATCAACAAGTAAGTACTAAAGCTCTAGATAGAAATTTTGGTTTGTGCTGTGAGATGATAATAATATTAGAATCATGATTTAATTGGATTCTTCCAATTATTCAATATGAAACTCTCAGATAAAAGATTTGTTATTATGCAAAGACATGTATGATCCTATTGAATGAATAGGTATTAAGGTAGCATATAAATCATATAAAGACTTTAGCATGATCAATCAATGGATAAGTTAATTTATTTATCATCATGTATTTACTAAGACTTTGACTTAATACTTATAAAAGAGATTAAGTGGGTTTTTTAAGTCTAAAAATTCCTTGAATAAACATTCTTGATTGGAAAGTAAACTTGAAACACAAGGATGAATCTTTGTGGCAGAACATTTGAATAGTTTTTAAAATATGCTGAATCAATTGATCACTATGAATATTGTGTTAGATGATGAGTTGTTTGCATTGATTACTTTATTATCAATTACATGGGAGACATTAATGACATCTCTAAACAACTTTGTTTGTAACATATTCGAAATATACTACCATAATTATATAATTTTGAACAGGAATGTGCATAGTTTTAAGTCTACTTCTATTTGTTTTAAATATTTTGGGAACCATCTTGGTCATGTAATGGAAGTAGACTTAAAATTATGTATTTTTGTTCAGAATTATATAATTAAGATAGTATATTTTGGGTATGTTATACTATTCCTAATGAAAAACTAACTTTCGACATGATCAAGGATAGTCTTTTAAATGAAAAAATTAGGAGGAAGGGAAGTAATACAGTTAGTTTTTCAACTCAGAATGGAGGTTTAGTTACGAAGTTAAAAAAAAGAAGTCAATATTGAAATTCTTAGAGATTTGATGATCGTTGCAAGTTAAGAGGAAAGTTAAGACTAAGGAAAGACATTATATGTTTCCATTAGAAAAACTGAGACACGTGATGAAGAAGTACATGGTCCTCAAGAGAGAAAGATTAAGAGGTAAAGACAATAATATTAACAATGAGAAGATTAAGATAAAATTACTATTACAATTATATCTACTGGTGAGGTTATCATTGTTTATAATGAATATTAATCTCACATGTTTAAGAATATGAAAAAGTTATTGATTTTTTTATCTCATTTCATATTACATCACACCTTAAATATTTTTCATCCTATATTGTCAGAGATTTTAAACCAATGAAGATGGAAAATCAAAGGATAAGCAAGATTGTTGGTATTAGAAAAATTCAGTTAAAGACTAAAATCAATTGTAAGTTGTATTTGACGAATGTCATACACATTCCTAATATGTCTTAACTTGATTTCAGTACAAATACTTAATAAAGATAATGATTATCATAATTTATTTAGTGATGAAAAATAAAAGTAAAATAAAGAAATATTGGTGATAATAAAAGAAGATAACATATTGGAGATCAATTAAAAATATATGCACATAAATATATTCTATAAAATTTCTTTTTATACTTATCCTCTACATAAAATAAAATAATATATATATATATATATATATATATATATATATTAGATTTACGTGACATAATAATAGAAGCCTTTTTTACCAACTCCCCCACACTCAATATATTACATTTTATACAAAGAGCATAAAATACATTTTCAATTAATTCTACCTTATTTTCTTTTCTTTTAATCACAATATCATCAACACCTGCTGCCATTATAGTTTTATTATTAACAAACCACATCATACTTTGTTTGCTTGTATCAATATTAGAGAGTTAATTCTTGTCTCAATATTATGATTAGAATACTCATATCAAGAAGCCAACTCTTTGAATAAGGTTCATCATCTTGAGTCCTCTTTTTCTCGCAATTATAACATTAAATTTTTCTTGTATTCTAGCTTTTTTTTCCACTTCAATCTCTATTATATCTTCATTTTTTTTCATGTCTATTTGAGGATTTTGATTTATCATGGACTGATGTTGATTTGAAGACCATCCCTCCTTATTAAATCTACTATTATTCTCACTTTTCTTTTTATTTTCCACAATTTGCATCCTATTTCTTTAAACTTGTTTTTCAACAACTTTTCCCACACTTTTTTATAGTAACCTTAGCTCATGAGCCTCCAAAAAAATCTTGGAGCTCCTTAACTTTCATCTTTTTTATGTTCTTAGACTTTTCAATCGTAATCGTAATCTAATCAAATTTAGAAGAAAAAATTAAAAAAAAAAAAATCACCAAATTCTGATTTGTCACTGATTCTCCATAAACCCTCATTGAATTCACTAACAACAAAAGCCCATTAAATTAATTGACAATGAACTCTTGGTTAATCATGGACAAATAGTTTATACCATCTTTTGAGATATTATAACTAATTTTCTTGTATCTTCTCAACACTTGTATATGTTTTCTACAAAATGTGGCAAGCATCCAAGCATCTTTGGCTGAATTGGCTTTGGAAATCTTAACAAAATTAACAATGTCCACACATTGATGAAAAAGACATTGAGCCTTATAATCTTTTTTTTTTTTCTTAATTACAACTTCTTCTTTCTCACGAATATCATCCTTCATAATTTCTAGTGTTTTTTGAAAATTAAGAATGACTTCTATTCTTAAACACTGAAACGAAGAAATTCACAAGACAAACAAATAAACAAGTTATGATGACATTTTCATTATAGAGTTTACATGCATAAAACTTTTTTTCTCTGCAAATTCTACTCGATAACATAATTTTTTTCTAACCTAGAAAGTCACAGTATAAATTAAAAAATAAAATAAAAACAAGGCAGCTATCAAATAAAATTTGACTAATATTTTTACTCGTTTCTTCTCATAACTCTAATAATAATAATAATAATTATTATTATTATTATTTTAAATGAACTTATATCCAATATAATTTTAAAATAAATACTCACTCCATTATATCTTTAATTAAATGACACTTATATTTTTTAAAATTTTTATATAAACATTGATTTTTCTTGTCTTTTTTTAATAAATAATATTCATATCTTTTATGTTTTTTGAAGAATTTTTTAATAATTAAATTATTTAATTTCTATATTTTAAAACACACACACATATATTTAATTTTCATATTATTTTAATATTAATAAATACATTATTTTTAAATATTTTTCATCAAAATTTTAATAAATATGCTATTTTTGAATAAATTAAGAGATAAATGGTTTCTACACAATATTTTCAACTTAACTCGGTCAGTACTGACCCAGTTTACATGTTTGTTTTTAATTCTTTCCTTTAATGGTGCATATGTTTATTAGACTCCAATTGTTTTTGAGATCTGAATAAGTATCGACAAAAGTAATTTATTTTATGATGTTTTTGGTAGAAGAAAAAAACTAAAAGTTCAATTGGTTGAAAGATGAAATTACAATGAAAACTAATTTGAAAATTACTTAATTTTTTATTTAACAGCTTTATCAATTATTAATATTATTATTACTATTTTATTTATAAAAAGAGCCTAAAAAAATAAACTACCACACAAATCAATTACGTGTGATCATCAAATACACCCACAAATATGGCAAGCCAGTAATCTATCGATTGCACTTTAAAATATTCGATAGTTATTCAACAAATGTGAATATCTACCACTTTCTTCTGTTTTATGCGTAAATAACCCCCCTATTTTTAGTCTTTCCATGCATCTTCCCCTCATTTCTACTGTCTTTCATCCTCTCCCTCTTCATAAGCTACCAAACTCACAAAGCCAGGTAGTTTCGAAATGAAATTACCCTTCCAAAATTGAAAGTGCTAATCATTGTCATAGTATCTTTAAAAGGTACAACTGCAACCTCTAGGCTAATGTCATACATTTTTGTTTAAATAAAACAACACAATCACCGAACTGGTAAACATTTACCAAGAAAACAGCCTAGGTACATCAAAAGTTTCCCCTTAGAACAATTCAGTTCGAAACCAAATATAATTCTGATACTGCCCAAAATGGGAGAATATCTCCAGAGAACCACCGTCGTCTTTTCAGAAATTCATCCACTGCCTGACAGCACCTGCAAAACAAAATTCAATGCTGCCACTTAACATAGATTATTCATTTATGACTAATCATGAAGACTCAAAGCAGTCGGAAGAACCAAAACTGTGATTTACTAATCGTTCTGTTGGTTACAATACAAAACACTTTCACCGTTAAAAACACTAAGTATTTTACTTAAATTGTTTTTCATAAAACATACTGCAACTTAGATTTGAACGGAAGAATAACAAGGTGTAGAAATTTGTGAATAGATTTATTCGATAAAACAAGCTAAATCCCGAAATACCGGCAGCACTTTCAAAATCATGTCACATTCCTAATTTACAACAAAAATCGTATCATGATTCTAAATTATTTAATTTAAAAACATAAATACCTGGCGAGGAGATCCAGATCGTGAGCGCGATCTTGGCCTGCATAATTCAATGAACAATTCAGGTGCATACAAAAGGTATGGCAAACCATTTTTACCCACAGTATATTTTATATTACCTTGAAGATTTGATTGGTGATGCTGATCGTGATCTAGACCGTGACCTAGACACAGAACGCTCTAAAGATCTACTGCAGAATGAAACAACAGATTTTCCATGAGTAAAAGTAATGTCTTAAATCTATTTGGCAATGAACATTGAGAAAGGGGATACACCTTCTGACCCTTTTCGGACTTCTGCTCCTGCTGGGGCTTCTGCTACGGCTCCTAGAACGACTATCCTCATACTTTCTCACCTGCACAAACACCAGTCAATTTTTCCCTACTCCTTTTCATTCATCAAGGATAACACTCCCCAAATCACTTTTCACAAAATCACAAACAATAGAATAATCCAGCACACTCATACTTAAAGCATGGGGTACAAAAACTTTTTATAGAGAAAAAAGTGGCAACGGAAAGAAGAGTGCAAGATCCATCAGCATGTTAAAAAGTTTTTTGAAGTTTGGAATATCTACCAGCAATAATCACAAGTGTTGAGGAATTACTCTAGATATAGCTCTTGCGATGAGAGATTTTATAATCTTAGGAAGAGAAATTACCCGAATATAGGCTCTCGCCCAAGGATTTCTAAACTCGGTGTCATCCAGTTTCCGAATCTGTAAAGGGGTGTGTTAGAAAACAGATAGAAGGATATAGCAGCAGTTTTGGTAACATTCAACTAGATGAAGAACTTACAGCATACTTCATGTCGTCATAATTAGTGTAATCAACAATGCCAAAAGTCCCTAAATAGAGAACAATAGTATGAGTGATAAACACAAAAACTACAGTTTTAATACGGAAATGTGTCAGATTAGGAATACATTTGTAGAATAGAAAGCTATAAGAAACCATCTGATATCACAAAAGGTTTATGTAGAAGATGAGACACTTGCTCGAAATTATCTCCAGAATGCTCTTCCTCTACCATGATAATAATTAGATCTATATAAAGTACTCCATTTCATATATTCTTATTAACCAAAAGTAGAGTTGATAAACTTTCTGCAATAAAATCTTAATATAACAGAATATCTGGGATGCTAGATGCCCTATTAATATAACACCAGTGATGCATTAATTACTGCAAAAGGATATAGAGTGTACGTGGCCATAATATGCTAACATTTAATCCTAAAAATTGTAATTTTCCAACTCTATATAATTCCAACCTATACAACTATACAAGTTGAATTATGCAAGGTAATATGAAATTATACAGCCACATAATTGATTGTTCTCATCACACTTCATACTGATTAAAATTCTATAAGATGCATAAAATCCATTCAGTGTCAGCCATCACCTTCTCACAAAGAGAAACAATTAACCTAGCCATTCTCCCTTCAGACGTTACCGCCTCTCACCTAGAAAAAGAAATACCCTGGCCTCTTCTCCCACCAAAAACGAGTTACTCCTCATCAAATCACTGTCACAGATGTTGCAGAAAAGACACAGATAAAAAGGCTGTCCAGCAATGCCAGCTGTCATAGCCCAGCTGGCAACGTTGCAAATGCATTAGTCTTGGAGTGGCAGTGACGTGACACAACACACCGGCAGAATAGTTCCACCATTATGTGTGATTTACAATTAAGAAAAGGTAATCCTCAAGTCTTATATAACCTGGACTTTAATTTCCTTTACAAGGTATTACGCATTTAACAAAGAATTAAATACAGCAGCATCAGGGTAAAATTTAGATCCTCAATGATTTTTTAGGTCAATATAGTCTCACTTTTTAAAGTCTTTCCTATTTTTTTATTAACCTTGGAGGCAGTGAGCTTGAATTGTGAAAACTTAACCCCCATGGCACCTTTGACACTACCCTAAAATATATATATACACAAACACACACAAATATATATATATATATATGTATATATATATATATATATAAACTGATTATTATAAAGTGTTGCAAGTTAATAGTGGAACTAGATGTTATATTGTCCTTTTGCTCCAGCAGCATTATATAAAGCACACCCGTAGAAGTCATAGAACAAATTTTTATGCACACGCCGATTAAGAGTTTGATTTCTCTTTCACCACACTTCATTTCTTCAATCATATTAATTTAAAACATCAGATTATGGTTCTAGATTATGACGTTCAAACCTCTAGGATCTTAAAATACTTTAATTTTCGTATAGAAGAGGGAGGTCACAGCTGCTTTAACAGACAAATATCATTTAAGCTCGTCTTCTGCTGCTAAAAGATAGAGGCCAAGATGCCTGCTGGCTAATGGTTTGCATTCGAAACAAGAACATCAAAATTAAATTAAATACAAAAAGAAAGGAACCTCCAACTCCAAATATAATACCTAGTTTCTTTTTGGTTTCTCAGACGTACCAAAATATATGAATCATCAAAAACTTGTATCAATGTAAAGATTAATTTATGGTAAGGAAAACACAAACCAAAAATGAAGTTGTACCTTCACTATCACGGGAAACCTCAGCAAAACAAACATCACCAGCTTTTCGCATATGATCCTGAAACCAAATATCATAACATAGTGAGATAGGAACAATTTGAGTAGTAAAGTTTACATGTATGAAGATTATGATACCTTCAAATCTTGCCAGGATGCAGAAGAGGGGAGTCCACGAACAATAACTGCAGATGAACATAAAAACTTAGCTCAATGGAGTGTGCAAAATATGAAAATTTCAACAACAGTTGATTTATTAATACACAATAAACAACTATTTCATATAAATTATGAACCATATAAAAGCAAAGAGAAGTCAAGCAAACCAAGTTTTACAAAATGAAAAATCCATTAACATAAATTTAAGCCATGGACCCAGCTCCAACATTCTAAGCATAAAGACAGAAAAAATAATATAATTAAAAAGGATAGCTAAATGATTGTACAGTCTGAAGAAAAATTCGTAGTATTTGCTCCCTATCCTTCTCTATAATAACAAGATTCTCCTAAAATCCTAATGTACACACCTCGAAATTCAGAATGGCGTGAGATGCCAAAACGACCCCCTCCACCACCACCACCACCACCACCACCACCACTTCCTCCATATCCACGCCGATCACTTGATGATGGTCCTCTACCTCCATGAGCGAGCTCCACCTGCAACAGAAACACATGAGATATACCATTATAGAGGTATTTGCCTTAAGCCAAAAGTTCAAAGAGCTCCTTACCCTTAACCGACAACCATCAAAATTGTATCCATCTCTACCTCGAATTGCATCTTCAGCGTCTCTAGCATTATCAAACTAGTAACCAAACAAACAATAAATTATCAAATGGCAAAAAAGATGAAAAAAAGCATGGAGAGGAGTATACTAAATAAAGAAAAATAATACCTCAACAAAGCAATAACATGGAGGGCGGGGCGGAATCTTCAATTCAATATCCATTATACGTCCATACTGTAGTGGAAATACCATTGCAACACAACTACAATTAGTACACAACTACCAACCCCACTTTTCAGACCTTAACTATAAATTATATTCAAATGAACTAAACATGTGATTGCTACCAATGAAGGGTGCAAGTGTAACAATCAAACAGACCTGGTAAATATTTATCCTCGCTCACCAGTCATAATAAGTGCAGTATTACATACTAGTTATTCATTAGTTGATATAATCTCTAAATTGATTTCAATCCTTTTTAAAAAGTGTGCATACAAAAAAATGGTTCTAGTAAGGAAATTCACATTGCATAATTTCAAAAGCACTGAGGTAGATTCCAGATAATAGGTTAAATTAAATATAGAAAATTTTGGGAGACCAAACAAACTGAACATGCAGAAAATATAATCTACTGGATGCACAAAATATATCGCACAAGCAAAGTAAAAAACTAACCTTGTAGAATAGATCTTCAATTTCTGACTCTCTTATGTCAGAAGGCAGGTTGCCCACGTAAATTGTGCGAGAAAAGCGACCACTCATGTTTGATAAGAGTTATACAGTTTGTCTACAAACAAAATTTGAAGCTCGTCAGTAAAGAGGACTTCTTTTGCTTTGTTGAAGCCAAGCAAAAACCTAAAATGTCTAATTATCATCATCATTACTCTAATGATTACACAAAAATAAATAAAACCAAAACTATGAAGCAAACCAAGAGAGCAATCCTTGAGGTGAGCCGTGCTCCACAAGCTCCATTGCTCCAAGATGCTCCAAAGCTAAACAATATTGAAATTAAATTTGATCTCCTCATCCTTTCCAGTATATTAGCAGGCATACATCTTCTGTGTGAGCAAGAATCTCCAATAATTTTAAAAAAATAACCATAACTCCACCCCGATTCTCCCATTCCCTTTCTATATCCCTATGTTTGATTGCAAAGCTCATATTTGTCCAAGCGCTTGTCATCTATCATAAAGAAAGCATTGAAGTCATGAGATCAAATTAAGATCGACATAGACTTAAACCTTACTCAGCTCTCTTTTAACAGCATTGAAAAATCATCCCTGGCAAAAATTCGCAACATGACCTCTAATTGTATTGGTATAAACTAGTTAAATCAGCTTAATTGTCCTGGGTGTAGTGGGACTACAATTCTCTACCCTCCCTGTCTGAAACACACGACTATGTACACAAACCATTTACAGGAACACTCTTTGTTTCAATTACTATTGCTACCCTAAAATTCACAAGTTACAACGAAAAAATCTTTAACCAGGTTCTTGAACCGACTTGTAAAGATTTCACCCCCAGTGAATTACAACCTTAGCAATCCAATCAGCTAAATTGGAGTAAGCCAACTTCCTATAAGATAACTCGGGCAAATAACTACGAAAGAAAAAGAGGAAAAAGAACTAAGGATTAAAACGCAACTAGTGAGCAAAGTCTTCAGAATATGCCCACAATAACCCATGTAGTGCACATAAATCCAAGGATAGGGGCATGAAAAAAAAATAAAAAATTCAAAAACTCACCGAAGGAATCGAGGTCAAATTCCTCAAAACCCTAATTGTCCAGTGGCTCACTCAAATCGAATAGAGGCATGCGACAAATGTAAAATCAGAAAGACAGGAATGATTCGATGAATGCCATACCAGAAACAAAGAACAGCAGCTTGATGACCCAATCGACCCTTCTTCTCGCGACTGAGGCCCCGAATTGGAGAGAACAGAGGAGCGTAAGTAGTAATGAGTAGGGTTGAACCAATTTATGGACCGGAAATGGGTTTGGACCTCCACTACAGCGCTGGCCCAAATTTTTATCTAGAATAGTAAAAGTAATCAATTAATAATTTAAGAAAAATTAATAATACTCCCTTTTATCTTTATTATTTAAAAAAAAAAGGTTGGTCTTTCTGTAGAATATTTTATAACTCTATAATAATTTAGATTTTTTTTCTTGTTTATCCCTATTAAATATTATAAATATTTGTCTTTTATATTAATGAATAGTAAGAAGAGTATTTTTAAAGTCATTAATAATGAAGATTAAATTGGTATATTCAAAATACTTTTTAAAATAATCAAATAAATTAATTATTTTTATTGATATATGTGATTATATTGGAATTATTTTATATTAAGGACCAAATCAATTTTATGTTTGATATTTTAAACATATTTTAATTAGATATCATTTTTTCTGTCAAGGCTGTGAATGTTTTTTTTATTATTACCATTATTTAGTTTTTATTATTTTTTCTATTATTCTTAAACTAACCTTTATTAGTATTTTAATAATTTATTAATATTTTTAATTTATAACATATAAAAACGGATGATTTCACAAGACAAATATTGGTGTAGACAGGTGGATAAAATATTTATATTAAAGTTACACTCTTTTTTTTTTTTTTTTATACAAGGCCTATGCCTAAATGGCCTTTAAAAAATGTATTTTTTATTATGTTTTGATATTATTATCATGAAGAAATTATGTATGATTATGAATAAGTTAGGCCTATCAAATCTTATGCAAGTTAAGTCACACCTTCCATAGATAAAGATTATAGGTCTCACAAACCCGTTTATATATTTCAACCCTTTTGTAAAATAATCAAATCAAATACTTTTTTTCTGTTCTATAAAGTTAATATAAAATATTATTACGATAAAAAAATAAATAAAATAAATTATACTAACATAAAGTATGTTTTATATTCTCTGGGGTTTTTTTATTATTATTATAGTAATTTCTCTTATCAGAACTTCTCAGGAAATATAATTGTAATGTTTTTGAAACTTAAAGGATACGTGTGTAATGTAAAAAAAGTTGATTATATAATATTTTTAAAACAAAAGGAATATTTATGTAATATTTAATTTGATGAAACTTTAAAGAGGTGTTAGTATAATTTAGTTAAGAAAATACTAACGAATGTCCTAAGTACATATTATCGTTAATATTTTATTAAAACAGTGAGGGCATTATTTTAATCTCTATTAAATACGTAATTGAATTAAAATATAATTTTATTCTTCAGTATAAATTTCCCTCGATTCAATTGAATTAATGAAAAAACAAAAAGAGACATGTAATTTTACAAAAACCACGTCAAATACATGTAAATGATAGGAAAGTTACGTAGTGTTGTAAACTTTGAGGCTTTATCTCAACCAGTTATAGAAGTAAATGGATAACTACTTAAGATTTTGGTAGAAATTTTTACGAGTTTTTGACTAATTCATTTTTTCTTTCTCTCTTAACTTGTTGAAGTAGCGTCGAGTAATCAACACAAGTTTTATATCAATTCAACGTCGCTTTCTACCCATTACCTGACCGGTGAATATCCAAACTATCACACAAGTGTTTGTGGAAGAACGAGGAATGTCCCATGTATGCGACAATTTTTACCCACATAACTTAAAATAGAGATATGTATTGTACAAAACAAACAATTGGTCAGCAACCATGTATACCATGCATAAACTTTAGATAAAAACTCTTCTTCGAAACTCCATCTGTTGTGCTCCAATTAAGCCGACTGCTGATATTTTTTTCTTTCATTTTGTAATGTATTATGTTACAACAAAATTCCGCTGGAAGTGGTAAGTATAAAGTGAAAAAGAAAAAGAAAAATGTTCCCTTTGTCCTTGGAAAAATAACCCAAATTTAATGAAAGAATAGATTTGAATACCCATATACCCTTTAGCAAGATAGGATTGTGACACGAAGTTATAACCTATGCCTCTCACAAATTATGGAAAAATTGGATGATGTATAACTATAGACCATGTATGCACATCCACTCTTAGTCATTTGGATCCATTTCCTCATCTTGATCCCAGAGTGGAGTCTGATTGGCTTTGCCACCGTTTTTGTCAGATTCAGACTCGTCAACAAAATCATTACTTTCATAGTCTGCCGGCCCTTCATCTTCGGATTTGACCCCTTCTTTCTCCAATGAACCTGCATCATTAGCATGTTGCATCCATTTGGGGCATACATCTTCGCCTCCATATAGAACCTGGCCATCCTCGCCTCTGACACGATTAGTAGCCTTGGTAGAAGCTAGTCTACAGGAGCATTCCGGAAGTGGATGAGAAAGGAACATTGCCGGTTTTGACCAAAGAGATTGCCTTATGAGGCCTTCTTCAGTCAAACTTTTGTTTAGATGTTGCTGCACTAAAATTGTCCAATTATGTTTAGGATGGTACAAATTTTCACGAGTCATGTTGAAAAGTTCTGTAACAACTTTCCTGTGAAAGACAAGATACAGTTGTGTCATAATAATAAAATACAAAAATATCAACTACTAATTAAAACCACATACAGCAAGTGATGTTCAAACGTGTAGCATGCTCATAGAAATGGAAGGTCATCATACTCGTCACTTTAAATTCAAATAAACATACAATTTTCAAGGCATTAATTGACCCACAATCAAGGAAACGGAAACATTACACGTTCAAAATGTACATATGAAAAGGAGGGCATCTCATACAAACATTTAATTATTTGCCTTAATGCAAGGAACTAGGAGTGGAAATCTACAAAAATTTAATACAGGAAGTGTCAAAGACTATAAGACAAATGTCTTGTCTAGCAGAGATTTTAAATTTTTCTAATCGGTGTCTGAACCATGACAATAGAAAGTTTAGTTTATTAGATAAATAATAGAGTATGCAACTTCTCTAGAAATCATTACTGGTCATTGAAATGGAGTAAAAGACCAGACTTGTCTTCCCCACACCTTTACCTCTCCCCCTAGCTCCAGCTCAAAAGTCAAAAAGGTCCTGAAACTATGTCATCTTTTACAGCTTATTCCACTAGATAACCGCGGAATTTTTGGTTATCTAATAAGGTGAGAAGGATGAAACCTATTTTATCAATAAATTAATTTCAAATTCCCAAGTGTTTTTACCTGTCTGGTCGGTATGTTCTAAAAGAAGCTGTCTCATATAGTCGATGCCCCATGACAAGGCTAGAAAAATCTGGCCATCTACTACCGTCATTGTTAAATCCAGGAAAGAAGGCATCTGCTTCCAAAGAAACAATGTAATCAAGTGCATCCCAAAGTAACCTGTGTGCTTTCATCCTCAGGTCCATGGGGGAAGGATCAGGTTCAGTAGGGGTCTCAGTGATCCATGCATACCAACCTTCCTTTTCATGCTGGTAAATTGGTCTATCTGGGGGTGGGGGAAGAGGCCGAGGCCGAGGACCAGCCTTCTTCCACGCTTCTTTGAGTTCTTTCTCACTTTTCAAAGGAGGTGGTTGAAACCTATTTAGAGGAAGAGGTGTTTCAGGTCCAACCAAGTCAGACAACTCTTTCTCACTGCACAAGGAAGTGCGATCCAGAGTATTGATAAACATAGACCGCAAAGGAATTAACACACGTTGGCCTCCAAATGTTTCGGAGCCAGCCAGGTAAATGACTGTTTTGGAAGGATAACCCATTACTCGAAGGAGAATGCCAACCTGCAAAAGTTAAAACAACAACATAAACATCTACCCTCTGCATAGCATTTTGAAATTCCAAAATTACAATCAATGTTTATCCACAGAAAAGGAAACAATGTTTCCAAAAGGCCACAATAACTAGTACTGCATACAGATTATAAAAATGGTTGCCCTCAGCATAACATGAGATCCCACATAAACCCCTGGGAGTCATTGACATTGAAGATTTGCTCTACCGCTAAATTGGACTAAATCATATATCACTAGATTGTGTACCTCTGTAAGATATATCGGTCTATTCTTAATGTATTCATCTTTCAAAGTTCACAAAAATAATATAAGAAGCCTTTGGTCATTTAAACTAGGGAAAAGAACAAATAAGTACTTTCACTTTCTCCCAGTTTAAACTCTTACAATTGTTATAATAGACCTTCCATTAACTTGGGATTAAGTTATTATGTGTAAACAAATATAAACATCCTAAACTTAGTATCTTATGGAAGTAGACTTCTTAAGTCTTTATAGTTCGCCCCAATTAATCCTTAAACTCTTACTAAGAGTAAATAAAATGGTTTATTATAGCAATAGTAGGAGCTTATGGATTAATTAGGAAGAAATGAAAGTTGCCTATTTGCAAATGGCACAAAGATTAAGGTGGTTATACAGTATACTTTTTCCCTTTAAATTATTATACACTTCAACAAATAGTGTTTAGTAATTTTTACTAAGGTAAAGAAGAATGAATTGAACTATCAACTTTGTCCTCCAAAACTTATAAATGACATCAAAGTTGCCTTCCACTAAGTTACCATGCATGAAAAAAAAAAAAAAATCAATTTTCTGCTCTTCTAATATTTGCAGGATTTATCACAAATCTGTGGAGGATGTCCAGTGAATATGAAAGACTAAGGATTTATTTGCATAAATTTTTCCATAAGCACTTCTACAAGAAGAAAATAAGAAAAAGAAATAATTTTTTTATAAGCTAGAATTAACTTATAAATAAGTTAAAAATAATCTTTAAAGTTGATACGAGCGAGTTTCTACAATGCATAAACTAATTTTAGTTTATGGGTAAATTCATTTGATTTTTCTTTTGTATTTTCTTTTTCTAAAAGTACCTCTGAAGAAATTTATCTAAACAAGCCTTAATTAATTGACAATTTTGAACTCGAATTTATAAAAAAAAAAAAAAAATTGTAGATTATATTTATTTACATTATGGTTGAATGAATGAAAATTGTTAGATGTGTAAAAATAACATACTAAATAGCATTTACTACCTTCACATAAGGGATGAATCATAATTTGAACTTCAAGTTGAAGACAATGTCGAATCCAAGAAGTATCAAATGCAACAAAATTTGTTATAATTTCAACTAAATATAAAGAAAACAGAAAGTACCAAGTTCAGGGCAAATATGTCACATCACATTCCCTTCCAGTTTATAAACCTTCTACTTTGTGGTTTTAAGAAATGTTCAAACTCCTAAATAATGAGCATCTTCCATGTTCTCATTCTGCTCCTTTATCACTATTAACAAAATAGACATTGTAATTGAGAAATTGAAGAGCCTAACACCAATTCTCATCTACTCCCTCATCACTATTAAAGTTGTAAAATTATTTTTCTTTTTTTTATCTATGGAGCCGACCTCACCTAGTGTGATGAAGCTTTTATTGTTGTAATCATATAATATAAACATACCCAAATGGAACATTTCAATGACTTAATAAAATTTTACTTATTGTCAATTTGCCATTACACATCATGATTGCTTAGACCCCCCCCCCACCCAGTCTTACCTAGTGGGATGAGGCTTCTGTTGCTGTAATCATATAATATAAACATTCTATATGAATGAATCAATAAAATCCTACTTATTGTCAATTTGGCATTACATCATGATTTCTTAAAACAACTAATCGCCCCTACCCAGCAAAACCTCCGACATTATCATTCAAAGGATTTGTTACTTAAATCTTTCAGTTTAATTATATTATTGTGGCAATATCTCAAAGACGAATTGATAAGGATAATCCATCTTTAGTCACATAGTTTTGTGCATAAAGCATAAACTTGAAAACCAGCTTAGCAACTGCTATCATAATTTTAACACAAAGAATCATGATTTTTGGAACTATCCAAATTATGATCATCTTTTATAAATTGGAGCCAAAACATAGTCTAAAATTCCACATTGATAAGGGATATGGCCAAAATAGAATATATAAGTAGACGGCAACCCTAAACTTACAAGTTAGTTTAGTGAAGTTGAATTAAACTCAAATCCTAAATTCTTAGGATGGCACAAGAGTCTATCTATCTTAGTAATTATTGTTGGACCTATTATGCCACCCACTATCAAATTGTAATCAAACCACTTGTGGATGTCTAATCTTGCAAACTTTACATTCGAGATGTCCAGTCTTTAGATGTGACGAGTGTGTGTTGATCTCTCATTGACTAATGGTATAGCTAAAATAGAATGAATAAATAAGTAGAGGATAACTCTTACCTAACAAGCCAATTTTTGTAAGGTTGAAATAGGTTCAAACCCTAAATTCTTAAGAAATCGAATAATCCCAAGCTAAAAGTTTTAGGACGAAAAATATATTTTGATTATATATAGCAGAATTATTCCCAACATATGCTGACACATGGCATTCATCCAGGATCAGTGTAAAATGTAATAAAAAAGACTACTTTGACGATTGTTGCCAAATGCAAAAGGCCATTTATAATAAAACTATTAAAAGTAACCGCAAATATAATTTGAGGATAGCATCACAACCACTTCATTACTACCAGGAAAACCCTATAGTAAAATTTAGCATACCTCTTCAGGCATGAGAGGACATAGACCTTTTTCTCTTCGCAAGTGTGAATTCACATTCAATTCATCCTTAAGAATTCCTTCCTTTATCATACGGGACCTTCGATGTTGAATGAGTTCAGTGTGTACATCCTAAAAAACAAAACCTTAACCAAATAACCGAAGAAAAAAAATGCAGGGGGAGTGCTAAGCTGAACATTCAGCCTAACTCATATAAATTTCTTGTGTACCTAACCACTTAAAGAATTTAGAAAAACGAACCCCTAAAGTTATTACATTGTAATATAGACTAATAGCTCCATAACTCTAGGCAATTATACAAAAGAGAAATACTGAGCAAACCTGAAAAAGCTCTGCACAACCATTGTATGCCAAGGTTTCTCTCAATAAGCCCGGATGGAATGCCAAGAATGGTTGCCCCAGGGATCTTAACCTTAAAAAGAAAGTAGAATCTCTTATACATTAACTCCAGGAAATGTCAGTCAGTGAGCAGTGACTTATGGGCAGGGCATGACCAACATAGAGAAAATCCATATAAGAACTCTACTGACAAGCTAAACCCTATTAGTATTAAGAAACTGACTAAATCACCAGCAAAGTAAGAAGAAACAGAGAAAATAGAAGAGAATGCACAAAAGAGTAATGAGAGCAATGCTCCAACTAGACAGATAAAGGTTCTCTAATCTCCCAATTCTCATTCAAAATCTCCCCCTTTGTTATTCTGCTCAATGCCCCAAATAACAGACTTTTCCCCATACACTTTCTCTCTCTCTTCTAACTAACTTCCACTTCTCTCAGAAAAAAAAAAAATATAAGGCCTCTATTGTTTTGGGCCTTTGTGAATACACCTTAAAAGGCTTATTCCACTCAGATTAATTTCCTATCAGAAAGAAAAATCTCATCGACTTATTTTGGAAAACAGAAACATGAAGAATCATAGATTTTAAAGACCCGCCAAAAAATGACAGTGCCAAGAAAAACAAGGGAGTAATCTGCAAGGTAGCAAAGCAAATCCAGATCAATTTGTTTTAACCAATAGGTATGCATACTTGTGAACCATTCGACGGCCAAGCTTTTGAATCTCTGGACGAAATTGCAGGGCATGGAAAGCAACCCTGCATCTTAGTCTCTGAATCTCAGCCATACTAGGTGGGAGTATTGACTGCAAAAATATATATATCATTCTCAAATTTAACTCTAGCAACAAGGTAAAAAATATACATGCTCAAACAAAAAGTGAAAGAATGGAAATTCTAATACCGAAGAAGCTGAAAGCATCACATACTAAAGAAGCAATGCCCTTGGGAATTGGGAAGCAAATACACAACTCAAGGAAACAATTGAACAGAGGGGAAAAGCATGGAAAGGTTAAGATGATGGTAAAATGCTGAAGGAATTATCCCTTTAAAATAATGTCAAAGTGGAGCAAGTAAAAAGAAAATTGATTTTCAAGCAACATGCAAAGTCCAAAGTCTATGATGAATTGCTAGGAATATAAATATATGAATGAATGAAGCACTCAATGAAAAGGTAAGTCCATCACTTCTTATGTGCATTAATTAACTTGTTTGGACTTTCCTAGTTTGTTTAAGAATGAAGCTAAGCTGATAAGTATCAGCATGGAAGTCCAAAGTCCATGATGGTGTAAAGAAGTCAGTAATAATAAGCACACAAAGAATAAAAATAAAAAAGCAGGCCATGGATAAGATCTCAAAGTTTCCACAAAGCTTCAAAATTCTAAAAACAAAGTACTTTTTGATGACATTGGCAAGGACTTAATTTACTAATTGTCTTCTATATATAATATTTTGGTATCTGCAAATAACTGATGACATGTTTTAGTGACATTCAAAAGGTTTCAACAATGACATAAACTTTAATTGACAATTGAAGAACACTGAAAATACCTGTAGAGCTCCACCATTGGCAATAATTAATCCAATAACCTGTGATTTCTTTAGCTTTGGTAAAATTTCTTTGATGTAAAACTTTAGAGAAGATGAACTTGTGGCCTTAAATGTAGGAATTTCATTTCTTTTTCTCCTTTCCATCAAACTTTCTGGCAGGCTTTTTGCAATGATTACATCATTTTTGAGATACGCTATGAACTGCTCCTCATTGTAAAGATAAGAAAAACTCCTGAACTTTGAGCTGAATAAAATTTCAAAAAAAAAAAAAAATTGTATATATACATCACTGGAATAAAATGCTAATAGTGTAATGCACAATGGCAGCAGAAACCATGCAGCACATACCTAATTCCTTTTGACTGAGTACTTTCTTGAATTTCCGGAATGACAAGAGTAGCATTTAAAAGTCTAGAAATAGCAACCAAATCGGAGATCTATAAAATAAAAAATACTATTGTTAAACTACAAACAGTGACAAAAAATGAATTTTCAGCAACCCTCAAAAAATTAATAATATATGTTTGGTGTATCATACCGAGGATCTTATCTTTGCAAACCCACCAAAAACTTTTGCATATATGAAACCATTGCTCTGCTCCTTTGGAACTGCAAAGAAAAGAAACACAAACTTGATGTGAAAACAACACGTGTATGAAAGATGAACAAATATATAATCTTTATCTTTGTTGAAATCTTGTCAAAGATCAAAATCCCCAATTCAGTATTAGCTCATGCTATGTTATCTACGTTATAGTATTGGCAGTGAAATTTGTCAGAGATTTTGTTGATTGACACCACTGGAGAATTGCCAATATGTTTGTGGTGAAATTTTGTCTGAGAGATTGAGACTCTTATACTGAAAAGATATGGGGCATGACCTCGTGAGTATCAAGTTCTACAAAGCCTTTGACATTGAAAAACCACAATTTTGACAAAATGACGAAAATGTTTGATAAATATTGGTGAAGAGATGGGTTGTGGGAGAAAATGAGGTGGAAAAGATAAATAAATCAGACAAAAAATTAGATTGATAAAAATAAAAACTTAAATATATGATAGGACAATGAAATTAACAAGAAATTAAAGAGCATAAAAAAAGTGAAGGACGTAAGTGGACTTGAAAAGAGAAAGCAATTAAATGCACAACTGAAGTAAAATACCAGAAAGAGTGTTAAAAATAAAGTTGCAGGAAAGATAATATCTTCGAAATTAAAATAAAAGAAACTAAATGGTAAGAAATAGTAAAAGTGCAGAAAGGTGAAGTGTTAGGAATAAAATGGATGGAGAAATTAAAGTGAAAGAAAATTAAAGAGCAAGAACAATAAAGATGCCAAAAATGTAAAGAAATTAAAATTGCATTGATGAAAATGTAAAAATTATAGGAAATGTAAAATGTAAGGCAAGCTAACTCCTTGAAATCCTAGAGAGTGTAAATCTGAGGGAGTGTTTCATGAATTGCAAGCTCCAAGTTCATTATCCTATGTGTCATTTATAAATAACTATTTCAAATAATATTTTCAAACTTTGAATTCAAAATACAATTTATTTAATTACTGGAAGGACCACAACATGCTGAAACTTTCTTTAATTCGAATTCTTAGGTAGCAGCCGCCCACCACGTATGATTTGATCTGGTAAACATCACCAACTTGTAACTACTAGACAAGTATAGTTTTGATAGTGTTTGTGTTGGCATTACTCCATCAAAACTGCCATTCTAATTTCTTATCAACGGAAATATCAAACTTCAATTGAACCAACATTATTTCATTCTATTGGCATCATTTTGGTCACGTACTTACTACAATAAATAACATCACAACTACCCTGTTTTACATTGACATTTTTCTCTATGATTGTCAGCTTATTCAATGATTGTATGTTATATTATACTTCACTTAAACAGCAAATCACCAACAGATAGATTTAGTTTGCAGAGTCAACCATGTACTTTCTCTAGTTGAAAAGTTGTCACAAACTGAAAAACCCACCAAATATTGGTTCCATAAACTAGAAACCACGCAAAGTATGACTCTTAGTTTATCCACTCATTCTCAAGTACTTCATTGGTCATTTACTGTCCACAACAAATCTTAAAACGACAAATTTGTCTCACATTGTCCATGAAAAATCTTCGATCAACAAATTTATCTGACATGATAGGCAACCAAATTTTAGTCAGCCTGCTTCACTCATTGGTCATGTTGGCTCATTTTATCATCAGAGCATCTGATTCCGGTGTAATTATGTCCAAGAGCTACCTCTTTGAATTATCCATTCCCAAGAAAAGTCTTTGTCGGAATTAAATTTTAATCCCAACAACACTTCAATAACACTCATAAATGAAAAATATTTCAAACTTGATTATAATCAAAATCTTTTGAAATATGAAAGTAATACTTTTGAAATTTACTGTCTCCAATATGACAGGAAGCAGAGATTCCCCTAATCTATATTCAGATTATTAGATAATACCTTAACAACGTGAAAGCAAAAACAAGTAACAAAAAAACAAGTCATAATGATAAAAAATATTTTTTACACTTCAAAAAAGTTTAAGTCATAGTCACTAATGACTTAACTACAAATCCAAATTGCACATTTCCCTTCCTCCCATGTCTCCCACATAATAAGTTAAGAAATTTGACCAAAATTATTACCAGAATAATTGATTCTAGCATTGGCATTAGGTTGTAATGCTTCCAAAGACTCAATGGAACCCCATAGCTTCTTATTCTTTACAACCTGAGCAAATATCAAAATAACTTGAGTCAAACCCAAAACACATGACCACACACAAGCACTAAACACATAAATATTAAAGACTAACCTGTCTACCCAACACAAACCCAAAATCTTCAGGAAGGCTAGGTAGTGCTTTATACTGCACTAAGTTAACAGACCACAACTTTGCCAGAGATAAATGAATGATGATAGATGCCACAGATAAAGTGACAACGGAAAGAACAACCCATTTTATCTTCGTTAAGAATGGCATCTTGGTTCAGTGAGTATACATCACCAATCCTGTAACAGGCAACTTTGAACTAAATAGCTGCGACATCAATCTACAAGAAAGTGTACAAACAAATTGGTTAATCAAAAAGTACGCAGCGCAGTGCTCATTGAGTCACAGTTGACAAGCACAACAACAAAGAAGAATGTTTTGCATCCACATACCACTGTACATCATTTCAATTCCCCATCTCCTTACAAACTTTAATTGGGCACTGGTAAGGGAAAACTTCCGCATAAACACTTATAAAAACAGGGTACGAAAATAAAATCAATTTCCCTTCTCCTGTGAACTAAAATTAACTTATGAAGCTAACCTTTAAAGATATTCTCACATTTAACTTATCTAAAAACTGAAATACGTTAGTTGATTTCACTTTAGGAGAGAAACTCAACTCCTTTTGTCTTCTCACTTTCTCTCATTTAAGATTTTATAAAAAAAATTTACTATATTCAAACAGGGCCTTGGTATAATTGTATTCCCAAATAACAACTTATCCATTGTACTTACTCATGTTACAGCATCACATGCAAAATTTTAAGTGAATGCAGCAAATAACAGCAATAAGGTTACTGTTATCATTTTCTTTCAAAACTAAATTCCAATTATGATGTTACTGAAAAGACAGATAGTTTAACTAGTCAGATCATAACAAACGTCCAACATCCAAGGCGAACGGCCATGGATTTCTCCTATGCAGTCACCGACTATACAAAATGAGAACCGAAGCAGCAATCTCGAGACAAAGTCAACCATGCAAACAAAGTAAGCGCAGGAAAACAACAAAAGAGGCATTAAAAGAACCGACAAAGAATTCAACGTCGGATCAAAAGGTGAGCAGATGCAATTGGCACCGAGCAATGAGAGAATTAAATAGGGATTCGAAAGCGAACCTGCGATTCGCAATCAGAGGAGGACGAGGCAGAGAGTGTGGAAGCGAGCGAAAGCGCCCAGCCAGCAAGTAGCGTAGCGTGGCACGTCTCAGCTCAAACGATTCCGCTGTTGCTCGGTGGCGGCGAGATTCGGAATTCACTATATGAGGCACTGTGAAGAGCAGTGTGTGTGTGTGTGTGTGTGTGTGTGAGAGAGAGAGAGAGAGAGGAAGGGGATGATAGGTGGCTTGTTGTTTGGGGTAAAGGAAAGAGAGAGAGAGATTTGAATGTGGAACGTGGATTTGGTTTTGGGTGGGTGCTATGGTGGTGGTGGTGGGTGTGAATGTGGATCCAAAATCACGGTCACGCCCCTTTGCACCTCACTGTCATGTGGATCTTTTTATTCACTCATACTCTTCGCTCATCTCAAGTGCTAACTTGAACAACTAATAATAATGTCAATGAAGCGCGTCAAAGGGGAATTAATAATAAAACATCATTCTACATGCTTTTGTTTCGTTTAATAAGGTAAGTAATAGGAAGGGGTGGAAAATGAAGTGCTTATTTGTATTATTTGATAAGAATAATTAAATAAAATATTTTTTTTGTTTTAATTGTATAAAGAATGGACCTATATATAATATCGTAAATATTCCTAATGAAAAATATATAAAATATAAAAAAACTAAAAATCACTTTATCTTTTGTTTTCTGAAAAAGGTAAAAAAGGACAAATACTCGTATTCTTTTTTTCCTTTCCATTACGTTACATATACTAAACGATTTCTATAAAATAAAAATAAACATATTTATATTTCTCTCTCTAACTTCCCCTCTTACATTTTATTTCAAAATAGAACATTTATAGCCAAACTTAAATGACCTAAAATAAAATTTGTAACCTAAATTAAATTAAAAAAAAATTGTCTCATTTGTTAACTCAGGACTTAAATATATTTAGTCCAAACTATTTTATAAGTTTTTTATCCAACTTGTTTATTATAAAAAATTGTAATTTTAAAAATTCAAAAATAATATTATTTTTATCAAAAATAATATTATTTTTATTAAAAATATATGATTTAGAATTTATATATAAAATTATGAAAAGGTTAAAATTAATTTCAATCATTTGATTTTGATTTAAAAATACATATTTTAATTATTTTTAAAATTTTAGAATAAAAATTTTAATCTATTTTTCAAATCGATCGGAATTCAAACATTCTATTATTAGGCTGGTCCGTTGGGTAACTTTTACATTAGTAAGCAATTAAAAACAGTTTTTCAAATGTAGACACATTAGTGATTACTAATGAAAAATGATAATTTTTTTATGAATACAAACATTTTTTATTTTAAATGAAATAAATTGATTCAGAAAACTGGGTAGTGAGATTTTTTTACCATTCAATTTTTAATGAAAATAACTAGTAAGAATTTAAAAAATGAAAATAATTGGTCATTTTTTCTAGTGATCAAAATAAAATTCCTTTGTAAAGTAGGGTTAGCTTGGTTGGTTGATGTTTGGATTGTAACTTTGGATTAAATTTTATGTTGGTGAGTTATCAACATCAATCCTAGTCATCTTTGTTAAAAATAAGAATAAATTTAGGAGTTTACTGAACAGTTCTAAAGCAAGGGAATCAATTTAAGCATCATCTCATCATTATAATGAATGAGAAACATAATATATTCTACTAATGCTTAAGTTCAAAATAAAGTTTCATATCATACTATAATTCTTTAAGTACAAACTGATCTTAATATTATATTATCAAGTAGAAAGTCAATGACACAGAAAAAAAAATTATGTTTCATGAAATATAATTGTTATAATAAATTGTGATGATTGTTTTAATTGAGTGAATCTTGTAATTGAGAATGGAACCTAATATAATACAAAAATTTACTGCTAATATCTTGTAATAGATAGATATTGTTTGATGCAGAAGCGAATTGAAGAGAAAGGAAGTTAAAAAGATGTTACTTGAAGAAGAGACTTGTTTGTTTATATTTTTATAAAAGAAGAAGGTATGAGGGAGAAGCAAGATATTAGACAATGTTAAGTGGTTCGGAACCAATTTTAAATATTCCCCAAAGTTCTTTTTCAATTTTTTGTTATGGAATTAGTAATCTAGAATACATTTTTTCTAAGCTATTGAATTATTCATTCTAAATTTAATTTTTTGAAAAATATCATGATTTTAAAAGTTCATTTTTGTCATAAAATGATGTATGAAAAGATTATGGAGATAGGTAAAATATTTGTCAACTACGAGTTTAATTATTAACATTAAACAAACTTTTACAAATTAACAATTCTACTGATGAAAATTCTCAAAATCATTCACCATTTTCATTTAATTCCCACACCAATGAGAATTATCAAAATCTATTATTTTTATGTATCCACCATCCCAATACTATTATTAATCAATCTAAATGTGTTATAAGGAGAATAATTTTAATAAAGTTTACCCAAATTTGACAAAGAATAAAATTAGACGGAGACATACAATTAAGAGAGGAAAAAGAAAGACATCATAAAAAAACATTTGAGTACCAACTTTGATATACCCAAAAAAAAAAAACAGATTTTATATTAATAGATCAATGTTATATTAATTATTTTGTCATAATTTATTGCCCTTATTTTGTTTTTTAAATTAATATATATATATATATGTAAGTATATATAATTGCAAGTTATTTCAAGTTCCTAAAAATGGCAGAATAACTATTCATCCTATCATATGATGAGAAACTCTTAAGGGAATTATTTCTCCATCCCATCCTAAATTCTTACATTTTAACCTCTCAAATTTGTTTCCAACCTTCCTCCTTATCTAAATACTAGATATTCTTATCTTAAAATTCTGCATAACTATTCCCCAGCCATATACAATATACTTGAATAATAAATACCAAATCGATATTCATTTCATATGAGTCATTGCCGTAGAAAACCACCTGAGAAAATTTCCAACATGCAATAACTGGTGACAAGTAGAATAAGAAAATAAATAGGTTGAACAAAATGTAATTGCCACAGATATATTTAGAAACAACCAAAAATCAAGGCTACGAATCTTTTAAATAAAAATTTTATAGAACAAAACACGTTTCCAATTCAAAGACTCAAAAACTTGCTAAAACTATTTAAAAAGACCTAATCAAACAAGCCAAAACCCATATCATCGTCGCTTTCTTCCTTCACTTCTTCCTGCAAAGACAAATCGAAAGCAACCTTGAATAAATAATGAACAGCAGACACAAAACAAGAAAAGAACAAAGGTATCAAAAGTTTGTCTAGAGCATTGCTAACACACAGCATTCAATGCAAGTCCATTCTTTACTACATACTCATTCAATCAAAAAAGTTTTCTTAATGTTCACACAGTATATAAAGCAATTTCAAAAGTGTTTTACAGTTTTTGACCATTTATCATGTAGAAATATGAATGTTTAAAACCCAAAAACATGATCCTAATAATTATTGCCAAAAAAACTTAAAGTAGCTCATATGGCATTTTAATTGATAGCTTTGTTAAGGTAAGCCCCTACTCAGGTATATATTTATTTACAAGCAAAAAACGGAAAATTGCAAGTATCACAAAATTCCATGTAGTGGGTCTGCTCTCGAACCCAATAACACAAAAATCGAGCAACTATCAACAAAATAAAGAAAACACACAAGATTTTTCATCATGTTATAGATGCTTATTAGATTTCAAGCTTATGGGGTATTTCTATCCTGAGTCTAATTACATACACTTCACTTATTTTCAACATAGAAAGTTTACTCTACTAATACGCAATTATTCTTCTCCGAGACGATGGGAAGATCGAGATATTCAGTTTGCCTTACAATAGCAAATTCAATCGAGTGTTGGTTTTTAAAATTACACCCATACATTTCACATCACATATCAACGTAATTAATCATTCGTGAACAGCTAAAAGTAAACCAATATTCGTAAAGGCACCAGACTCGTTACCTTCTTTTCCTCGGCGGCAGGTGCTGCGGCAGCGGCACCACCACCACCACCACCGGCGGCGGGAGCGGAAACGGCAGCGGCGGCTCCTCCGCTACCGGCGTTCAAGATGAGGTCTTCGATGTTCTTATTCTGAGCGAGCTTGGCGAAGAGGCTGGGCCAGTAGGACTCGGTGGTGACATTGGCGGCCTTCAACAAAGAGTTGATCTTCTCGGCCTAAAAGCGAAACACATAAACTGAGATCTACGATTGAGGAAGAATATCAATTGAAAAGGAAAGGTTAGAAGGAAAGAGTAAACTAACGGTGACTGCAATTTCCTCGTCATGAAGAATTAAAATGGATAAGATGCAACCCTGAACTCCGGAATCAATTTCAGCCATTGGTGGATCGATTAGAAGCTGCTGCTGCTGCTGTTGCTTGCGAAGTGGAAGAGATACGAAACTAGGGTTTTGGCGAAGAGGACAATTAAATATATAATGTTGGTAGAGTCTAACTAGGGTTCCCTTCGTTTGGGTACCTGTTATATGGGCCTTCGCTTCGAGCTTATTTGGGCTCGTACTTTTCTTTATTAAACGAGTTTCACAAATTTAAAAAAAAAATAAAAAATCATTTTAAGAAATTTTAAAAATCACATATTTGAATAAAAAAAACAAAACATTTAACGCATGTATTCATAATTTTTTTTTTTTCTTAATTTTTTAATCATGTCAACTAAAACGCATTAGAACATTTTTAATGAAAATTATATAAAAAAATTTAAATAAATAATTATTTTAATATAGATCTTATGGGTTGTTGAAAACTGGAAAAAATTGTTTAACACTGGAAAAACAATTATTCATAAATTAATATTTCTTTTAAGCAAATTCTCAATAAAAATGATAGAAATATAGTAAAGCATATATATTTAGTTGTTGTTATTGTTTGTAATAAATTAAAAAAAAATTGACATTGTGATTGAATTATTTAATTAAGAAAAAAAGTACATATCTAGAAACTAAGTATCATATAAAATGAAAATTTGGTAGAAAAATATCTTTTTTATTGTAAACATGTAAAATATAACTTTGAAAATAACATGAAAATTTTGAAATTACAAACAGATAAATACACGTATGATAAAATGATTGGGTATTCATTTAGTTTTTATAATTCATGTTACTTTAGCTATTGGTGGCTGATCCTAAAAAATAGATTAGTCTCTTCATCAAAATTTGTGTTAATTTTATCTCTGATGATGGTGTAATTTAATTATTTGTCTTTAAAAATTAAATCACATGACATTAAGATTTAGGTATTAATATATGTATCGATTTTCTCAACTCATTTGAGAATAATCACTCAAATCCTAAAAAATATTTAATCACATCCCTAATAAACTATATATTTAAAGTAAATCTTTACAATAAAATGTGAATCTCATTATTAATTTTTATTTTATTAAAAAAAATAATAAATTATTTTATCATATTATCTAATTCAAATAAATATTTATTTTAATTATTATTTATTATATTTTTATTGATTTGAATATTTAAATATAATTATAAATATTTAAATATATATATATATATTTATATTTATTTATAATATGTTTAGAATGTTTTTACAAGGTTTAATGTAATATACGGATTTTTTTTTTAATTATTATTAGTAATTAATTTAATTTAGATTATGAATTTTAGGTGGGCTCTAAACCCATTAAGATTAGAGAAGATAAAATTATTTAAGATCAATTTTTTTTTAAATCTTCTCATTTTTAACTTCTTCATATTTCTCATCTTTTACCCTCTCCAAAATCCTCTCTTCTCCCTTCAATCATCTATAACAGAGTTTAGTAATTTTCTCAATTATGCATCCACCAAAGTGAAACACTCTGTCAAAGGAAGGGATCCTAGTGATCAATTCTTCAATTAGATAGTTGGTGTATCAATTGGAAGCTGGAAAACTTGGGGATAATCAAATTTGCTGGAATTGAGGTAAGGGAAGCTAATTATATTTTGATTATTTATGAATTAGGGATGAATTGAATTGTGAGTTGATTTTGTATGAATTAATGATGTATTGTGTTGTATTGATTTAATTGCTGAATTATTATGTGTTATTGATATGCTGAGTGGAATGATGCGTAATTAGATTGAATGTGATTAGTTTAGAGTCGTGGATTAAGCTTATAGTTGATTTTATTGTTCTGGACGTGTAATTTTTCGCTTGAGGGAAGGATTTATCGTTCAAGCTAGACCTTGGAACTGCTCTTGGGTTGATTTTCGCTTGAGCGAGAAGATTCTTGCTTGAATGAGAATTTTAGTATATTTTTATTTAGAATTCCGGAAAATTGTCTTCATAAAAGTTGTAGATATAGATGTTATCTAACTAATAGTTTTTATTTCATATAAAACGGACATGTGTAACTCAAGATATGATTTTTTTTTAATAATTAAAGGTCAAGTTGTTTCGAATTATATTCGTTTTTAACTTGTGAACCCCTTTCGACATATTTGTACTTTGAATTTGGAAAAGTGTCTTTCATAAAAGTTTTAGTCCTGAATGTTATCTAACTAATGGATTTTATTTCATGTGAAAATAATATGTAGAACTTAAGTTATGAATTTTTTGAGTGAATAAAGGTCATGTTGTTAAGATCTGAAGTTACTCACTGGAGCTATTTCGCTTGAACGAAAATACTTTCGCTTGAACGAAAATACTTTCGCTTGAGTGAAAATACCTTTGCTTGAGCGAGGGTTGTTCCGCTTGAGCGAAAATGCTCCAGTTTTAAGTATGCTCTCTAGAACGTTTTCGCTTGAGCGAGACTTGTTCCGCTTGAATGAAAATATCCTGTTTTTAAATTGATTTTTTTTATGTAAGGATGGACTTCAAATATTATAGAATGAGATATAAATGTTTTAATTTTCAGTAGGAACCGATGAACTTCCAAAATGATTTACAATAATTTTGTGTTTTATAAATGTATAAGTGTATGATTTTTACTAAAATGAAATTAGAGTTTATTTTTTATGCAATAAATGTGGAGTTAGATAAATTAAAATAAATTTTGTATCAATAGTTGAATAAAGTATTATGTTGTAAATGTGTTATGATTATATGAAATATTGTGGAATGATATTATTACAAGGGATTGAATGAGAATATAAATATGTATGAGATGTTATAATGTAATGAGAATCTTGATTGTCAAGTTTGTGTTTGAAAATATAAGGAATATCTTTGGGACTGTGATTAATAGAGATGTTGAGATTTGATGTTGTCTTAGATGTGGAGTGTTACTGATGTGTTGAATGAGTCAAGTCAAGTAGTCATCAAGGGGTGTTATTTGACATAGATTTAGTGTGTATGAGATTATCGAAACCTACTTGTAAGGAAGTATCCAGACTTCTAATGATATTCTTAGTTATATAGACTAGGGTATCATGTGGTGAGAGGTCGATGGAGGTTCCGTTTGCACTATTCCGTGGTAGTTTGGCTATCAGATATGTGCTTGGGAACTACCCTATATGTGGTGCCTGAATGAGGATAAACGGATGTCTTGAGGTGAAAAAGACTTTGTAAGGGATAACGTTTATTACTCGGTTACCGTTAAGCATAACAGGTGTTAGCCTCTAAGGTCAAGGATCACATACGTTATCCAAATGAGTCTGTTTAGTTTTCTTTAGGTGTTTGATATGTTTGAATTTTAGTGAAGTGTATGATTATAATATGAATTATGTAACTTTTGTGAAATAATAAGGAAATAGTTACTTTACTTTCCTGATATGTAATGAATTAAATATAAAGAAATTATTTTTTGTTTATATTAACTTACCCTTACTTATATGTTTTATATTTTATTGAGATGTTATGATCGTATTTGACACGTGAGCAGAGATGATGTTACAGGAAATTTCATACAAGTTAATAATACTTTAAAAAATATTTTAAATTAAATTTTATATAAATATAAATTCGAGAAAGTTGAAAAATATTATATTATATTTAAAATTATTTATTTGTATACATTATACTTTTATACGAGATTATTTCTTTTTATAATTTTACAAATTTATCAATTGACTGATTGATTAAGATTTAAATATTTTTAAAATCATAATTTTTGAATTCCTTACCTTTAGTTCATATAATACCACTAACAATAAAATATTTTATGCTTAATTGTTTCTAATTCGTTTTGAGAATATTATATGATTATCATCATCAAATTTTTCTTATAATTAAATTTTATTATCATATCATCGCAAAACTATAGACACGTAATTATTGTGTTTTTAATAATAATAATAATAATTTTTTTTTTCTTTTTTTTTTTTATAGAATGTGTTAGGAGTCTAGTTAAAAATCATAAATTTTTTTATATAACAAATAAATTATTATTAATAAATACTAAATATTAATAAGTAAATAAATAATTTAATTTTTTGGTATGGTTTTGGGCACGGCCACGTATGATAAACTGATAAGATAACATTAATTGCACAAGAAGATAAAAGATACGCAACTTGGATTAAATTTTAAATTTTAAAAAGAAAATGTATAAGGATAATTATAAGAATATTTAAGAAGAAGAAAAATCTTCACAATAGATATTATTTTCTCTTCACTATACCAAACAGTCTATATTTGGATTACCTTCAATAGAAAAAAATAGAATATAAAACTAAGAAAAACAATTCATATTAAACTAAATAACGTAATTTGGTAAAAAAAATATAAACTAACATGTCGTAAAAAAAATTTAAACAAGACATCATAAGAAAGTTATATTAATAACATAATTATAAAAAGAAAAATTAAACCACTTAAAGTTAATAAATCTGTTAGATGATCTGTAACAATTATCTAAAGAAGAAGTTATATTAATATTATAAATATATGAAGAAGAAGAGTTGAAGAAGAAGTAGAGTCAAGAAAGTTGGAAAATTAGATTGAATCAAAGTTGGCTTACAGGAGTCAAACAAAGGAGAAGGTTGAACAAGTAATCATTCTACAGCGCGTCATATCCTACAACTTCCACTATCTCTTCTCACCCTTCCCTTTCATTCAATATAAATACTCCTCATTGCTATTCTATTGTTGCAGAAACAACAACAATAATTCACTACTTCCTTAACAACAACACGATGATGTCTATGTTCAGCCACTTCGAGATTGCGCAGGGCCAGAACTGGAGCTTTTCCTTGGGCACGGGCCCGGAGAAAGGATTCACTTCCAAGCCCAACACCCAAGCCACTACTTCCACCGCCGAGTCCAAAACCGCCAGAAAAGCTCCGAATCCATCACCCCCCTCTGGATCCAAACAAAACCCGACTCGTTTGAGGCCCAGATTTGCGCCGGAGTTTGATGGGTTACACTGCTTTGAATCTATCCTACCCTGTTAGATGATGGATTCGTTTAAAATCACAATCATAGCCAATTCCATTCAATTTATTTTTACTCTCTGTAGTTTAATCAATACTTTATATTCTTGAGAAAGCCATGCATGTAATTGTGTTTCTCAGGGACTTCAAAATCGCAATTAAGTTCTGAAACAGTGTTCTTCTTCTTATTGCTAATTACCATAACTGCAGTTATACTTTTATATATTCTAATATCGTTAAGTGATTTAAAATTAAATCATTATGTTAAATTTTGAAATAAATTAATGCCTTGCATCGTATACCAACCAATTATACAAACAAATCAAAGGCTTTGAACAAGCAAATTATTCAAATCAAGATTGGTTAACGTATCATGCAGACAAGTCCAGCCAAATTTTTTGCTGAAATTTAATCAATCGTGAACATTCTATACCATTATATGGATATAGTAACTTTTCAATGAATGAGTTGTAATAATGCAAAAAGATTACGTAGTTGGTGGTGAAGCGTGTGTATGGAGAAGAGTCAACAAGAAAATTATGGAAAGTTAAATTGAATAAAAGTTGGGTAAGCATAACACGAGTCAACCAAGGTGAAGGTTGATCGAGTAAATGATTCAACTACGTGTCAATGCAACGAAACTTCTAGCAGCATCCACACCAAACACTGCACATATGCAGAAACTTCGTGAAATATCTAAATCAAATTTCCCACGACTCTTCCTTCCACCTCTTCGTCTAATTCAATATAAATACTCGTAATAATAATATCGTTTTAGACACAACAACCTAAGCAGAATAACAGACAAATCAACCACCACCGTCTTCACCGGCGTTATCAAAATCCTCAGAACACAACAGCATGTTCATGTCTATGTTCAGCCACTTCGAGATCGCCCAGGGCCAGAAGTGGAGGTTCTCCTTGGGCCCAGGCCCCGTAAAAGGAGTGAATTCCAAGCCCAATTCGGAAGCCTCTTCTTCCTCTTCCGCCGAGTCTAAAACCGCCAAAAAAGATCCGAATCCATCATCAACCGGTGGATCCAAGCAAAACCCCGCCCGTATGAGACCCAGGTTTGCCCCAGAGTTCGACGGGTTACACTGCTTTGAATCCATCGTCCCCTGTTAGATGGATTCTGTTCTTCTCCAACAATCTCAATTTGTTTGTAATAATTACGTCATAACAAAATCGTAGGCAATTCAATTTAATTTATTTTTACTGTATAGTTTAATGGATGGTTGAGAAAGCTATGTAATGTGCACCAGAAATCCAACTCTGTTTCCCAGAAAGTTCAAAATTGCAAGTTAAATTTTGAAGATGTGGTCTTCTTGTTGCTAATGGCCATAATTGCAGTCCAATCATCGTGTCCAAGAGCTGTTCGACGTAAAATAAATATTTAAAATTAACTATACCAAAATTTAAAAACAAATTAATACCATGAAGGCCATTGGTCATAGCAACCAATTACAAAAACAATTAAGAATGCTTCATTAATCAAGGAAAGTTTGTATTTTTAGGAATCATTTGCTTCGATACTGACATTTAACAATTATAGATAAAATTAAATTAAATTAATTTAAATTAAAAAAACAATAAAGAGGGTATAAGAATGTAACAGGGATACTTATTGTAAATAATAATTTATATCTGTAAAAATATGAGATATTCATATATTCTTACATTTTCGAAAAAAATAAAGAATAGGTAAAACTATTTTCTCTTTATCTCTTCTTTTTCTATGTACATCACTTGAGCAGAACATTAATAAATCTGATCTATAACATACAAAATAATGTATTGTATTTAATAATAAGATAGAAAAACTTAAAAACAAAATCTATTTTTAAAGATTTTAATTTATTTAATTCCAATGATTAAATTGAAATTATTATTAAATAAATTCATGACTAATAGAGTGTTTAAAATTGAGATTCGTCTTAACTAAATGTTCATTTACTCAAATTGATAATTGTCATTAAAGATTAGTAAAATTAAATTATTAGTTAATCAATTTATTTTTAGTTGGCAAATAAAAGTTAAGAAGTTTTTATACAATCTATTAAATAAGATAAATCGTAAAAATAAATGATTATCGTATAAATAAATTATTAATGTCAAATATGAATAGATATATTCTTTATTAAATTATAATAATTTATTTATATTATATATTAAGTTGAACGTAAAAATGTAATCATTATATACACACTTACTCAAAATTATGAATTCGATTAAAGAAGAGTTGTCGATTAAAGAAATTAAAATCTAAAGACAATATTAAAATGTTGGGTCCAAGAACATACTCTCTATTCAATAGTTCCAAAATGGATATATAATTATGTTAAGTCTTAAAAATATATATATATATATATATATTTTTTTTTTAAGTTCCAGATAGCCTCAAATTTGTGACAGCAATCATTTGTTAATAAATTTACTCATGTTGTTTATATTTTCTCCCATTTTACTCCACACAATTCAATCCACGTAAGGATAAACAAAAAGGTTTTTTGGTCGGTAGTTACCTATTCAGAGTTAGGAGTAACCAAAATATGAAGCATGTGCAGATTTTCTTTCAGTAGTTATTTTCATTGCTACCAAAATAGCGTCCTTCTCGTTTTCCCATTGCCGACCATATGCATGGCATTAGATTGAATATTCTCCACTCCACTCTCCTTCAAAATGCTATACGTTAGAGTTCAAATATGAATTGGAGCGTTGTGTAGAAATACTTTCCTTGCCTCCACTCCACTCTCGTTCAAGATGCTAGAAACCGACCATGACTTCAACAGGTGGATATATCTTCGTATTTGATTAGAGTCAACAAAGGAAGGAAAAACATTTTTCTGTATCAGCAGAAAAAATTGAAAGGGGAAGAGGACTGAAGGGACGGTGGAGGACAGAAAAAAGCAGGAGCTAAATGACATGTGCAGTTCTCACACAACAATGACGTTGTTTTAAAAAGTGGTTTGAATAAATAATTTGAGATTTTTCTTGTGATATCGTGTAATAATGCAATCTTAGTTTACAAATTATCTAGCACGTAATAGAACTTTAAAATTGGATGCGGGATGGTTGACAAACTCTGATGAAATAACAATGGATAATGTAATTTCTTAACGACTGGGGAAAAATAAAGGCTTTTTAAACAGAAATATAGAATAAGGGAAGTCTTCTCGTGTTAAATATTCCCATGAACCCGTCATTTGAAGTTTACTTTTCACAAAGTTCAAGTTAGTGCAATCCTTACTTAACAGCCTTTTTATCCTTTTCTTATCTTTATAGATCAGTGCAATTCTTCTCTTCATCACCAAGGCATCTTCTCTGTCTCTTTAGGTCCACCCTTGCCTTATATCTTGCTGAAAGACTAGTTGTTCATTCCAATTTCAAGAATTAAGCTTTCGAGGGGAATAATGGCTATGGGAAGTATTTTTGCAGCTGTGCCAGCCGTTGCTGCTGCTGTTGGATTTTATTTCGTAGACAGAAACTATGGCAAGGTAAGATGGTTGCATGAATTGTTTTATTTAGGAACAACATTAGGGTGTGTCAAGGTAAGAAAGGTTATGCAATGTTTTTTATGGCTAAAGTTCAAGATGTCTTGCCTGTAGGAAATCAAACAAGGGTCATCAGTATCCAGTCAAAAGATGCTAGCAGAAATGAAAGAAAGAGCAAAGACGATTCAAAAGCCAAAATTGGCACCACAGCTTGATGGTTTAGATTGCTTCGAAACCTTGGTGATGAATTGAATTTGCTTGGGATGGGACTGTTTGTACCTTGTGCTGAATGAAAATGGTAGATTTATTTGTTATTATGTGATATTTCCACCCTACAACTTCCCTTCTTCACTAGGTTTTGTCAACGTTTTAACAGAGGACCAGATGAAACATGTGTAATATCTTCACAAGTCACCTGTTCAAATATAATGAAAAAGACAACATGGAGCATAAATTTAAAGCATCCCTAGTTTATTTTATTCTCTTGTATCGTTAAAAACTACATAAATTTTTAATACTGAGGAAGTTTTTGTGTATTATTTATTTAAAATTCAAAATAACGAATCCCACTGTCATTTTGAAGTTGGATTTTTTTTTTCGTAACGTAAATTGGTAGAAACAGATGTTAAACACACAGAAAACGTTGCCAGATGAAAACATCATCCACAACTAGTATCTCGGTGCTTAGAAGATGATGTCGCTAGACAGAACCATTTAAAAATTAATAGACCATTGTTGTTACAGTGAGTGGGGTATAGATAATTCATAAACAGATAAAAGGAATTACACAAGAGGAGTAACTCAAAGATGTGGAATAAAGGAGTAACTAAAAGACTTTTTCTTGTATTTCCTTTTTCATTGCTACTGAGTTTACATACATATGCAGCCCTGAAATTCTATAGTCTTGAGTCTTCATCAACAACAACTACTCGTGATCCAAGAAAAAAAAGAAAAAAATCGTCACCTACTCCCTCCACCAACTTGGAAATTGTCTCGTTTCCCTTGATATTATTTTTTAACTACAACTTAATTGGTCCACAAAAAGCCTCTAAATTATAAATTTTCATGTAATAATAGCACGAGTACAAAGGGTAATGTGGATCATCCAAAAAAATGGCATTCAAGACAATGATTCCTCTTCCATTTTTAACTATTTTTTACCTATATTAGCAAATCTTCTTGCAACACCAAATAAAAGATACTTGGTCACTAGTCCCCTATCAAGACTACAAGCAAGAGCAACAGCACCACCAATGACTAACATCTTGGGTATGTTTACGCCCTGTGGTTTCTCAGAAGAAGCAACACTTACAATCTCCTCTGAATTATCATTGGCTCCAACGGATCGCAAGTATTCAGGACTTATTTTTGTGTTGACTTGGGCCATAAAGGCTGAATGAGAAAGTGCAGCACCAGAAGCTCTTGCTTCTTGATAGGCTCTCAAACCAGGTTCAATCTTCTGAACAGTTCCCCACATTCCTTTCCTTACTCCAAGCTTTGCAATTTCCCATGGAATGCCCATTTCTTCATGATGGAAGAGTAAGACTTCACAGGCAGTTAACTGGCCGGTACCTCTCTTTGATTCCACTGTTAAAAAATACCAAATGAGTCACAACAAGTATAGTAGGAAAAGCTAGTTTAAATAGCGGGTTAGACAAGTACAAGAAAAAGTTACATGGGTAATTCAATTACAAGAGTATCAGAATCACCTGCTCTAATGCACCAACTAGAGTAGTACACATCAACACGTCTAGGTTTATCTCGTTTAGGGATTGAAGGACAATCTATTCCCTGAAAGAACAAACAAAACAAAAAGAAGTTAAGCACAAAACTGTAATAACACAGAGGAAAATTACCATCATCAATCAACATCTTCACATATTCCACAAAAAATGGTGAGCTTTATTCTCATACCTTAGTCACACAATAATAATGTCTTCCAGATTCCCATATTCGCCGACCAATTATGTACTCTCTATCCTTACAGAAAAAGGGAAACTGTTCCACAAATAATTAGCATCCGTTAGTACACTGAGCTAAGAGGACAAGTAAATACACTTAAATCAGGTTTAAAATGTTATTTACCTTCCGTATCCACTGCACTTTCATGGTACCAGTAGTGGGGCACTCTTCAATAGTTGAGGAGCTTGCAAGCATGTCGTCCCATCTAGGTCTGAACTCATCATCCCAAAACAAGTCCCTCACCATCTCAGGGGTAGCATCTTCAAAAATAGTGCTGCTTCTATATTGGGGAGGACCATCCTAACAAATCAACAAAACAAATATTAACAACAATCAAATAGGCAATTCAAATACAACCAAAAGATTTTACCAAGGAAATATCATACCTTTGGTTCTCTATGCCATGCTTTATAACTCATGGTAGGGGTAGAACGATCCATCATCTGAATCCAAGGGAGACCTCCATCTTTCTCCTCTACAAGCAGCCATAGATGATGTAAATCCCTTATTGTCACAGCATCAGAAGTTTCTTCGATAGTTTTGGGTGTACTGCATGGTGAAACAAAGTGATAAACAAAACGGCATGCTTAGACCACATTCTAATCTGTCAATCACAAAAAAAACAGCCTACAAGAACATGTTACAAATTCATAGCAACATGTCCAATTTTTATTTTTTTTGCCTCCATCTTTTTTCCTCAATTTGATGGTAAGAACAACAAAACAAAAATAGATGGATTAACACCCTATATTTGTGCAACAACTGTTTATGTTATCTGAATAACAGAAGAATAATGGATAAATTCAAAATACCTTACGGAACTTTCAATTTTCACGGGAGAGGATGAAGAAGAAGTTTTTTTATCCATTCCTTTCTTCAGGGCCAAAGATTCTGGGTTTGGTCGTTGCATCTTTATGGAATTAAGACAAGGAGACGAAGAACAACTCTTTATGGGAGACGCTACAGGCTTAGAAGAAGGAGAAGAAGCCGAGGAGGGTGAGGCAAAATCTAAGGATTTGGTAAGAGAGGTAGTTAATTTTTCCTTCCCCAACCTCGCCCATTTCGGTTTCCACAACCATCCAACGATGACACCAACGATAAATGCTACCCACAAAGGACTAAAAAACATTCCAACAACTGTACACAACCCCAATGTTGCAGGGTTCTCCAACATACCGTAAAAAGATTGTGGAAAAGGCATAGCAAGAAGAAGGAAGGAAAAAAAAAAAAAAAACTAGGAGGGAAAGATATAAAAATAATAACAAGTAGAAAGAACCCCCAAAATCTGTTCAGCTCCTCACCAAAGTTAAAGGGGGTTTGGGAGAAGGAGCTGCAGAAGAATATTTGAGGCGAAGAAAAATCAGGCAGGGGAAAGAAAAAGATGACAAATTTGGCGTAAAATCAGAGGGGGATAAGGACAAAAAGGATATGGGGCGATAAGGGGTGTGAGGATAAAGACGGGAAGGGTGGAGGAGGAGGAAGAGGAGGGTTTGGCAAAACGACGGCGTGGCGTGATGTGGCCAATGGCGGTGGAAGATGAAAAGGGATAAGTGTTTAGAGGAGCCAATGGGCGTGAAGGGGAAGGAATCAGAATGACCACATAAAAAAGAATGGTGGCGAAGGAGTGATGCGTGTGAATTATTTGGCACTGTGACGTCGAAATGACAGAAACCGTGGGGGTGTTAGTCTAACGTTGTTTCTCAATTTGACTCACGGTGTTTGTTGCTTCGTTGGTTCATTTGTAGGCAAATAAATAAATAAATACTTTATAAGAAATCACAACAAGTGAATGTAAACAATCCAATTCAAAGAACCGGACCGAGTGAGGGTGTGGTTTTTTAAGACTAGACCACCGAGTTTTTCATAGCCCTTGTTTTTCACGTTCTCATAACTCGTTTTTCTTGCATTTCTTATTATCTCACATGCCACTCTTCTTCTCCCACTCATCTAACCTTTTCTATTCACTTCTTTACTTACTATATACTTTTTTTACACAGAAACAGAAAATAAGAATAAAATATTTATCAATATATAAGTATAAATAATCTTTGGTTATATACTTCAAGTGATTTATTTGGATAATATTTGTTAGTATATAGTATAATGTTTAAAAAAACAAACATGTAACATTTTAAAATCATTTTCTATACTTTAAAAAAATGTCATTTAGTTACTTCAAATGAACTCTAGGAACTAGAAATAACGATGCCAAACTTTAGAGACGTGTAAGTTATGGATTAATGTAAGTTGCATTAATAAAATCGCTCCTTAAAATATATAATTTATACTAAGTATATTCCTTGGAGAAAAACTAAGTTCAATATATAAAATGAAGAAAATAAATTTCATTATTATATAATTATGCAATAAAAATAGCACATTAAAAAAAATCGTGAATATGATTATTTTTTTCAGTTATGTTGCATGTTATTTAAATTTTTATTTTGCACCACATACACATTTCTTACACTTGACTTCTTCCTTTTTTTTGTGACACTTTACCAAATTTCTGAACACACCATCTCCAGTTGCGGCACCGACTAGCTGGGGGTTGGTATGTGTATTTCTTTACATTAAATTATTAATTCTAATCATGAAATATGACTCAGCTAGTGAATATTAAAAAAATTATAAATTACTGCATGTAACAAGGTTTTTAATTTTATTATATTAAATTATAAATTATAGCTAAGATTGTGTTTATTATATAACAATATGAATGTTTTTACAATGATAATGAATAAAATGAAACAATTTGAAAAATCTCAAGAGTTTTTTTGTAAATTGATCTAAGTTAAGATATGACATAAGATTTTTGGTTTGAAACGTTTATGGTGAACAGAGATAATATGATGAGAAAGTCAAAAATAAAAGTCAGGTCATGGAATAGCCATCGTTTACATTATTAATTTTTTCAAAGCTTAGTTGAGTTTTGAATATGTAGCATACAAATTCATGTTAAACGATTTTCAGTAGTTAGACTTTTCTAGGTTCTGTCATAATATCAAAAGTTTTCATTTACATAATATAATATAATATAATATATATATATAGATATATATTTACATTTCTAATATTATATATTATATATGAATCGGATAAATATTGAAACTATACGAATATATCAATCAGGATAATTTCAACAATATCCACTAATTATTCCGTCCATAAAAATAAAAATAATCACGATCATAATCAATAAATACTAAGTTATGTTATTAATTTAATAATAATGTCAAATTTAATAGTATTATTAACCATCTTCGTAAAATTCATTAAAAAAAACACATATTATTTAAAAAATATGACAGTTTAAATTTATTAAAATAATTAATTATTAAAATATATTATAAAGAAAAAATATAATAAAGTATAAAATTTATCTTTACTCGTATATTAAATACACTTCTTTTCAATGTTAGAAAGCTAAAAAAAATTATTGAAAAAATTTGACTAGTTAACTATTCTGTTAATAATTAACTGAAGTAACTCTCACTAACTATGAATTTAGTTAAAAATAATTTGTTGTATAAACTTTGTAATTTAAATATGTGATCTCATATTTACTGTGCCTCCTATTTGCAGAATGGTTTGATAGGTATTTAGTTGATTAAAGGGAATGAGAATTTGATTCCAACATATTAAAAAAAAAAAGGATAAATTAAAATTATATTTATTAATTAAAAATCATTTATTTATTAGCAAAATAAAATTAAATATATATTTAAAAATTTATAAAAAATTTCTATAAAAATTTATTTTTTCTATAAAAATTTTCGTGTTATCTATCCAATTTTTTACCATATCAATTTTATTTAACATCATTGGAAACATTGGAAATATTCAAATTGATTTAAATATCTCAACTGTTAGTAAAAAAAATCTCATTCAATTAATGAATAATCGTTGTTTTTTAGTAACGTTTAATAATTAAGAATTTTAAATAAAATATATATTTAATTTTAATAATATAGCTTTAAGAATAACATTTTATCTGCCAATTTATTATCCTCAATAATTAGCAAGTTACTATAATATAAAAATTACTAAATATAATAATTATATAAATAAATAGAGGGTAGGAAAGGAAAAAAAATTATTAAAAGTGAAAGTATTTAAGAGGATTCGCATTAGTTCAACACCCAATTCGCAGTACTTGGAATCAAAGTGGTAACGGCCGTACAAGTTTGTATGAAATTTTAAGAGTCAAGTCTAATTAATGTTTTCTAAATAGGAGGCATGGTAAAACTTTAAACACAACTAAAATAATTGTGTCATTTATTGAAACTTTGAAGAGACCAAAGTGTATTCGTTGACACAAGAATTCATCCTTATATTAATGCAGTGATGCTTGGAATTTGAATGTGAAAAATTTTAACTAAGACATTCTTAATATTAAGTTAAATTATGCAAGTTTAATTAAACAAATGATAAATCAAATTATTCAACCACACCTCTATAAATAAAATATAAACACAATCCTAACGTGATACTAATAAATCATAAATCATAGAGTAATATTTTACCATTCTTCTTAACTATTTGACTATAAATGTAGTCAACGTAATTTGTAAGCTGTAGCCATAATAAAATGGTATTGAAAAGTCATCAAACACGGTTTTGAAACACTTTTTTTTCCTGAATGGGAACACGAATATAGACTAAAAGGACAATGATGAAGACTCAAGTTTCATGATGATAATGGAGAAAAATATGATCCACCATCTACCATGCTCATTGTGTAGGTGATAACAGATAACAGCATTATCTGCAGCAACAAAATAATGTGGAAGCTGACACTACTGTAAGTGCAAACATAGAGAATATTAGTAACAGTGTTTGTGTTTCCATTAAACCCAAAATAGCATAACATTTACCATTAAAGAATGCAGAAAACAAGGTATTAAATTATGTTGTGAAACTATGAATGATTCTTTCTGCTGTCTTTATGTGAGTTAACTATTTGTGGGGCAACTAATCATCATCCATAGATTAATTCGAAAGCATAACACTATTTGATGCACAAGGTTTCAGATAGACCAATTATCTTTCTGCCTACCAAAAGATAAGAAGAAACATTTTGCAAATTTTAAAAAATTAGAAAACAAGTCTCCACCATAACAGGGATAAAAACAAAATGGTTTGCCAAATTGACAGGGACAGAACACAGAAGGTGGCCTTGCACTTTCTACACTCTTCTCTGTCACAGAAAAAAAGTAGAATGCAATTCTAGCCGCACAACTCACATGATGTCAAAAAGAAGGACTTGCACAGACCAAAATTCACACATTTCATAATATAAACTGCTAATGCTTGCTGTTCATAAATGATATTTTTTTCATTTTAAATAAATAATGTAAAGTTATGATTGAATGATTGAATCCTAACTTCATTGGGTAAGTTCAGTTACATGCTCGATATGTTTTAAGAAAGTCAAATTTTTGGTTAGTTTTAAATATTGAATTATGAACACGAATTGCACAACCCATTGTTTCTTTTTTTAGTTTAAGACGGATAAAATGAAGATGGAACACGCATTATTATTAACGAGTTATATAAATTATTATTGTTCACATATGTTAATCGTTTATAATTATTCACACTGCATGTGCTAATAATAATATAAAGATCTTGTTAATTGTCACGTCTTGAATTGGCATTATCTATTCTGTTTTTTTCTCATCTATGTTAGTTCAACACAGAGATTAATAGAGATAAAAAAAGTTTCTCTCATACACTCTAAAAAAGTAATATTCTCTCATACTATTGGTAAAATAGTTTTACAATTTTGCGAATTTCAAAATACAATAAGAAGTTCAGGGAAAATATTATAATAAATTGTATGAATTCTAATGAGCTTTCCAACTTTAAAATTCAAACTCAAATTTTAGGAGTTATTATTTGAGTACAAGTAGAGAATGAGATATTTAATGTAAGAAAAAACACTCAAAATTTACTAAAAAAAGGATTCATTAGGATGCACTTTCACTTTCCTCTTACTAGTAATGTAAGAAACATAACTATTTTTTTATTATTCTTCCTTAAATTTTTATTTTCTGGTAACTGCTTGTACAATCATGAACTAGTGAATATTATTATATATTATTGAAATTTAGGATGTATATTTGTTTTAAATCTTGTGAATATTTTGAAAGTTAAAAAGACTAATGATAAACATCAAATTGAAAATTTAGAATTAGAAATATTTTCTTTTCACTAATATTTCATCATATAACTAAGAGTATATATTGAAAAAAAAATATATAAAATAACAGTTAAAAAATTAAGGATATTTTTTAATATATATATAAAAGAAATACATATTTTAATACGTGTGTTATAATTTTTAAAATATTGTTTTGAATAGGAAGAAGGATTAATATGTTAATATTTTGTATGCAATTTCAGAATACGTAATGTCAAATACTTTTTATTGTTTCGTTAATAACAGATTTTAAATAAATCTAAGTAAATATTTTCATAAAAAAGTTTTACCAACACAATCCTTCCATAAATTCTAATAAATAGTTTACGATAATTTTTTAATAATTTATTATAACACTTGCAATAAATACCCTATTCACTTTTATTTTTATGATGCTTTAATCTCAAGTACAAATAACAAACACTGCCTACAACTTTGAATTTTAAAAGAAATAGACTTAGATACAGTAATATAAATAAGCTATTTTCGAATTATATTTATAGTTTTAATTTTTATAATATATAATATATACTATTAAAATAATATTTAAAATATGATTAGACTAGTTAATAAATATGTTAAACACAGTCTATCACTTTGTCGTCTACGTGGCAGGTCACCGACGAAGTCACCACGCGCATTGGGCACTCTCTTTCTTCTTCTTTTCTTTCTCACTCCCTCCACTGCCGTCCACATTCACTTTCATTCTCTCCACAACAACCATGCTCTGCTCGGCTCAAACCGGAAAATCCGGTCTGAACTGGCTCGACCGTCTCCGGTCCAGCAAGGGCATCCCCATTGGCGACGAACCCGACCTCGATTCCTTCCTCCTCACAGCCCATCCCCAGTCCCCCCAGGTCCGCCCCAATGATCCGCCCCGGAACCCTCACTCCACCGCCCGTGACGAGCCCGAACCCAAGCCCATGACCGCCCTGCTCGCTGAGCTCTTTTGCATGGGAGCCACCCTCACCAAAACCAACAAAAAATGCCCCAGGAAACAGACCAACCCTAAAATCTTCCTCGCCTCCTCCGCCGCCTCCCCCTTCGCCGCTTCCATCGGCGACGCGGTGGTGCCGGAAGTGGAGGAGGAGGCCGCCGCGGATCGCGGTGACGAGGAGGAGGGGAACGAGTTGAAGGGTTTCACAAAGAGCGAGGTGACCGTGATCGACACAAGTTGCTCCGGGTGGAAGGTGGATAAGTTTGTGTTCAGGAAGAACAACGTCTGGAAAATCAGAGAAAGGAAACCTAAGAACAAGTTTCTCGCTAAGAGGAAGAGTAACTCCACTCTCGGTACTCGTGACGTTGATGTCAATGCAATTGACATATCCAAGTAAGAGCGTACGTAACTTTTGTTTCTGAATATGTATTGCTTTAACCATTCGAATGCTTTTTCTTCTGTTTTAACTTTAAAATTGAAGTTTTCATACCTTGTACCTTGGCTTTGGCTCGGTTAATTTTTGGACTGTGTTACTCTTTATAACATACAACGAGTTTGTCACTTGCTTGGTTTTTTGTATTCCTCTATTCTTTGTTGCTGTTATTGGATGCGCTGTGTTGTTGGCATCGTTATCGCATGCTTGAAAAATGGTGGTGCCTTTATATTTTATGTTCATTTCGGCGGATTCATCTATATCCTGTTCAAGATTTGTGTTGGTGGGAGTTTGGAGGTGTAATGTCAGTGTTCTTTTAACTGTTCGTACGGAAGGTTTTGCTTAGATTTGACAGCGATTTGATGAAGAATAAAATTGCAACTTTAGTGCAATTTAGAAAAAATTTTAGTTTCCTTCCTGATTTTATGATTGCATGGGATACATCTCAATATTTCTTATCTCTTTCTGCTGGAGGTTTTGTACTACTATTTTTGGCTTCTTTAATCATTATATTTCCTGTTCTGACTTGTGTTCTTAAACTTGATGAGGTTTGCTTTCCGTAGGATAAACCCTTCAAAATGTTCACACTACAGCTTGTATACTTATATGATAGAAATGTTGGTGTTATTTATGGACTAATAAAGAATGACGATTCTTATCTTATTCCTTTCGGTGTTTATATATGCATTGTGTAATCTTTGATTAAGAGTGCTTTGTATGTTCAAGAATAACTTTAATACTGTTTAGTTATTGAAGTCTAATGTAACATGTTAGTTTGGTTATTTTACCTAGTTTCCAATATTGGAAATGTTAGTTCAATTTTCTCATGATTTTAGATGATTGTGGTGCTGACTAGGTTTAAATTATGTTTTCTTTGGTAAAAAATTATACTTAATTGGGTGCTCACAAACATGATAGTGTATGTTTTAAGAGATTTCAGTATATTGAATAAAAGACTTATTACCTATTGGGTCAGAGTGCTTTGTTTAGACAAACTTTTTCTGCATTTCATACCATTTGCCTTTCTCCCTGCTGCTTAATTAGTCGAGCAAGAAAATATATCTAACTATAAGCAGGCAAATAATCGGCTTACAGTGCTGGAAGTTAATGTGGTGCTTATGGCATCCTAATTATTTTTATTAAGACTGGCTTTTAGATATGCTAATACTAGTATTGTCTTCTCTGTCAAATATAAGTATGATGAGGATTTCTTCATATACTTACAATACTGTAGTTTGTTGACAACACCACCTGACATCCAGAAGGAAAATGAGAGGATAACATCCTGATGATCAACTTTACTGGTAGGAGACTCTGTTATGTACAAGGCTCTCACTTTGTTTTGAAGATAAAGGATAAAGCCCTCTGAAAAAGCTAGTTTTCTATTTTACTTTTATTTTAATCTGTTGTTCATAATTATTTTTAGAGTACTTAGCACACATGTCTTACTATTTACCTATGAGTCAATGTATATATTTAACTAGCTCTTAAGCTTTTTCTCCTAAGGCTTAAGTTATTCCTACACAACCATTCTAATACAATTAGTCATCATTCATATTTCATCCTGAACTGTCCCTTGTCCCTTGTTATTAAAAAGAAACAATTGTATTATATTCCAATCATAATATTATCTTTGTATTTTTTTAAGTTTTAACACAGACGATGCAATTCAGCATGAGTTTTCGACATGTTTCAATAAATAGTCTGTTGTACTTCAATCTGCATGCATGCCCTTGAATGATGTGTTGGTTTATATAAATTCTGTTTTTGGTCGTGAATTGGTTTTGTTATATTACCGTTCTACACTTCCCTTTAAGCTTCCCGTAAGCTTTTTGAAAAAAATTCCCCTAGATACATCTATGTTGTCTTGTTCTAGCAAATTGAGAGCAAGGCAGTTTTCTCTCAACAGCTTTTGCTATGAGCTTTGTGCTGTTTGGGAACTACCATGATGATAGACATCATAGAATTAATACAAGTTTGACCTTGGTTGTTCTATTAGTTCATATAGTTAATATGCTGATATATATATATATATATATACACACACGCAGCATATTATGCTGAACCATGTTACTTTTCAGGTTGTGAAGCTAGATTGCAATATTTTTAACCTTTGAAATAAGTAGCAATAAGCCAATCAGTTTAAAGAACTGTTCTCTTTTTAGGGTCATTGCAAGAAGATAATATACACATTTTGTGGATGTAGCTTGCTTCAAGCACCTATAATTCAGTCCTAAGAATTTTTAATATTTCTTGTGATGTCATGTTCAGGGACAATGTAATCAACATGAGAGGAGAGAAGCCTGTAAAGACACACAGGGTGATCTAAAGCCAAGAAGGCAGGTGTACTTACTGCAAGCTGCTTATGGTTACTGATTTTTCTTTTAATGCTTTAATCAGTCCATTTTCGTGGGAATTATGTGAAGAACAGGGAATGAAAGGAGATTGATCTTCTTCCATTCACTGCGCTTCAAATACTTTATGTTTCTACATTGACTAGATAATACCATAACACCTTGCAGGTTCTCTTTTTTTCAGGCCTTCCGAAAATTCAAGAAAGGAAACCATACCAGTCATTTAATAACAGTCATCGCCTTGTAAAAGAGCAAAGGAAAAAGAACAAAGTTTAACAAACTAAGAGAAAGAAAATAATTCAAGTCTTTACTGGTAATTCAACTTCAAATTTGAAGTTAGCTGCAGCAAGTTATGATGCAGCTTTCGCCCTTTCTGCAATTTGATGGTGGCACTACTGGTCTTCCATTGGGATTTATCAATTAAAAAACCATGTCCTCTTCAAAAGAGCTTGTTTCTGGAGTTCTAAACATACATTGTAGTGTCAAAACATTTACTTTTGTAAATTGCGGATCCATTTTTCCCAAATTGAAACATTTTTTCATCAATATATTTGCAGCCGTGAGTTGCTTTTATTTCAGTTGGTTATTATTATTGGGATATTTTAGTGGTGAGTACGTTACTTCCAACCTTCACCACTCCAATCAAATTGTATTTTTGTAAGTTGCATTCTTGAATCGAATTGAGTTTTATTTAGTATTTCAACAAAAATTAAGTTAGATCATGATTTTATGAATTTGAGAGGATGAACTAATTAAAACTAAGTTACATAATAAAAATATTATTTGTCTAATATTTTCTGTTATAAAAAATAATTTCATAGTTGATCGTATACATATTTTATACCATATATACTAAGAGTAAATATTTCACTATACACATATTTTTTGGGTCTCTTGAGTTGTAAAAAAAAAATGATAACTGTTTTCATATCTAAGTAATTTTTAATATATGATACTTGTTTTAATATTTAAGTATTTTAAGAATTATTTTTTATGTTTATAATATTATCACTATTTTACAATAGTTAAGAAATATTGAAAATATTAATTCTAAAGTATGTTTTTAAGTGTTTAAGAAATGTTATATTCTTTTTCATTATTCCATTATTCCACTCAACCTAATCTAGTAGTGTTAAATTAAGTTAGGTAACTAAAAAAATATTAATTCAGTCTAATTAAGTTTAATTACCTGATTTTAAAATCACATTAAATTTGATTTAATTTAAATTATTTTAGGAAAAAAATTAAAAGTGAATTAGTTGGTTTAAGTTCAGCCCAAACCATTAAGTTGGGCTAGGGGCTTAGATAGATTGTTAAGTATAAATTTAAAATTTATGTTGCCATAAAAAGGGGGTTTAAGATTATTTCATGATAGAAACTAACAAGAGGATGGATGACCTTATTTGAAAGGTTACATTTGTGAAGATGTTTACTTATACAGTGAGTTATACTTTTTTTTTTTTTTTTTCATATTTCATGTAATAATATAATAATACATTTTGAGTTTTTATTTTATTTTATCCAGTGTTAACAAAATATATATTCCAACATATTTATTTCAGTATGATATAATAACAAAATATATAACATAATGTCATACTTTATTTTTTTAATACATAGAATTTGCATTTTAATTAATTTTATATTTCCTTAAATATTGAATTTTGTAAAATATAAAGGTCAAATTTTAAATTTTTATGCTTCGCTAATTGCGGTGGCATGTTTTCCGTTTTCGCCATTGCCAATTCATAAACCTTGCGCGCAGTGAAACTTCGTTTCCTTTTTCCCTAGCGACATGGTGTTGCCACTTGCTCTGTTTTCTAACCATTCGTGTTTGTGTTCTTCTACCATCTTTCATCCATTCCCACTACTAAATCCATCCTTTCATTCTTCTTCAACCTTTCACCCTAAGCTTCAACCTCAACTCCAATGCCCCCTCGCTAAAACCCGCGTTAAACCCCAACTATCTAACAACGACCCCATTCACCGCCGTCGCTGCTCTAATTCCCTTCCCATTGCCGATGCCCAAACCGGTACGTAAACAACTAACTCCTCAGAGGCAATTTCTCAAACACCTTTTGTCACTAACTCACTCGCGCTTCGTTTTTCAGCTTCGTTCTTTGCTCTTTTTCAAGAAATTGGGATTGGCTTTGAGCAAACACAAGTGCTCTTCTCCAACAACCCTGACCTAACCTCTGTGTCTATAGAATCATTGCGCGCTCGCCTTCTCTCTCTACGCTCTCTCGACTTCGACCCTCTCGCTCTCTGCAAATTAATCACAAAACGCCCAACTGTCCTAACAGACAACGAAATCGACCCTTTGTTAACTTTCCTGCGTGACGAATTGCCAGGAAAACTCCAGAAAAAGCGACTGAATCGCCTCTTATCTTCTACGGAACAAAAGTTGTTGGTGAATATTCCTGACAAGGTTCGGTTCCTCGTTGACCGTGGAATCCCCGTTGACCAGGTTGTGCACGTGCTCAACAAAGTGAATTTGCCAAAGGTCTTGTGTGGCAGGTCGGTTGATGAAATCGAGAGAACCTTAGCTTTCTTAGAACCCTTTGGTGGCATTGCTTTGATTCTTAAACGCCCTCAAATTTTGAACCAAGATTTGGATGCTCAAATTATTCCTAGGCTCAATGTTCTGATGGAGCTTAGTGATGGAGATGAGGATAGTGTTAGGAAAGTGCTGGTTAGGTTTCCCATTTTTTTGAGCTATAGTGTGGAACATGTGGAGGGACATGTAGGGTTTTTGAGTTCTTTTGCTGGGCTTGATTACAGACAGATATTTAGGATAATACAAGTGTATCCAGCTATTGTTACTGCTAGCAGAGAGAGGAAACTGCGTCCTAGAATACAGTTTCTTAAGGAATGTGGGTTGGATTCAGATGACATCTTCAAATTCTTGATTAAAGCGCCCACGTTTCTAAGCACTTCGTTCCTTGTGAACATTGCATATAAACTGGTGTTCCTAGTGAAGATTGGGTATAGGTATAGGACAAAGGACTTTGCTATGGCAGTTAGGTCTTCTACTAGGACAAACAGTGTGAACATGCAGAAGGTGATTGGTATGTTCTTGAATTATGGGTTTTCATGTGAAGAGATTCTTGCCATGAGCAAGAAGCATCCACAGATACTGCAGTATAATCACGCTTCTTTGCAGATGAAGATGGAGTACTTGATAGAGGAAATGGGTCGTGACATTGAGGAGTTACTGGTTTTTCCTGCATTCCTTGGGTACAAGTTTGATGATAGGATTAAGCATAGGTATGAAGTGAAGAAGAGTGTTAGAGGCGCCGGAATGTCTATCAATAAGCTTTTAACTGTTTCTGAGGAGACATTCACTGGCAAACGAAAAAAGGCCCATGCATAGCCGAGCTTGAGCAACATAAAGGTGAATAGTTAAACTATTTTCCTTTTTCTGCTTCAGTTTTGATACCCCTTGTTGTTCTTAAAGCCTTATACAAAAAACATTAGGGGGGGAAGAGTCGTGCTACTACTTCCCCAGCTCTTAGGATTCCCATTGGGCGTTAAAGAGGGGGAAAATGTTGAAGTGAGACCGCTACAATCCTATAAACACAGGTTGTTTTGCCTGCAATGTTGTTTTAAAAGAAACATTTTTCCATACCAAACTTGTTTTTCACTGGCAACTGCTATGTGTGGATATACAAACCATCCGATGATTTTCTATGGGATTTCGAATTAAATGAAATTTGAACCAATAAATTTATATTAATTTGGTTTGGTTCAATTTAAAAACAAAAATTATAATCTAAACCAAATTAATAGGATCAAGTTAGTTTACTTTAAATCAATCATATTCTTTATTATACGGAGTTCAGTTTTTTTTGGTAAAAGAGAAAAATATATTATTTTATCTAAAAAATGTACACATAATATGAAAGATATAAACAGTATATTTTATTATAATTAGCCTACTGCATAAGCCAAATAATAGCAAAAATTACAAAACAAATACATGATTATATATACTTATAACACATTACCTCTCTTCAACTGTTTATAATTTAAACAAATCTTGTCTTTGCAACTAGAATTTTTCAGTTTTGTCCCAAGTTACTCCACATTTTATATTTCATTCATCCTAATTTTTAATTCTTATTTTTATATAATCTTACCTTTTTTTTTTTTAATAATAAGCTGCAGTCTCATATCGAATATGATATCTGAGGAAAAAAATGCTAACTCAAACTACTCTGTCAGGGCAATAGGTAGATGTGACTTTTTGCAATGTCTGGTAAAGTAAGGCGAGGGGGCATATAGGTAGAGATGGTCATACTAACCTAAAATTTAGTATAGTATATCTTTTGGCTATGTCTCACTGGGACGAGAGGATTGGAACGGAAAATTTGAAATCACTTCAACAAGAAAATCCATAATATAAATGTGACTTTTGCATCATTCTGTAAATAGTGTAGTATAATCATCCTACGTTTCTGGGCATAAAGATTAAACACTCGACAAAATAGATTGTCATTATAAGGAATCACTAGCGTTTCGAAAATGCAGTTGTCAGATAGAATCCTCAAGTGATCGTATACGGTGAGACACCTCATACCTGATACGACTACGATTAGTAATCATGATATGATCGTATTTGTTGCTCGGTTTTATACCCGAGCTTGGTCACTTACCCCTTGTCCTTGGTCTCTTGTGAAGTGAGATTGTACTGAAGAGAAGGTTGACTTTGGGTTTTATGGCTATGCTGTAGGAGTTCATGCAAATATTGTTACCAAACTAATATTACCTGCAAATATTATTGAGCGGGAATCCTAGTTGAATAAGAGGTAGGAGTTCAGTGTTTGATCTGAGTTGGATTCTCAGTAAACTATATGAACCATAACTGAAGGTAATGATGGTCTACAGCAGCATATAGACGGTTAATCAAGGTGGTTTACCCCGATTCTCCGAGGTACAAGACAGCTAAGTCTCTCTGTAAACATGCATCGTATTATTCATGAATGATGCTCATTTATTCATGCCATTCACTAGTACCTGTACCTGACCGTTGGATGCATGAATGAAATCCGTAATACGCTAATACAGGGCTAACGTAATATATATATTATTTTTATTGGATGCTCATGGATTTTTGTTACTTTCAGGCTTGTATCAAAGGTAATTGCCAAATAAAGTTATAGAGCCTCAAATAAGAGTTTTTTTTCTAGTTACCTATGATCAAGTACTACTTTATGGTATCGCATCACCTGCACTTCAGAAATATGTATTAGTCTTAATTGTCCCATGGAGATAAAATGGGTGGACGTATGACTCACCAGAAACCAAATGACAAATATAACTTCGCAAAAGCATTATTAACCAAGAACCAATGTCTCGAGGGGAGAGAGCCAATGGAACTTGGTTAACCATTTGGTTGAATACGGGATCGTGAATCCAAAAATGGATTATATAGAATGTGAAACAGTACTCAAAACCTTACTTTCCATAACCATTCCACCCTCATGCCCTGCCCCAATGAACAACACCATGCTTCCATAACCATTCCATTCCTTGGAAACTTAACAGCCATAACTAGAATAGTGACAAATATCGGGACAGTGCACTACAATTATGAAGGTGCTATAGATCCTCCTCTCTGGCATAATTATTTGAAGACCAGCATAGCAACATAACCAGATACATTAAAGACAATTCTGGCCATTTTATTTTGTCACATACCCTAAACAAGAAAGCTGCTGTTGGAATGTGATTCTCTACACTTGCATTTCTTTTGTCAGTCAACATTTACCTAATCACCTCTACACAATACGCAATAAAATTTGCTAGAAAAACAATAAAATAAAATGAAAGGAGCGGAAAATGATTGACTTTTCACGGTGTAATCTGGATAAGAAATAGACAAGAAAGAGAACAAAACCAGTGACGAAAATTATTGTGTGAAGAACAGACGTATTCTGGAAATTATATGCAAATACAGTGCACACAAAATGGTTCATCTCTTTCATTTTACAGTCGCTAGTCATCCTATCCTAGCGTACATCATACTTTATAAACTTGGTTTGCACTTTAAAATGTCAGAACCTACACTGAAATTGCCTATGCACTGGCTCCAAGAAACTGCCATTAGTATCCGCTAATCATGTACAAGCTCTTATGTTCTTACAAAAAGTGTTTTTGTGGGTGCATATCATTCTTTCAGGGAGGCTTCTACAGCTGGTTCAAGCACAACAGGCTCCAATTTCTCTGCTTCACCATCACCTTTGGGTATAATAAGTCCATATCCACCTTCTTTTCTTTTGTACACAATATTAATTTCCCCTGAAGCAAAAGAAAAACATTTTAATTTCCCAGGATATCGAAAGATAAATTACTCATAGTTAGGGAAGGGGGCAAGAAAACGGTGGGGTTAACAAATCCAAACATAAGATAGATAGATATGCACTAATTTCTCACCAGTTTCTTCGTTTCGAAAACCATAAAAGTCATGATCAACATTTACAAGTTGCTCAATTGCTTCAGACACAGTCAAGGGTGGCATGTCAAAGTACTTTGTGCGAACAACCTGTTAAGACAGCTCACAATTTGGGTAGGAGCAATGTAAGGAAAGAGAAAGAAAAACACTGTCTCATGCTAATCAATAAAGTATTTACTAGACTACTCACAACAGATAGCAAAGGAATTTGGGTGCAAGGTTTGAATTACTCATAGCAAAACAACATCAAAACTACAGTTCCAAACCAGACAAACCATTTGTCTATTTTGTGTATGTAGAACCACTTTCACTTCTATTTCTAGAATATATCACAATCCAGTATCAAGTATTTTTGGGTAAAGGAAAGAGTGAATGCAAACGTTGAGAAAAAAAAAACATGTATGAACCTAATTTAAGATGTGCAAAATCAGAAAGCAAAGCAAAAGCATAGCAGAGGAAATGGAGGAAGTAGCATGACATGAAGCTGAATTTAAGTAGAGATATGATGAAACTAAACAATAAGACCTAACTGTTAAGTACCAACTACCAACCTCATCAATTGATTCTTCCTCCTCCTCTGGGGATAATATTTCATCCTCTCCCACAGGTAATTGCTCCACCGGCTCCCTAACCTTCAACCTATTGAAACCCTTCATGTGGCGACCATGATCAGACTCCTTTTCCTTTATTTTCCTCAACTTCCTCTGAATGATTGATGATACCAAATCTATACTTCCATAGGTGCTTTCAGCGTCCTCCTCAGCCCGCAAAACTCCGTGCCTCTTTGTAAACAAAGTCACCTAATACAAATCAGAATCAAAGAATTAAACCCAATTGGTAAATTTGTATCAATCCCTTCCCAGGTTACCAAAATTGGAACTTGAAAATGAAAACAGGCTCACCTCACACCTACGAGTTCTGGGTCCTCGCCCAAATTCACCTCCTCCTCTAATAGAAAGCCTCACATCAACCTCTCTCACTAGGTGACTATGCTTCTGAACCGCCTTTCCCACCTTATCTTCCACATGCTGCTTTACAGCATCAGTGAGCTAAAAACCAAGAGAAACAGCTGATTAGATTAATTTCAAGAAAGCTTGAATTTGGGGTTTCAAAATCTTTGCTTTTAAGAGGAGAAAAAATGGGGGTAACATGTGTAGGTAAACCGAAAACGCAAGCATACCTCGAGATTTTTACCCTGGATGATCAATTTGACGGAAGAGAGAGGACCGTCCCATGACATTCGAGCAGAGTGTGAACGGGTACGGTTGCTTGTCGAAGTGACAGCATATTTGAGGCTTTCGGTGTGGCCCAAGAAAGTTGTGGAGAGGGTCTTGGAGAAGTGGGGTGGAGGTAGCAGACAAGATGAGGAGGCTGAGGATGATGAGGGAAGATAGCAAGAGGGGCGAAGGGTGGTGTGGAAATTAAAGAGAATGGCCATTGAAAAGAGAGTGGATGAAGCGAAATGAAAATGGGGGATTTTTGGTTGGGATTGGGGGAAGGTGAATGAAAAGGATGATAGTGTAGAGTGAGAGTGAAAGTGACAGCATTGGATATGGGGGCGTCTGTTTCCTCTTGTCGGATGAAGATGAATATTCAAGTGTTACACGTGGCTGATTTTATCTGTAACAAAACAATCTAATAAATTTGCGACATTAATTTATTTTAACTTCCTTTTATAAGAGAAATCATTATAACAAATTTTCTAATACCTTTTTAATATTTTTAAAATATTTTTTATATAATTATTAATTTTAAAATTCAAGATAATATTAATTATCTTTCTTAATTTATATTCTTATCTTTACCTAATTATTAATTAATTTATGTGTATGTATATTTTGTAATATAAAAATAAAAATGATAAAATAGATAATATTATAAATATTTTATTAAAATAAAAAATATATTAAAATTTATTGACACTTCTAGTTAGATTTTCTCTCACTTGCACATGACCCTTTCGTAATTTGTAGTTATATTTTGTCTTCTACCTTAACTTTTTCTCATAATTCATTAATTCTTGGAACATCTCTCACTTTCTCTCGCTTAATCTAAGGTTTTATTATTTATTTATATAGTGTAATTTTGTATCATTCTAACTTTTTTTTATTTCAATTTCTCTCTTATAAGAGAAAAAAAATGAATAAAAAATTATTTTATGAATAAAAGAAAAAAATATCATATATAATATTTAAAACTTTTTCATGAATAACTTTTGTCTTACACATTTTCTTTATTTTTATTAATTATTAAAGAAATTATAACTCTTATAAATTTTCAAAGTGTAGATTGAGAAGAAATGAATACTAACGTAGTTCACCTGTGCAATTATTTCAAGAAATAGCAAAATAAATAAAAAATTAAAAAGATAATTATGATTATTATATATATTTATGGATGTAGTAGTATGACATTATAATAATAATTTAATAAAAAATATATTAATAATTGAGAATTTGAGTCACACAAATTCTTTAATTGTTTAAAGGATAAAAATAGATTGCATTAAATAAGTAAGGAGAATTTTACAAGGGAGAGATGAATTAGTAAGAAAAGAAAATATTATGATAGATGGCAATATTTTTACATAATTTTATTTACAACAAGGAGGTGCAATTTAGTTATCGAAACTAAAGAAACAATAAATAAAGAATTTAATAATATATAGAGAGTGGTAATGAAAGTGAGTAAGAAATATTTGAAATTTCATATTTATTATCTATAAAAATCTTGTTACAAATAATTGGAGATTATTTGAAGTAAATTTATCAGATTAGATTAGATTAATTAATTTTAAATATTTTTTAGAAACTACGTATTAATAAGTATTAATAAATTTATGTTGTTTATAGAAATGTATTGGAACACTTAATGTGACTTATATTTTTGTAGATAAAGTTGCAAGTAATTAAATAGTGAATAATATTTTGAGATATATTATTAATTAATATGTTTACTAATTATCATTTATGAAGAAGCTAGAATAAACTCTGTTTAGGAAATTTGTTTTCAATGTAATTTGTTATTAAAGATAAGTTTTATCTACTGGTTTTGTTACATGTTGGAATTTGTTATTGAAATATTTACTATGATAGTTGTTATGAACTTATTTAAAGATAAAATATTACATAATCTTTAGTTATGCATTAGATTAATCAAGTTACATGGAAAATATGAAGGGGAAAGAAGCAATAAGAAAATAAAAAAATATTTTGTATGAAATTTGGAGATAGAATGTATGTTAGGTGAAGTATTAAAAGATAAAAAAAAAAACTCAGCCAATTAGATGTTATCTACCAAGTTCAAAGTGCAAGTTAGAAAGGCTGCACTTACATTAATACAATTATTGATCGTAATTTGCCCAAATTGTAGCAAAGGAATTGGGCTGCACTTAGAAAAGGCTGTCCACATGGGCTGTGGGGTAAATGGGCCTATGACGGGCCTTAAACTACTCTTAACCTACATACTCTTGTATGCTTTAGTGTTATGTTGCTTTCTTTGTCGCTTGCAACAAAATTATGAGAACAAGTTTAAATGGTTCAGACTCTCTGCACGTGCTAAATGCAGACGTGGTTTTCCACATTCATTACCTAACGCAAAAATAAGAATAACTAACCCTCCCTTGTCCTTTTAAATTTATGTAATTTTGATTTGTCTAAAAAGAGAAAATAATATCTTCTGTCATGTTTACAGATATTTTATAGATATTTTATATCCAAACAGACACATCTCACATATACAGTAGCAGTACACAGTTTCTCCATCAAATAACACTTTAAACCAATCACATCCACTTAATTATAACACTTTAAAGGTTAATAAAAATATCAAATACCTCTAATTCTTTTCTACTTAATATAGAATTTTAAGCTCTATTTATGCAACTACCCAATACTAATTAATAATAACAACAACTTTTTTCACCTGTTTAAATATTTATTTTCTTCATATATATGCATTTCAGTAAAACAAATTTACTACTAAATGAAAGAAAATGTTATCTATCAGAACTAATAAAAGAATGCAAGATTAATGTGGAAAAGAATAAAGAGAAAGAAGTGGAATATTTTATTTGTTTATGCGTTTTTTTTTTTTCATATTTCATTAATTAATTCTACAAAATTCATAGAAATTTAAGAAAATTCTCCTTTTTTATAAAATTTTGGAAATAATAACATGAATTATAAACCATTTTAATAATAATATCATCTAAGTTTAATATTTGTATAGCTTTCCTACTAAAAAAACATTCTTTAAGAAAATTATACACTGTAACTTATATCTCAAATAAGTTTTTCGGTGTCACTTGAAACCCTACACCAAAAGTTATATGGTGGATAATTTTTTAGCTTATTTTCTTCATTTTGTTATGCCAAAAAGTGTCAATAATGGAATGTACGGTACCTATTAAAAGTATAATAAGAATGGTGTCGTTCAAGACAAGAAGACTTCATTTTTTTTATTTTTTTACATGTGTCATGATTATCTTTATTTTTCCTATGTTTTTGGTTAAATGAATTATTTAAAAACCTAAATAATTTATAACATTGAATAAAAAAGAAATAGTGGTAGGGAGAGAAGTAAAGACATAAAATAGTGAGAGTTATAATTAGGAAAAGATAAGAAAGTGTTGAGATTAAAAAAAGAAATTAGGGATTGGAATGCATTAACTTATAAGGTAGTTAGGGAATTAGGAGATAGAAAAGGGAGTAAATAAATAGTTAATGATTAGATTGTAATGAGAGCCAATAGGACATAGAAAAGTGTCGTAGGTTGTGGTTAGCGTCAGACCACACCACAACTACGTTGAAGGGATAAATATAAATTAACACAAACACATCTTCTCTCTCTCACTAATTCATTTTCACACGCCACAAAGTCAAACAAAGAATCCTGAACCTCTCTAGATATTCTATGATCCAACAGAAGAGCGAGTTTGAAGCACGAAAGAGGAATGGCGCGTGAGAGTTTGGTTTGACAACTTCAAAGCCACAAAACAAGGTTATCCGATGAAAGAGAGCCACGTGTCGGTGTATCGACCATGTGATACATGGGCAGCCTCAAAGCACTAAAAAATATCTGAGAGAGAGTGGGTTTAAATCTTAATATCTTTCTGGAGGTGGGGTCCACCGGCGCGAATTGTCCCACACGAAAAATATCCAAATGCTCGCACATACATAATAAATTCTGATATTTTGGATTTCGATGGGAACCGATAGAGGGAAATAATAGGAACCAAAAGAAAAAAAAAATAAAAAATAAAAAATAAAAAAATAAAAGGAGGGTGAAAAAATATCCACCACCAGCACCAACCACGAGAACCCAATGGCTTTTTGGCTTTAGATCTTTGGTCGAAAATCAGATCTGATTGATGACGTGGACCATGTGGGCCACCGCCTCCAAGTGTCTAGATATTTTCACAAACAAGGATATTTTCGCCAGCCGTTCGATCTCTGGGCGGTTAACCTTCATCTATTCTCCCACGCCGTTCGATCAACTCCCTGTTAAACTTAACGGTGTCTCTCCTCCACCCTTCCTTCCACACATCGCCTTTTTCTTTCTTGCTTTTCATTTTTTACCCTCCAAAATCGGATACAAGATATCAGATTGTTCCTCTCTCTGTCTGTTCGTCAGAGACTCTTTGCTTCTCGTTTTGGTTCCGCTTCGATTCTTCTGTATTCTCATGCTGTAGTGCGATTAAGCTTGATTCGGTTGGAATATGGGGGAGGTGGTGATGAGTGGAGACAAGTCAGTGAGAGTCGAGAGGGAAGAGAGTGGGAGTGGGAGTAGGGGTGAATTGAAGGGCTTGATGAGGTGGGAGAAGTTTCTGCCCAGGATGGTTTTGAGGGTCTTATTGGTTGAAGCCGATGACTCCACAAGGCAGATTATAGCCGCGCTTCTTAGAAAATGCAGCTACAAAGGTTAGACCACCTTCTTCTATCGCTTCTGTTCTTCAATTTCATGAGGGTGATTTTCTTTTGCTTCTTCTTTCGTCCTTCTCTCGCTCTCTCTCTGTGCGTGTTTTTTTTTATTTGTTCATTTGACTCGACCTGGATATGGGAACTCGCTTGCTTCTTTTATGTCAAGATTATATAATTTGCATTTTTTTTAACTTTTACTGTTTGTTTTGTATTTTTGCATTATGTTAGCTTCTGCTCTATTTCCTACTCTGTGGCTTGCATGTTCAATTACTTGCTGTGAAATAAGCATGTGAGTTGGTTTGTTCTGCTTGCTCCTCTGTCACAGTTCCGAATTTCAGGGATGAAATCGTAAACATTGGGTTCTTTTCTGGGGTCTGAATCATTAGGGGGTATTATTTACCAGACTCAATGAAAGAGGGTGGGGGTGGGGAGTAGAAGAAGAAGCTATAGGAAATCGAAGTCTTTGAAGTCCCAATATGAGAAAGGATTGTCATATGATCTTTGGTAATATAAAGTGTGCCAGCAGTCTGTAAGCTTATAAGGATTTAATACAGAAAAAAATGTACGGGAGAGAAATGAAAACCTGTGTACACAAAAATGGGCCTTTTATTTCTTTTATAACGTTTTGATAAATTTTTCTTTTTAAGAGAAATTATCTATTTTCTTACAGGTTATGTGATGGGGATCTGGGTTCAATGAAAGTCTAAGGAACTAATGGCTCCTTTCAACTTGCTTTAAGAGTCTTGGCAATTTGGAACCTACAGGCTTACATGATACAATTATTTTCTTACATGATATAATTATTTTAGTTGTCTATTTGCCATAAGGAATTTCTATTATCGACCTTTTCTTCTGGTTTAAAACTTTGATGTGAGAAAATTAAGTACTTGAAACTAATTACACACTCTTAGAACTTCAAATAACTTTGTTCATCTGTTTTGAGCAGTGGCTGCTGTTCCTGATGGCTTAAAGGCTTGGGAATTACTCAAGGGAAGACCGCGCAACGTTGATCTAATACTGACGGAAGTGGATTTGCCATCCATATCTGGCTATGCACTTCTTACGTTAATTATGGAGCATGATATTTGCAAAAACATCCCTGTCATAAGTATGATATCACTGCTAAATGTTTTAGCTGTTGTAAAATTTTCCAACTTTGGTAAAACCTGAAGTATTTGATATGAATTTCTTCATGCTTTTCCAGTGATGTCTTCCCAAGATTCAATTAGTACGGTATACAAATGCATGCTGAGAGGTGCTGCTGATTATCTTGTTAAGCCCATTAGAAAAAATGAACTGAGGAATTTGTGGCAACATGTTTGGAGAAGACAATCAGTAGGACTTCTATTCACTCATTTTCACTTCCTTTTTCCTTACTCAAAATGTCACATGTTATTGACAATTGATTGAAATTTTAATTTATTATATTTTCCTTGTCAGTCAACCACTGGCGTAAATGGTCCCCTAGAAGAGAGTGTTGCACAACAGAAGGTTGAAGCCACTGCTGAAAATAATGCTGCTAGTAATCGTTCAAGTGGTGATGCTGCTTGCATTCAGAGAAATATGGAATTAATTGAGAAAGGAAGTGATGCACAGGTCAGTTTTGCAAACCTAGAAGTTATTATTATTGCAATTATTTAAAGACATTTGTGGCAAAGGACAAAGAACAACACAATCACATACATTGGGTATGTCACCAGACTTCCAGGGGATGTAGAGTTTCGGTAGAACCATCTAATTATCAATATATTTCTTTTTTCTGGTTAATTCATTGGGAATGAGAATGTTTCTTTTAACATGCTGGGATAATGTGATACTACACTCGTTACAATCTCCAGTGTTGTCTCTTTTGCATGCTAATCTCGAATCAGCTTGGAAATTCTATCATGTCTCTCAAATTGTCCAACAGTTATTTCTTAAGTAAATTTTCTTTTCAACTTCTTTGGAACACTAACAAACCATATCACCTTTTGGTATGTCAATAGTCCTCTAAAATTTTTACATTTACTTTGTGTGCTTCAAATCATAATATTTTCAAGTAGATGCTTGTGTATTTCTATAAACCTCTTATAGTTAAAAGAAAAAATTCCCCTTTCAGTTTGGGTTCTCTGGATGAAGTTTTCATATAGAGACTGTATGTTTGCTTTCTGTTGCAGAGCTCTTGTACTAAGCCTGACTTGGAAGCTGAGAGTAGCCCTATTGATCACATGCAGGAATGTTCTCCACCGAAATGTGGGGAAGAATATCTAAGTGGAGCAGAGACACAAGAAGTTGAAACATGCATCCGATTAGGACAGACATTGATGATGCATGACAGTCATGCTGGAGGTAAGTTTCTGCCACTTGCAAAGCTTTTGTTATACCTGAAAAGGAAGAATGTCCAAAATTGAACCAAACTTGTATTTTTTAAGGATTAACTATGCACACAAATGGTGAGGCAAACACAACGAATGACAAGGGTGCTGATCCAGAGCATTTTGCAAATGCTAGCATCAGTGGTGAGGCTCATGACAATCATTATGTTCAAATTAACTCTTCCAAGGAAGCTATTGACTTTATTGGAGCGTTTCATACTCATCCCAACTGCATGCTAAAAAATCCCACAGTTGATTGCACAGGCAAGGTTGACCTTTCTCCTCAATTAGATCTTTCTCTGAGAAGATATCGTCCCAGCAGCTTTGAGAATGAACTCACTGAAGAAAGGCAAACCCTGATGCACTCTAATGCTTCAGCCTTCAAGCGGTAACTGCTAAAATCTCTTGTTCTCCTCATTTTAAATTTTGATGTAGTTGCTTCTAGTTCTTATTAAGTTGTACAAATCAGTTTGTTGCTATATATCTGCACACCTTCCTTATTTAATTTACTATAAATGAGTTCCAGGGATGCAAGGCCTTAAACAAACTAATTGGTGTGGAAATAACAATCTCCAGTCTAAATTATGCAGTTACAGGTTGAGTTGAAGTTTTGTTAAAATTACCTGCCGAAATATATTAAAGGATGGTGATTGAGAAATTTTAAATTTTAAAAATGGCTATCATTCTTGGAACTAAAAGATTTTAAATTTTGATAACTAAATTTTACATAGTTCGGGTTGTTTCTTCTCTAGGATGGGGAAGAAGCTAGTGAGTTTATGAAATTTGACAATTGGCCTTGTTAAAATTTTACTACACTGTTGAATTGCTGTATGCTTATCATATACATGTATGCAGGTATACTAACAAGCAATTGCAAGTATTGACGCCTGCAGTGTTAATTAACTTCTCTGATCAACAAAGAGATCAGAGAACAAATGGTGAGAAAAACATCTCACACATCGTTACTGGCTGTAACTCGGATAGTTCAACACCTGGTATGCAAAGATGTATAGTGTCTCCAACTACAGTCCAGTCAAAAGAATCTGAACTTGCAACCTCACACTCTCAGTTAGGGCATTCTCTTCCAATTCCAGTAAAGGGTGTAAGGTTCAATGATCTATGCACTGCGTATGGTTCTGTACTTCCTTCAATGTTTCGTACACAGTCTGGTCCACCAGCAATGCCAAGTCCAAGTTCAGTTGTGCTCCTTGAGCCAAACTTTCAAGTAAACGCATTTTATCAGTCAAACATGAAAGAGAGTAGTTCAGAGCAGCTTTATGAACCTCTTGGTCCCAATGGAAACAGTTCCCAGAACCACATTGTGTACACACACGAACACAAATTAGAACATGCAGAGGATAGAGGGCATATCTCTCCTACAACTGATCAGAGTGTGTCAAGTAGTTTCTGTAATGGAAACGCAAGCCATCTTAACAGCATTGGTTATGGAAGCAACTGTGGAAGTAGCAGCAATGTTGATCAAGTTACCATAGTCAGGGTAGTTTCAGAGAGCAAGAATGAGGACCTCACAAACAATGCGAACCCTCATCGATCTATCCAAAGAGAAGCAGCACTAAACAAATTCCGGTTGAAAAGGAAAGAGAGATGCTATGAGAAGAAGGTTCACAACTATCTGCATAACTTTATATTATAGGAAGACTACCATTGTTTCAAAAGATGCTAACTTTTTCTTATGCTTTTAAACAGGTTCGATATGAGAGCAGAAAGAAATTAGCAGAACAGCGTCCCAGAGTGAAAGGACAATTTGTTCGTCAAGTTCTTACTGATCCTCTTGTTGCAGAACAAGATGGCAAAGAACATGATCTTTCACAGATTTCTGACACACTGAAGAGGAGAGCATGAACTCTTAGTATATAGTTGTTTCAAAATTTTGTTTTCCTGAATCCTTAAATACCAGATTTCTGTATATGCTTTCTAAAACCATTTTTCTCATTTCCCCTCTGTAGATTGTGATATATAATATACCTGATGTATTATTATATCATTGTAATTTTATATAGTTTTATAGAGATATTCGTGCCCCATTATTTATTTACTTTTAAGTTGTTTACTTACAGGGACTCACTACTCATTGATCATGTAAAATAGTTCTTATATAATGCCATAACGTTATATATATATATATATATATATATATTATTTTTTATTTTATTTATTATAAATACCATTTAACTTTTTATGTTTTGTTCAATAAATGCTCCTCATTTTCTTAAAAAAAATCAGTTTACTAAGGTGGTTGCAGGTTTAGCAAGCAAACTTTTCTTAAAAAGTGCATATGAAAGAGTTTCGAAAGTGATTCCCGTCCCACCACCACTATCCATATTCCTTCCCCACAAAAGGAGAATTGAAAACTAGAAAAAGAAGTAAGAATGATTTTCATTGGAAGCTGCATGATATCAGGACGCCATCTACCTTTTTAATGGCTTTGCCATGTTATTTCGTAGTTTGTGACCAACTTTTCAGTGAAATTCAAAATAATGATTATTTACGTTTTTAGAATACATTTTCTTTCTTTTACAACTATTAATGTTATTGACAGTTAATTATGACGACTATTATTAATATTAGTGTTGAATCTTTGTTTACAATTTTTATTTACTTTTTCGAAGTCACTAAATTGATAATAAAGGTTTAAAAGTAGTTGTATAGGAATTTATTGAGAGAAAAAAATTCTCACTGTAAAATTTTGTTTAGATTAAAATGTATTTATGTATAATACATTTTCATTTGAGAAAGAAAAGCTATAATTAGAGGGAAAGCTTAATTTAATCATATATTATTTTCTAAAAGGCCCTTTTTAAGAAAATAAATATTCTTTAACAAAAAACTTGTTTGAAGAATTTTAAGAAAATTAGATGAGTTCTATTTTAAAAAGAACAAAAGCCTTTCTGATTTTCTTAAATAAACGTTATATGATGAAAGTATTTTTTGTTTCTTTTCAAAAATTTATTCACGCACCTTCAATGGATACAAAGAAGTAAAACAAAAGGCAGAGCTCAAAACAATTCCTCTTCACATGCTAATATCAGAGTTCGGATACTTATCACCTGAACTTTTGAATTGCGTAGTTGAAAATTATGGAGTCGTATTTGCGTTCAAGAATTGCCGGTAGCAATAAAGCATTTGCATTCTTTATTAAGTTTGTGTATAAAATTTGAGAAGAAATGTATGCAGACAGAAAAAGAATACATAGTTGAGAAATGGACAAATGCTAGTAGCCAAATGCATATACTCCATCAGGGGACCCTTTGGCATTCTGGAAATAATAATGCCAAAGTTTGCCTCAAGTTTAAACACATCAGTCCTCCACCATCCCCTTTCCTTCCTTGTACTTCTCAAAACACCAATTTTGAAGATGATTCACATTACTTGATGCTTTAACAATACAGTTAGCCTATTACACAGGTTTTTTTTATTGCTATCTACTATACAGTTATTCAAGAACCAGCATAATCACTAAGCTATGTTAGCAATTGATTTAGTTCCCTATAGGCTATTGAGGTCTTGATGTTTAAGTTTTGAATAAAATAAAGTTATGGGGGAATTTTGTCCTTTAAGTTTTATTCATGCAGTTTTATTCAAATTAGTTAGAGTAGAGATCCAAGCAAAAAGTTTACCCTTAAATAATCTGCACATAATGGGAGTCTTTACTATCCATGAGCCAAGACATAAACAAAAGAAATTGAGAAGCAAAGCTGAGAAGAGGTGAAACCACTAGATCATGGGGTCACCAACTTCTCAACTTCTCTTGATTGAAGGGATCAATACTCAATAATAACAGAGAAGGGAACTTTTAAATGTCAAAAGATCTAAGCAAATATTTCTGTCACTTAAATAACATGAACATGATGGGGGTCTTTATGGTCTGCATTATTCAATGGTTATAAATAGAAATTGAGTAACAAAGCTGATAAGAGGAGAAGCCACTAGGTTATGGGGTCATCAACTCCTCTTGATTGAAGGGATCAATATTCAATAAAAACTGAAAAAAGGTACTTTTAATGTCAAACGTCTCTCCTATGGGGGGTATCTAAACTTCTAACTAGAAGGGTCCTATATGGGCAAATGACAGAAAATTAAAGCAATCAAATGGTCCACCATTGCCATGAATTGATGGAACTTGACTTGGTAATCCTTTACTTAATTACTATTATTTATTTGGTTAATCAACTGCTTAAAAGTTCATAAAGACTATTCATATCAATCTAACGATGAAATTGAGGATGGCCCCTTAAATAGAAAATCATCAGAACCACAAAGCTAAGAAATTTTCTGAATAATTCATCACAGTATGCGGCTAGGATATAGTTTCCCATGGGCACAAGCCACTAGGCCATTTGTGCCATATCTCCAATCATGAACAAAGGCTATTTAGTCTATTTCCTCTACGTCTCTTTTTGTAAAAAAGTTTTGCTTTTGCCTTTCTTTTCTAATCACCCGTTATTGCTTAAAAAGCTATCACGTATCACCATATCCTCTTCCTTCAATCATCGTGGCAGTATCATATTGTATATACTATATACTATCATTTTAATTTCCAATTCTCAAAATTATCCTTATCTGATGTATCTTAGGGCAATATGGTATCCTATATATTTGATATTTTCTATATATTTGACACAAGGAACTGGGCCCCCACTGAATTATGGTGTACCCTCTTATGTTCACGTGTCTCACTTCTGTGATTACAGTTGGTAATCACCACCAGTGACGTGCACTTCATGCGGCTATTTGGCTTGGTCTCCTGAGTCTTGTAACTACATACATAACTTTTCAATGTCTAAGAAAGGAAGCAATGTACAAAGAACAACTTAAAAGATATTTCATTTACTTGCAAGTTTTGATTGGTAATGTTTCCTAAGGAAGTAGAACACTTTTAATTTGGTGCTAATTCAAGTAAAGTCGTTTTATCGAATGCTTGGGAGTATTAAAAATCAAAGTTCATATGAATTACAAGTAGGTTGGATGTTCAATTCAGCTTGCACTTTTATTTTGGTGTTGCTTAAATTGCTAAAACAAAGTTTTGTCTGAAATAAGATCTTTTGAAAAAAGTAAGCTAGTGCGGACCCAATTGCGCCAAAAAGAACTGGTTGGATCGGGGACAGTTATTGTCACAAATTTGGTTCTTAGCGTTGTGTGGCGGTCTCAATCATCTCATTACAGAAAAGGGTAATAACGACCACAGCGGTTTACGGCCAAAAGAAAGGAAGTACTGTGGAAACAACCGTAAATAACTATTACATTAACACCACTATGTTACATTTTAGGCTTTCTACACTCTATCTGTTTGAACTTTATGGTGCTCTTAACCTTTGAACTATGAACATGCTAATTTTGTTTTCAACGGAAAAGGCTAAAGCTTGCCCTGTACCACTGAAACTTCGCTGGTATTTCTTTGCAAAAGATTTTGAAAAAATAAATGGTTTGGCAGGAAAAAGTGATGGAAAATGGTGCTGTGACATTCGGATGCACCAAACTACACGTTTGAAATAGTTCATTCTATGTGTCCCAAAATGCATACACCTTCAAGTAGCGTTTTCCTCATCTTTTATGGGTTTCCATTATTTGCATGATCTGTTTTTCACTAATTACTTCGTCTGTGTGTATAACTTTCTTTTTATATCAGAAAGTTGAGTCTATCTCTTTTTATAAGATCCATTTATAATTAATGATTTTTTTATATGTTTTTTTACTTTTTTCTAGTTTTACTTCCAAGAGAAGAGTAACTAGTAACATATTATACGAATTGATGTACTGAAAACAATCATCTTTAAATAAAATTGTTAAAAAGAAGGTGAACAAGTGTATGATTAAGAAGCCTAAAAAAGTTGTGTTATTTTTCAGCAAAGTTAACAGCTGAATTTACCCATACTAATAAGACGCGTGTGCGTCTGTGCCATGCCAGAAATTTCTTACAATTATCAAGCAATTTTCCAGACTTTAATATCTGATAATGATAATTATTATACACACTAATCACCACCAGGGGAAGCCTAGTGCTACCAGTCAAAAGCATGCTAGCAGACATAATAATTGTTGCTTTCTGCTCTCTTTATAAACCACCCGACCCCCTCTTGCTTAACGTTGTAAGCATTCCTTCTTTCAAGTTTCCTCTCTCTCTCTCTCTCTCTCTCTCTCTCTCTCTCTCACACACACACACACACACATACACACAAATGTCTAAAATCACAATATCATCTCCACAACACTGTGCTGCCAAAGAAGGATTGAAAATTAAGAGCAACTACAAGAAAATCTACTACACTTTGTCAGCATTTTTCACCTCAATTCTACTACTAATACTTCTTATCTGGCTCATCCTCCACCCTGCCAAGCCTCAATTCTCTCTCAAAGAAGTTGACATCTACCAGCTCAACCTCTCAGGCCCCAACCTCAACTCATCCATTCAACTGACCCTCCTCTCCAAGAACCCAAACCAGAAAGTTGGCATTTACTACGACGAGATTCAAGTCTATGCAACCTACAAAGGGCAGCAAATTACCGGTGATACCCCTGTGCCACCCTTCTACCAAGGCCAAGAGGAGAGTAATCTCATAACAGCATCTTTGGTGGGAAACACTCTACCTGTGGCTCCCTCTCTTGGCTATGAACTGGGTCGTGATCAAACTGTTGGAAGACTAGTTATGAATCTCAAAGCCAATGGAAAGCTTCGTTGGAAGGTGGGAACATGGGTCTCTGGACGTTACAGGTTCAATATTAATTGTGTTGCTATCAATGCCTTTGGACCCTCTATTCCTGCAGGTCCTCTCACTTCAAAGCAAGGGGCGCAGTGTTCTACCACAATTTAAAATTAGCATCATCTTGCTAACTTCAACATATCATACAATCTAGTACTCGTTTCAAGGCGAGTTATTCAAGCTTTCTTGTTTGCAGATTTTGGTTGGCTTTGTATTGAAACGTATTTTGCAGCCACTAAGTGATTTGTAAATAAAATATATGTTAATGATAGGACAAAAAGTTACACTTTGTGAGTGAAAATGAAAAGAGGATGCCTATTAGATGGTTAATATTATCTCTTTAATTTGCTTTTAGTTTCATCTCTTTCTCTCTTTTTTCCTCGCACTATCTATTGAAATTTGTTTTGCTCGGACGGTGATGTTAGAAATAGAAGTGAAAAGGAGCTGATTGTTGGATTTCATGGTACCTCACTAGTGGCTTTTGGGAGTGGATGCATGAGTAGATGTTGGGTCACCTTTGTTTCTTTGGTTATTTTGTGGGTGCGAAAGAAAAAACTTTGATCGAAGAATATGTAGATGTGATTCGGAGAAGAAAGAGTGAAAGAAAAGGGAGGAAATTGGTAGCTTTCTTTGGAGAATCTGCAGATTTTACATGTCAATTCCTTGCCTTTAAGAATCATGTATGGTATACTTTAATCAAACTTTTGCTAACTATGAATCAGCTTCATTTTTCTGTCTTTTATGAACAATAAGAGATGATACTGGCCATGCATGTCTCAAACGAATATACCAGGGGATGCTAACTGTGGGATTCACAGTTAAAAACTTAATTACATTTTTTTATTTTTCTGCATTTTTGTCTCACGCATTCATTATCAAAAAGCTACTCCTTCATCTATGCGACCATGCCAGCATTTTCTGAATTCTTAATTACATGCATATGCTGAAGCTGCCAGTTGAAAGACTTGTACTTATACTATATTTATTTAACTAAGTCAAAAGGTCTAAGTGGTTGTTGTTAGGTATATTATATAGTATTTTAAAAAATTACATGAAGATTCCACGTTGATTTTAAATTAGTACTTCAGAAAAAAAAACTTCATTTGTTGAATTTTGACTTGTTAATTCTATCAAACTTACTTAGTGAAATCCTATCTATGGAAACAAAGCATCACTTCCTTCTGTAAAATACTTTATTCCTCCTCTACCAGGCATGCAGTTTTTCACATTTGCTTCTATTTTTCTTTTTCATCTCCTCTTCTTTCACTTCATCTCTGAAATTGAGTTAACAAATGCAGATTTTGTGTTCATCTTATAGGCTGTAGTATTTTGAGATATCTTTACAATCTAAAATAACTAGTATTATGAACTACGAAGGGAAGAATTCTTTGAAAATTGCATCACGTACCTATTGAAAGCTAAAGGCTTACCAAACATATTCGTAAAGTGAAAACCTTCAAAAGTTAAAGCAGCAAGTTTGGTAATTAGTTTTAAGCTCAGATCCTCTCTTATCATTTACTCTTCTAATATAAAATTATAGTGGCTCAAATATTGTAAAGTCAGATAACTTTTTCAGGATTATAAAAGCCAAAAACCTCTACCTACCGGTCCCTACAAATTGGAACTGATATTAACGTGAAAATGGCAAGGAAAAACAAAGGAACTTGGCAATAGGAAGCAGTTCCACCAACCATTAAATTCCAGAGTCCCAAGATGTATGCATATAAAGCAATATAAAATTTTTGAATACAGATGCCAGTCTTCAAAACGAGAAGCCTCTTCCACATTGAGTAGAATTGCAGAAAGAAGCATGATGGAAAATAATTGTCCCACTTAGGATCTTTGATAAACAAAGTCAGCCAACAAAGAAACCTACCTCAACAATTCTTTATAAAAAGTAACTTTAAACTAGTCTGCTTTGAGAAATAACAATGTCTTCAAGTAACATTATTTAGACCATGAGTGTAACACAAGTCAGTATTCTATTATTTGTTTGAGTGGAAAAAGAAAACTTTAATTATTTTATGAGATTTTTAGTGAATCTTACAAAATTTATAAGAAATTAACATCAAATATAAATAATTCTAGTAGTATTTAACTTTTTTTCTTCCATCAAACAAAAGAAAATATATAACAGACTTGCTTGTGGGTGGACAAGCATATGTAATGTTTGGTGAATCACTGGTTTAAATTTTCAATTGTATATAAAAGGATTAAGTAAACATTAATTCCCGCTTGATTTAACTGATAAGAGGAGTTGGACAGATTTGTTTTTGAAAACCCTTAGAAAAATATATCAGAACATGTGTTTTATTTAGGAAATAAGAAGTTATTTTTTGTCGATAACAAGGTTTAAATGTTAATTATAAATGAGACTAAAGTTGTATAAAACTTGACCTAAAAAAAAAAGTGTCCCTTGACGTTGAGGCAAGAGGTGACCCAATAATTGGCTGTTGATTTTGTTGTTAAGAACAAGCAATTTAGAAGTGCTGCTGGGCTCATCAGTTTGATACTTCACGTTTGAAAAATTGATGTGCAATGCCTTTTATGGACATGAAAGTCGCTTCCAGCGCGTTGGTTACTGAAAACACCGAAAATTCAACTTGGTTTGCTTGAACAAAGTGTAACTTTTTGAAGGTATCAAACGAATTTGTCAAAAAGTTTAGTTGAGTGCATATTATTATCTATTACATATGCACACCTTGCTTCTACCATCTCCAACTCCAAACCCCTACTCATCCATTATTAGTATATACGCAAAGGAGAAGGGTAGGTACTTACTCATCTATCAGAGCTTAGGAAATGGTCTTTTTTTATTTTTAGTTTATCTGTGAATTTTGCAAGCAGACTTAGTTGTTAAGCATAGGACACCACCTTGTTTAAAATAACTGTTAAATCTGAAAATGATGCTAGTTTTAATCTGTGATGCGATTTCACTAAAAAAATAGTAACTGGGACCCCTTGGATGGAGGAATTTTGAACAGTGAAAACACACTTTATTAGCAAGATTAATGAATGGTAGGTAATTTGTTTCATGTGATGACACAATTTTGTTAAAAATTATACAGAAAGTGCTGAATGTTCGATGTTTAAAAGTTATTTGACTCGGACTAATCTAAGTTGAAAAAAAAAAAGTGAACTTATTAATGGGGGCAAAACTCTCCTGACAATTTTTTTTGGCATTTAGAAGACTTGGAACACCTTGTTTAATGTAAAGGAAAACAAATTCCTTAAACTTGGACCACTATGCGTTATTAACTGAGTTTTGTTTTGTTTCCTTTTATAAATTTTTACGCCCACGGTATTAAATATTTATCTTTATTAATCATTTACGTAGTCTCAACTGCAGGCACTTTATTCAGGGTGCAGATGATTCAGGGTTGGTAATGTTCATAGAAAATGTTATGGACCCATTAACTAGTTAGGCCCAAGTCAGTCTTAGGCTTGGCTTACATGTTGGTCTTGATTCTCTTGAAATCATTACACACTACTATCACAAGTCAAAAGTGGATAATTATATTGAATAGTTGTATCCATGTTCATTGAATTTAAAACTCATGAATTCTTACTAAACTCGATTTTAATTATAATTTTATAATTAAAACAAATCCAACTTGATCTAATAACTCAATACAATTCGCAAAACGACAATTGGATCGAGTTGGATGGGTTCAATTGAACACGACACTACGCTTCAGCTGGATCGATTCAATTGAACACGACACTACACTTCTGCTTGAAAGTCTCTATGCTCATGAGATAGTAGCAAGTGATACATGTCTGCTATGGACAGCTTATTTAGGTGACATGAACCTTTATCTAGGATTATATTTTGTTTATGATTAAGAACTTGAAACCTTTCAGTTATGGTAATTAAGAGCACATTTAATTGCTACGAAACAACAGTGAAAGCTATGCCGGTTTTAAATAAAAGAGATGATAAAGTAAAATGAGAAGCAACAAAAATACTAACCTGACAAAATTAAAATGCAATGAACATTTAACGTTTCAATTTCAGCAGAGTAAAAATAATTTTCACACTGAATGATCAGTAATTAGGTAGTTCTGAAATGCTTGCAGTATATATGTAGATGCAGAAGGAGAGCCTTTACTTTCTTACAACTAGAGCGCAATGCTCGCATTCAGTCTGCAAGAGCAACAGTAATGGAATAGGGAATAGGTCATCCTCACCAAATTCTTAGAAATTTCTAACCAAGAAGACTCAGAGAAATAACAGAAGAGTCATATTTGTCTTTTCATGTTAACCTAATAAGACTTTTTTTGGTTTGGGACGGGGGATAAGGAGGGAATGAATGACTGAACAGCATTATCCTCTTTGTCCTCCCTTGCTATAATTTCATTCACCACATAATCTCCTTCTTTACATACACTTGTTTTTTCAATCAGGTTCCAGCCAGTAAAGAAGCAGGAACTATAAAATGCATTGAAGTCATCTATGGAGAAAAAGAAGATAAACGAGAAGCATCACAAAGAGCAAAACAAGCTGAAAGCATTAGCAACGAGTTAACAGCAACTCATTTTTGTCCTAAAGGAACTTATCCGATTAAACCTGATGTTTTTAAATTCATTTTAACAAATTGAGTAGTTGGTATTCAAGATAGAAACACCAACACACCAAACCCACTCCACCAACTCAGAAATTTGCCAATTCACATGCAATGAAAGTTAAGAGATACTTAAATCGGAGTGGGAAGCTAGCTATCCAGTATCACAGCTAAGAAACAAAACCCAGAAAGCAAATCAGTGAAGTTATAAAAGAGAATGAAGAAATGGGATAATTACAGCAAATTCTATACCCGTGCTTTATTAACATCAAGTACAAGTAGCAGCTTCACTCTCATAATTTGCCCCAACCTTATTATCTTAAATACTATATTACAAGTAAAAAACCGTGGCTATCAATATTCCATATAATATCCATAAAAACTTCCAACATAACAAAAAAAATTGTCAGCTTAAACTCAACTATAAAAATACAAAAGAAGGTGTATATGAATCAATTGTCGATGGAATCAGCACTAACCCAAGTCCAATAATGCTTCTTAACAGACACAGCTCTGTCCGCAAGATTCTTCTCCTCAAAAACCCCTTCATACTCGTCAACCTCGTACGTGCAAAAATCACCCTCGGGCAAACCCTCCACCGTGGCGCTGAGCGTGTGCAAAACGTAGCAACCGGGCAAACCCGGGTATGAACCCGAATCCCGTTCCTCAACCCGCATCTCATATGAATTGGGATCTATGGAGACAATGTCAGTGATATCGGAATTGGGTCCGGCACCAGCAATCGCAGAGCCAAGCTCTTCGAAAATGCCTCTGACAGCGGCGGACTCGGGATCCTCGTTGGGCTTCATCTTTTCCGACAAGGGCCTGCCGCGCTTCCGGACGTTGCCGTCGGACAACTCCTGGTGAGACTCGACGAGGAGCTTGCCGTGTTTATCGGTGACGCGGACGAGGACGACGTGGACGGTCCGAATCGGAGGGGTGGAGTCGGCGAGGGAGGTTTCGCCCTGGGAGAGTTCGAGCCAGAGGTTGTGGACGTTTTTGGTGCCGGGCTTCACGCCCCACGTGGCGAAGGACTCGGAGGAGAGGCGGGGCTTGAGCCAGTCGGAGAGGGACTGCGGCGACGGGAAATTGTGGCGGCGAGGGGGGAGGGTGTTGAGGGCGGTGGTGGTGTTTTTGGAGGGTGTTGCGGTGAGGGACATGGAGGGGATTTTGAGGAAGCGGCGCGGGAAGGGGCAGCGGGTGGAGGCGATGTGGGGCTTGGAGGAGGAGACCAGGAAGCAGACGGAGAGGGCGGTGAGGAGGAGATCCGGTAGGGATGGGAGGGTCGTCAGTGGCTGGGGCGGAGGCGGGAACATCTCAGGCGTGGCGGGGGGTGGCGGGGGGGGGGGGAGGGCCATGGTGGGAAATAGAGGAGGGGAATTGAGTTGAGTTTGGTCAAATTTGTTGAATTGTTTTGTGGAAAAAAAAAAAAAAAGAATAAGAGGTGGGGGATGATGGATTTGTAAATTGTTTTGGGATTAGATTTTCATTCTTCTTCTTCTTCTTCTTCTTCTTCTTCTCTTTTATATTCTTCTTTTCTTTTTTCTTTTACTTCCTCTGCTCCCCTCTGTGGTTTGGGGCCTTTGGGCTTTCTTCCCATTACGTGGCTTCTCTCTGCTTCATTCACTGTGCTCCCTCTCTGTGGTTCTCCTTCCTCATGGTCCCACTTTTTCCCTTACTTGGACCGCAGCGCTACCTTCTCTGCCCGCATCTTTGCAGGCCCAATAAATTTTTTTTTCTTTTTAATTTAGATATTTAGTCCAGCTATATAAATATTTTTAATAACTTATAAATCAATTATTATTAACCATAAAAAAATATAATCATAATAACTCTTTTAAAATATTCACTATAATTGTAATAAATCTCTTTAAAAATAATTATTTTATATGTATCAGGTTGTTAAAAAATAACGCCACAAAAAAATTATATAATGACACCACCTTATTAAGAAAAAAAATATAAAATTAATTTTTTTATCTTATATTTGTCAATTATTTACTTTTCCTAATTTGAATGTCCAAGTTTTTTTTACAGATACATCTTCCTTCTTTTCTCAATACAACATTTTAAGTATGAAATTTTATCTAATTAGTGTAATATACCAGTTTTATTATATTATACTACTCAAGTTTCACAAGATCTAAATATTTAAGTGCTCAATATTAATACATTTACAAAAGATGCCTCAAGAGGGCTAAATAAGAGTTTTAAAATACATAACATATATTACTACAGCCCTATTACAGTCTCCTAAATCTACTGTCTCCCAGCAGAGGAGCCCTCTCCTGACCACCTGGCATCTGCTCCCGTGCAACACACACGATCATAGCAGTCAAGGAAAGACAACAAAATAACAAGCAGGGTAAGCTAGATATATATAAAAGCATGCATAATTAAAACAAATTACATAGATAAATAATTTCTATTACAATCAAGTGTAAGAGCCTACCGAAGGCTTTACACACATGTTTACATTCACACATCACAAACAAGACCGACTCCTTCCGGAAGATTGTATGGATCTCAGACATCTAAGGGCTAGCACCTGATGTATCAAACCATGGACCGAGGGTCTTATAACGACCGGCTAACTGAGTCTTTTTCACCCCAGCGCCATCCTCTCACTACTCACAGCATCAGGGTAGCCCCATCAAGCTGCCTCCTCTGAGTAACTAATGGGACCTCCATCGACCTCTCACCACATGTGGTCTTAGTCTACATGACTAGGACTCACATTGAGGTCTGGATACCTTATATGATATCCCTAGATCCATACACACTAATCCACCACATGTCACATGTCATTCATACTCATCATCACACTTACTTTCCTCTAACATACACAATCATCAGCTCATCATTACTTTCATTCATCAGAATTACAGTTCATACATCATATATACTTATCTCAGATCATCATACATACATACATATATCAAATTTCACTCTTTCAATTCAAATAAAGCCAAACAAGCAGAGAAGAATTCGCTCAGCGCAGTCCAGATCTGCTCAGCGAATTTTTTTTATTTTTTTTTCTTTTTTAAATCCGCTCAGCGCATTACTGCGCTGAGCGCATCCTGCGCTGCGTCCCGTTCCTCCGCTTAGCGAATTTTTCGCCCTCCGCTCGCTGTAAAATTCCGCTCAGCACAATTTCGTGCGCTGAGCGAAATTTTACAGTCATCCCTGTAACAAAATTCGCTCAGTGCAGGGCCCCTGCGCTCAGCGGATTTTCTCAGGCCGAGGTCCGATTCAACATGCAATTGGTTTCGAATCATACACAGGCAAGCATAATACCATAAAGCAGTTCAATTTCCACAAATTCAAAGCAAAAACACAGATTTTCTAAAAAAAGTCAAAGTCAAAGTTCTAGCTTCCCTTACCTCAGATTCCTTAGTCTAATTAGCAGATTTCTCTATGAATCAAAGCCTAGAAGTTCCAATTGGTCCTATTAACGCATAAAATCACAGATTTAACCTAAAAATTCCAAATCTTCTTCTCAGGCCAAAGGTGGAAAAATTAGGAAACTCACCCAAATTAAAATTATGATTGGTCCAAGTGGTTCTATTCTCCTCAAGCTTCACAGTGGTGTAGTCAAATCTTGAAAAGGATGGAAGGTTGGAAAATTTGTTAGAGAGAAGGTAGAGAGAAAGTTTAGAGAGAAGGTTTTCTAGAGAAATGGTGAACTTAAGAAAAATGAAGATTAAAAGGTTAAATTTTCTATTTGTAGTTCTTTTAAAAATTTTACCAATCACCTTTATCCTTCATTACTTAAGTTACTATCTTGCTACTACTACACACTGAGTCCTTACAGTTAGACACACCAAAAATAAAAAATCATACTTCAGTAACATCTGAAGATATTTCAGATTTGGCCACCACTTAGATGAATTGGACGAAGAAAGGAAAATATACAGAGCTTAGCTTAAAATGTAGTAGTCCACTTCGTGTAATAAACAGTAGCTAAATGTAAAGTTTTTCCTTTTTGCATCTATTGACTGAGCAACCTATTTATGCTAAACACAATAACACAAGTATCTTTCCTTTGATGGAAGAATATACTTTATTCGTTTACTTTGATCGTGTTTTATTGCTTTCTCTCTCTGAAAGCTTTGATGGTCTGAGTTCTTTATCTCTTCTACACAAAGATTGCAAGGAATTTGCATTCCTTGAATTCGAATCAACGGCACTGTTAGAATTCATGTGGAGCTATGATAGTTTCACCACCATAGAGTGAAGAAACTATGATACTTTGACCAGATTGATGAAGCAACCGTTGATTTCAAACAACAAATATAGGTTCGTCTATGACACGATTCGAGTACCATATGTAAGATATACAAGCTAAGTATGAAGCACGGGAGAGATGCAACAATACTTCTTATGGATCCGTTGTCTATATTGAATAGGGCTTTTTAATGATACTCCAGTGGAGACAGATTCAACGTGAAAGTAGTATCTAATTCGTAAACGTTTGTCAGTGCATTCAAGATCAAGAAACCGACAGGCAGAGGTGGAGGAAGGAAATGGAAATATAAGTACATTTTGCGGAAAATCTAGCCATATAATGGAAACCTGCTAAAAAAAGTATGAATGTTATCCACCTAGTGATAACAAGTGTGAACAATTCAATTTAAAAGAGGGTGAAGTCCCAGCAGATAACGAAATAGTTAAGGATATTGATGACTCGGAATCTTCGATGTTTACTAAAGAACAATATCAACCACTGTTAGCTTATGAAACAAGTGCTATTTCATGCAATATTTAGAGGCTTATAGGAAAAAAAATTGCTCATAGATCTCATGTAATATTTGTTTGGATGCTTCATACGTCTAATCTTAATTGACATAAAACATGTCGGAAACAAAAGAAACCGCCATAAAGGCACAAAGCTAAGAATAAAAGAAACTTTACACTAGCGTGGTGTCTTTGATAGAAAACAAATATAAAAAAAACGGCGAGTGATGGGCCACTAAAAACCAGTAAGTTAGAAGAGACATGTGGGTCTACCAACACATGATTCTTTCGAGAATGTATTCATCAGCCCTGTACTTTTAACCTTAAAAGAATTTACTATAAAAATTGTAAACACCTTAAACAAATTTAATATTTTCCCAACTCCGAGAAACTGGATTTTCAACTAGAGAATTAGGAAGACAATAAAGTTGCTTTGCCCTATACCAGAATTTCACCAGCAACAATTAAATATTACCAGTAATTCAGTTGATTTTATCATTGACGTGGGGGAAAAAGAAATCGGCAGCACTTATTAAAATAGGCAAATATTCCTGTAAAAGGAAACATCGTGCTTTAGTCTTACGACGTAAGGTCGTGTCATGCAAAGCATTTAAAAACATCCTAACTACATACTAGGACATACAGAGAAGGCGTTCACAAAATGTTTATAAGTTTGCTTCTAAACCAAAAGATAAGCATTGTAACCAATATATACGAGAATCACATATCCAATCCTAAAATTGATCATACAAAAGTTCCAATTAATTATGAGCTCCACTAATACGATCTAATCACTTACAAGTAGCAGAATCATCAGCCAAAAGGACTCGACATGTAGTAGAAAATTACGTTCAACAATGCACACAGTAAACCAGTCACTCCAAAATGCCACATGCATTCATCAGACAGTTATAAAAATTGTAAAAAAAGCATGACATAAAATAGTCATCAGAATTATGTTTATTACTTACAGCATTATCAACCATGTCAAAATAGCTAAACGTAAAAGGGGGTGTTAAACTGCAGGTATAAAGCTAGTTAAAGCACCAAGAATTGACTTTTAAAGCCTTGGTGATGGGGAAGTTTAAGATCATATGACTAACTCATGCAAACCACACGATTTAAACGAATGATCAAAACATAAATGTTGAAGACCACGAGTAAGAAGCAACAAATTCAAGAGGAATTTGTCATTGAAATTGCTCCAGACAAATGCGTAAGTTAATTATTTAACACCAAACAACCAGCAATACCAGACGGACCTCAAAATTTCACAGAGTGTCATATCCGAGCAACGAGTTCTGGGCTGAGCTCCAAACGAACATGCAATTGCCAAAGCCAATCTTCAAGTTGCAGTTAGGTAAAAAAACTGATATTATAGTGGTCTACGAACATCACATTATTCTGAGACTTCAGCATTGAGATTATGGTTGGACAAATAAATACTTAGTAGGCGTGAAAGCAGATGCTCAAAATCACAGATCCATCCGTAACAGGAACAGGGTGTTTAAATTTAGTAACGATCATATGGCAGTACATACACTGAACATTTTACAACTATCAACCGATCAACCGGCCAGGAGGCATTTGCAAAACTAATTAGTCGGTAAATTCCATCTTTGTAACAGAATAAAAAGTGAAACATGAATTTTGCTACAAGAGAAGAAGCAAACTAGTTTACACTAACTGGTATAACACTAAATCACTCTCATACTGTAATGCACAAGCTAAAAAACCGAAAACAAAACAAGAACTGACAAGACGCAGCAGCATCCGCCAAAAGAGTCCTATCTATCACAATCAAGTTAACTGTGTTTGTTTCTCCCCTCACCTCAAACCTTCAAAAGCTGCATCTTGTTGGCGAAAGCAATAGCAATCCAATCAGGTTGAGCCGCGCACCACTGCAGCTGGTTGATTTCACAGCCAGCAGAATACATACACATGGGATCAATCCCAGTGGGAGAAGCCAGCGTGGGCAATTCCCAGATAAGAGCCTGAGTATCATCCCCAGCAGAACAAATATGCGTGGAGCTATGAGGAGCCCAAGCAATGGCATTCACACTCCCACGATGCCTCTCTAACTCCGCCACAGGGGTAGTGGGGGATCGAATATCCAAGATCACAACTTTATTACTGTCCATCAAGATGGTAGCCATGTACCTGAGGTCCTGCTTGTTCCAAGCCAAACGAAGCAAAGGGGTATCAGGGTGGGGGCTCTCGTAGATGATGGTGGAATGCTCTTTGTCGCGCAAATCGAAGATTCGGACGGAGCCGTCGGCGGAGACGGAGGCGAAGACTCTGGCCTCGCCCCAGGCGATGTCGTAGACCTCCTTGTCGTGGGCGATGAGCTGCGTCTCGACGACGGTGCGTTCGATGTCCCAGATGGTGCAGGTGGTGTCGATGCTGGAGGTGCCGATGCGGTTGGGGTCGATGTCGTTCCAGTCGAAAGAGGTGAGGGGGGCGCAGAACTCGCTGGTCTTGCTGTTGTTGAAAAGGGAGAGGGCCTCGACGGAGTTTTCGCGGACGTCCCAGAGGCGGAGGTAGTCGCCGGAGGTGGCGAGGAGGTCGGAGGAGGAGGAGGGGGAGGGTTTGCGGGGGTGGAACATGAGTTTGGTAGGAGGGTAGGGGTGGTCGAAGGAGAGGGACGGGAGGGGGTTGAGAGAGAGGGTGTCGGGGTGGAAGGAGAGGATGTGAACGCGGTTGGTGTATTCTTCGATGAAGCTTCCGAGGGCAAGACGGTGGGGGTGGGAGGGGGAGAAAGCCATGGCGTAGATTGGGTAAGGCGATTCATAGGTGACAGAGTTCTCCGATCGGAGGTGTGATTCCTGAGTTGAATTATCCATTTTTTTTCTTTTTTTGTATGGAAGAGAATTGGATGAAGAATTGATTGATAAAAAATTGTGTGGGATTTGAGGATTGAAAATTGAGGATTGAAATTGAGGAAGGTGAACTGAAATGTTAGGTGGGAGGAAGAAAGAGGGAAGAGTGGGAGTTGAGAATTCTTGTTACTTACTTGTCTTTCGCTGCAAAAGTCTCACGTGAGGGAAGAAGAGAGGGTGTTAGCTGTGTGCGTGACATCGCATACCAGAATTGACTCCGACATCTCAAAACCTCAAAAGGAGAAGAAACTTCCGCACCTCTCTTACACTCCTACTTTTTACTTCTCTTTTTAAATATCCCTTTTTCCAACTATTTTTCATCCATCTTTTCCTTCTGCTAGCTGCAAGGACAATATAAAATAATTATAAAAATAAAAAGAGAATGAAATCTCCAACATGTCTCAACTAAAGTCTCTTATAAAAAAAGGAAATTAGTAAAATGTCACGTTTTAATTGTTTTTTTTTATTTAATAAAAATCAGTTTGATGTTGTCTATTTTTAAATGCTGCTTTTTAATTGAAAGTAGTTAGAGGAAAAAATAAATTTTAGAAAATATTTACATTAAATATTTAATGTATCTTCATTATTTTTCCTAACCGTATTTTCGTTTTCAGAAAAAGTTACATTATTTTACTTTCATAGAAAAAAAAAATCCACTAATTTTTGGATCCGAATGCACTAATTTTCGGATGATGAAAAAAGTAAACGATAAAAAAAATAGCGGCCCAAGTACCCCCAAATAAAGCCCAGTCCAACTAGTGGACGATGGAGTAAGAACGTCATGATTCTCGTTTTTATTTCTGACTGGACTGGGTTCCATTGACTCAAACGATAACAAAAAAGCTGGGCTATTCAATTTTTATCTTTATTAATTTTTAATTTTATATAATTAAACTTTAATAAATAAGCACTTTTAATATATATAAAAATGAAAATTTGAATAAATAATTTAAATTTGGATATTATTTATTTTTAATTTAATTACATACGTTATTAAAAATATTAAATATACTGATAACTTTGAGATTAAGAGAGGTATTTTGTGACTAATTATAGAAGTTAAGTGTGAAATATATTTCTTGAGAGAGTAAAAGAAAGCAAAAAGAATGAGATACTCAATTAGTAAAAGTGTATTCTAATTTGTAATCATAAAATAAATAGTGTTATAATAAAAGACAAAATAAATGGTAGCACTACACTCTCTAATATAAATTTTTGTTGGTTGAAATTTTATTGGAAATTATAAAAAAAAAATGTGAAACCTACATACCAATTGATTTTATTATTCATTCTCATAATTTTATAAATTTTTAATAAATTTTGAAATCAAGAGTGTTTTGAATAAAAAAAAAGAAAAAAAAAGAGTGAGGATAATAGAAAAGGGGAGTGTAAATAAAGAGCTGCTATTTTATGTGTTGCAAAAAACTCATATACTGAAAGCCAATAAAATTTATTAAATGAACAGATAAAATAAATAATTGGTAGAGAAATGAAAAAATGATTTTCTCTAAGAAAATTGATTTTTTTCGACGCGTAAACATGCAAACTAAAATTTTGAATATGATAAAAAATATATAATAAAAAATAAATAAAATTTTCAACTTGCTTACCCAAAACGTCATTTTCAGTAGACTTAAAGAGACCCATTTTTTATGTACAATATAAAGTCGCATGTGGTCCCTGCACCTACCATTTAGTCATGTGACATGTTTAGAAGACTATGTGTTACTGTAAATGATTAATTAAAAAAAAATTGTTAAAAAAATTTGAGAAATTTTCTGCATTATTGATTTTGTGTTCATTTTCTTTATTCTTATTTAACCAAAACATTATTATCTAAAATACAACTGACCTCAATTTAATCAAATGTTAAATCACAATTATCTTTTATTTAAGTTTACTTTGGAAAACAAAATTTTATTGCATGGATGATATTAGAAGAAATTTGAGGAGAAAAAAAATGTGAAAAAAATGAACATATAATATTAGTTATAATTTCATGATATATATATATATATATTCACATCTGATATCAATTATAGATATAACGGAAATTATATGAGGATTTTAATAATTATAATAGATATAAAATATTCAAAATAATATGTTAAATTATTTTTTAATAATATATATATATGCAGTCATATAAAATAAAAATTCATAAAAGACTCATTCAATATAAAATAAAATATTAAATTAATAATATTAATTTTTTTATAAATTAAATCCTTTATTGATAGGCTAAATCATTAGATTTAAATTTTATATCGATTAAATCTTGTTTATCTTTTAAATTAATTTTAAGAATAAATTTTTAATTTTTATATTTAATTCTTTAAACCATGATTAATATTTAAGAATGAAAAATATTTTCTCACATAAACTATCTAAGAAATACTAAAGTTCACACATTCTTTATTTTATTTTTAGATAATATGTAAAATAAAAGTATTAGGGGAAAATATTGATAAATAAGAGTAGAAAGAAAAACCAAACATCGGAATTGGAATAACAAGGAACAATGAAATTGCGAAAAAATCTATGACCTTTGATTTCACCTATGCAATTTATAATTATATCAATTTTTTCTATAGTTCTCGTCTCATCATGGTTCCTGGCAACCTTCTAGAATTAGTAATACCAAATTATTGTGCAAAGTTAATATCCCTTTTCCTGAATTACTATTATAATATACAAGAGTTATCGTTTGAAACTTCCAAAGCATGATATAAATAAATAAAATAATTTTGCGTTTTATAAACAAGAAAATAGAGACCTTTTTGAGGTGAAGACTAGATCTTGGTACGTTTGATATTATTATTATTTTTTTAGCTTTAAAGAATTTGATTAAATTATTTATTTGGAAGTGATAACTTCTGATATAAATTGAAAATAATAAAATATGTTTTTTTTTTTTTTAATTCAAAGTTCTAAGCGTCATGTACGATTTATAATTACTTTTTTTTATTAATATATTATAAAAGTCATACAATCGTGTCAAAACTTATAATTTACTCTTATTAAATAATATATATATTATTAGAATTAATCAAAACTCTTAGTCGTACATGACTACAACTTGATAGTGGATTAATGATCGTCCATAGTGGGTCTAGAAAATTCTCACTACATTTAATACTCCCTATATCACTTTTTTTTTTTTAATTTGACTATTTTTCTTTCCCAAACTAGTTCTTTTAGATATTAAAATTTATTAATAAATTAACTTTTCTAATATATATTTTAACCCGAGTTAAGTTCTTAAACGCATACTCATAGCATGTTTGGTGTACCTTAGAAGTGTATTTTTCTGCTTTCTTAAGAAAAAATTAAATATTTGAACACTTGACAAAAGTTTAGATAAAAAATACAAAAAAAGAAACTAAATTGTCTTTTAATCTAAAATTTTATGATTATTTTTTCTCTCTTTCAACAGCTTTCATACTGCTTTATTATGTAAAAGTTAATTTTTTATTATATTAAAAGAAAACTATATATTTTGAAACAAAATAATTTTTATAAGTAACCCATTTATTAAAAAATTAAAAAAAAAATGGTGCCTTTGGTACGTGACATTTATGAGCGGAGATGTCTAGGAGGTCCCAAGTGGACTTGGTCGAACAAACATTTACGTCACACCGTCATCCGATGACGTAAACTTTATGACATAAGAGAAGTTTCACGTGAATCTATCTACACATGTTTTTCAATAGGTGACAAACAAGATAACTTTTGTTACGAATTATAATAGATGGATAAAAAATGTTTATTAATTAAAATTTGATTTATTTATTAATTATAAATATTTTAAATTTTAATTTAAAAAGCTTTAAATGTAATATATTGTTGTTTATTATTAAAGTTAAGAATCGTTTTGAAAGTTATATATGAAACTTTTTACATTCATATATCAAATTTAAATTTAAACAAGATCCTAAATTTAAATAGATTGAAGCTAATCTGCAAATATTTTTTTCCCGAAGACAAGCGCTGTCGAAATGGTAGTTCAATTATAGACTTTAACGACTTCACATGGTTTTAAACGTTAACTTATATTTTTTTATCGAAAGTTAAAAGTTATTTTTGTTTTTAACACCTGAAACCTCATCTATGATTGCAAATATCAAATTAAAACACAGACTATAATTAGCTAAAACTGCTTTCACTTCATTAGTCATTTTAGTCCACACTTTTTATACCCAATTACTTTAAAAATGTGTTTCGATTAAGGAATAAATCTGAGAGAATTAAAAAATAAAAAAATAAAAAGAAAGAGAAAAAAAAGTGATATTTAGATTAAAAAAAAAGAATAGAAATAAATAAAAAGTAAAATAATATTATTTATTATTAATAATTTTTTTAAAATTTTTAATATTTTTTTAAAATTTATTATTATTATTTTTATTATAATAAAAATGATATATAATTTAATATTATTATTAATAAATTTTTTTAATTTTTTTAAATTTATTATTATAATAAAAAATAAAAATAAAAAATATTATTTTAATATAATTTTTTAATTATTTTTAATTAATTATTATTATAATGAAAAACAAAATATAAAAAAATATTATTTTAGTATTAATAATAATTTTTTTATTATTTATAATATTATTTTTTAATTTATTATTATATTAAAATAAAATTAAATAATTATTAATAATTTTATTTAATATTTATTATTAATAATTTATTATTATAATATTATATTAATTATTTATTATTATAATAATATAAAAAAATATTAATAAATTTAATATATTATTATAAAATCTTTCCACAGTCTTTCCGTGTATTTCTTTTCATATTAAGAGAGAAATACAAAATCTGACATTTATTTTGAAAATTGAAATATTCCACTTTGATATTCGAGCTTTTTTCGCACATCCGTCTCCTTTCTGTTTCCGTCGTTAGAAACAAATACAGCGTAAGTTAATATAGATTTAGGTAATCATATAATAATAATGATAATATTATTAGGATTTACTTTTATGAATAGTTTATGTGAATGTTTAAAATTTAAAAAAAGTTAATAATTATATTCTAAAGTTCAATTTATAAATAATAAATTGAAGAATTTTATTCTTTATTTTTTATTTATTTTAAATATTTCAAATTCTTTTTAATTTTTTTTTAATATTTTTAAAGATTTTAGAATTTATTTCATTTCTTTAAATTCCTACAAACTATAAATTATATTAGAGAATGTTTAATAACTTTTACACTTTAGCAATACTTAAAATATCAATCAAATATATAAATATATATATATATATAGATATATATATTACCCAATTTCTAAATCACAATTTCTAACACCTAGATAATATTATAACATATTTAATAATCTAAAATTTATCAAAAATTTTAAAGAACCTAATATAATTTATCTAATTCTAATTTCTAATCGAGTAACTTTTTTCTTTATATCTTTAGTTTTTGTATGTCATTTTCATATCCAAAATCCAATAATTTATCAATACTTTATTTTTATAGAGAACTTAGAAAAAAATGAACTTAATATTACAATCCAGTTAAACATATTTTATTTTAATAAATTTTTTATGTTTAGAATCTTTCCAACATAAAATTTTCTCATAAAAAATTGAATTTACTAAAAAATAGGTATGAATAAGACTTTCTAATTTGGTCTTCAAATTTTTAAATAAAATCACCATATCTACCATCCCATATTATAGTTGTTTGATTTCATAATCATCTATCCTTACTATCTTACCTACAAACAATAAATCATCTCTAATTTTCACATCAATATGTGAATTAAATCATCAATATATAATCGATTGTAACATCCTATATTTTTAAAATAATATATATATATATATATATAACTTAATTATTTATTTGATTAAGTTTAGAAAATAGAATAAAATATTTTATAAAATAAAATTAAATTAAATGGTTAGAGAAAAAATAATGTTAAGTTGTTAAAAATGGATAATGTGAGATGATTAATATTTCAAAATACAATAGTTAGTTGAATTTGATATTTAGAAACTCAACTCTACCTATATAAATAAGAATTAGACTTTATTTATTTATTTTTCATAATTTCTTTAATATTCGAGAAAAGTCTTAGAAGAGATCACCGTAAAGAGGTTGAAGAGTAATGATTTGCATCTTAAGATATCTCGTATTGTGGTTTGATGTAAAAGGAAAAGTGAGTAATATCTTAAATAACAAATACGACATATAAATAATTTTCTATTTCTCAAAACATAAATAAATATAAATATGAAAATCTTCTTTATATCTCTCGATTAAATATATTTTATTTTAATATTTTTTTATAATTAAAAACTGAAATACAATGTTATATTTTTTAATATGAATATAATAAAATTCTTTTATTATGTATAATGTAAAAGTATTTTTATTTTTGAAAAAGAGATAAATATGTATAATATTCTATTTAAATTTATTTTTTAAAAAAGGATTAATGTTAAAATTTATTAATATTAGAAGATAAAGAAAAAGGAGAATCAAAAGATAAAATATATTTTTGTATTTCTATTTTGAATCAAATTTGATTAATTATGAAAAAAATAACTAATATATATGATGTAAATTAAATCATTTTATAGTTTTGTAATATTATATATGATGTAAATTGAATATTTTATAGTTTTGTAAGGATGAAAGTTATTAATAAACATTGAATTTAAATATAAAAAAAAAAGTAAAATTATACATTTCTAGAAATGACTAAGTACATGAATTAAAAAAAACTTTAAAATAATGGTGGGATAAAAAGATAAAATGAGTTGAAGTGTGAAGAGAGAGAGAGAGTGGGTTGAAGTTGAAGTTGAAGTTGAAGACGAAGACGAAGATGAAGATGAAGATGAAGTGAAGAGTGTGGATGGCGTATATTGGGGTTGGAAGACCGAGTCATGAAAAAGTTGATAGCATAGGAGTGTGCGTAAATTAGAAGGAGATGTGGCTCGTTCCCATGTGTGATTAATATGTTTTGTCAATGCTTGGTTTTCATTCATTGGACGGTTCAGCTACTCTACATAACTTAATTTTAATTTTCATCAAAATCAAAATAATAAAAATATCACCCATGTGACTTTGATTTTTCCTTTTATTTTCCATCTCAAGACTTGGTCTTGATAATGCTTGGAGCAGTAAGTCTTCAGGAGATTTGGACACCACACTTTTGTCCCAATTCAAACAATGTAACATGCCCTAACCTAATCCTAACCCTAACTTTTTCTTTAGGTACATAACATCCAACATATAAACAAGGACAAATATCTTTTTATTTATTTTAAAATATATTTTAATTCAAACTATAATAATTTTAATAAATTATTTATTGGTTCAAGAAAATATAAATTTGATTGGGAAAGTGATTTTGCAATGAAAGGAAATATGTCACATGTGTTGCATGAATTAATTCCACTCTTATCATATCATATATTCTCAGAAGACTTCTTCCATCTTCGGAGTAAACAAGGGGATTCCAAAACTTCAATAATTCCTGTCAAAATTATTTGTAGGCTTCCTCATTTTCAATTCCAATTATAATTTTCATATTTCATTTCTTAAAAAAAAAATACAAAACACTTAATAAAATTTAATATTTAAGAATTAAAATATTTTTTTATTATAAAAAATTAAAATAAATATTTTTAAAAATAAATTTTTGTAATATAGAATTAAATAATAGTGGGTATAGGTTGTGATGAAAAATTATCTTATCCATATCCTAAACCGCAACCGACGTCGGCAGAAAAGTATTGAAAAATACCAGAATCACTGAACTGAACCTCATCATCAATTTCTTTTACAATTACAAAATAATCCAAAATCTATCTTATTTTAAGATTTTAAACTACAATAATACATAAACAATATTTTATAGCTAAATAATAAGTTATATATAGAGACTGTCATATTATTATAAGAGTATTAGAGTTTAAGGTATATATTTCTTCCATAGGAAAATATTTTGTAAATTTTGGCTAAGCTTAATTTAATTATACTGTTGTCACATCATGTAATTGTGCAAAACCCTTTTGATAATCATAATAAGCACATTCAATTATAAGCATATAATAGGAAAATGCGTGTTCATGAAGCTTGAGGGAATGAATAAATGAGAAACACTGATAAGAGTGTGAACATGAAATTCAATAAGGATTGTGAAATGACCACATGATGTGAAAAATCAGGTCGGCAAAAACTATGCTAATTAACAAATGGGTTAGAGATTTAATAAAAACACAACGTGCTTTAAAAACTATTTTAAATTATCCTAATATGATTTTTTAAAATATTTATATGATATGGCATCCATTTATTTGATGTCAATTTTATTTAATTTAGTATTGTTTTTTATTATAATATAAAATCATTTTATGAATATTACTAAGTTTATAATTTAGTATGTTTTATATAAAAATAAATAAATACTTAATTTAATTTTATAAAATTAATTTATAAAATAAAATTTATACCTTATTTATATATTATATAAAATTTATTTATTTTATTTAATATTTAATATATTAATAATATAACTTAAATAAATTTTAGTTTATTATATAATTTAAATGAATCCCTAGATAATTATTGATTTAATAAAAAGTATAATTTAATTAGTAGTTTTGTAAAATAAATATGTTTGATTATTTAACTAGTGATAACAAATAATATGTAAAAGAATTATACTTTTTATTATTTTTTAATTGAAATTATGATTTATTTATATTATTATAAATAAAGAAATAATATATATTATTTAATTTTATTTTGTTTATTTATATTATAAATAAATGAGTATATATATATATATGTTTATTATATATAATTTATTTGTATATCGTATTAGATTAGAATATGATTTTCTATTTTTAAATTATTAATGAATAGTATTTTATTTAATTTTATTATTCACGTCTGATTAGATTGTCAATCTATATTTTTTATTAATTTATACTTGAAATCAATTCAAATTTGATATATGTGTAATTTTATAAGTAGGTTGGAGTGTTTTCTTATAATGTTATATTCATGGTATAACTTTTACTATTGTACTTATAGTTACTTATGACACGTGGTTAATGAATACTTAATTTGTTTTTCTATTCGACATAAGCGACAAATTCTTCTTTTGATTTTTTTTATTTTTTTTTATTGTCTCATACTTATTTAATTATGACATAATGGTGGTGGTTAGAAAAACATTATTATTATTATTATAAAAACAGTTTATTTGTCATATTGAAATATATCAAAATTTGAAACCAATCAAGATTCATCAATATCATCAATCTTAATCCCTCTGTCAGTATTTTTATTTTTAATTATCTTACGTTTCTTCAATTTCGAACAACCTAAAAATCTTATTAATTGGTTAGACCTTAGATATTTAATTATGGTATATTCAATCGTACCATCGATAATCAATTTTTATTTTCTTAATTATTCTTATTAAATTATTTTCTTTTATTAATCTTTCAATTGTTTTAAAATTAAAAACTTGTAATATTAGTTAAATTTTTTTTTTTATGTTCTTATTTTTTATTGTCCATATATATCATCCACATACCTTATAAAAGATATCTTTGAAAATATTCTGATATTAAATTAAATTTAATTATAAAAAACTAATATAAACTAAATTTTAAAACATTGATTTAATTTAATTTTTATATTAAATTAAAATTAAATATATATATATATATATATTTATAAACCCTATTATAAAGAAAAATAAACTATGTCCCAATTTAAATTATAATAAAAGCTTAATATCAAGACTAATGTTTTTTTTTATCATTTTAAGTTACTTATATTTTTATTAATATTTAAACAAACTTCAAAATATTATTATTTTGTATGGAGTAACTAATGAAGTGTGGATACGACAAGACATGATAATTTATTCGAAAACTTTGAGTGGTTAATAATAGAATGTGTTTGTGTATGTGAAGAATGTGTTGTTAGGCAGAAAGCATATCTCACCTCTTAAATAACTTGTATTCAATGAAAACATGTTTATTATCAATGAAAGATACTTCTTCCTTCTCCAATGCCTAAATTACAACATATTCACAAACATTTTTGGTGGTACCAAACTCGTGCTAAATGTTTTTCAAAACTTCACTTAGATCTTATAAAATCAAAAACTCACTTAGATCAAACCAAGTTTTATCATGAAAATAAAATTTAATTATCAACTTTTCAATGTTTTCACTTTTCAATTAATAGTTGATTATCAATATTTTATTGTTGTTTAAGTTTTATGTTAATTAATTAGTTAATAGAGTATTTAGAAAAGTAATCTTAATTTGGGGATTTTTTTTTACTTCATATTAAGATTCACTTCTTTATATATTAAGATTGTCTCAAATGCTTCTAAACCCAAATACCTATTTTTACAGTTTAATATACCTTTCAGGTATCAAAATATAAATTGAGTAATTTAAATATTTTTAAAAAATAAAACACTTTTTAGTCACAAAATACAAATACAATAACAAAATGGTTATATTAAGAAAATCAACATTAAAATATTAAAAGAAAAATAAAAAAAGAAATACAGCAAAAGTAAATCATTTATTCAGTTGGTCTATGCTTGACTTCCATAATTTTATGCATTTTCCACGTTTTAGTTTCACATTTTTTCATTAACTATATTTTTATTGATTTTTTCAACAATTTTCTTTCTTGAAATTTTACTGGTAGAAATTTGTTTAAATCTAACAAAAATATCATCATCAATAGAAGAAACCCACTCATATCCAATTGTGTCCTTACAAGATTTTAAATGTAAAATTCTTTAATATTATAAAGGTGGGTTGTAACTTTAGTTTATTGTTTTATGTATTTGCAGGTTTATGCAATTTTGTACCTGTTTGATGTAGTTGTGAATTGGCTTAAGACAGTACATAAGTTTATAAGTATATAAATCAATAATATTTATAATTATTTCAAAGTTCACATCTTCAAGTTATTATAAAAAAAATAAGTATATAAATCAATTTGAAAGTTTGATAAACAAATCAGTTTGTTTTATATATATATATATATATATATATATATATATATATATAAAGTGATTTTTAAAATAAAAAACAATGTAGGGATCCACGGGTATTATGCTAATTTTGATGAGTATAGGGATGATAGCTTATATTTAAATTTTATACATGTAACATAACTTAGAATATATTATTTTAAAATAAATAGATAGTTTTAAGTTTCCTTCTATTACGTAATAATAATTTTTAAAAAATTTTAAAACAAAATCAACATCTTAATAAATTATTTATTTATACTTTTAAAAAAAAAATCATATCTTTTTCTTAATCCGTTATTTATTTTCATAGAAAGAATACAATCAAAATAGTTAAAAATATATAATATAGAGTAGGGTAAACTAGTGATAGAAAATAACATGTAAAATCAATAAATATTTATATCATCTAAGACAAAATATATTATTAAGTGTAAGGGATTACCCAATGTTTTACACATTGTAAATTCACACTTACAAACAAGACTCATGACTTCTGAAAAATTATATGGATTTCAAAAATTTAAGGTTAACACTTAATGCATTCTAAAGGATTTTGGGTCTTCATTACGACCAACTTACTAAGTTTGTTTCACCTCAAGGTCATTCTCTCATTACTCATAACTAACACCACATTAGGGTAGTCTCATCCAATTATTTTTACAGAGCAATTGGCAGAACCTCTATCGACTATATGACTTAAATCTACATTGAAGTCTAAATACTCCATATAATATCCCTAAATCTATATACATTAAGCTACCACATTCAACATTTTCATGTTCAAGAAATAAACCCTTCTATCAAGGAGTCACACAACCTCAGTGCCAATTTATCATTTACATTATCAATCCTAAAATTTCAACACAATTTTCTTATTTTGGAATAAGACCAATCTGTCCAACAAATTTTATGCAGTACACAAATTTTGCAGAAGATTCAACTTGAATCTCTTTGATCCATTGACCCATTTCTATCTTCAAAGAGTACTAAAATATAAGTTTTAATTGGGTTCAATTTAAAGTAGACAAGGACCAAAGGATTCAAGTGACTCTTCTACACAATTCAGTCACTTAAGGTGATCCTCAAAGCCCAAAACTCAAATCATAATCCACTTACTACCCCCAATCCATTAAGATTCATATATTCTACTAGTAAATCACACAAAATTTTATTACAATTACAACATTCATTCAAGTACATTGAGTTAAGGTGTCAATACTACATCCAATCAAATTTGTAATACTCTAAATATCAACATGTCTAGGCAATCAAACAAATAATTTCAACAACTCACAATTTCAATATCACAACGATCATTCAACATTTTATTCAATACACCAGTCTTATAAAAAAACAATTTCAATATCACACCACAAAATCAAAATAAAATCAGATTTCAAAATTTAACAAAGTTCCACTCAATTGAAGGTTATACCACCCACCAATTCAAACACATCAAGAAACACAATTTGATAAAGTCAACTAATTCATCTATCTCTTACTCATTCACAATATAATTCAACATAAATTTTAATAAAAATAAAAAATTGCGGAACAGTTAAATTATAAATTTTACACAACTCTTAAAATATACACATTTTGATCCCAATCCATCTAGGTTTAAACAGAAAAATCAAGTTAGAACCAGGTTAACTTACCTGAATTTTCTTTCCATGATAATTTTTCTTACCTTCAATGTAAAAATGATTTTTATATTTCACATGTTAACATGTTAACTTATAACTTACCTGAATTTTCAGATGTAAAACAAATTCTTATAAATTATTTTATCTTGTGATCTTTCTTTGGTCACTTTCTAATATCATTCCAACTTAAAATACATTCTAAACATGACAAAAGTTAAAATTAAAAATCAGAAAAGACATACAGGAACATGAACTGGTACTGAACTTCAGTGTTATGTACAAAAAACTAACACAGAATGTGACTGCTGTGCAAATTTTTCTATCATAAAAAAAATTCTTATCAATAATTTTTTAATATAAATTTTATAACTATTATTTTTAATTTAAAAATATTATATAATTAAATTTATTTAATATTTTATTGATAATTTGTTTTAAGAGATATATTTTTTTTTATTATGGGTGACATATTGCAGACAAGCATGTGCTGTTCTGTACAATGTTGTAATACATTTACATATAAATCATGGTTGAGTTCCAATATGTACATGTTCTGTAAGATTTTCTCCTTCTGCATCTTTTTTTGGAATCTATCCACCCTTCCCAAGATGGGAAAATGAAAGATGCCCTCTATGTTTAAATAGATCTCATCCACATGTTTTTTCTGTCTGCTTCCTAATTAATGGTTTTAAAATGTAAACAAAATTAGATTAAAAATTTTGTATTATATAGATCATAATAATTAAGTTTTTAATTAATTAATATGTTTTAATAAATTATAACATAAATTAAGAATATGATTAGGTATACTTTATTGAAAAACATTGAAGTAAAAATTACATTTTTTTATTTATTCAACTTCTACAATAAACATAAATAATCATAAAACTAAAGCACTAATTAGGTATTCTTATTTTTGTAATTATTAATATATAATAAGCTTTCACATATACTTTATTAATACAAATAATTACATAACTATATTTTTATTATTGTTCAACTTTTTACTTTAACACAAACAAACAAAATATTAAAATACAATATTTTGCATGTCACGGACTGCATTTTTAGGACAAAAGTTATGCATAATGGTGTAGTACCAGTTATTTCATTTTTCTATGAAAGGAATGAAAAATAAATAGAAACAAGTAAAAAATATATGATTTCATTGACCCTGTCAAAGGTCCACCATTACGATTCTTTATACATGTCAATTCTATTACAAGAAAGAGGTCAACACAATAAAAGAGAAGGAGACAGAAATAAAAAATAGAAAAAAGTTATTTTTATTTAGTTGAACCAACAAAATTCAAGTAATAAAAAAGAAAAATAAATAAATTATTTAATTAAAATAATAAAAGAAAAGATATAATATATAAATTAAAAATTTAAATAAATATTTGTTTGATTGGAAAAAAAAATACTATTATAATATGTACATAGAGAGATATTTTAAAAGTTAAAGTAAATTTTATCCTTTTTCTCTTTTTTATCTCTTGATTATTTATGCTTTGTTTGTTTTTGACAATTTTTTTGTATACAAATGTAGAAAAATAAACTTAAGAGTGACTTCCTTATTTGTGTGATATAGTGAATTATATTATAAATATTTTATTATATTTATGAAAATTTTTTATTGATTAAGTCATTACTATTTTTATTATATTATGTTTATTTTACAATAATATTAATAAATAATTAAATAAATAATATTTAAAAAATAATAAAAAATATTTTTTATTTTATTTTTTATTTTTTTATCTAATTCAAACAATGTGGTTTGCCATTTACTTTTTCTTTCTTTAAATTTTTTTCTTTCTTTCTATTTGGGTTAAGCAATAATTTTTTAATGAAGTGGATGATTTGTACAATTCTAGGAACGTGGTCATGAAAATGATAATATAGGATAATAAAAAGTGCGATGACATGATTGAGGATGAGATTAATCAAAGTTTCTTTACAATTTGTGGATTTTTTATTAGAATATATATATATATATATAACATTAGTTCTTGATACAATCGATGTTATATGTATTTATATATAACATAAATTTATAATTGATGTTAAAAGTAGATAACTTTTTAATAATGGTGATATTAATATTGATTGCACAATTAATTACATATGTTAAAAATAATTAATGTTAAAAGTAAATAATTTTTTAAACGATGATGAAATCAACATTGATTGCATAATCAATGTTATATGTTAAAAGTAATTAATGTTAAATGTCATTTTTTTAATAGTTTATTTTTCTTCTTTTATTTTTACATCAAATTTTTGTTTGTTTTTTAATCATAACAAAGACATTCCTTTTAGAAACAAATGTTTAGAAACAAATGTTTTTATTAAGTAAATATATAATTTAATATAACTTAACTTGTACTTCATAATTAATACCCAATACCCAGATTAATAAATGATAAAAAAAAATACTAATTACACAAATAGTATATAATCCATACTCAATAAAAATACTAATCACAAGAGTGATGTTAATATTAACTACACAAATAACACTCACATAATATCCAAAAATCCATGTATAATATCCAAAAACCTACGTTATCATATACATTTTAATGTCACATATACCAATTATTATTGACTAACCAAAATATAAAAAAAATTATATAGATAATCAATTATTTAGTTGGACATAAATTATGTTAAATAAATTATATGATTGATTTGGTGTGTTTGATAAAAAAAATAAGAAAAAAAATAATTTATGATATACTATTTTTTGATATATTTATATTCTTCTATCTACTTCTCTCCTTTCTTGGTATCATACCAATTAAATTAGATAAATTTTAAAATTCTTACTATATTTTTCATATATTTATAATCTAACAAACAACTAAATATATAATTTTATTTCTTATCAATTTTTTTTCTCAACTTCTTCCTTCTCTATTTCTATTAACTTTATTTCTTTCTTTAAAATCAAACATAACCTAAATAATAAAATTTAAAACCATTAACCTAAATAATAAAATTTAAAACTATTACCCATCACAGAGATATTTTATCATCTAAGTCAAATTCTAAATTATCATTTATCTTATTAAAAATATATTTTCTTTATTACATTTTCATCATCAAATTTTAAACAAGAATTCTCCTCTATATCGAAATTAAATTCTAAAATATATTTAATTAAATTTAATATTCATAATAATAATTTTATAATTTTAAAATAATTAAAAAATATAAGTTGTAATTGAATTATAAAATAACTTTTCATTTTTTTTAAATATATTTTCTCTATTTATTAATAGAGATAAAATATGATTAATGTAGTTTTTTTTTAATATAAAATATTTAATTTTTTTATATCTTGTAAGGTATTTGTGGTGCGGTTTGATTCGATTTTTAATTAAAAATACATATAAACTAAATACAAAAATTTTACGCGATTCGACAAAAAAAAAATTCAAATCAATCCAAACCAATTTTAACAGTTTGGTTTGGATCGATTTTTGCGGTTTTTAATTTTTAATTTTATTTTTTTATTAAAGGTGAAATGATTTTTATTTTTAAAATTAAAATATAATTATAGTATATATGTTACTTAGAAGTTAATAAATATATTAAATATACTGATAATAATAATATTATATAAAAATGAGTATAAGTGAAGTAATTTCAATAGTTTAAAAACTTTAAAAATTATTATTTCATTACTTAAGATTTTTTGTGTTATTAAAAATTAAAATCATATATTATTTTAAGATAGAATACTAAAACTCTTATATCTTTCCGTACTCGTTCATCAACAATATTACTATAAAAAAAATCTCAACTATGTAAAAATATAAAATAAAAATAACTCTAGTAAAAATAAAATTAATTGAAATGAACTTAAATCTCAAATCAACATAGAGAAATAATAGAATATTTATCTAGTGAATATTAAAATACATAAGACAAACAATAAGTACGAAATTAAATGAAAGATAAAATAAGAACAAATAAAAAGTAAATCAAATTAAGAAAATCATATAATTTGAAATAAAAATAATAATTTAAATAGAAGTTGAGAATGTATAATAATTTAAATAGAATGTGAGAATGTGTAATGATTTAAATAAAAGGTGAAAATGTGGTAATAAAGATGAATTGAAATAAAGGTTGATGATGTGATAACGAAATCATGGTAATGAAATTTTTCAAAAAAATAAATCTTAAAACGAAATTTCTAATAAGAAATATTAGATTTTTCTTTAAAAAAGTAAAATTAAAAAATATAATTATATTTTAATAAAATATTATGTGTAATCCAAACCAATCTCTATAGTTCGATTCTGTTTTGAATATCCACGTTGAGAATGCATATTCTATATTTTACATTTATTGAAAATAAAATAATTCCACTGAACCAACCTGTCTCAATTAAATATTGAAAACAGACTTTTTTTATATTCCAAAATTTTGTATATACCATATGTCTATCGAAGGCTAATTATCAAAATTACGCTTCTTCATTATATATGTGAACCTACCTCCTACCTAGTCCAACCACTTCCCTTGCATATTAAGAACAAAATAAATATAGTTGAAATTATGGCTGAACTATAAATACTCACTATCAGAACAAGTAAACAGAGGTCAAATGCTTCACTGCTTTTGTAATATTATAAAACTTATGGCTGAGAAACACAACTCAAAACAATGCAATTCAAACCCTACCATGTTTATTTATCACTTATAGTAGTGGCTCTAAAAGATGATGAAAGCTAAAGAAACTGTGACAATCATAAAAAATGAGAACTATCTTTCTCCATGGAGAAACAGAGGGTTTCTGAAACGCGAATTTGAATCATTATATCAGATGTTAACCTTCAGTTAGTAATCACCAAAACTGCAATTCGACATGAACCATGGTAGGCCTGTCAACAACACAGCCATTACGTGGAATTCCGTCAGCCACGTAACATTTCCTTAAACATGTTTGTTTGTTCCTAAATTTGTTAAAACAAACACTAATAACAAGAGGGATTAGCAGATACAATAAAGACTAAGACATACATTTTTGTCTGATTCGAAACTAATTTGTTCAGTACAGAGAGCTAATTATTATTTTAACCTTTAAAATAATAAAAAAAACAGTAAGATATGGAGAGGGTCCAAAATAAGAACGATAATAAAAATAAAAAATAAAGATTTTCCCGTCAGCAGACCCTGGCATCCTTGTATATATAAATAAATGCATCCTCTTATCTTTCACGAAAGTGCTCATACGTTACTTCCCTCTTCCCACTCCATAGAGTGTTCTTTTATCTTCTTATGAAGTTTGTTGTTCATATTTGAGAAGCTATATTAAAAAAATGGACACAAAGGTGCTTTCTTCAGGAATCCAGTACTCGAATCTGCCGGAGAGTTACATCCGACCGGAATCGGAGCGACCTCGTCTCTCCGAAGTGTTGGAGTGCGAGGATGTTCCGATAATCGATTTGGGGTGTGAAAACAGAGCCCAGATTGTGGAGCAAATCGGTGAAGCGTGCAGGTTCTATGGGGTTTTCCAGGTCTAGACTAGAACCGTGTGTGTTGAACATTTTGTGAATTTTGATTTGTTTAAGAAATGAAACAGGTTAAGTAATTTAGAATAAAAAATGAAACAGGTGATTAATCACGGGATGAGTGCAGAAGCGGTGAGGGAAATGGCAGAGGTGGCACATGATTTCTTCAAGTTGCCTGTGGAGGAGAAACTGAAGTTGTATTCTGAAGACCCTTCTAAGACAATGAGACTTTCGACGAGTTTCAATGTGAGAAAAGAGAAGATACATAATTGGAGGGATTATCTTAGACTTCACTGTCATCCTTTAGACAAATATGTTCCTGAATGGCCTTCTAATCCTCCCTCTTTCAAGTAAGTCTTCTTCTTTCTCTCTCTCTCTCTCTTCTTCTTTCAACCATTCATTATTCTTCTGCTGACCAGGTCTTACATCATTTTATTACAATTATTAATCATCTCACACTTTTCCCTTTTCCTCTACTATTAAACATTATTTTCCCTTGTCATTTCCTTGTCATTCATTCAAGTATATAGGGACACTCACCTTTTCTTTTTCAAACACTATAACATCTATAATTTATATTTGCTGTTAACATTTATTATAAATCATCTGCTAAACACAAATATACTATATATATATATATATATATATATATATATCATCTATGTATATATATATAAAACTGCAGTTCATTCTACTCAGAAAGTGGAAAACCTTTTCATCACTTTATTATGTTCAGGACTACCCTTTCTCTTTATCTGTTACTGATAAACAACTGATAAACAGTAAAAGATGAAACAAGAATATAATTCCTGATAAAAAGTATTAATATGACCAATTTTAGTGTGAGTTCTATATGAAAATCACCTTTCTCTTCTCATTCTTTCCATTTCTGGATTGTCTCTAGTGAAACATAGGGCCTTCGTGTGCTCTCATGTTGTCTTTCTTTAGAGACCATAGAAAAAATCAATGAAATACTCTTGTTTCTTTCTTTGGTCCTTGTTTTACAATCCTTCTCTCCATTATTTCGACCAGATTATTAAGAATTCAAGTTTTTAAGTCAATCAATAAAAATAATAAATTAATAAACTTATTATATAATTATATGGTTAAATGGTATATATAATCATAGGGCAAAAGATTGAGGGAATAATAGATTTGTGCCTTTCCTCCTAATTCCTTAGATGTAACACTTTATATAACTTTTTTTCGATTGTTCCACTTTCCTACCCTCTCTACTTTCTTGTTTTAAATTATTAATTTAGAAAGTTCTACATTTTCAATCAATGATAAATTATTTTTAAGAATAGTGTATTATAAAATAGAAAAATTTTCGTATATATATAATTAAATGTGAGTATAAGAATATGTATAATATTTTAACATTGCAAATTATTCATTCTTCATTGGAGTAACAGAAAGATGAATAGGTGAATTAGAAAACCACTCTAGCATTCAGGATTTCTCTCAAAGTTTGAGAACATAATTGGAATTTTTCTTTAACTTTGTCGTATGCAACGTTGTTGGAGTGATTTATTTGACTTAATTACCATCCAACCACATTTATTTATTTTCTCTGATTTGAAGCTACACTTTCTGTGTTTGAGTTTATGCTCAGACACACTGGGAAGTGAATAAAAAGACAAATTTAAATATATTTGAAAAGTACAAACATAAACTTTTAAGTTATGCACGTGTCTGTTTCTACTTTATTTATTTATCATATTTTCTTTGGGGAAATTAATTGGCACAAATTTCATAATAAAGTACTCTGTGGTCCTGTCGGGAGATCATAGGTGTAGTTAATAAATAAATAAATAAAGAAGACTATTGACGGTTTTAACTCTTGTTACGTTGTACTATTTGGTAGTACAGAGTTGGAAAAAGAAAACGAAAACGAAGAGGAAGCACATATATCAAGTTATGATTAATTGAACCCAGAGGAGAAACCAACTTTCTGCTTTATATCATAGGATTTTTATTTATTTAAAAGATGAAAAGATTCATATTTTAATATGAATATAAAATATCTTTTAAATTATATTATATTTTTTTCACTCATCTATGTACCTAAACAAGCACATAGTTTTATTTAAAACTTGAGTTTTATTTAAGAATCCAATTATAAGAATAAATAAAACATGATAAAAAAATCTAATGTAGTGTGTGCCATACTCTAAAATCAAATTCACTAAATTAAATAACATAAATAAAGTTTAGTAGACATTATGTAAGTGTAATAATTATTACATTATTAATAATAATAAAAAATTTGTACGAGATTGAGAAAATAATTTAAGTAAAAAAAAAAGAGATTGAATTAAATCATTTGCTAATTACATTACAAATACAGTGTGATTATTATCACTTGTTCTAGAATTGTGTTTATGTATTATTATTTTACTGCGTGAATTGTGAAACATGATGATGGCAAGAAGACAGAAAAGTGATTAGTTACAATAATTAAGATAAAAACATTACGAACTAACCTTAAATTTAAAGCCTAAATCTCTTGAGTTTAGGGTCTAATTTTTCAAATTTTCCAAGGAAAGATTAGGTGGAGAGGAAGAATACACAACTTGAAAGCAAGTTAAATGGGTTAAAAATTAATCTGTCTAAATTAAATTTTAAGTACAAATTATTTTGAAAAAAAAGTTCTTGATACGAATGTTTGAATTATTTATAGTTTGATATAAAAAAAATTAACTTATAAAATTATGAATATAATACGATGATACTATTATTCATTATTTAAGTTTTTATTCTATGAAAAGAATTTAGTGTATGATATGCATGTGTAATCTTTGTATGGGATTTGTGGATAAATAACTCTTCGTTTGCTTGTGTTCAAAGTTAGTGAATGAAGAAAGAAAGACACATAAAGCACATTGAAACGTGAAAGAGATACCAAAACTTTTCATACAAAATACAAAAATATGTAAAATTGTAATATAGAACATCACTATTTTTCTCTTATTTTTTTCCATAGCTTAAAATGTTTTAAAAAATAAAAGAATAAATAGAAATTATGAGATCCACACAGAATCTATCAAGTTTTGAAGGAAAAGATAAGGTGAGTTATATACTGAAAATCGAAATTACATTATTTTCATTTTATATTATATGTGAAATGTGAGTTGGGACACAAATGTCATTTACATGGATAGATAGATATAGAGAAGGCATTAATTTGGCGGTGACATGGCATTAAATGAGGAGTGACGTCAGTGGATTTTTACGCGTTGACGTAATTAATCTTCAGATCTGATACTTATCGCTACCTCCTTCGTGCTTCCTTTTTTTTATACTTCAAATATTCTCCTCTTTTTTATGCCCATAAATTCTGCAATATCACTCCACCACCATCTTTGACTATGCTTTCTCACCTTCAAACAACTACTGCACACTAAAATCAATATTTTTTCTTTATTTTCAAAATCAAATTACGTCAATGTCTCTAAAATTTCATATTTTTAATTTGATTTAAAAGAGTTGGTAGAATATATTACACTGTTGATGTAGTGTTTACAAAATGTTACAGACTTTTGAGAACAATTTTAAATGCTATAAGCAAAATTTTGTATAGATACCTATAATTTTAAGGATCATATTATATCAATAATCTATTTAGTATATTATATTTATGTTTAATGGATATGGTTTATCATTTATTGAAATCGTTGAATACGCTATTTTGACATTAAGTTGTAGCGTAACGTGTTTGTTTTAATGCAAAGAGAGATGTGGGTGTTGAGAGGTTTGATTTGATGTTTTGGTTTGTTGATTGGCAGGGAAAATGTGAGAAAATACTGCGAAGAGGTTCGGGAATTGGGGATGAGAATAGAGGAATACATATCAGAGAGTTTGGGGCTTGAGAAAGATTACATAAAGAATGTTTTGGGTGAACAAGGGCAACACATGGCAGTGAATTACTATCCAGCATGTCCAGAACCTGAACTCACCTATGGATTGCCAGGCCACACTGACCCAAATGCACTCACAATTCTCCTCCAAGATCTCCACGTTTCTGGCCTTCAAGTTCTCAAAGATGGAAAGTGGTTCGCTGTTAAGCCCCACCCTAATGCCTTTGTCATTAACATAGGGGATCAACTCCAGGTACCTACCTACCTACCTTAATCAATTTATAATCTTCATATTCATTTATTACAAACCTTCAAATACATTTCTCTTTATTCTCTTTATTTATATAGTGCCTTTATGCTTTTGATGGAGTGTTCAAGACATACACACATAAATGATGTTACCAAACAGTACTTTAATGTAGTTTTGCTTGATTTAGCTTTACAATTGCATGTGTGCTTACCTTAGTGGAGCCTAGTCTGGTATTGAAGCTGCGGATGGTCTACACCCATGTGGGTTTCTTGGTCCAGGTTTATTCATGCAGATAAGGTCAACTATTTATAACTAGAATCCGATTAAAGCATATGATGAAAACCTATGTGTCATAAAACATAGCACAAATTTTACCAAAATTGATATAATATTTACGAATGATTTGATATACTTTTTGGATAAATAAACATAGTTTCTTTTGTGGGCTCGATCTTGTGTTCAGAATTTAGCCAACACTAAAAGCACATAGTGTAATAACCATTTTGATATTGGCCTTGAGTGGTTTGCAGGCTTTGAGTAATGGGCTTTATAAGAGTGTATGGCACCGTGCTGTTGTCAATGTTGATAAGCCCAGGCTTTCCGTGGCCTCATTTCTTTGTCCAAACGATGAGGCATTAATAAGCCCTGCAAAATCACTTACCCAAGATGGATCTGAAGCCATATACAGAGGATATACATATGCTGAATATTATAAGAAGTTTTGGAGCAGGAACTTAGACCAAGAACACTGTTTGGAACTTTTCAAGAACAAGTAACCTTGGAATAGAGGGGGCAACAAAAAATATTTTCGTGTATTGTCTTTCACTGCTCCTTCCTTGCCATCCTATCCTCTCTCCTTGAAGCTCAGTATTATTGTCACTTCTTTATTGCTTTTTCTTATTAGAAATTGTAGTTTATTACATAACTTCTATGTCAGACGCTCATGATTTCTGGTGTATCGATATGGCTGCAACACTGAACTGGTTATTCTTTTGCTTCACGTGGAGGAACATATTTCCCTAAAAGCCATCATGCTCTAGTAGCTTTATGGTAGGAAGACAAATATGTGATGTAATATTCATATGTTGAACCTTCAAAATTTCCTAGTGCTGCTCATGCATACTTGGTCTAATAGAATAGAAGTGCTAAGGAAAAGTGTTTTTTAAGTTTAGAATTTTATTGTCGCCATTCTGAGAATGATGTTCCTCAAATATATATATATCAAGGGTTGCTTGCTATCTTTTATACACCTAAGATTCAGTGGCCACGATGCATTGGACAAGGGATAATGAATTAGAATTTTAATATAATCTTCCGTTCATTCACAAAAATTATGGAAAACAAAACAAAAGCATGGTCAGTGAAATTTTATTACTATATACACGTATGTACTATGTTATCGAACAAGAAAATGGTTTGCATTAAGAGGAAGCACATAACTATGTACAATCTACAATATGAAACCTGTTATTTGATTTAAGCAGTCTACATTGAACTACAAGAGAAAATCACATTATTCATAGCACCACAAACAATTTTATTTTGAAAACTCAAATACAACTAATATGAATCCACTCTAAAAGAACAAAAACATTTTTGAGAAAATTCGTGATGTAGGTATTAAAAGCATAACACAATCGAACCCCTTTGGCCAGAGCCTCAAACTCTTTCTCTACTAGAAAAAGAGGCAACAGACATCGAAGTGAATCACACGCAAGCCAAACTTGAGTCTGGAGTCATAGGAAGAATGTATTCTGCCACAATCACCTTCCCGTTGTTTGGTAGTGCCTTGTAGCAATTCTTCAACAACTTCAAGCAATGCTCGTATAATGTTCCCATTGGATTGTGCATAATGTCTTAGCTTTATATAATGATTCATTCATTCAAAACATTGTGGAATTGCCACGTAACAAAGAAAATTATAACCATGGTAAATGGAATTTCACAACTATATGTACTTGTTAGTCAACGGAAAAAGGGTTGGCATTAAGGAGGAAAAACTGAACTTGTTATTTGATATAGGTCATATACATTCAGCTTATTCATTATTCTTTTCCTAATGCACTCAAGAGAAAATTACAATTTTTTTCAGGAAAACTAGCAATTCAAACAAAATAACAGCATCAAAATCCAAAGCCAACGTGATATGTCTCCAATGTAAAGTACTTAAACCTTTTTGAGAAATTCCATGACGTAGGTATTGAAAGCACAACATTGGACTCGGAAACCTTGGAATCCAGACCCTTTGGCCAGAGCCTCAAACTCTTTCTCTGTTCTCTCTTTCCCACCTGGATTATGAGCCAACATTATCACATCGATGTGAACCACACCCTTTGTCGCCAAGCTAGAGTCAGGAGCCACTGGAAGAATGCATTCTGCCACAATCACCTTCCCATTGTCTGGAAGTGCCTCATAGCAGTTCTTCAAAAACTTCAAGCAGTGTTCATCACTCCAATCGTGACAAATCCACTGAATATATTGAAGTTATTAGCATAAACAAGTGGAACATGATTTGAGGAGACAAAAAGTAAGGACTCAAAACTTGATCGTGAGAAAAGAAAACTTTGTACAAGATTTTTAACTAAATATTTCTAAACATTTCAACAAATTAACTTTAGTGAGTGAGCAAACAAACAAAGGTCATTTTAGGGTAGTGAAACGTTGCACACATTCATATTATAAAATTCACCTTCATAAAAATAGCATCAGCTTTGGGAACACTGACAAACATATCTCCACCGACATGCTCCACTCCTACATGAAAACACCAACGTCAAAGTTGATGTTAGATAAACATGAACCAAGCAATGTAGTTCAAATAAATAATTAACAAAACTACCACGTCAACAATTTATGATAATGCTAGCGAAGTAAAATAAGTGGGGTTTTTAAACTTAGAAATTATCACGATGTTTTCAACTTTAAAATATCTACCTGGATATGATGGGGCATCTTCAATAACATGGGGCAAATCAAAATTAATGCCCTTGATAGTGGGATATTTTGAGACAATCATGTTGATTACAGCACCAGTTCCACCACCAACATCAACTAGAGATTTAAGACCCTCAAAACCTGTGTAGGTCTCAAGAATTTTCTTCATTGTGATGGTAGAGTGATCAGCCATACCCTTGTTGAAAACCTTGTTAAACCTTGGATCTGTTCCATGATATTCAAAGGCTGTCATTCCATATGCCTTGTTAAATGGAATGCCCCCTTCAAGAACTGCATCTTTCAAGTAGTACCTACAAGAACACAATCATGTCAACTTTAATATAAATGTTTATGAAATAGTTTAATTCAATGATTTCCTACTATGTGGCCAAAAACGTTATATGTCAAAATCACAAGTAATTTTGGAAAAGTTGACACATTTAATTAGCCATATAATATTATAAAAGTTCATAAAAATAATAAGACTTCTTGGTCATTTATAATCTTTTATTGCTTATATATACAATCATGCAAAATTATATATATTAAAATGATAAAATATATTTTAAATTTTTTATGTTCATAGTAACATTTCTTCTCAAATTTTAATAAAAGCCGAGCTTAAAAGTAAGATGCAGCAAAACTCATACATAACCTACCATTCAATTATATATATTTAGTAGTTGGTGATTGGTGATTGGTGATTTAGTAGTTGGTGAAATGGTCACCTCTTATAGTGGGGGGGCACTTTTCATTTTATGATTTGGTTTTGGGTTCTGACTTCGGCCAGAAAGTTAGTGGACAATTATCCTCAGTATATATCATACTGGTTTAACCTAGTATTACCATTTCTGCTATTTCTATATCCAAAATCCTATTCTCCTTATCAATTAACTAAACAAGTGTTATGTGTTAGTTTTATAAATTTTGAATGTATGTTAATTATAAATTGTATCATACTCTTAATTAAAATTATCAATATTTATTTATGATTATATTATTACTTTTTAAAAATAATAAGACTAGAAAATAATATAGCCTAAAAAATATAAACCATATCACTTTAACACCAAGTTAAACTAAGGTTAATTTGATTAAAAAGTCAATTTTACCACACTAATTCAAAGAAAAAGTTGCATAGAGGTTGGCCAAATTTTAGAATACAGAGATAATGGATAAGTAAAACAGAGAAGGGTAACACAGAAAAGCTTAAAAATGATGGATAGTGAGAAAAAGTGAAATATAAAGATACCAGCTTTCCATGAGGACTTTGTCCTGGTTCATGAGGTTGAGAGCAGCAATGGAGACACCATCTTCGTTCTTCACCAAGTACTTGGCAACGGGGGCGAGACCATAGAGCCTCTCAACCTTGCCATCAGGGAGAGTACGGAGAGTGAAAGAGAGAATATTGTAGCAAGCCAAAAGGCGCAATATGCGGTCCAACATAACGGGTGCATCAGGGTTGTGTGTTGGGAGCTGAGAAGCAATTTGAGTGGGAGAAAGATGAACTCCAGGGCCAGCCTTGGCAATGATTTCCAAGAGATCAAGCTCAAGAGCTGATTTGAGAATCATTGGGAGGACAGAGGCACTGGCAAGTTGCATTGCAAACAGGTTTGCCTCTTCATCAGAAACATGGGTTGGAGTGATCTGAGTCTCACCTCTTGAACCCATGGTTTATGCTTTAATGCTGCTGAGATTGAAGATTATAGCAAGTGCTTTGCTGTGTGACCACAAAGGTGCCTAGTGAAGTGGTTATATATATATATATGCATAAATATATTCAGAAATGATGTTAATGGCCCACCCACCTGACCTTGTCCCCACCCCAACAACCACACCAGGGTCCCACAATGACCATGCGTATGTATACGCCAACCGATGTGTTACTTGAATATTTTACAAGTCATATACTCATGTCAAGAATCATATATTAAGAGATGGAAGAAAAATTCACAATTTCCTGTGTTGGTGGCTGATATAGGAAGTTGGTGTGACGGAGGTATCAGATGAGATTGGAGGCAGAGAAGACATTAAGTATTGAAGGAAGAGGTCGCAGATATGTGGAATTATGGATATGGAAGGAAGACAATAGTTCTACTAACGTTTATTGTGTCAAATCAGCATACATGATTGATTATAACATCTAATTTTTTTATCTAATTAGATTTATTTCTAGAAAAACTATGATTGGAAGGAGTTTTGACAAAGGTACAATATTTGGTTTGCAGAAGAATTATGCCCATCGATGCAAGCGTGTTCAGAGGATGTAATAAAGAGGTAGACCCCATGACTTACTTTCATTTTGAAATGTGAGTGATTTCTCTCTGTGGACGGAGTGTTTAAGGTGGTGATGAGGCAGTGAGAAGGTTCATCCAAATTTTTTTTGCACAGTTTTGTCTCTGGATAGCCCCTTATTGATATGATTGATCGATATTTGTTCAGCAGGGTAAGAAGCAAAGCATCACAGCATAACCAGACACTAACAGTACTAATCAGGTGATTATTATCAGGTTAATCCAAATTAGTCAAACCACAATTATTGACAAAGATCCATGGACCTTAGATCCTTTAAACATATATAGAAAATGGTAAAATATTGATGTAAGATTTCTACTGAATGCGCGTTTATCGTACATCCAACCACCCTTCTCAAACTTAAAAGTTGAAATATTTCTAGCAAAAACTCAGTATTTCTTTTCATAATACATGTCAAACTAACTATTAACTTAAACATTGAAGTGATTTTTATTAGGAAAGATTTATCTTTTAAAATTAGACCAGTCCATATTAATGATCAGTAGATTAAGTAGTTGAGCGTAAAAATATTAATCTGATGAAAATCATATGGGATGTTAGGTGAGGTGATGCTATCTATGAGCTTGAGGAGAAGATACACAAGTTATTTTCATCTTTTATCTGGTAAACGAATTTTTGAATACGAACTTATTGAGAAGATTATAAAGACTTGTTTTTGTGATTTAAGATAAGTGTTGAATTAATTTAAAAGTGATAATTAAATTTAATACATGTTTAAAATTTTATTTAAAGTAATTTATGTGAAGTTGATTTAGATTCAAGTGGTTTGGTTATTATGAATTAAGATGACAGCTGAGAATAATAATTATAGGTAGTGAAAGTCTAAATAGAATTGCACTTGTTTTGAAGCTGTTTTGACCATAAACACAAGCAAATTAAAAGGGTGAACTTGTGCTTTAGCGAACAACCATCCGGAACGTTTTTCTTTATTTTCCTCTTTTTTTATCTTCTTGATCATGGATATATTCAATAATGAAAATAAGAACTCTGCAAATCCTCCTGCCCATACTATTTTTATCCTAGAAAAAATCTAAAATAATTCTTGTAAATTCATAACTAAATGATAGTAATTACTACTTGTGAAGTCGAAGAATAAGATTATTCTTCAATTCGACAAGAATTCTTCTTTTTATGATGCTTGGGAGAAGTGTAACGCGATGATAATGTCTAAAGGAGACCACTTCAAAATCCCATACATGTTATAAGAATAAAGAGAAACAAAAGTATCAAATTATTTTACTGATTTGAAGGTGTTATGGGAAGAGTGAGAATAATTAAGACCAATACCCGTTTGCACATGTAAAATTAAGTATATAAAGCAACTCAGCCAATATTAAGGTATACGAAGCAAGCATTAGTTCAGGTATTGTTCTTTCGAGAAATTTAGTTGAAAGGGTTTAGAGAATCAGATTGAGCCACCTATCCTATTTTTTCTATCATATCTTTTGTTGGAGATTGAAGAAATAAGTTCTTATTTTTCGATCATCTTCCAAGACTGAGTATAGAAGACTGAGTATAAAATATTAGTTACTATAACTTGTGAACTGTTAAATTAGTATCTACTCAAAGACTTGAATGTTGAAGCTAGTTCTCGTATTGTTTTCTATTGTGACAGTCAATTTGTCAAACATATAATCATCAATTTTAACTTTCATAAAAGAACAAAATACATTGAAATCGATGGTTATATTGTGCGGGAGAGACTCCAAGCAAAACTATTTCAACTCTTTCTCATTTCCACAAAGCACTTGCTTGCAGAAATTTTCACAAAGACTCTATATATTGGAAAGTTAAATGACATTATCAACCAGTTTAGTACCTTCAACATCCATGGTAGAGTTTGAGGGGGTGTTAAAGCCTTTGTAAATGATCTTGTAATTGTCATTAGCTATCATAACAACCTTCCATTTACTATTTTTCCATATTTTCTTTTTATTCTCTTAAATATGTATTCGAATATATATATACTCCACCATCTATATTTACCACTCATATATATATATATATATATATATATATATATATAATTGTTTTCTTTCACTTATTTTTTCCTCATCTCTTATTTTCATTACTGTACCATGGCGGTGAATGTGATAACAAGAGGAAGAAATACTAAGTAAGTTTTATATATTATAATTTAATTATATATAATTTTTTATTTTGAAAAATTAATATTTTAAACATAAAATAGTTCAATAATAATTCATATAATATATCTAATAAATCTTCTTAGAAAAATTTCTTATATTATATTTAAAAATAGAAATAAAACTAACTCAACTTTATGATTCATTTATAAATTAATATTTATATTTTATTTATATATTATATATTTAATAAGTTTTAACTTACATTAAAAGTAATCCAAAAGCAACTACAGAGGATATATTGGATGAGGAAAAGGCATTTGGATTTTTATGCCTACATCGATGGTATCCAGTGTCTATACTATCATTATGTTTGATTTACATGTTAAATATATATATATATATATATATATATATATATATTAAATAATAAATCTTGTAACTTGGTAATAACCCACAGTAAGAAACTTGTTATTTCATAAAGGGAGTACACATTTAAATTTATTCATTATTATTTTCCTAATGTATTAAGAGAAATTTACATTTTTTTTCGTGAAATCTTTCCAAAGTAGAACCACAAGCATATTCTCAAAGTCAAAATCCAAATTAAACTTTCTGAACCCACGTCAAAGAGCTTAAACCTTCTTGAGAAACTCCATGATGTAAGTATTGAAAGCACAACATAGGACTCGGAAACCTTGGAATCCAGAACCTTTGGCCAGAGCCTCAAACTCTTTCTCTGTTCTCTCTTTCCCACCTGGATTATGAGCCAACATTATCACATCAATGTGAACCACACCCTTTGTCGCCAAGCTAGAGTCAGGAGCCACTGGAAGAATGCATTCTGCCACAATCACCTTTCCATTTTCTGGTAATGCATCGTAGCAGTTCTTCAAAAACTTCAAGCAGTGTTCATCACTCCAATCGTGACAAATCCACTGGAGGTATAAATGATATTAAAATCATTAGCTAAACAAGTACATCACTTGAAATATCAAAACTAACAACAACAACTCATAACTTGACTCTCAGAAAATAAATCATTTAATGCAAGATACTGAAAGAGATTCAAGTTTTGACATTCACCTTCATAAAAATAGCATCTGCTTTTGGAACACTCACAAACATGTCCCCACCGACATGCTCCACTCCTACACGAAAACATCAATGTCAAATTTGAATACACAATGCATACCACTAACAAGTAATATCTGATGACAATGCTTGGAAAACTAATATAAGCAAGATCTCTAAACTTGATATGATGACAACGTACTCAACTTAAAATAGTTACCTGGATAAGATGGAGCATCTTCGATGACATGGGGTAAATCAAAATTAATACCCTTAATAGTGGGATACTTTGAGACGATCATGTTTATTATAGCTCCAGTTCCACCACCAACATCAACCAGAGATTTAAGACCCTCAAAGCCTGTGTATGTCTCAAGAATTTTCCTCATCGTGATGGTAGAGTGATCAGCCATGCCCTTGTTGAAAACCTTGTTAAACCTTGGATCTGTTCCATGGTATTCAAAGGCTGTCATTCCATATGCCTTGTTAAATGGAATGCCCCCTTCAAGAACTGCGTCTTTCAAATAATACCTACAATAATACTGACATGTTAACCCCTGATTTAAGTGTTTAAAAATTAGTTTAATTCAATTATGTACACATAATTGTGTCTATGAACAAATGTTATTGCTCAAAAATATCTTAAATAATAATTACAATCAAACAATAAGTAATTTATTAAGTACAAACCGTGTAAAATTTAACGTACGAAAGAAACATAATCCTTTATATTAAAACAAAATAAAGAAGAAAGAACATATTCCTTCTGTAATAATGATTTTTTCGTCTATAAGTAATAATAGAGGTGGAAAAAGCAAACACTTCTGTTTCTAGATGATAATAATCAATAGGTAAGTCTCAATACTAATGTTCATGTTTACACAAACTTTATGTATGGCCACATGAATAAATGTGCCTACAATCTAACTAACTTGCAATGTCCAACTTTTGTTTGTTCTGTTTCTCCACAACAAAATAATCTGCCTAAAAAAAAAGAAATAGGCTACTATAAATTACTAACTCAGGAAAACATAAATACAGAGAAGACAATAATTGGGAAATTTTAGAATACAGAGTTAATGGACTAGTAAAACAGAGAAGGAAGAGTAGAACCATAAATAGTGAAAAAAAGTGAAATATAAAGATACCAGCTTTCCATGAGGACTTTGTCCTGGTTCATGAGGTTGAGAGCAGCAATGGAGACACCATCTTCGTTCTTCACCAAGTACTTGGCAACAGGGGCGAGACCATAGAGCCTCTCAATCTTGCCATCAGGGAGAGTACGGAGAGTGAAAGACAGAATATTGTAGCAAGCCAAAAGGCGCAATATGCGGTCCAACATAACTGGTGCATCAGGGTTGTGTGTTGGGAGCTGAGAAGCAATTTGAGTGGGAGAAAGATGAACTCCAGGGCCAGCCTTGGCAATGATTTCCAAGAGATCAAGCTCAAGAGCTGATTTGAGAATCATTGGGAGGACAGAGGCACTGGCAAGTTGCATTGCAAACAGGTTTGCCTCTTCATCAGACACATGGGTTGGAGTGATCTGAGTCTCACCTGTTGAACCCATGGTTTAGTCTTTAATGCAGCTGAGATTGTAGATTAAAGCAAGTGCTTTTGCTGTGAGCTTGTGACCACAAATGTGCCTAGTGAAGAGGTTATATATGCAGAAAGATATTTAGAAATGATGTTAATGGCTAAACCTACTTGCACTTGTCCCCATCCCAACAACCACAACTGGGTCCTACAAAGACCATGTGAATATACCTACGCTAACCCAAATTATATTGTGCTACTGTCTTTTACAAAATTTGTACAATAAAGTGGCAAAAGCAGTATGGAATGATATGATCCATGTGAAATGTGATAGTGAGTGAAATTAAAAAATAAGAATGTAATAAATAACTTCACAAAGAAATGGACATTTTGGAGATAATGGTGTAAACATAGCTAGTGATGTCAAAACTAGTGTGCCTAGCTTGCAGAAATCAGTCTTGGAAGGATTGCGTTGAATTCATTGATTGAACCAGAGTGTTTTCTGTTTAAAAAAATGAAAAACAATCAAATCTGTTCATAAATTAGTAAATTTATCAAAGTTGGTGAAATTGTTCAACAAATGCTAAGGAAAAGAAGCCTCTTACCAGAAATGCACTGGTACAATTTGGTCAATGTATATAACGACAGGCAAATAACTTTCAATCAGGAGGACTTTTCTTCGAGCATTGAAAATGGCATCTACATTTCACCTAATATGTCATAGTAGAACAAAACTTCAAACTACTTACATAAGAGTCAGCATTTGTAGCTGCTCCAAAGTCTAAGCTGCTATACATTCGTAGACAAATGGTATGCAGATTCAAATATCCATAAAAAAGTATTCATACTTTATTAATGATTAGCTATGCATGTTATTGAATAAACATGGTTGAAGAGAGTGAAGTTATATGCTTCATTTTCGTCATTAAATAGAAAAAAATATGATGACTCTGGAGAACCACTCTTTGGATGAGCACAAACGCTCTGTGTGTTACTGCCACAAGGCATAAGAGGTTCATCATTGGTTACGTGCGAAATAGGCAATTATTTTTAACCAGACATTCTTATGATTATATTTACTTCTTTTCAATCACGCAACATCTTTTTTCCACTTATGTTTTTCATCACTTTTATAATACCGAAGGTAATGTTCGAGACTTATTTCCAACTCACCTATTTTAGAATTTTTCACGTCAAATATATAACTTGTAGGTAGATGCGAATCCATTATTCACAATCATGATGTGAATGTATGTCCTATATTGGTGTGTGATTTTTGTACTGTTTTCTTGCGATTCAATTAAATTACCTAAATTGGTGTGTGAGATAATTGATTGCTTGCAAGTTGGGGCCTTGCCATGGTTTCGTAAGGACGAGAAAAGGACTAATAAAGACTTCGCCGTGTCATAAGCAAGATAAACGATTTGCACATGATTTACCAAAAAGGGTTTATTATTATTAATGATGGCTTAATATTAAATTAGTTTTATTCTATCTTTTGGTGAAGTTTAACTTTTTTTATTCTATCTTTTCATCGTAGAACTTTGGGAAATAAATAACATGGGCAACTTTCTTTTAAAAAAAAAATGAATTCAGAGAGATAACAAAATTAATTGTAGTTATTTAAAAAAGCAGTTCTATTTAAGAAGGAATATGACACTGTAATAGTTTGTGGTAGCATTTCCATGTCTCTTACCCAATTATTAAAATAAAGTATAATTAAAGGAAATAAAAGAATGTGGAAGCCAAGTAGTGGTTCTTTTTCCCCTTTGTTAGGTGCTTGAAGCCACACTCGTCATCTTCTACTTTTTATAAACCCAAAAGAAATTCCACATGCATATTTAACTTAATTCCCGAACCTCCCCACCAACTTTGGTCTTTTAGTCAGTCATATAAAACATCTCTACTAAAAAATAAATCACAAAATAAAATATCAATAAGTAAGAAAATCCTTTCAATATCAAAAGTAAAAAATTCAAATACAAATTAGTTAATCAAACTCCACTAAAAATAAAAAAAATTAAATTGATAAAATATATTTATAATTAATCAATACAACAAAACAATAATATTCTTAAATTTAAAAAAAAAAAAACTCTCAAAAATAAAATAATAATATAAAATTAATAACTCTTATTATTGACAATCTTAATATTCAAATTAAAATATATGACAGACTGTATTTAAATAAAATAAAATCAACTTAACCTAATTAAATTTTTTAAACACATAATTAAAAGTACAATCCAATAAAATTTTTCGAAATAATTTCATACCCATAATAAATTACATTTCATTAAGGCAATTTTACGATATACATCAATCTAATTTAATAAATAAATAAATCCTTAATCAACAGCACATTACAATAATGCTGGTATATGTGGAGAACAGTTGTCTACTTTTGAAAACAATTTAAAGATTTCCCGTAAACAATTATAGTGCGCAATTTAAGAATTGTATCAGGGACTAAGCTATGAGGGCAAGCAAATGTTAAAGAACTAATTTTTCTGACAACTGAAACTCATTTTAGTGGCTAACTTGGAACTCAAATGTTTGGAATATAAAAATATAATAAATTTAAAATATTTTTTTAATACCAAGATAAAAAAAACACACACATAAAAATTCAAATTATAAATGAAGACTAAAATTTAGTTTATAAAAAGATTATGTAAGCTTGCTGAGAAACATTTATAAATAAATAAAACTGTTTCCTTCCCAAGAAATCTTGAATTATAGTCTCTTTTAAGAGAAAATTTTAACACAAAAATTAATTTAAAAAAAATTCTAAAAAAGTCAAAGTAATTTTTAAAATATTAAAAATGGACAGGGTTTTAAAAAGTAGCTATGATAGGTAAATTGATACATTGTGGTGTATCAACCGAGATATTATTGTTTAATAATGATGCAAACGTGTTAAATGTTTTATTAAAAGAAAAGAAAATAAAAAGTTGATTTTAATTTTAAAGAACGATTTTATATTTTTTGAAGTATCTTTGAGTTTTCTTTTGTAAATAAAAGTCTTACTTGAAATTGAGTATTTTCTTTAAATTATTTTTTTAAAACATAAATTCTATACTTTTTAAAAGAAATAAAAAGTAATGTTATGTTTTATTATTTATTAGATGTCATGTTACAGAACATAATTTAAGTAATTTGTTAACATATTATCAATTTCGTTAAAGATTTTACAAGATTTATCCAGAAAAGTAAAAAAACAAAAAATCTGTGTTATTTTATTTAAAATTTTGTATATAGTTAATCTAATAATAAAAAATATGAAAAACTTATTTTAATTTATATTTCTTATTAAAAAAAAGTGTTTTAAAAATAAATAAAAACTATTTGATAGATTCTGTTTCTTTATATATGTATTTGACCATTTTTATTAGAGTTAATAAATCACTTAATTTAATTAAGTATTTAATAAATAAATAATTCTCATGTAACTACTATATATAAGTTAATTAAGACGCATGGAAAAATATTATGGTTGAATTATATATATATATATATATATTTCAATAGAAAGCTTTTAAAATACTATAATGTATATATGAATATAAATCTTGGAATTCAGAAAAATAGTAATTCATATAAAAAACATGCACAAAATTTCATATTACTTTACATATAGAATAATAGAAGATCTTTATAATACTAAAAGTAATTATTATTTTAAAAAATAATATGAAATAATTATTAAATTAAAAAATAATATAAAAATTATCATTTTAAAATTAATATAATTTTTTTTTCTTATAATATAATAAAAATAAAAATTTTTATATGTAATTATGTTATTTATAAACAAATATTAAATAAATTACTTAATTGAATTATGTTCTTTTACAAATAATTTATTTTTTTAATTAATATTTTATAATTCTGTATTAAGTTAATTATTATTAAGAATAACCGGGTAAAAAATATTAACAAAATGTCAAAAATTAAAAATAAAAAAGAATTATAAGTACGAAAATAATGCTCGACAATTTTTAATTCAATTTTTCAACACTAATTTAAAATTTGTTAAATTAAAAAATAATAATTATTTTTTACATAATATTAATATATTACGATCAGTCTTTTTTAAATATAAAAAAATTATTGATTTTATATTTAGAAATAAAAATTTGTAATATTTTATAAAAAATATTTAATAATAAATAAATATTTATTATATGAATATAATTATTTATTTATGAAATTTTTTTATAAATTTATTTTTATGAAAAATTAATTATTTATTAAATATTTTTTTATAAATTTATTTTTTGAAATTTTATTATTAATTTTTATATGGAAAGTTTTCAAATTTATTTGTAAAAATTGTTTTTATTGATTTGTTTATAAGAAATTTTCTGTAAATTTATTTATGAAATTTTTTTTATAAATTTATTTATGAAAATTTTTTTATATATTTTTTATGAAAAATAATTTTTTATTTAAAAATTTATGATAATTAAAAGTTTATGAGAAAAATTATATTTTCTTTTTAGATATTATTTACAAATTTATTTTATAAATTTTTTAGTAATTATAATATTAAATTAATATATAAAAATTATAAGTTCTAAACAAATTATAATTATTTTAAATAAAAATTTAATGAGAAAAAAATAATATAAAAAATATTTTATTTTTATTAAATAATTAATATATTACTTAATTAAATTAAATACTAATAATGTTAATTCAGAATATTTTTTTCACTTTAATTATTAATTTATATTTTTAAATTATCAGTCAATAAGAATGATTAAAAGTCAACTGTGGAAAAATTTTAAATATTTTAAATTAATAAAAATTTTAGGAATTTATTAAAAATTTAATCACTTTATTCATATTTTATTTTCAAATTCAAAAATTTTAATATAAGAGCAATAAGATTTTCATTGATATCAGAAAATTTCAAAAAATTATTCAAACTTTAGTCTCATATTTTTAAGATATAAAATTTATATTATCAAACTTTGATTTATTTTTCAATTTAAGATATTGAAAAGACACTTTTGTGTACTCAATAAATCTCATTTCTTATTTCACAAAATTTAGATAATATTTTGCATAAATCTATAATTACATATTAAATATGTCTCAGAAAAAAAAAAATCAACTAAACCAATTTTTTTTTTTTAAATTTAATATGAGAATCTATGCATTCATAAGTAAAAAAGAAAAAACTAACAAACAATTGAATATTAGTAAAACGATCAATAATATATTATCTGTTATATTAAATTTCAAAAGAAAAAATAAGATTGGTACATTTTAATTGACGCAATAATGTAAAGGGTAATTTTTTTACAAAAATTCAATAGTTTCATTTTTTTTTTAATAAATCAGATAATAATAGAGACAAAACCTCTGAAATATTTATATTCATAATATATAAAAAATATCATACTTAGTTGGGTCACATAAATTTAAAATAAACTAATTTAAAATATATAATTTATAGTTTATTATTATATTTAATGACGTTACGTAAATTTTAAAAGGATAGTAAAACTTATATAATATTACAATTTCATCATTTTAGTGCAAATACACGAAAATAACTCAAGAAATATCAATAACAAAATAAGCATGTTGTGAATATAAAATAAACATTGTAAATAATATGTGAACCAACATTGTCAAAGGTAGTGTGAGAGGAATTATTTACCTGTTTGATGATGAGATATTTTTTCTCTCCATTTTTTTAATTTATAATTTATAATACTTATTACAATAATATTATTTGGAGAAGATCTACATAGTGATAATCTCAAACTAGCCAATCATATTCTAATAAATACTGTAAATTAAAATAATTGATATAAATTTTCTTTTAACATTATCACTTTACGGATCTCTATAATAGAAAACAAAAATGAAATACAATTTCTGATACAATATTATATTTTATCATAATATTAATGGGTACTACGTGAAGTTATTTAATAAATATATAAATTATATTTTATAAATTGAAGTAGATTATGTTTCCAATATTTTTCTTTTACAAATTTTTATCTAATCACCTAATTTTATTTTAATAAATATTATAAATTGAAATAATCAATATAAATTTTTTTTAACATCATTCTTCCATAAATATTTGTCTAACCAAACGAACTTTTAAAATAAAAAACAAACGTTAAAACATCATATGTCAAATTTCAGTTCAAAATCAATTAATATTAAATCAAGTTGTTTAATATATATATATATATATATTTTGTAAATTGAGATAACAATGTAGAATATTTTTTTAATAATTGTGTGTTGATGACGTTCCTAAATTGAGGTGATGAAGTGGTGGTGATGTTGGTGGAGAGATGAAGATGACGAAGGAAAACTCAACTTTAAAACACGATAATGTCGTGTTTGTAATGGTGATAATGAAAACTCAGTGAACTAGAGGGAGAATACAACGAGACCAAAAGAAAAGCATAACGATGGTGGAATAGTGATGTGATGATGATGAGAGTAACACGAAGGAGAAAACAATGTCAAGCATGAGTTCTGGTAAGGTATTGTAAATACCTTTCCACATCAAATATATACTGATTGATATAAAATTTACCATTCAATATTAATTTAAGTGATAATTGATATAGAATGATAGTTTCTACACCGATTAATATAATCAATATAGAAAATTTATAAAATATTATAAATTTACATTATTTTCTACATCAATTATTAAATAATCAAATGTAAGAGATTATCATTTCTATAACAATTTTAAAGAAATATTTTAGATAATTTCTATAAAAAATTACTCAATGCAATTATGGATGTATTGGATTATAGTTTAAAGGATTTTGAAATAATACTTTATAAAAATAAAAAAGTTATTTAAAAAGACTTTTGCATTATATAAATAAATTTTGTAGTAATTAATTAAGATTATTAAGATTTTATAAAAACGACATTAAGTAACATTCAATTAATTTTTTTGACAATTTATAAAAAGTTAATTGACATTTAAAAATGTATAAATTTTGATAAATTATTTCGTAAGATAAATTTCAATAGTTTTCATGTTATTTTTAGTAAAAATGTATAAATATCATGTTAATGTCATCCAATCCAAATCCTTTGGACTTTCCTACATTCTCTTTTTTATTACGTTAATGCCCATATTTTTCTTTCTATAATTTAATTTTTTATCTATGGGTGGAAGAGCATGCAAACATTCATCTGTAGAACGGATAACTTTTTTAATTTTAATTAATTTAATAAAAAAATAATCATTACTATTATTGTATAATATGATTTTTAAATTTTTTTTTTAAATTACCGAAATCGTATTTAATAATACGATTTTAAATTTAAAAAAAATTTAAAAAATTGTATTGATTTTTTTTTCATTAGCTTTTGAAAATTTCAAATGTTTTGTATAAGAATCTGTGTAACTATTTAAAATTTTTAAAAAATATGTAAGTCTTTTCAATATTTTAAAAATTTTACCTTATAAACGTGTTATAAAATTCAAACTTAAAAAACCTTAATCTTATAAACAAAAATTGCTACAGTAGCAACCACGTCACGTGCATGAGGGAATGCAAAGGGTCATATGAGCTTCAGAATTTGATATTTATTGCTTAAGCGGTGGAATTTGCAGAGTACACATTCTCATTTGTTGGAAGCCAAAAGGGACAGAAAGGAAGAAGAAAAGGAAGAGATAATAACAGTGAATGGAAAAAAGTGCAGTGCTTCTATGGCTAAAGGAGGAGGAGGAGGAGACCCCAACTAGAGCCCAAGTCTGTTCGAGAAAAGAGGACATGAAACGTTTCGAGGAAACTGAGGATTGTTTCATCTTAGACTTCGACCCATATGACTCAAACAAAAAAAACCACCAATTTGATGTCGCTCAAGATGTCTGCATTGTTAGTGAAAAGGGTCAGGTAAATACCCCCACAAAACTTGCTACAGATGATAAAATTTTACTTCATTATATTATTTGCCTCCTCAAGTTTATATTTAATTCTTAATATAATATTTCTCTTAAAACTAATTCATAGTAAATGAATTTATTTAATCATATTAGATTTATATTCGATAAGTATTTTAAATTAAGATAATCAATGTAAATTTTTTTTAATATTATACTTTCATAAATATTTGCCGAACCAGACGAATTTATTATAATAGAAAACAAAAATAAGATATAAATTCTAATATCATGTTAGATTTCAACTTAAAACTAATTAGTATTAAGTAAATTTGATATATGTTAAATTTCAGCCTAAAATAAATTAATATTAAGTAAAGTTGCCTAATAGATATATGAATCGTATTTTCTAAACTGAGATCGACAATGTGGATCTTCTCCCTATCCCTCATTTACAAATATATATTGAACCAAGGGAATTTATTAGAATAAAAAATAAAAAATAATCAATCAAACCTATTTTAATAAGTATTTCAAATTGAGTCAATTAATATAGAATTTAACACCCATTTTGATGCTTCGCTTGAAGGCTATGTTTTGGTTGGGAGGGAAAGTAAAACGTGGAAAAAGTTTTCATTTCTGAATCAAACGTTTGAGAATATTCGCTACTTGAATGAATGAAGATGTGTTTGTTGTGGAAGTTTATCATTCAAAGTTGTGCTAGTGATTTGTTTTATGACAACTTTATAGGTAGCTTGCAGGGATTATCTACATCCAAGACATCTGTGTCTTACATTTCCGTTTACTACAACACCTCACAAGAGCTATTGTGAAATGGTAATATGCGATTGGATTTGCTGTTTTTAGCTATTTTGTGCTTGTTCTGAAGTATTCCTGTGGTCAAATGTGCAGTGTTACTGTTGTGTATGTGATGAAGCTGCTCCTTGTAAGCATTGGACCCGATTAACATTCCCACACTGCGATGCAGCTGATAGGGATGAATTCTACGAAGGATCTGAATATGAAGGATCTGATTATGAAGGATCTGAATTTGAGCTGATTATTGAAAGGACCAGAGGAATCTAAAGAATATAAGATGAAAATCTTGTTTTGAGTTTTATGATGATGTGCCCTTCACTGTATATGTAAGGAAATGGGTTACAAAATCAACTTTAAATTTTGATTTTCTGGTGCAGTTTAGAATCACTTTATGTAATTTTGCATATCTTCAAAATCAACTTTCAATTTCATGGTATAAAAGATATATGTGTAGATATTTTATTAATTTTTTACGGTTTTTGTTATTTGTAGCTCAAAAGATTTGTTTCAATAATTTTTAACCTATTTACCATTTAATACGTGAACTAATTGACCTATAATTTTATAGGTTATCTAGTTCTTTCAAGTTCAAGTCTTTAATATGCAATTGAATTGTATTTAGTATTTAGAGGGTCAATTTTTTTACTCATAATTATCTTATCTTATTAACTACCTAATTTTGACATAATTATTAGATAATACAGTAATCATTCATATTTATTTAAATTTTAACTAATAATTTAAACTCTTCAAATTTTAACTAATAATTTTTAATTAATACTTCATTTATTCATACTTTCTTAGATAAATATGATTTATAAAAGAAGATTTATATGATTTTTTACTTTGATTTTGAGAATTTTAAAATAAGAAACTCTCATTTAAGAGTGGGATTTAAGAGTGGGATGAGAGACAACTACAACTAACTATAAGAACATAAAAAAATATTAATGCATTTGTATTAATGTATTAATGGAAGGAGTTTGTTATTGAATATGTATGCATATGTGTAATGTTTATACATGCTTATTTTATCTATTTTTCTCGCTTCTATTTACATTGTCGATATTTTTGTTGGGTTGAACACTCTTATATTTAATAAATTTAAATTTCCTACTTTTTTTTATTTAATGATATTAAGACATAGATTATTACATTTATTTTAAAAAAAATTATAAAAAGTATTTTAATATTTAACAATATTTTATTTTAAAATCTTATTTTTTTATTTATACCAGTTTTATTTAAAAAGTAATATATATATATATATATAAATAAATAAATAAATAAAAAGTTCTTTTATTTTTTTTCTCCATTTTTATATATTTATTAAATAAAATTTTGGAATGAAAAATGTCACATATCTACTTTTATGCTTAACTTCTTTAGATAATGTATATCTATAACCATCATTTATATTTCTATTTCTTTTCTCTTCCATTTAATTATTTTTTTTATATTTCTTTATTCAAAACTAAACATAAAATTCGTGTATTAATATTTGTGATAGATTGAAATCGATTTTTTTAATTAATATGCTAGTTCATTCAAGATGAATAATTAGATTAAAAGGAATTATTCACTATTTATTCTTACTGTATCAGATGGTTTTGTAGTTTACTTCTATGGTATGATTTCTTAAATACAAAATTATTTACTATAAAGAATATGACATAATATTTTTACAATTTTATTGCAGAGAACTGAAGTGGGCCGGAGAGAGGAACGGCCCAATAAAGGTGAAAACCCTGGAAGCAAAATAAGGAGCAAAAGAGTTATCCCTATCTATATCTATCTACTCATCCTAGAAGCACAGTGATCATAATCGCAACCCACGCTTAGTTAAACTGCGAAGCCCCAATCCAATCTTCTCCGACGCCCAACCATGTCTCCAGGTCCCGTCGTCGATGCTTCCCCTGAGGTTCAAGCAGAGCAACAGGTTCCCTCCGTCGACGACTCTACTCAGAAGAAGCAACCCCAACCGCAGGTTCCTCTTCACTCCTTCTCACTCTTCTCCTTTTCTTTTTCTTGTTTCAATTTTCAAACATTCGATTCCACTCGTGTCTGTTACTGATTTTTGGTGCCTCATTGCCGTGCGTGAGTTCAGGATGATGATGCTCCTCTTGTCGAGGACGTGAAGGACGATGACAAGGACGAAGTTGACGACGATGAAGACGACGATGACGACGACGATGATGACAAGGAAGACGGTGCTCAAGGTGCTTCTCTCTTTCACTGCGTTCTTCCTCTGTTTATCTTTTAACCTAAAGAAATCCTTAATTGGTACTTTATTGTATTGTATTGTTAATAAACCCTATGTTTCTAATTATCAACTTTTTAATATTGGGTTTCCATGTACAATTGCATTTTTCTCGTGCTTGGGTATAGCTCTTCTCCTAACTCACTTTAGATTGGTAAACAGATTGACATATAGATTGGATTTTGTTCTTGTCAAGTTATCATTCTGGAACGACCATAACAAGATCTCTCTAATTATAAATGTTTGTGTATAAAAATGGTTGTTGTTTGCTAACAGTTAATGTTCAACTGCTTCATCTTTGGACTGTTATTTGTGTGGATTTATATGTGTATTGGCTCTGGCTGTTAGTCTTTGAGGGTTGTTGTTCTTTGTTTTGGGCCCTTAATTAATAATGGCTGTCTTGGAGGTAAATTGATTTTTGTGTAGGAGACAGTAGGAGTTAAAAGGGGAATTGGTAAAACTCTTCATTAGTTGTCACTTGGTTAGATTTTATGTTGTGTGGCTTAAAAAGCAGATCTGAGCTAGATTCAGTTGTTGCTAATGTCCAAACTTATAGAATGTGCATGATTAGTATCATTATTATCATTCAATGTATATCTGAGGATTAGCAGAGGTGATTTGGGCATAATGTGTTGTCTTGGTGGAGAAAGACATTACCATTAGCAAAATATGGAATTAGTAATATATATGACTATTTGTAAATTTTTATTGTCAATTAATTACTCAAGCATAACATTCATGAAAATAAAATTTTGATGTTCAATCTTTCTATATCGGAAGGTGGTCTCTCTTTTGAGTCTCAAAGGCAACCAGTTAATTTTTAACGTTCTGAGTATTTTACTTCCTTCAGCTGCACATATTATGAGTCAGATGGTTGTATTGTTTTTTTATTGTAGTCATCAACAGATCTACTAGTTCCAAAAGGCTGTTTCTGACCACTGAGCTACAACCATTATCATGTTTGAGATTCTTTTTGTTCAGCATCTGCTTTTCCGTGTTTGATGATTTTTATATGGTTGAATTGTTCTTGAAAAAATTACACACTGTATAGGTGTTTCAATATTGGCAAGTAAATAACTATCACACTTAGGAATAAAGGGTTTTTACCTAGAGAAATAACTACTTAGTTATGCACATTGCTACTTGTCATCTGTTTTAGCAGCCATTTCTATACTGTACTTGTTGGCTTGTTATCTGTTGATCGTCTGTCTTTTTCATAAATTTGTTTTATTGGACTGATATGCAGGTGGTGCTGAGGGTTCAAAGCAGAGCAGAAGTGAGAAGAAAAGCCGAAAAGCAATGTTGAAGCTGGGATTAAAACCTGTTACTGGCGTTAGTAGGGTCACAATCAAGAGAACAAAAAATGTGAGTCATTATATATATTGATCTTTTCTGTGATCTATCTGGAAGATTGATAACCTTTAACCAAATTATTTTATGCATTAGATTCTTTTCTTCATCTCAAAACCCGATGTTTTCAAGAGTCCAAATTCTGAGACCTACGTCATATTTGGGGAAGCGAAAATAGAGGACTTGAGCTCTCAGTTGCAGACACAGGCTGCCCAACAGTTCAGGATGCCAGACATTGGATCTGTAACAGCAAAACAAGATCAAGATGCTGCCGTCGCTGCAGCACAGCCTGAAGAAGAGGAGGAGGTCGATGAAACTGGCCTTGTGCCCCACGACATTGATTTGGTGATGACACAGGCAGGAGTGTCAAGAAGCAAGGCCGTCAAGGCACTCAAGACTCACGACGGGGACATTGTTGGAGCCATCATGGAACTCACTACTTAATTGGGGTTTATGTTTTTTGCGAGATGATATTGAACTAGTGCCAAATGTTAAACCGAATCAACTCAACAAATCAACAGTTATATGTTTCGTGTTTACTTCATAGTTTTGTTGTGTTCTTGGAAAATTCCGGCTTTATTGTTTGACTTAGTGTTTTTAGTACTATTGTTTAGCATTTGTCGCTAAAGAGATTAATTAAAATCCAATGTTTTTAAGTTTAGAACATTTACCAATCTAGTTCGGAACCCAATTCTGAATTTTCCCAACTGAAATTATTTCTGGGGATTAGTGTTGTTTATGCATACCATGTTTTTGGTTGAAACGTGCCTTTTATAACTTGGAAGCATCGTGAATGGTGGATTTTTTTGTTTGATATCAGGTTAAAATAAGTAATAACCATTGGCTCTTGTATTTCCTGCACTAAATACTGGGTAAATTACATTCCATTACATTGTTAAGATAAGTAATTCAGAAAAAAGAATTATAATTGTATATGTGAAGCAAAATTGAATTTCGGGATATTCACATGTTAAATATTACTTAATATTATATTTAAATATTTCGTAAAATTCAGCACTAAAATTTGATTTTTAAAAATAAAATTTATATACAATATGATGCAAAATATCCTATTTTAAGTAAATATGTGAATTGATTTATATAAATAAATATTTGAAAATGAAAATTAAAAACAATTCAAATTTAAAACTTTCATTTTTTTTTTATCAAACCACATCTTTAGGTTCAATGAAATTATGTTTCATACTTTTATTTTCTTTATTTTTGATACTGTAAATCTTTATATTTAGTTAACAAAATGAAATGATTTGCAAGGGTATACGGTAATGTTTTATCATATAAAGGTTTAATTATTTGTCTTATTATTTATTTATTTTGATCAATTTTATCCCATTATTAATAAATAATATAGTTTAATCTCTAATTTTTTTGAAATCAATCTAATTTATTTATTTAAATTAACTTAAAATCGGTGATAATTTTAAAGTCACCAAAAAAAACTACTGCTAATTACACTGCCACTAATCACAATTCAATTTAGATTTTAAAAAATAAAATAAAAGACCAAATTACATCGATTTAAAAATAAGAGATAAAAAATGGAGTAGAAAGATAATTAAGTCTTATTAATGTAGCATTTAAAACACCAGAAATATCTAGTGAATTTTTGTTAAGTTCTAGGTGTAACTGTAATTTTCACTAAAATATAATATTTTTCAATAGCATTTGTAAATAAATTTATGTTTTCAAGAAAATAAAATAAACAATAAATACAATGCTATAAGTTAAAAAAAATATATATATCTAATTTTATATACTAGGCCTGAGCATAAATTGCAGACTTGACCACAACTAGTTAAAAAAGTGGGATTGAGAATTCTATATGAATTTATTTTTTAAAATAAAGAAAATAAATTCATTTAGTAATTTAACTTTAGTGGAACTGTAATATAATTTTTAAGGAAAAAAATTTCTGATATTTATACTAGATAGTATTTGAACGTTGGGAAAAAAAAATAGAAGAGTGGAAAATAAAAAATTATTAAAAATATGAAACAATATAAAAAATTATTTATACTAGACAGTATTTATATTGTTGTTACTAAACTTATTTTTAAGTTTTATCCACATAATAATAATAAAAGATTGATAGATAGGATTACTTATTTTAAAAATAAGAATTAGGGATTATTTTTTATTTTTACCATTTATTTTTTTAATCTAATAATCTAAAAACACAATTTAATATATTTTTTATTGGTTAAAATTTATTAAAAATATAATTTTGGAAAAGGCATGTATTAAATGAGAAATGATATTACAAATTTTTTAATTTTAAAATATTTGAATGAAGGAAAGCATGTTAGAGTATGTTTCTAATATTTATCTTTATTTTATGATAAATGTTTTTTATTACATAAATATTTTTTAATTAAGAATATGGGTCAAGGGATGGCAGTAAAGGCCCAAGGAAAAGATGGGCCGAAGAACCCGAAAGCCTGTGACGCGAGGAGGGTGAAAGAATGAATAGCAGAAAAAGAGTCTCATCATCAAATCTATCATTTCTGCGTTTTCTATCTTTCAGTTTCAGTCTCTGTTGAGTGTGTTTGTTCACTTAAACAAAAGTCATGTCTCCGGGACCCGTTGTTGAGGCCGCCGCCGCCGGAGCCGACCCACAAGCGCCCCCTGTCGACGATGGAACCCTTAAGAAGAAACCTCATCCCCAGGTTCCCCATTTCCCTTCCGTTTCCTTTTCATTTTTCACTTTACTTTCTCTCTAATTCGCTTCCTCGATCTGTTTTTTCTCAGGAAGATGATGTTCCCATTGTTGAAGACGTCAAGGACGATGACAAAGATGAAACCGAAGACGAAGACGAGGACGAGGACGATGACAAAGAAGATGACGCCCAAGGTCCTTCCTTTTCCTTCTCGAATCCTTATTTTCATAATGCATAGATTTATTGTTTCGTATTTTTTTTTTACATCTATCACTGTTAACATGCATTAATGGATTTAGTTATATATAGATTTACAATTTTACATCTGAGAATTGTGGATTTTTAAGCCTTTTAGACTGTCGTTTTAATGCTAGGGTTTCTTTTGGTTGACAATGAACTTGATGTGTTAACGTTTCACACTGTTTGGTTAATATTTCTGTTTGTAGTGTTCTTGTATAATTTTTGAGATTTCTCTTTCAACGAGGGAAACAATGAGTTTCATAGTCATGCATGACTGTGTAAAAAATAACCAATAAGAAATCATTGTTAATTAATAATAACTTTCAAGGTAGTCATTGTAAACGTTATCAACCTCACCTTATATGAGAATGAGAGTATTTATTGTTTGTTGAATTGAAAGTGTAAAAAGCTTTTTCCTCTTGGTACATGTATTATTCGTTTCAAAAGGATTGAGCTATGGTGTTGTATATTGTTTTGCGGTGTCACGAATGTTAGGGTTATAGACTATAGTTATAGGGTTTGGCCTGAAGAAAAATACAATGTGCCTTGCCTCTTTTTATTGTGTCTTCCTTCAAGTGCAACATTGTATCTGATCATCTATTCTCTTGGATTAATGGATTTTTATGATGCAGGTGGTACTGAGGGTTCGAAGCAGAGCAGAAGTGAGAAGAAGAGCCGAAAAGCAATGTTGAAGTTGGGTCTGAAACCTGTTACTGGTGTTAGTAGGGTCACAATCAAGAGGACAAAGAATGTGAGTCATTGTGTATATTGTTATTGATTCTTCTGTGATCTATCTGAGAGGTGGATGGCTTTTAATCAGATTGTTTTATGCATTAGATTCTTTTTTTCATCTCAAAACCTGATGTATTCAAGAGTCCAAATTCTGAGACCTATGTCATATTTGGGGAGGCGAAAATAGAGGACTTGAGCTCTCAGTTGCAAACACAGGCTGCTCAACAGTTCAGAATGCCAGATGTGGGATCCATGCTGGCAAAACAAGATCAAGATGCTGCAGCTGCAGCAGCACAGCCTGAAGAAGAGGAGGAGGTTGATGAAACTGGTGTCGCACCCCATGACATTGATTTGGTGATGACACAGGCAGGAGTGAATAGAAGCAAGGCTGTCAAGGCCCTCAAGACTCACGGTGGGGACATTGTTGGTGCCATCATGGAGCTCACTACTTAGTTTCGGTTAATGTTATATTTGTAGTTGTTGATTTTTGGGGATGATTTTGGAACTAGTGCCATCCTTATTATTTTATGGTACTCAAACCATATCTCGGGTCCATATGGTTGTTTACCTTATAATTTTGTTGCTATCTAATATTTGTGGTACAATATGATGATCAATGGTCATATTATTTTGTTGTTTTACTCATACTAGTCTTCTATGAGCTCTATCATGTGCCCTTAAGGTTTAGAGTTTAGACCTGAGTATTGCATGTTTAACCCTTTGGTATATATAGTTGGCTTATTGGATCCATATCTGCAACCTTTAGAGGCTCTTGTCCCAAACCTTTGGAAATGGGAGACTATCAATCTAGGAATTTTGTAGTCTTTGCTGATATTATGTTTGGATTAAATTGAATTAGTTTTAAAAATATAAGAAGCCATTTGACCATTTAAATGTTTAAAAAAAACAAAAAAAAAATTCTAGTAATTATGTATAAATGTATTGTTAAACGTTTAATATGCTAATTTAGCATTTGTCCTCAACGATATCTAGCTTGGGGAAAAAGTATGTTGGTTGTTGATAGCGATGCATGGTGATTGGACGATCTTGTCCTATGCACAAAAGGAAATTGATTCTGGTAATGTGAGTAAATTCTTGCTACACACGACAAGATATCAATTTAAAAGACTATGATTCACCGACAGGTGAGTGCCAGTTACGCGAACAAAAATAAAATATAACAGAAGCAAAGTTAATTGCTCTGTAATCAAGCAGGTAAAACTCCTCACAAGAAACATGACTTGAAATTTGTAAATCTTAATTTCTGCAGATACTCGAGTCCCTCACCACTATTGCTAGCTATTGACCACCCTGCAATTTGTTCTAATCTCTCCAGCGTTACCTGTTAAGACACTAATTTGACCCATCTTCACCATTGCACCAGCAAAGTTGCTTGCCCATTGATAGCCATCCCTGGCATTTTGCTGCACCTGGCTGGCTGTTTCAGCATTAGTTAGGAGGGTCTGGTCAGACGTGAACAGACCTCGGTTTGATAATATATCAACATAGTACCCTACATCAGCAATTCCAGGACTAGAAGGGTTCATTGAAACCACCAAGTTTGGGTTTGTGCTGACTTGTGGACATTGCCTCTTCAGCCGTGCTGCATATGAGGGATCTAAACTAGGATCCTGGCTTGAAGTGCTACTAAAATTGTATAATCTATTGCTAAAACTTGAGCAATGAGAACGGCCAATGGTATGTGCTCCTGCATGAACAAAGTACACCCCATTACCAAATTTAAGCTATAAGCAAACCATAAAAGAGTTATATCTTGAAGCTCTTGTATACCTGAGAGGGTGACCATTTCATCTTGTGTTAATCCTTTCCTGGCGAAGAGTTTAGTGAGTTGGTTTACATTGAAAGTTGGAGGAGGTAATTCTGTTCGTGTATCTGAAGCCAGTGAGATTCTGCCATCTCTTCTACCTGCTGGAACATCATAACCAAGCCCTCCAGCCTGCATGAAGAAAAAAATGATATAGGGTCATTTTCTTGCATTCAGAAATGTTTCTAGAACAAAGTACACACACTTACTAACTCCACACTGTCCCTTGCTGCAAATGCCACAATGTCAGCACAAGAAACAATTCCTGGACATACTGCCTCAAGTTTAGCCTTGGCATTATCAATGACTTCATACCCTCGAAGACTTGGTTTATTTGCGGGAGAGTCTTTCTCTGCAGTGTTTGAGGGAGTGGAGTCAAGAAGCACTGATGCATCACACCCCTAAAATTAACAAAGCGGTTAAATTTTTTACTAAAGAAAGTAAGTAGCAAATTTTACTGTTAAGTAAGGGCAATGGATAAATATCAAATGGATTCATATGATGACTTACTCTAATAAAGCAATCATGAAAATGCATTCTTACAAGCCCAGCAGCAATTCCAGGATTATTACTAACACTTTTTCTGACTTCATCCTTCACAATGAACTCTGCCATGCCACATGAGTAACTGTAAAACCCAACCTGCAGCTCACAATGAGCATTTTGATTCAACAAATATATGACAAAAACTATAGTTATACGTTTAAGCATTGTTGACCTCATTTTCTCTTAAAGATTGTTTTGCTTCTAAGTAAGCTTATAACATAATTGTAACGTATTTATACATGAAAGGGCAATTGATTGAGAGGATTGTTCTGCCCTTAGTGCCAAGTGATAGGGCAATAAGCTGGAATATTATTATATTTTGATCGTCAAGAATGGAAGTGATTGGGGAGCTATAAGAAAGGACAAGTAGAACAAGTTATAGCACACTATTATTGTAGTGGTTTGATAGTACCACTTCTCAAAATTTCACATTCTAGTTGACTTGAGTGCACGTAAATCCAAATTGGTTGTTAAAGTTGAATGGATTAGTAAATATAACTTAATAGAATAAAAACATTTGCTTACAAAATTTACATGCTAGTTCTAAATGGTAGTTGTTACAGCAACTTTTAGATTCCTAGAAAGAAGGCATGGATTAGGAAGAATGATTTACAGATTTAGCATTTAATATCCAAAATAAATTGATAAAAGTCACATTTTAAGACTAGTTATATGTTCTAAACCATTATCTCTCATGAATTGATGTTTCCTAATGGGATTAGGTGTAACCTTGACTCTGATAGAAAGATTATCTAAACTTAAACCTTAAAGAAATATAGTTTGGAATAACATGAAAATATAGTTTTGTTTATTCATTACGTGTTTGGAAATACATTAGATCGAATCTACGAGGATGTCATAGTTCTAATTTTTTGTTTATATAATTTTTTTTTCTGATCCTTTTTGGAAGAAAAAAAGTTCTAGCACCTCTTAGTATAATATTTTATCTCAGCCTTGTACGTAACTAGTAAATCACGTCTACTATTGAGTAAAAGAAACAAGTTACAACAGACAATCTCCATCTCTACAGGAAAAAATATGTTAATTAGAAATTCCTCTAATGAAACATGTCAATACTTGAATTATTTTATTTTTATGTGTTTCTACTTCTTTTGTCTAATTGATTCGTAAAACCAAACATATAATGGTTGTATTGAGGATTAGAGCCAATTAGTGAAATACCACTTTTGATGAACTAGACTTATAGCCGTGTTTCAAAGATAGTTTTCATGGGACATAGGCATTTCTAAAGATAACCAAAGGTTTTTAAAAAACCTGCTAATGAAGAAAGTCTTCCTAAAGATAAGAATATAAAGCTAAAAAAGTCAAATAAGGATCTTTCATCCATAATATGGAATATAAAATGTGATTATGCACTTAAAATTCTCTCAATCAATTTTCACAAGATGAAATCATGATCCTTAAATAATTTTTGTTAATAAATAATATTTTAGTATAGAGTGAGTTTTATAAAATTAATAGTAATTTTGATGGTAAGATTATCTTCTTTCACAAAATTCCAACAGGCGAGGTTGCAAATATAATAAACAAATAATGACGATGGCATTTTTGAATCACTTTGCCATCAAGTGTTTTTTTTATCTATAGCGATAATACTTTCCGAAAATGTTGCTAAAATTTTTCAAAACATTTTTTAGCCCATTTTAAAACCAAGAAAAAGTACTCTTGTTGAAGAGCTCTGGTTCAATTTTAAACTTAAGACAACAAATACCTAGGTATGATGAATGCAATAGGAATTTTACCCATTTTTTGGTACACCCTTTATAATCAATAATTCACTATGTTAAAATGCCTTCAAATACTTAAAAGCCAAAATACAAAATCTGTGACAGAAGCGCACTGCCCTATACATTTGGGACAATCCAAAGTGTCAAAACTCTATTTTGGGAAAAAAACAAATGCTCCGGTCTGATTGCAAGTGCTTCAATTGATATTTTCGAAACAGTATTTTATGTGATCAATCAAGCAGCTGCTTAGGAAATTAACAAGTGAATGGAAATCTAATTTGCAACTTAACTAGCAAATTATACAGCTAACAATGTCAAAATATTCTTTGAAAGTAAAAAAAAAATCATTTAGATCCCTATGCTCGATTAATTTGAAGCAATTTGGCAACTTAATTTTTTTATCACTTGCACTTATTTATAAACATGTGCAAGTAAGCAGGCAAACATTAGATAAACATAAAGTCTGACATCGTTATATACAAACAGAACAAAGACTGATAAGACCAAATTCTGTAACATGGACGTCTGATAAACATTATTCAGTCGTATTCTCAAGCATAAACATTTATTGAACCATATAACCAAACTCTTCACGGTTTTAAAATTGGCCTACAAGCTTTTTTCCACATGTTCCCAATCAGATGAGAAGCCATCAGAGTTATAGTTAGAAGGTTGACACTCAGTAGTTCTGCAAAGCTGAATTTCTTGACTGTCTGCCAAATTACGGTGAAATTCCTCTGGGATTGACTTGTCCGTGGGAATGTAGGAGTTGAGACGCACCAAAGCAGAAGGATTTTCATGAACGTCCAAACTTTTACCCTCAAAATTTTTTGCTATTGTTGTGTCATCCGTATCTTTGAAAGCAGATCCAACTCCATCTAATTGTTTCCCTTCTAAAGAAATAGAACCTGAACGTTCATGCCTGGATTTAAGAATATGAAACCTAGCCACAACAGCAGCCTCATAATCAGTACTATTTTTTTCAGGATTAGGAGAATCTTGGCAGAAGTTGACTGCATTTTGATTATCACTGCCTCTAGGTGATGACTTGTCTGCCATGTCTGGTTCCTCTGGATTGGTAGTATCAATGCATGACTGGTCAGCCCGAGCTCTGAGAACTTGGTATCTGGCCGTTACAGAAGATTCATCATTTCTTTCAGGCTCCTCATCTGAGGAAACAATATAACTATCAATGGAGCTATCCAGGTTCTGACATCGTCCTCCAGGAGTCATTGCATAAGGCTTGTTCTCATCAGTAAAAAAATTCAAGCAAGACAGTCCCTCTAGATTCGGAGCATCCAAGACAGATAATTTACGGGCACATGAACCAGGGTTTGGATAATGGTGCACTTTAGTTGCAGAACACTGATTTTGGCTCAAAGTCGGAACAAACTCAGATTTTGATTGCCTCTCCATCTCTAGAACATAGTATAAGATAAAATAAAAAATCAAATTTCCAGGTTATTTATCTAGGATATTTATAATAATGAGGCATATTGAGATAGATAAAAAATGTCAACCTTTTTTTTCCTTGTAAGCATGATTATCCATTTCAATCTTTATTTGATTATAGCGAGCCTTGTAATAGACAGAACATAGTTCAGCTTCAGCCTCAAGCCACAGATTCTTATATAACGCAGTCTGAGGGTCTGCTCCTTCATCATTATGGAAATTCTCACTAAGAGTCCTCTTTAGATCCTATAAAAAAGTATGCCAACAGAAATTAAATATTTTCCCTTCCGCTGTAATTCTCCCTCTTTCCAATTGAAAACATGTATTAGTAAATAGAGAGAAATAAAACTATCGGAAATACCTTAGTCATGTCATCATTCTTTGTCATTTCTGTATCATCCCTTCTTGAGGAAATGGAATCTGAAAGCTTCCGAAGTGGTTTTGCAGACCTGAAATGCAAGTTTGCCTTCGCAACGAGTGGATCCTCAACCTTAGAGCTCTCTGGTCCTATCTTGGTTAATTGTGGCCTCTTCAAACTTGCATTCTGAGAATATATTCAGAGAAATTACAGATGAAATGCAGGGCTAGTAATTTGTCATACATACAAAAAAACACAAAATACCACCTTCACTATCTTGGAACAAAAAGAACAAGGAAGCCTACCTTTTCTCCTTCTACAAAATGAACCTAAACACCGTATGAATTAATTAGGAGAACTATAACATGCAACTTCCAAAGCTTTGCATGTCTCTTTTCATCATTTGTTTCCTTCTGTCGAGATTTAGTCGTGTTTAATTTGAAATTGAAAAATTGAGCTCACATTTTGTATTGGAACGTGTAGACTAAATATATTTAAAAACTAAATTAGATACCAACATAGTTGATTTCATAATCTGCCTTTAGGGGACAGCGCCGATGACATAGTGAAACCAATTATATCCTCTTCCAAATCCCTGCAAGCACATTCCTCTACCCAATCCCAGCAAGCTTAGCTTCATATCAAAATAATTTTTCTCTTATTTTTTCCAATGATTCTCTCAATTTCATTATTTACGCACAAGGTAAAGCACTCTTTGTGTATCCAAAACACAAGAACATATATAAGTTTTCATCCACTCAACTCATGAAAAAGTGTTTACTATCCATTATAGGGCTAGGTTTGTTATTGAATATAAGAAACAAGAATATACCTGGTGAAATTCACGCAATTCTCCGGCATAGTTAAAAGTTTCAGACAGATTCTGATTGAAAAGACATTCCTGTGGAGGGGCAATTTGTTCACCATTCTTCAAAGCACAAGTATTAAGATTATTGATCACATCTTCAAGGACATTGTAATCTCTCTCTTTCAATTCACAGACATCATTTTTGCAATGGTAAAGAAGCAATTCTGATAAATTTTGCATAGTATCAACCAACATTTGGACATTTAATTTTGCAATTGTAACATTCCCAGTTTTATTTATAGGTGTAGTGGTATCTACTACCGAAGAAGGTATAGTAGTGGTATGTACGACCGACGAAGGTGTAGTAGTGGTATTTACTACCAAAGAAGGTAAAGGCACACCATGATCTACAGTGTAAGATGAACCATGTTCTAGGCATTTATTCACAGTGCATCCAGTCTCTGCATCACCTATGCATGATGTTTGCTGTTTTTGAGTCATCAATTTGTTTTTCTCTGCAACTTGATACTCCTTGTGAGAAGATCCAGACTCACAATTGGTTGCCTTGGCAGGTGGCACACTATTTTCCATTATTTTGGTACTATCCAGAAATTGAATCCCAAAATCACAGTTAGGTTTAAATTGAAAAGGTCCACCATTCAGAGCACTACCTGACTTGCAATCTTCATAAGCAAAATTTGTTACTGAAAATTTCCTTGGAGAACCTGTTCCTTGATAGAAAAATTCAGTTTGCATTTGATAGCCATTTGAATTTTCAGCTGATTTTTTTGTATTGTTTTCCATATCAAGCAGATAATTCTGAGACTCTTGAATGACAGGGCCAAAGCTGCTTTCTTTTTTGTGTACATATTCTTGAGGCAGGATGGCAGAAGGTTTAAAATAAGAAAAGTGAGCAGCTGAAGCTCCCTTCCAGCAAGGTGAGTCTTCAGCAGGATTGCATCGGTCACCACCCTCAAAAGATTTTTCAACAAAATTGACATCTTCAATAGCACCAAGGCTCAAGCTTAAGTTATCAATATTGGCATGATGGTTTCCAGTCGTTCCTCTAAATATATAATCATCAGCATCCCTTGAAATATTCTTGTCTGAAACCATTGTTTTGTTTGATGAGGAAGGTTCATTTCTTCCTAGATTCATACGGATATTAATTGGGTCAAAGCAACCAGAGGTTCCAGGACAGGGCATGAGAGAAGCCTCCTTTGTATTATAGAAATTACTGTGCCCAACATGCTGATCTGCTATAATATCATCAATATTCATATCTGTAGTCAACCCTCTTCTAGGCATTGAAGAAAAAGTATCAACTCTTGAAGATTTATCAACATGTCTTGCGTGTTTGTCATATGAACCAATGTTTGACAGGTGATTGTTACCGGAATCAGCAACTACTTTCAAAGGGGCCTCACCATGAGTTTCTAGAGACACTGAAGGGGACTGCAGAACAGATGCACCTGAAAATTCACCTGGCATGGGTTTGACAGTTCCCCACCAACTAGATGTATCATGTATGTGATTTGAAAGTGCAAGCACATTGTATTTTTCCCCATCAATAATATATGAAACCTCACTATTAACAGAGTCCTTCACATCTTGGTTTCCTGCATTTAATAGAAAAGACTTATTTTCAACATAAAAGATGAAAAATTGATTTCCCATTTACCATCATCCAATGACAATATTTTTTCTGATACTTTAATTGTTCTGAAATTTAACTAGAAACAAAAATAACATCAACCTACAATAAATTTTCTCATACTATAACTGTTATGAGATGTGTTTATTCCAAACACATTTTGCAGACTTTGTCAATTGAAGACAATAATATACTTAGTTACTATTATCAGCCTACATCATTTATATACATCACATTATATTATTTTAGGCACCTAATAAATTACATGACAGTTCAATTTTTTTATATCTCTTTGCTCTTGATTGCCTAATGTTTTAATAATGAAAAAGAGTTCATATCTAAGAGGAAACTCAGAAAACAGACACACCTTGAATAATCAAAATCCACTTAGCACACCTACATCAAGCACAAAAATTGAAAAAAAAAACCAATAACAATACAAGGGAAAAACAAAACAAAATACCTTGGTTTTTGTTCATCCCTTCTTCAACAACCAAACTAGTAACATTTGTTTCTTTTGAGGAAAGACCGGTGCTCCCAACTCCAACCTGTTTCCCTTTACCACTGCCATTTAGCTCGGGAAACTGGTCCCAGGAAACAGAGTTTAGATTAGGAAACCCTAATTCAGAGAAGTCGTTAGCCTGTTCCAGAGAGGGCCAATCAGAAGAGGGAGCCCCAGCAGACCAGTGATAAGGTGCCACCGAAGAAGCATGATCATGAATTGCAGTAGTAGATACAGGGTATGGTTGGGCTTCAACAAGACTTGATCTTGCAGCAAAAGAAGGAAAACCCAGACGAGGGAACTGTGCAGCGGAATCCAATTCTCTAACGGGGTTCGAAAAGAAATCGTACCCGTAAGTTTGATAGTGAATTGGAGCCACAGTTTCTGCGGATTCAGTTGAATCCACAAACTGAGGCGACAGGTCGATGGAAGCGTAAGGATTGACACTAAACGGCGCCGCAAAAGCTGATAAATTTGAAGTGGGTGAGACGAAATAGGGCCAATCGTGATTCGATCCTGCAACACCCTTCATCGCTTGCGGATTAAGCTGTGATGAACGATCCATCAAACTGTTCCAGAGGCACGGCAATTAACAACAGTGACTGGTGATAATAGAAAGAGAGAAATTTATAACACAAATTACATAAAAAGGTTGAAATGATAATAAATAACAAACAGGAAAAAGAGATAGAAAGAAACAAGAGATTACAACTGAATTTGTAAGTATCTTCAGTTCAAACACGGCATCTAAGAAATTTATTTCAGATATAAATTAAATAAGAATACTTTTTTAGTATTAATTTAATTTAACTTCAAATATTTCAAAAAAATTATATATATATATATATATCATAATTATAATGATCTAATATCTAATTTATGCACTTATATTTCTATAATAATATAATATTTTATTTACATTTTTATATTCTATTAACAGCTGGTTTTTCAGTCACTTTTAAGTGGATATTATTCAATGGTTTGAGTCATTGAGTTTGTCAGTTAAGTCAAAATATAATAAAATCTTTACATTCAATTATAGATTTTTCGATTAATTTATAGGAGTGTGATAAAATCTTTATAAATTAATAAAATATTAGTTTTTTCAACTGATTTATTGGCGTCATATAATAAGTATATGAACCAACCCACATTTAGATAAAATATATACAATCTAATAAAAATAAAAAATTAACTAAGAAAATCATAATTGAAAATTTTGAAACCCAACACACCATACATATCTTCAAGTAGTGTTAAGACCCACAAGTTGCCATTTATTAAGTCTTCACAACAAAAGGTTACTTGAAATTTACTTAAATTAGGTTTTTAGAAGTTTATTTCTATTAATACCTTTTTAATCATTACACAAAGTACTTTGGTTGTATCCATTAAAAAATAAACATCATATATTAAAATCTATGTTGATTTTTTTTTTGTGATGTACCAATTATTGTCTTATGGGATAAGTTTATAAAAGTCAAATCCTTTTTATCCTCCAATTAGATCCAACCACATTACTTTTTTTCATAAATAGTAAAAAAAAAGAGAAGAAGAGGTTTCTGGGCCCAAATAAGCCCAATTCAATGTTCAATTAAAAAGGTAAAAAAAAAATAAACCTTTAGACTTGTATACTAGCCTAATTTGAATGGCATTGATTAAAAAAAAAATGAAACAGTTATTGGGTTTGTGGTAATAGATATTGATTTTTACAGTCAAATAAATTAAAATAAAATGAAATAAATAAACACTGTGGAGAAAATGTGGTGTTCACAAAAAGAAATCAATCAATTTATCTATTTTGTTTATTTTTTTATTGATTCAAATAGTTGATCATAATTTTAATTATTAAATATCAAATTTGAAGATTAAAAATAATTTTAAAAATTTATTTTAATTCTTTAAATTTGATATTCAAGAATTCAAATAAATATTTTAAAATTTAAAAGATTAAAATTAGAATTATCTTGAATTTTAGGAATTAAGAATATAATTTTTTTAAAATTGCAGAAAATTATGTAATTGTTATGTGACTTTATGCTAATAGTACGAAATGCAGAAAAGTTCATATTCACTAAATTTAACTTGAATGGTTGATATCAACAGTGCATAGAAAATAACTCTTCCTATTTCTAAACTTCATTGTCCTGTACTTATCTAACAAAATGACAATCTTGTATTTTCTTGATTTTCACAGACTGATTTATAAATTTTAAAAGTTTATATTTGAAGAGCTTAGAACATGCGGGGAAGCTAATTATGAACAGTGAAAAACCAATAATAAAATAAATTTCCATTTAATATGTTGGACAATAGTATTTATTTATATATATATATATTGTTAAAATATAAGTGTATTATATATTTATTGTACAAAATTGTTCATTTATTTAAATCCAAAATTTAACAATATCTACATAAATAAGGAAGAGCATTCTAGACATGTTGTAAATTCATGAATCCAATCCAAATTTTGAACTTAAAATTATAAATAGAGTTGAAGCAAAAAATGATAATATTCTTAACTTTTCATATGACTTCAATCTTCCAATAGTCATTAGAAAAGATATTAGAAACTGAACAAAACAATCTCTCTATTCTTTATCAAATTATGTTTCTTTAGATAAATTATCGGATAATTGTAAAATGTTCATTATTAATTTGAATTCTATTATTGTTTTTAACATTGTTATTGAAACTTTGACAAAGAAAAAATGAAGAGATGTGGAGATAGATGCATTGAAAAAAAATAATACTTTGAGAAATTGTTAACAAACTCAAAGAAAAGAATATTATCGATTATAAATAGATATTCATAATAAAATATAAGTCCTAATGGTTTATTGAAAGGTACCGATCGATGTTGGTTGCTAAGAAATACACTCAAACTTAATAGACTACTAAGAAATTTTCGTACTAGTTACTAAAATGAATATTGTAATTTGTCCTTAACGGGACTTTGATTGTAAACTTCTATAATATAATGTTAAAAATGTTTTTCTCCATGGAGACCTACAAGAATAAATTTACATGAATACTCCACTTAGGTTTGAAGGAGATAAAAAAAATAAGGTGTACAAACTACAAAAGACTCTTCATAAACGGAAACAATTTCCTAGAGTTTGGTTTGAAAGATTCACCAAAGTTATGAAGGGATTTGGTTACAAACAAAGTCAAAGAGATTACACTTTATTTATTAAATATTTAGGGAAGAGGCTAAGAATCCTTTTAATTTATGTTAATGATATTATAATATTTGAAAATGATAAAAAAGAGAAGGAAGAATTGAAATAAAGACTAGTTCAAGAATTTGAAATAAAGGAACTAAGAAGATTGAAGTATTTTTTAGGGAATGAAGTAACCTACTCTAACCGAGGAATTCTTGTATATCAACAAAAATATATAACTATTTCTTGGCAGAAATTGAAAAATTTGGGTGTAAACCAGTATCAACTTCAATGGATCATAATCACAAGTTATGTAAGGCTGAAGATGAATCAATAGTAAACAAAAAAGATGTATTAGAGACGGGTTGAAAAATTAATATATTTGACTCACATGACTAGATATTGCTCATTCAGTGAATGTAATAAACCAATTTATGCATGAAATGAATGAATTTCATCTTCGAGTGACTTATAGAATTTGACATTACTTAGAAAGGACAACTCTAGAAAGGTAATGTTGTTCAAAATAAATAAAAAAATAACTCTTAAAGCTTATATTGATATAGATTAAGCAAGTTTTTTTGTTGATAGAAGATCAAATAATTAGATATTATATTTTCTTAAGTGTGAACTTAATAATATGAAAAAGAAAAAAAATAAAATATGATAACAAATAATCGATTAAATAAAAAATCATATTCATAACACAGAAACTATGTAAATTATTATGACTAAAAATTATTTTAAATGATTTAAAAGCTAATTTAGATAAACCTATAAAATTTTACAACGATAATAAATCAATAATAGATATTGTACTTAATGTTATTTAGTATGATAGTAAAACACATATTAAAATAGATAAATAGTTTATTAAAAAAAATAAGAAAAAAATATTGAAATAGGAATATAAATAATACATCTTACGTGTAAAATATTTGACAATGTTTTCTTTTTTAGAAACAAGAATATATTAAAGTAAATATGTTGTATGATATTTCAAGGGTTGACCATCTTTCATTGCAAACACTTTTAGTTTCAACTATAACTTTGAAAACATGAAATTGAGGTTATTTCTGACTCATAATTTTTTTAAGGGGATGACCTTTGTAGGTATAAAACCATTATCTTTTAATTTCTATATTTAAAACAATTTTTTAGCTTTTATATATATATATATATATATATTAGTTTTTACTATAAAGATTAAAAAATTTCAAAATAATATATATAAAACCTAAAAAAAATATTTTTAAGTATTGGAATTGAAAAACTTTTTATTTTTTATCTATATGAGTCAAATCAGTATTAAACTTAAAGGGATAAAAGGCCAATTTAGGGAAAGAGAAAAAAGTGCTTTGTGATCAGAAACTTTTCTTATCTCTCTTTGCATAACATTGCTGTTTTCAACCATTTAGGCTTAATCTGTAATTTTGTTGGTTTCTTCATTGAATCTTACTCTAAATATAAAGATGCATGATGGGCCTTTTGAAAGATCTACCCTGAGACTGTTGATGTGTTTCCAATTATGGCCATCATGATCACAGTACATTCTGCATCACTGACCCAATGAGAAATTATAATTCTACACAATAAGACACTCAATTCTCATTTATTTGAAACTATAAATTTAGTTTGGCCAAACCTATGTGTTGGCAAACAACAGCTAGCCAAATCACATGGCATATTTTTAAAACAGACAAATTAATGCATGCAGGTACCAAACTATAAATATTGTGTAGGTTTATCTTGTTTCAGATTACTTTACAACTAAACAGAAATGTCTCAAAATTATCTAAGAAAAACTATCACTCTTTCAAAAGCTTTAGTATTTGATGAAGAGACATAATAGTATACCACATGACAATAAATTCGTTTTCACCATGATGATGACCACCATTTACCTGCAATTAAGTGAATCCACCAAATAAACAGCTTGTGAATCCATTTCTTTAGATATGGTTTCATAATACCATATATTAGATATCATGATTGTGGTAATCATCACATAAAAAAGGCTAATTATGACATGCCTAATCCCTGCATATTCCACAGAGAAAGTGCAAAATTTCAAACCTTTTTCGGCCTAACTGTTTGTGCTTTATATATGTCATATCAGTTTCCCATACATAATTCGAAACCCTCATGCCAGAAGTCCACTCCCAATAACCACTAGACTGATATAAAAGAGAATGGACTTTCTTAATTTCTATGACCCTGAAGACTCTCTCCATAAAGTTTTGTTCCAAGAAAAAACAAGGGAAGAAATATGATAATGGTAGTGAGCATGATGGAGGTATTGGGAGAATACACGGCGTTGCTCACAAGGGTCACAGAGCAACAACTTCTTCCAAGACTCAGCACACGATTCGGGAACCTTTTTTCTTCCTCAACCTCTTCTGCAGAATCAGCTTCTTTTTTGGTTTACTTTTGATAACTAAATGTAACTACTAAGAATGAGCAAAAATTGGATTGATTTTTCTGCTTTAGTATGTAGTTGCAAAAGCTTGTTTTTGTGAGAAGGAGTGATGATAAATATTTCTAAAGGAGAGGCTTTCTGCATTTAATGTGTTACACTGTTAGCGTATTTATGAGACCAGTTCCTTTTGAAACTTTCGTTATCTTTGTTCAGTTAACTTAAAGGAGTTTCCGAATTGTGTAATGCATTGTTACTAGATATTATAGATATTAGGAACAAAATATAAATCTTAATTTGAACTACTATATTTTTTGTTAACCTGAGATTTTTAATATTTTTTTACGTTGAATATTTCTAAACTCGATATAGAATTAAAAATTATAAATAATTTGATAATAGATGTTTAATATCGTTGTGATATTATATTAATATTATTAATTTTAAGTTGACGTTATATTTATGCAGGATCTTTAATACTTAATACAATATTATCTTATATTTTAAGATAAAATTAATTGATAATAAATTAAGTTATTTAATAAATATATAATCGTATTTTATAAATTAAAATAGATAATATGAATTTCTTTTTTATATATATAAAAAAATCATTAGGGCAAATTTTTGATAATATGGAAATGAATTTTTTTTTTCAATAAAACTTTTTCATCTCAATGATTAGCGTTCTTCTTAATCATATGTTTAAAAAATTGATCTATTTACCAACATATGATGACCTTGTATGGGTAATGATTGATTAGGTATTTGTCTTCTTCATGTTCAACGAGACAACTTTCAATTAGTTTACGTTTCATTAGTGTTTTTTTCAAATATTCTTATTTTTAATAATTTATTTATTTTGTAATAAAATATTAATGGATAAAAATATAACTAATAAAAATAATTAATATAATTTTAAAATTTATAAATACAGATGAATAGAAATAAAATTTGTCTAAAAGAGATAATTATAAACAGGAAATAATGGTTACATATGATGATATTAATTGGAGAAATAATGAAATATTTGGAATGATTGTATTGGTTTTGAAGATGAAAATTTTGGTGGGGTCTTAATTATCCAGTTCTTTAGAGAGTGCCCTTTACCAGAATAGCAATTATTCCTCTTTTACAGTTCATATTTCTTTTCAAAATCATTTCCCACGAATTCAAGGACATAGTGGACACAACGAAAATAAGAGCCACACAACAATCTTCATTATTTACTGTTAATATAATGCTATAATCTAGGAAAGCAAATATCCTCAAAAATAAAAAATAAAAAAATCATATTTTCTTGATAATAATGTTAGTAGTATCCTTTATTTCATGCCAAGGTCCACAATTTCACGAAGATTATATTTAATGTAGTTTTTTTATTTTTTTTTTAAATAAAATTAATAAAATTTTTAAAAGTAAAGTAAAGTTCATTTAACAATTTTTATTTACCTTATAACATCAGTCAGAAAATAATAAAGAAAAAATAAGAAAGAAAGAAACTAAGAAAATAAATGAGTTACAAAATTTCATGGTAAAAAAATCTTTGGCCGAGCTGAATTTGAACCAACATAAATATATTATCTCGTATATTTAGATTTTTTGTTAATATTTTTTTAGTTAAATTAATTTTTTTTCACATACTTTTACTTCTAAAACTTGACTTAAAGGAGATGAAATTCATTTTTCTTAATGATGTTATTTGAAAATTATTCTATAAATATGAATAGATTTACACTATTCCCGCCTGAAAATTGTTCTATAAATATAAATGGATTTACGTAATAAAAAAATTATTTATATTTTAAATTAAATTATATAATATTTATCTTTATATTCTATATATAAATTATTTTAATTTATTTTAAAATATAAATAATTTTTTAAAAATAATATATATTTTTTAAGAAAAAATAATTTTAAAAATATTTTGTTAATTTTAAAAATATGAACTTTAATTATTAAAAAAAATTATATATATTATTTTTGACGTAAAATAAAAATATTGATTAGTTAATATTTAAAATTAAAACTTTTGATAAAAATCATTTTTCCAAAATTATTATAAAAATATGTTAAGAGAGTTCTTAATTTTGAAAAAATTAATTTTTTAACAATTTAACTTTTAATTATAAAAATAATTTATATCTTAAATTATGTATATTTTTTTATATGAAACAAAAGATATTAAATATATAGCATAAAGGATACAATTTTTATACAAATCAATTTCTGAAATTTAAAATAAAAATATGTTAAAATGGAAATGGAATCTTGAAGTAAAATAATTTCTACTCTATCTAATATAATTCTCATAATTAATTTATCCACTTACTTTATATTTTCATATATAATAATTATTTTATTAAATACAAAAAATATTAATTAATTTTCTTTAATTTTAAATTAAATTTTTTTCGATATATAAAATATACTCTATTTTATTCTAAAAAATTTAAATACAAAACTATTTATATTATTAAAAATCTAAAATAAAATTATTCTTTAATTTATATAATTATTTTTTACATATTTTGATAAAAATATTTAAAATTAAAGAAAATTTAAAATTTATTCAAAACGAAATTTTATTTAAATATAATTAATTTACTATTAATATTTTTTTCCTTAATATTATCAAATTTTCAGACAGATAAAATTTGAATACAAATTCTTAAAAATAATTGAGAAAAATTTAAAAAAAAATTAAAAAAAAAAGAAAAATGAGACTTTCTAAAAATAAAAATAAATACAAAAGAAAGAATTAAAGAAAATAAAACTATTTATAATTTTTCTCCTGTTTAAAATTTATTTAATACTTAAACCATTACATTACAAATATAATAATAATAATATAATTATTATTTAATTTGTTTAATTATTTAATTATTTAAATATATATTTTTAAATTATTAAATTATATAAATATTAAATAATATAATATAATTAAAAATATAAAAAAATTAAAAAATATATTTTAAAATTATAAATTAAAAAATATTTATTTATTTTAAATTGATATCGAATTATTGAATCACCTAATCCGCTACACAGTAAAAAAGAGGTTTAAAACTCTTGTATTTATATATTCCAACAACGCACAATTATAAAATAGATATTCTATAATAAGTTATTAAATTGCTTATAAAGTAACTAATGTTAAAAAGCATATGGTATTATCGTAAATAAGTATAAAATTTTAATTTATTATAAATATAACTAATATAAAGAAATATTTTTTATGTCGGTTAAAAGTTAAATAGAGTAAAAATTAGTTTTTTACATATTATATATATATATATATAATATGGATGTAAAATAATATTTTTTCTTCTCCCTAATGTTTTTTACTTTTTATTTTATAAATAATAATAAATTTTTTTATAAATAATTACTATTCATAATTATAAATATTATATTATTTTATATATTTAAATATATCTTAAAAATATTATTATATATAATTGAAAAAAAATTCATGATTTATTTAAATTATTCTTAGAAAAACAAATAATATAATTAAGGACCATTTTTTTACTAAATTCATACATATACATTAAGGACATTAATTTTTATTAGGATAAAAATTTATTACATAAATTATTTTTTATATTTTATATTAGTTTAATTTTAACATAAATTGATAATTTATATAGAATGTTTCATGTATAATATCGGTTATGGTTAAAAATAAACATATAATATTTTATTATAATTACCTTATGTGAATACTTTCAACATCATTTATACAAATGATTTTTAATACAACTAATGCTAAAAGTATCACATATGTTTAATAAATGTTTTTTTTTTTTTCATTTTCTCTCACATTTACAAGCTTGTTTTTTATATTCTTTCATTTCCTTCATCTTGTTCTTTCATCTCTTATCAGTGAGAATCGACACATGTGCATTTTTAAACCTCATTCCCCTTTATCAATAATAACTAACTATTGAAGACATTTGACAAAAATTGCAATATAACACAAGAAAGATAGCACTAACATATAAAAATGCATCTTAGAGTGTAGATGAATGATGAGTAAAGTTGGAAGAACTTAACAACACGATGAGACAAGCATAGCGGAAGAAGAAAGCAATAAAGTGGTGGAAGTGTGGTGGAGCAAGAAGCAATGACATGGTGGAAAATGTTGCTGAGTTATGATGAGATGACACAACTAGGCAAAGAGAAAGTGAGATCGATCGTGAGAGATAATAAAGAATAATTATGAAGGTAATGGTGGAGTGAAAGAGAGAAGAGGGCCTCAAACATTGATTTTACAATTTGATTCAGATCTTTATTTATTGGTGTTATTTCACATTTTCTTAGTTTTTTTTTTTCAACATTGCTACATGTGAAATTATGAATATAAGAGGGCCTCAAACACATCATAAATAAGTTAATTATTTGTACATGTTTCTTTCTTTTTTTAATTTCTACACAATTAAATAAGAAAAAGAAATTTTAATTTCCTTTTCAAAAGAAAAATATTTCAATGATATTTTTCTTTTCTTTTCATTTTCTGTATTTCCTAAACCAAACAAAACCATAGTGTTAAAACCTTTCTTCTGAGACCCAGTACCTAACCTGGATCCATTTTCACTTTTTGAGATCTTCTAATGGTGGAACCTTTTTACCTTTTTATGAATTCTCTCGCCACCATCAAACAAAACTGATAATTCTCGATCAAATGAAATATTCAAAAAAATAATTATTGTCAATCCTCCTGTCATCATAAATCAAGATTTCTGCATTTCAATTTTTAACTTCAACAATCTCAACCTTTACTAAATATTTTTACTTAAACATAACATAATAAATTTTTTGCTGAATGTATCGTATTTACATGGTATGGTATGGAGTCAATAATGTATAAATGTTATGCAAGTATAGAGTATATGTTTAACATTTTCCTAGAAAATTGATACACGCACGTATGCATATTTTAGGAAATCCCACTGATACATGTGATTCATTTTCCTACAAAATAGAATCTTTTCTTCTTCTCTTTTTTATTAATCTTGTGATGAATTTATGAAATGCAACATGCATTGGGATTTTCATCACTGAATAGTTGAGGGGGTGGAGTTTGTTCAATGAAATAGAGTGGTTGGTAATAGTAATAATACATCATCCTCTTCTTCATGTTTTCATCATCAACGTTAACCACCACTCCATTCTCGTCATCAACCACTTCTTCTTCTTCTTCTTCAACATCTTTCTCTTCTTTATTACTCTCATTGTTATCATCAATGCCAGCTTCTTCTTTCTTAGCTTCCTCTGCCGGTTTCTCTTCTTCTTTCTTCTCCTCCTTTTCTTCTTTCTCTTGTTCAGGTTCTGGTTCTGGTTCTTTATTTTCTTCTTTCTTTTCTGGTTCTGGTTGTGGTTCAGGTTCAGGTTCTGGCTGAGGAATTATTTTAACCTGTTTTTTGGTGCGTCTATGAATATAGTCCACTAGCTTGTTTGCATCCATGGTCCCTGTCACAATAACCTTCCCCGTGCTAAGCTCTGCCACTGCTTTTTCAACTCCTACATTAATGACATACACATGTTTTCACATCAATTACAGATTTTACCTGACAATAACATTATTTTGCTCAATAGTTTCGCGAAGATCAAAGGGATGATTTGGATTTTGTAGGCATTACATTACTTTCATTCAACTACTGCTCATGATTATTTTGAGGTTGTTCATAAAAACCTGATAAAACAGTGCTTAGGTTAATCAATGTCATTAATAGTTTTTAAATCATGTTGCTTTTTGTTTTTTGTTGTATTTGTAAAGGTAAAATTTTAAAGGTAAATTGTCCTACATTCAAGTTTACAAGAGTTTTTTTTACATACTATTGACTAAATTTTATTAATCTACAAAATCATGAATGAAATTTATTTGTTAATTTAAAAGAGATTTAATTATTATTTCAATTATTAAAAGTATTAGGACAAAATTTGGATGGTTTACAGCCAAAGTGCTAACTTGGTAAAGTACTGAACAAGGGGATTAAATAAAACAATTTATATTTAGTTAATAATTTTTGTAGTGGGAGATTACAAATAATATATAATATTTCTTATTTTTGTCTTTTATTAAAAATACAAATTATACGTAATCTCCTTTTTTTTTTTTCTTTTTTACAAGAAGTTACAAATAACATTTCCCTTAAACAAAATTATTATTCTTTGATATGAATTGAAGTTGAAATTTAGAATGACATTAATATGTATAACAACTTCAATATTAGTTTTACCCAAAATAGGTTCCAAGTCACTTGGATATGCTCATTAAATGTTTATAAATTTCTTTATCGGTATCTATTTTTGCAATTTCAAATATTTTGTTGGTTTATATTTTTATGCAACTATTATTTGTCTTCTTAGCTTCTATTTGTATTTTTGAAAATGATTTTACTTATTGTTTTTATTTATGAAGTTGTTAAATTATGTGAGGACTCTAATATAAAGTCATCAAACTATATGCTAACAACTCTAATGTTAATCACATCACTTTAAGAAGTTGAATGTGATGGTGTACTAAAATTCCATGCAAAATCACCCATATTTGCAAATTGTTTTTCAACTTCAATTTTTTGGTAAATTGTCTTATTTAATCACAGATGCTTCTGTACTTTAATCCAATTCCTAGAATAGTGATTCATATATTTTTATGGTTTTTTTTAGGGTTTAATTATTATTCTAATTAACTATCAACTATATCAAATTTTTTTGTTTGTATTGTATTTACTTTTTCTAAATGTTCTTTTTTTCCCATAGTTTATCCTTCAAAATGAATGCGAAAGGATATAATCATAAATTATTAATAGAGTTTTTTTAGTCACAAACACAAAATTGTATTGGAAGCACTAAATTTTATCCTTAATAAAAAAAGTACCTATCAATTATTTTTCCCATTTTAAGCATACTTTGTTGAGTGTGATTATATTCTCAAATGAAGTTAATTCAAATCAGTCTCTTTCAACAACAATCAGTTGCCAACAAATTAGATTAGAATATGCAAGTTACCTCTCATTTTGAGTATCTTCCGCTTGAGTTGCTCAGCACAGCCCTCACAATGCATGTTTATGTGAAGTTCCACAGTAACTGGTTCACTAGCCTGTGACAGAAAACCATTACCATTTATTAATTAAACCATGTATAATGTATTTCAGGTTTTCTTTTCTTTGGAAAAAGGAAAGTCTTGTGATACCTGAGAAGTAACAACTTTCGGTATAGGTTCTCTTTCTGGCTCTGGCAATGGAGATATAACTTGGGCTCTTTTCTTTGTTCTCTTCGTAATTATGTTGCAGATTGCTTGAGGCTCCACTGTTCCCTTTATGGTCACTTCATTTTTAGCCATATCAATCACCACTCCCTCAACTCCTGTTAGAAGAAAAATACAAAATAAATGAAAACGAGTGGATATCCATGCACATATATGGAATCAAAAGCAAAGAGATAGATGACAGAATGGAACCTTTCATTTTCATAATAGATTTTTTAATTTTCTTGGCGCATCCTATACAATGTAAGTCAACAAACAACACACAGGGAGATGGTGGTTTAGACTCTTTCTTCTCCTCTACTGAGGTTTTTTCTTGTTTCTCTTTATTCTCTTCTGCTGAATTTTCCTCTGGTTTGGACTCAGTTTTGGCTGGTTCCTACCAAAAACATGATAAGTTGATGAGGATATCATGGGATTCCCATAAAAAGTACAACAAAATATAGTGAGTTCGAGCCCAGAAACCAGTAAAAAAAAAACTGATAAATGAGAAAGCAGAATGACAAACTGAAGGCTCACTTGTTTTGTTTCCTCACCCATTTGCTCTATGAATCAAGATGAAAAATCAAGTTACTGTTTTGAGTTTTGGGAGAAAAGGGGGCTTAAAAATCCAAGAGACGAAGTTGGTTAACAAGTATTGAGAAGACAGTTACATAAAGAAAGGGTAGGAGCATCACACAGTGAGTATGATAAGTGGGTGGTGGGTAAGTAGCATATGAAGCCAAACTAAGATATTCCAGAGCACATGCAATGACACTAACTACCAAGAAACTCCTAGTTCAATATTTCTTTTGGAATTGTTTTCAAACTTCAAGGTTAATTAACTGATGGTGAAAAGGGTGGAATCTGTTGGCGAATGGTTATCATATTTATAGACAGGGTGAAGATTAATGGTGGTATATCAGACGAGTGTGCATGAGGGAGAGAGAGAAAAAAGTAGCCTTGAAAACGATGACACTTGCCGACTAGCTGATTTTTCATGACAAGGTGATGAAGTGTCAATTTGTGAGACATGCATGGCATGTGTATAAGTGTATGTAACACTTGCTTAGGACAACTACGAGATTACACAGTTTTGAATTCACCTTTCTACGTGGATCCATGTGGATCTTAATTTGCTATTTCATCACTGTATGAGTACCTATTCTGTATTTGATACTATATTCTGTGTTTGATAACTATTCTGAATTTTACGTATACTTCCTTTTCCTGAATTCATTTTGTTTATTTCTTACATTTTTCTTTTTTTCTTCTCAATCCTAATAACAAAGTGAATAGACTCTATTTTAATGAAAAGTGATAAAGTGTCTATAGGATAAAAAGGAAAATTAGAAACATGCATCTATCTTACAAACTAAAATATGTTTCTGGTATAATTTCGAAGACTAATCAAGTTGTAGTACACAATTAGCTTAAGGTCAAAGTATTTTTATGAAACTCTGGTGGGAGCATAATTGAAAGAAATTCCAGAGGCAGTGTGATGATTACTAAAAAGTTGATGACATGCATATTGTGATTTGTTAAAATGAGTTGTAGCATATTAAGCATTCTCTTTGTTCCATATCAGTGTTTATAAAGCAACACATTTCCAACCCCATTTTGATGACAGATAATTGGGATATGAATGAAACGTGGGGATCTGATAAATGGCCTGCATCTTGCGTGCAAATTAAAAACCAGTACAAGAAAGTTCGTCCCCACATGGATTGTTTCTGACCTTTTTCTAGTTTCAATGACAAACCATTATTTTATGTATCTTATCTTCACCCTCATCAGTATATACATTCATTTGGATTGTAAAATGCATCTTTTTGGCTTTATGACCAATCAAATCCACCTTTCTCTATCAGATATATGCAGACAAAATCCACATTATATACCAAAACGTGATGGGGGAAAACTCTGCATAAAACGTTACCTTACCAAACTATATTCTAACCAGATCAGATGGATGAATTGGTCGGGTAAAATTGTTCTTCAATCACATCAAAACCAAACAACACCCTTTTGAAGGGAAACTTGAATTCTAAACTGGATTGTTTCTCAACATCTTACTTTAAAAGCTTTTGATTTCATCACTGCACATTTTTGGAACATTGCTAAAGGAAGAGTCCCGAGTCCCGAGTTACAAGTTTTATGTAGTAATACGTGGACATGATTCACTGTCTCGTCAATATACTCTTTTCAACATACTTTTTTTAATAATTCAAGTTTATTAGAAAAGTATATATAAACTTTTACAAGCTTTATACTTATTTAATATTTTTTTCTTACGGTGATTTTATAACTTTTTAATAATTTAACAAATAATAGATAGTATATTAAAGAAGCGTGTTAGAAATAGTATATTATTAACATTCCACAAACCCTACTATGCTTATTTTGGAGATTGGTTCAACTATTAAATTCCAAAGAAATTAAATCTTGAGTAAAAAGGAATTTGCAGTCCACGAGGATATTGGCTTTTAATTTTGATTCTTTTCATGCGAATTTTTTAGCTGGGTTTGCATAATCTGACGAGTATTTATACTTGCAATCCAAGTAAATTATATATTTTTTCTTTAAAATTTAAATTAAAACTCTCAATATATTTTAAATATCTTATTTATTTATTATTTATAATTTATTATATTTGTATAAGATATATTCCTATCAATATTTTCACATGTCAAGATACCTCCAATCCAACCTAAATCAAAATTTATATACAATTCTAAAAAAGAAATATATGATCACAATAGATCTTATACTTATAGTCTATGAAAAATAATTTGTATTTTTCTATATTATAAATAGACATATTTAGTCAATATAACACTTATTTTTAACCTAATTTTAAACTCTATCTACGCTGTATAATTACTTGAACGCTGAAATATAAACAAATCTTACCCTGATTTAAAATAAAATCAAGAAACTAAAATAAAGTCAAAAATAAACTAAAAAAAATAAAAAAAGAATAATCTTAAAAATACTCGATGTTTATAAATATAATATTGTAGATTAAAAAATCAAATAATGAAAATAGAAAAATTAGAAAAATCAACTACATGAATAAAATCAAACATTATTGATAAAAAAAATTGATTTTTTTTTTTGTATTTTGTTATGTAATTTAATATTTAATACTTTTTATTTAGATTTTCTTTTTCTATTTGAATGTTGGTTGTTTATACTTAATTTTAAATTTAAGAATTATATTTTAATAGAAAACTATTTTGTGATTCACAAAAGGATATCTTTTTGTTCTTCTTGGATATATCAGGAACTTTTTTCTTGAAATATAATAATAGCTGCCTAAAGTTACAACAATTATGAGCTTCTGAACTGTGCAGAATAATATATACCACTTGGCACTCAACCAAAGCAGGAGAGTAGATTTTGATGACATTACCAAAATGTGATTGTCCAAACATTGAAATAAAGCTGATTAAGAATCCTAATCTGTGTATGGTCCCTTGTCTGATGCAATCCTAAGCTGATCAAGAACAATCTGGATGGTTGCTTGCTCAGCTTGATCAGTATCAATATCCCATTCTCTTTCAGTACAAAATATTAAGTGCTTCTTAAAAATTCTTAATTGCATTATTATGAAATTATGACTTGATTATTGGGACTCTTGGCTTACACCCATTACTCATTAGTGTCATTGTTTTATTATGGACGTATTCAGGTTGGGAAAAGACAGCCAATAGGAAAATCTCATACGTCCACTCTATTATTTTCAACTAAAAATGGTCTGTTCCAAGGTCATTCTCAAGGGATCATGCGCATCAAGGAATTGTAGCCATCGGTTTTTTCTATATATCTTCTTGTAAATTCTACAATATTCTTGAATTTTTCCTTTCAGAATAAGCACCAGCCATAGAAATTAAATGTAGCATCAGTTTTTGACCAGTAAGTAAATTCTGCAATATTCTTGAATTTTCCTCTTGTTCATTTCAGAATCTAGATACAGATCGATCTCACATAGTAAGTAAGCTACCTATGGCATAACATTTTCTTCTACTCTTAAACAACGGAATTGAAATTTTAACTTGAACTTCTTTTTGGTACTTACCACTACAATCAACACTGAGATGTATAGTTAAAACTTCAAATGTTCTTGTATTATATTTATATCTCAAAAGCAAGATTAATTTTTTCCCTAAAAAAAGTCTGAAAACTTACCTGTCTGTCATATAAAACCAACTATTTTGTCACGTACTGAACAAAGAGTATACTACTTTGTATTGAGTACCCTGAATATGGTGTAATTTTCAGGCATATCTCAGTTTGAAATATATGGGTGAGGAGGACCCAGATCAAATAGCTACTGCATGAGTAATATTTCAGGCAGAGAATTTGGGTGTTTGTTATTGATTATTTTTCCCTTGGGGTTAATTTCACTTATATAATGAATGTGTGAAAAATTAATATAAATTTTTCTAAAGTTTTCAACTATGTCCTTCACCCATTCATAACTCTTACAATTATTCTTACTTTTCTCAAATTCTAACAGGAGCAGAATAGAATTGATGGCCATTTTTAACAACACAAAATCTCTATAATTTGTAAAGTTTGAGGATGTGAGTATATATCACTCTAAGAAGTGGTATTTATAACAGAGATTAAGATGATTAGAAAAAAAGATGTTTTAGTGTGGATTATTAAGTTTTACCCTAACCCTACGTGTAGTTTCTATATGGAAAATGACAAATTCCTCCTTGCATTTCTTGATTCCATCATCTCCTTTGGTATTTACAAAAAAAAACTCATTAAGTTGTTTATTACCTCTTGGATTAAAGTTTTACCCTAACCCTACGTGTAGTTTTTATAATTTTTTATTTATTTATACATTATTCATTCTCATGAGACTCCAACTCACTTAAACTCTAATACACTCAACTTAAAAGAAGAATCTATTAGCTAAGACAATCTCATGATTACTACAATGTTGATCTTCCTATTTTTACCTTAACTATAGAACTCAATAATATTAATGCACTTTCTTGAAACAGAGTTTTAAAAACCAATTGATAGGTTTAAAAAATAATCCTAGTGCTCTGGGATATATTATATAGATTGGATTTCAAAATAAAATAAAGAGATTATAACAAGGCACAGGGGTGTCACATCGTTTCTAAAATAACTTTTCTTTAGTGTAACCATGTAGCATCACATAATAATAGAACTAGCCTTACAATTTTATGAAATATGTACATGTTTCTTAAATAGTCAAAATCACCAATGCATTTATCAGCTATTGAAAACCGAATTTCAATTAACAGTATGCTTATGCTCATTTAAATACAACTCGGCAAGAGCAGTGTGCAGAGCTGCCCCTATAGGAAGAACTTCCTCATCCAGAAAGAAGAAAGGAGAATGTGGGTAGTGAATTGCTCCCACTTTATCATTTCTGATTCCAATGGAAAACAATGCTCCGGGAATCACTTGTTGAAAATATGCAAAGTCTTCACCTGCCATCACCTTCTTGGCTTCATGGACATTGTCTGGACCAAGCAGAAGTTGGCCAACTCTTTCCACATGCAGATGCAGATCATTGTCATTAACAACAGCAGGATATGGGGTGAAGGACTCTTCTTTGAAATCAACATAAGCATTACATCTGTGCACAGCTGCCTGTCCTTCAATAATCTGCAAGCATTTTCTAACAATATAAACTAAACAAAATTTATAGAAGAAAACAACTAAGTTCACTATTCATCCTTCTGTTACCTCAGACACAAGTATGAACAAAATAAAAATACATTCTTGCTTTATTGCTATACCTAAACGGAAAAAGTATAGCTCAAAAAAGAAAACCCAAATTGATTTTTGCTGAATTACATTGATGAGGCAAAGCAAAGAGGAACCAGAACTTCCCAACAGCTTGTAAAAGTTTCTGAATGATATTAATGATGTCTAAATGATCATTATACATACCTCCTTTAATCGCCGTCTGAAATGGTACATTCCTTCAGTTGTCTGGCTCCTAATTGTGCCTCCAAATTTTACATAGGAGGGAATCACGTTTAATGCAGTTCCACCTTCGACAAAAGTAACTGATAGCACCTGTGGCAAATATATGATGTAAGGTAAACAGAGTAGAGGATAGCTTGTAGCACAAACGAAGACCTAATAGGCTTTTATGCATGAATACAAGTCCACATCAATGGCTGAAACAAAGTTTTTGATAGTTTCTCTTTCAAATTTGTTGCATTTTTAACGGCTATGGTGAAATCTTCTTGTGAATGTAAAGCTTGAGACTAGCACATACATCACTGTGAAGAGGATCATGTTCTCTTGAGACAAGCTGTTGCAGTGCCAAAATTGCAAATGATGTAGCCAGCACTGGATCTACACTCATGTGGGGTGATGCAGCATGACCACCTACTCCTACAATTTTTGCCTCAAATATGCATCCAGCAGCAGTAAATGCACCTGGAATGGATGCTATGGCTCCAGTAGGTGTTGTAGAATCAATATGTAACGCAAAAATTGCTTCTGCATCTTGAAGCACTCCTTCCTTTATCATTTGAGAGGCACCATTAGCTCTTTCCTCAGCAGGTTGGAAAATAAGTCTTACAGTTCCCTACAATACCAAAGATTAGAAGGGCAGTCTCCAAATAAATTTTTTTATTTTTAAATAGTTGTGCATGTGTCAACTTCAAACACAAACAGGAAAAAAAAAATAGTGCTTACATCTTTTTTGCCTATACTTTGATACTGCTACCAGGAAAAAGGAAATTCAATAGCTAATATTTAAATCATTCATTAATTAACTTATTTCATCCGAAAGCAACAAAAAGCTTGACATGCACCAAGTCAGATCTAGCTGGAATTATGTTAGAGAATACATTTTGAACTTCATGCAATTCTACTTTATCTAAAAATATTGTGGGCGTAGTTGCAGTAGATCCAACATTACAGTACAGATTTTGTATGAACCTATGATATGTAGCATGCCATCTAATCCAGCAACTGGTGGTCAGACATGCTTAAGGGGCAATGCTCTAACTTCGGAAGCAGATGAGAATTAATACTCTCAAGTTTACCTACACATGACAAGAATAACCCATGTTAACCAAATTCTTAAATTTCAAACTGGCATGAAACCCCTAATCTCTGAATCTATAAACTTCTACTAGCTTCGGTGTGATCTCTACCAGCTTGCGGAAGATTAGGTAATTATCTGGTAGGACGAAGATAACTCAATATCTAGTCTAGGCATTTTGTCTGTGGCTGGCCAGGGTGCCCAAAATCCAATACAGAACAGATAAAAAGAATTACAGAAAGAAGAGATTATGCGAGGAATAAGAAGCCAAACGAATTGCAACATTAGCAATCTGAAAAGGAAGAGTAGTTTTCTGTATATTAGATGCCTGATAATGTAATAAAAGGAGAATGAACTAATGTAGAACACCTAGGAAACTTTAAGTTGTACTTCTTTCAATCCCTCGGTTACCATGCTTTGGACAAATAATTCTTTTTCTAGATAGTGGTTGGTACAGTTTAATCCAAATAGAAAAGGATAATTAGATTTTCCATTACGTTTTTTCCATGAAGAAATTATCCCAAAAGCTAAATTGTTGGGTATAAGCACGTGATTGGTTTAACTTTGGGCTTGAAGTGTGGACAATACCACCTTAACCTGTGCAGAAATTTAGATTTTATTTAGAAGAATGGAAAATACAAGATTGAAAACCTAGATCACATGGTCATAGAGGCCATAATATCATATCATTAATCAACTACTCCAAAAGCTCAAGTTGTTGGGTGAACATACATGAAGAATGGTTTGATATATTACGGTTTTGAACTAATAAAATCGCGACTTATATAGTCAGTAATAACTAGTTTTGAACTATGTGTTTGCCGCTATAGAAAAGTTGTCCCAGCTACTTTATGGTCTATTTTCTCAACATTTATCATGAACAGTCAGTTGCAATGAGCTAGTTAGGAATGGCCAAAAAGAAAGTTAGTTCGTTGGACAAAAACTGGTCTTGTAGCTGGTGCTCGAAAAAATAGAATTAGTTACTTGGTACTCAAATTGAGCTTGATAGATATAGGATATGCCAAAGAAGTAACAGGTTCAATGATTGCATCATAATCATTCAACACGAACAAGCCAATGCTCTCATCCATGCTTGAATCTCTAAACTGAATTAGAAAATAGTTGCACAGTTTGTTTTTATGATTTTGGAGAATTTTCCCAACAACAGTATGTTCTCAAAAAATGATGGACCAATTAACAATATAAAAATCTGCAGCAGCATGAATAATATTATTAAGCAGATCAATTTCTGGGTTACAATCAACATACTCACTCAACCAAATGATGCAGATATGTAGGCAAGAACTAGTGTCATACAACAGTAAGATAGTATGATGCCAACATTAAAGCAAGAATCCAAACACATGCCTTATTTCACACACACAACAAAACAAAAGCTGTAAAAGTCATTGAATTCTTGTTCTCATTTAACTAATAATTTGATCAACAAACAGCAACAAATAGCTTGCTAAATGGACTTGACACTAAATTATCTGGATCTACAAATAACTCCATCACGGCAGACTTCACTTCAACACCATCTCCATGTTTTTCAAAATGAACCAACAAGAGTTGCTTCTGGATTCTTTCGACCTATGGACTTTCCTACTGAAATGCACAGCCCACCTAAGGAGGCTAAATGGTGTTCAAATATGGATTTTTCATAATAGACAACAACAACAAAAGCCTTATCCCACTAGCTGAACCCAACATCAATAAACAACACAGCAAAATTATATGCTTAGCATGTACAATCAATGTAGGACTTCGGGTTCTCACTCTAAGAACAGTTAATTGTGCTTTTTTTGGAAAATTGTTAAAAATAACCTCAAAAGAGACAAACACCTAAAACTTAAAAGATCCACCCAGATTAGAAAACTGAGAATATGAAAAGAACCTGAAGCTTATCTTGGCGCTGGCTGAGCAACTTTGCAGCCCCAAGTAGCATGGTGGTGTGTGCATCATGTCCACACGCATGCATTCTGCCGTCAATTTTGCTCTTGTGTTCCCACTCAACAAGCTCCTAAGCATCACCACCATCAAACCAAAACATCCACATACGCATGCCAAAGCAATATATTAAAACGGGTTTACCTGCAAGGGGAGTGCATCCATATCAGCACGAATAGCAATGATGGGGCGAGAACCCGAGCCAAGTTGCGCAACGACGCCAGTTTTGGCAACTGGGTATGTGTAAGGTATGCCAAGCTTGTGAAGTTGAGTACGTATAAGAGAACTGGTGTTGTGTTCTTGGAAAGCAAGTTCTGGGTGTTCGTGGATTTGCCTTCTCACTGAAACCAACCACTCCTTCTCCTTCTGAGCTGCGCTCAGAATCTCTTTGGCATAGACTTCATCCTCCTCCGACACGAACATGGTCGATGATGACTGAAACACGGCAAAAAGATAAATAGCTGCGATCAAATACGCACTCATCTTTCAACACTTTACACTCTGTGTTTGTGTCACTTTGAATTGTGTGACTTCAGGAATTATAACTCCCCTGTTTCCCAAGTTGCTTTTTGTGGCTTCAAAGCCACTCGTTGACGCTCACTCACTCATTTTTGCTCATGGTCGTCGATGCTTATAAACAACCAGAAACAAACACAATATTTTCTATTTTTCTTATTATTATTTTATTTAATGATTTAAAATAATAACCCAAATTTTATATATAATAATAATAATTTTATTATGTAATGTATTAAAATCACACTGTTTTTTCTTAATTATGTTATATTCCTCTTCTAGAAATAGTTTTGAGCTATATTAATTAATGCTTCACCTACCTGAGGATAATCACAAACAAACCTACCCCAAAAGAAAAATTAAGATTAGATGTACTTATCTAGGGAAAATATAAATTTGACTTGTATTTTATTAGTATTCCAATTATATTTTAATTTTATTAGAATATTTTTTGTATTTTATATTTTAATATATATATATATATATCATTCTTTTTTTAATTATTAATATTTTATCCTCTTATTTTATTTATCAAATTATTTAAACTTATTAAAACATGCAAAACAGAAAAATTAATTTAAACAAATTCTAGAATTATTACGATTTTATCATTTTTTAGATATTAAATTTTGGAATGCATTTAAACTTTAAATATGTTATAATGTAATTAATTTAATAATAATTTTTAAATTTATTTTTTGGAATATTGTAAAATAAAATTAGGAAATTATATTAGAACTTTACAAATTTACAAATATACTTATTGAAAATTAACTTCTGAAAAGAGAGAGTATTTGTAAAAAGATGCAAACAGAATCACCCTTTAATTATCATGTGACCTAATTTTTTAAAAATCAATTATGGAAAATTGCAAAAATTAGTTGAATATGTATTGATAAAATATTAATAATAGTTAAATAAAATATAAAATAATATTAAATAAATATAATATAATGTCATATTTTATAAAATCCCAAAAACTAAGTTAAAAACATCAGTTAGTAAATTCTTAACATAAAAATTTAAATAAAAAAATTGAAGTTAATTTTTAATAAAATACTACAGTGTTTATTAACTAACAAATTTACATGTTAAACAAAAATGACAATGAAAAATTAATATTATATTAAATTAAGATATAAAACTTTAAATTAATATAAATGAATAAATTATATTTTTTTTAAAAATTGATAAAATATTCCACTTTGTAAACCTTAACAAATGAGTTTTTATTTATTTTTAAATTATTTTAGATTATTTAAAAAAAAAAAAAAAAGTTCAAACTAGTTTTATACACTGATTTTGTGTAAAAAAGCATTATCAGCTCTGAATCTGGTTACATTGGTGCTCATAGATTCTATTTTTTATTGTTTATAAATAGCTGATGAATCACCAATTGGATTCTCGATTATACAATATTAGGATTAGTACCTGTGGCCATTTCAGTAAATACTTTCACTTGCATATTCTTCCACCACTAAAATTGTCATTGAAAGATACATGACTTAACACTTGAATGCAATTCAGTAGTTCAGCATTCATGTTATTTTTGTCGTCCTATCATCTTTGTTATATGAAATGGCGAAGCAGCAAACTTAAAAGGAGGAGCTGAAAAGTTGGAAGGGGAAAACTGTATATCTAATGTACATGGTGAGTATACATATAATACACCAACTACATGTGCAGTCACATGTATATTCAAATATCAACAAATCTAAGTACCCTACACGACTCTATTAATTAGCCCAAAAAAGAAATAGAGGTGAAAACAAAAGAAAAGGAATGATGCAGTTGCAGTTTAGAATTTAAGATATCCGCAAATGTCAGTAAAGACCACTAAGGAGATCACTAAAACGGCAGAAACTACAAAAACAGAAGAGCACTTGGCGCGATTGGAGTTAGCCTTTGAAATGTATGGCACCCTTCTGAGCAATAAAAAATCTTTTAACCCCAAGGTGGAACTTGCTTTCGTAACTTGTCGGGAAATCTTTCTATTGCCATTTGACTCAGGTGTCTTCTGCAGTTCATTCCCATCTTTAGTAAGAGTAGCACTTTCCTCAGAAGCATGGTTTCGTGAAGCTTTCTCCTCCTATCAAAGAAAAACAGATGTCACTTCACACAGAATGATAGTTACTTGAACAGAGGCTAAACAAACAAAATTCTTACCACAGCAATGATTGGTTTTGAATTGAGCTCTTGTTCACAACTTCTATTTTTCACCATATTATTTGAGAGTTCATTTTGTTCCTTCATCTGCAAACGAATTCTCCTGTGTGCTGTACCTTGTGCTGAGCTTGCACTTAGCTGTTCATTTTGTACCAGTCGAGTCCTCCTTATGATTCCGGTATCCCCACTAGGAACTGTATTAAAGATTCTTTGGTGCTGATAATCATTTACTACATTGTATACTTGGCCCATATTAGCATCTGTATAAGCTCTCTGGGAATTGTGTTGAAGTAACTCAACATTGTTCTTCTGCTCATCACCACCAAAGTCAATGGGGAGGTCAGAGGTGATGCAAAATTCTTCTGTTACCACCAAAGGAATCTTTCTGTCATTTGCCTCCTCAGCGTAACCAGCTTGTATATACTGCAGCATACAATTAAGACTAACATTATACAGGAGACACAAGAAAACCATATTAGATTGTTGGAGCTGACACCAGGATTTGGCAACTACCGCGCTTTATTATCTAGGCAAAACCTACCTAGAATGAACAAAAGATAAATAATATAGGAGCTGCTACTCACTGGCATAATGGCAAGTTCAGAATCTATGTCGCTGCCTAATACGTTATTCTGAACATTAAAGTGGCTCCACTGTTGACAATTTGGCTCCTCGTAGGGTAGTTGGTCCCAGTTAACTACAGAATTCAAAAAGTCTGAAATGTTTGTCTCATTTGTACATTGAAGCCCGTATCGACCATCTGATTCACTGTTTGATTGATAATGAAACTCTGGTTGATTATGTGCAAGTACGGGGGAGAATAATTTGTCATCCAATAGCTCGTTTTTTGTGTCAGAACATATAACAAAGTTCAATGGCTGAAACTCCTGTATGTAACATCAACCATAGGAACTTAGTCAATAATTCCAGTGTATGAAAAATCAAATCAGGGTGAGTGAAAACAATGAAACAAGACAAATCTATAGTAAATTATTTTATTAGTGATCCTTTAAGTAGATCCAACTCTCATAAATCATAATTACAAGATAAGGCATATTAGGTCTTCTTTGAGAAATTTTTGTATAAATACTTCTAGAAGAAAAAAATAAGAAGAAAAAATGAAATTAATTTCTCTATAAACTAGAATTACTTTATGTATGAACTAGTTTATAGAATCTATTTCTTATTAGCTTCTCCAAACTTCGATTTTTAACTCATGCAAAAGTTAATTTTAGTTTATGGAGAAACTAATTTCAATTTTCCTTCTAATTTTTATCTCCTATAAGTACTTTTAGAGGAATTTCCTCCAAACAAGCAAAAAACCACTATTCCAATACCCAGCTTCTATTTTTAGCATAGACATTGAGCTTGCTCTTGCTAATAAAGATTGAAACAAAGTTCAATGATCTTCTAAACAGCCTAAATCCTCCATTGGTTTTAAGATATGCATTATTTCCTATTTGAAACACTATGTCTAAATAGAAATGACTAGAAAGAATAAAATATCATACATATTCCCCATTCTAAAACCAGTGATAACTAATAATAATAAATAATAACTCAGTTAGTCCATCTAACCTCTGCAGTTGGTGCCAGATATTGATTTTGTGCATCAGAAGCATCATATCCATCACTATGGCAATCAAACGGAGTTATAACGTTGGATATTGCTTCCTCAGAGTGCGAAGGGATAATTGCCAGGTGCTTATCATCACCTGTAACCTGTGATGGGGACACTGCATTAACAGCCAGGCCAGACTGTATTTCCTCTGTAGAGTAATTGGCAGCAATTGGAGTTGAAGCAGTCTGTTCTGCCTCATCACAGTGTGAAACTTCAAGGCTCTCATCTTGTTTCTTAAACAAGCGACAAAGGACATATGCATTCTGGTATAAAATAAAACAAACTGAGAATCATCATCACTTCATATAATTCCTAAACTAACTGTAAATTGAAATACTCTACGTACCTGTCCAGGATTAGTGCCATCAAGCTCCTTCAAGGTGGGGCGATACTCGTGCATAACCCAATTGGTCCTCTTCCCTTTGGGTGCACGACCAGTGTAGAACACCAAAGTCTTCTTCATTCCAATCAAACTCATTCCAGACTTTATTTTACGATCCTTCCCAGTTGCCTTCCAATACCCATGACTCGTTGCTCTGTTCAACCGATGCCCATTTGGATACTTTCTGTCCTGGGGACAGAAGAAGAACCATTCCGGATCCTTGTTCCGTATCACCGACAAATCTATAATAAAAAATCCAATATATAAATTAAAACATAACTGAAGAATCTCCAACACACCCCATCACCAGACATGTCGACCTGAAATTTATAATACTACACATATAATTATCCATCTAAAGATAATCACTAAGATGCACTCTAACACTTTCTAAGAATTTGAATCGACATAAGTGGATGTGTGAGAAATCTCATGTTGTATAATCAAATTACCAAAATAATATACAAATGTAACACAACGCCAACTAACTTTTGGATTGAATTAAGTTGAAATCCAAATTCAAGGGGGAAAACTACCAAAGAAACAACACAGCCAGCACGATAAGAGGTAACGATGGAAAAAGGTTGAAGAGAAAAATACCAGGCATGTCCCACGGCTCCCATTTGCAGACATCAATTTCTCGGATAACCCAAACCTCGGCACCATTACCGTTAATCTTCTGTCGCAGGTAGTAATCGATGAGTTCCTCATCGGTAGGTCGGAATCGGAACCCTAAAGGGAGAGAATCAAGCGACACGACGGCGACTTCGTCCCCGCGCGAGGGATAACACTCGACGGAACTCATGCTGACTCAACGAAGACGAAAGTAAAAAAAGAAAGGGGAAAAAAATCTTGAAAGGAGCAACGATCAATTATAAAGATATAAACGGAAGCGGAATTTGAGAATCAAGGGAATAATTCAGAGGGTTTTGTGTTGTGATGTTAGGTGCTGTGGCCCATAGCTTTTTCTCGCTTTTATTTTTCTCAGAGAGAACACGCATGAGCAGAGAAAGTTTCTCAGACAGTGAAGTGTAGTGGTGACTCACACTTATTTTTATGGATTTCACGTATCAGAGAAACCGCGTTTAAATTCCTCGTATATCCCGCGTCCCATTTTTACCCTCTTTTTTCCACGAAACTACGGTAATGCCACTGTTTCAATCCTACGCGGTGAAGCTTGAACCACGGGACAAGCCTTGGGGTAAATGGGAATACAATTTTTTGCTATTATTCATCGTAGCACTAGATTAGAGCGAAAAAGGACATGTTGTCCACCCAATCGTATTCTGACACGTGTCCCCAACCTTCCATGTACAACCCTCATCTTACGTGCTGGGTAAGAAAACCAGAGTCAACAAATAAAACATTTTCATGACAGAGAGGTCAGAATTTAAATTTTCCAAATAAAATAAAAAACATAATTTTACTCTTATTAAATAATTTAATACGATAATAAATTAAAGATTTTATTTTAAAAAATAAATTATTCTTTTAATTTTAGAAAACTTATATAACTAGTTTTCACATTCGTCTTTATATACCTAGTGGGAATGGATTCCTTATACTCTTCTTCATCATGAAATTGACACCTGAAATGAAATTGGATTTAAGGTAACATTTGTTGACATTCGAATGATTCCTTTCAATAGAATCTGTCAATTTGACTTAGACAAGCATTAATGCTCAAAAATGCTCCCTGCAATTTATACAAGGTTTTTTTTTTTTTATGATTAACCTTTTTAAATTTTTATAGAGAATGATGATTTAAATTTTTCTGAAGAAAAATATGGATATAGTATAAGTTAATGATGTTAAAATCCAGTGTATCTTTTAGATAATAAATAAAAATAATTTTTTAATAAAATAAAAGTTAAGAGAAAAAATGTTTATAAAATAATTATTTTATAATTAATAATAATATTAATATAAAATATTGTCATTATTTAAAAAAATGTAATAAAATTATATGAAATATTATGTATAAAATTAAACCAGAAATTATATAATTAAATAAATTTTAAAAATATGATATAATATATAATTAATATATAATCTAATATAATTAATATATTATATAGTGAATTATATGAAAATTAAATTTTTTATTTAAAATAATTAAATATATTATTTTGTAAATAGAAAAAATATTACATCTATTATTAAGAATATACATTTTATATTTATAATATATTTTCTTTTAATAGGTATTATTCCAAATGTTTTTATAAAAAAATTATTGAGAAAAAAATTTTAATAATCTAACTAGAAAATTATCATCAGAATATTTGAAAAATATTAAAATTACATATTTTTACGTAAAGATTATGTTTATGAAAACTTATAAAAGTAGAAGATGACAAAGATAGAAACACACAACCATTATAATAATCACAAACATATACTAGTTGTCAAAAAAGTTTAGAAAGAAAATTATTATTATATTCTTTTTATAGTGAAGTTAAAATTTTAATTAGGAACATCTTATTATATATTATCTTTATCGAAGTTTTCTATAATCTTTTCTTAAACACTATTTTTTTAAACAAAAATGACAGTTAAAAATACTCGTAATTCTTAGTATCAAAAAGAGATATTAAAACAGAATAGTCAGAAATTTCTTAATATACTCGTTGTAATCAAGAGTAGCTTAGTATATTTATAGTAGTCAAGAATGACATAATGTACTCATTACAACCACAAATGATATAGTATAATCATTGTAGTTAGGAGTGACATATTATATTCGTTGTAGTCAGGAATGAAATGGTATACTCGATTTTAATAGAAATCCTTTTAAGAATTTTTTTAAAAAAAATAGAATGTAATTCAACAATTAGAATGAATTACTATAATTTGAGTTCTCTTCCATTATTTCATCTCTTGTATTGTTGTTTATACTTTACTATCCAAAATATATGGAATAAATGTTTAGGACTTCAAAGGAAATAAATCGGCATGTAAACCGAACATGGTATAATTTGACATGTGAAGAGAATAAAATGTAACAATTCAATATTGTCCTTACGTTATAAATTTTAATGGAATCAAAATGTAGTACAACAAAACAAATATGTTTTATCACATTCTAATACGGGTGTTCAGAACCGAACCGATCCAAAGAAAAAACCGAAAATCGATCAAAAAAATCGCAAACCGATTAAAACCGTAAGTTTTTGGATTATTTTGGATTTTTTTTTTCAGAACCGCACGATTTGGTTCGGTTTGCAGTTTAATATTTTAAAACCGAACCAAACCAAACCGCAATTATTAAATAATATTATATTTATTTTTAATTTTATTTTGTAAAAAAAACCTACTATTGTCTGTTACAACTTTCATGTATCTTAGGATTCCTTACTTGAAATTCCCTTACTCTGATTTCATTATCTCATAATTAACTCTTATTCAAATTCATCTTCACCACACCATTTTTTACTGAGATCATTTATAAACTAATACTGTAATCATATGAAATCAAGTTAATGTTATATTTTTATTAGTTTATTATTTAAAAAGATAAAAATAGTCAATTATTAATAAAAAAATAAAATTAAAAATAAAAAAAATCGCAAAAACCGATCCAAACCAAACTGTTAAAATTGGTTTAGATTGATTAAGATTTTTTTTTATTTCAAATCAAACCGAACCGAACCACAGATAATTTTTTTATTTGGTTCAGATATATTTTAGCGAAAAACCGAATCAAACCGCACCACTAACACCCCTACATTCTAACCTATTTACCAACTCAATAGTTTAATCAAAATCTATAATCAATCCGATTTTAAAACATTGACGATAACTAAAAAAAAGCATTTTAGTTAGAGCATTACCACTCCTACAAATAAAAGAGAAAATATGGTTGAAGTGGATTTGACAAGAATGATGAATATCTAGAGGTAAAATCAGAAAAGAAGAGAAAAAAATATCATGTATTTATTTAGAAGCAATTTTACGTAATGCATGAAAGTTATTTAGAAACTTGTTTTTTTAGAATATTTCCACGTCTTTTTCATTCGTTGAATCTACCACCTACATCACAAAATGTAGACAATTCTTCACCAACAATCGTGTACTTGATGTTATTCATTAACCAAAAACTATTAATTTCACTTTGACCTAAAAAATATCTAGAAGATTGCGAAAAACACAACATTTTCACTTTGATATACAAGAGTTAAGTGACAAAAATGAAATCTACATAAAAATGTTATTTTACTGAAAACAAAAAAAGCCTTAAGTATTAAGATCAACTTTATTACTTCACTTTTGTCTAACACCATCACATTTGTACTAATATATAATATATTAATAATATATAGTATTTAATCCAACGAAATTCATTAATATGATATGTTATTTTTTAATATTATTAAAAAAAATACACAGACATCTTTTAAAACAAAAAAACATTCATTAAAAAATATTTTTTTTCTAAGTTTTCCTTTTCAATTAAATATTAAATAGTAAAATAATATATTGTAAATTCTTTCATTAGATAATCATTTGTACGAAACGTTGGGGATGAAAGTAATAAATATGTAATTTGACCATTTGAAGAAGCAAATAAATTAGTACGTGAACCAAAACAAATTAATTTTCTTAAAAACGAAGCCAAATTATGCATTATTGGTGTTCTTGTTTACTCTCTCTGCATTATTTTCCCATCTGTTATTTCTTCTATCTTAAGAACCAATCTCTAGTTGAATGGTTCAATTCAAACATTTATCTACCATTATAATTCTCCTTTATTATTTCACTTTTAATCTATTTAATATTTGATATCATCCATTTTTTTAAACTATCTTTGCTTGAAAACTGTAGATATGTTAAAACTCTTACAAGTGTTTCTGATATATAAACTGTAGAATCTTATCTGATATATAACTGTAGAATCTTATCTTAAGAGTGATTTGAAAACCCTCTTAACTTTATTGAAGGGACAGCAATGTAAATGAATTGTGAAATATAGAGGTTGGTGATTATATCCGTATCTTGCAGTTTGCGTAATAGAAGTTAGAATAATGACGAAGATGATAGCATCTGAGTTCACGTGCCAAAAAGGCGAATCCAAGGAAAAAGAAAAGTAGGAAACCTACTTCTGATAAAGAAAGAAGGAAGTTAAAGCTAAAGCCATATGATATGACTATACTGCACTACTGAACTAGTGCTATCTCTTCTTCTAAATCAATGAAAAATCGATTTCAATTTCAACCTTAATACCAAACCTTTTTTATCTTACTATAACAATTGCTTTCGGCACCTTCATTCTCTATTTTCAACCATATCTGCTAAAGCTCTCATCAACTGTTGTTACTTGCAAACTAAGCAACGTTGTTACAAGTTTAATGTGTGCATCTCACTTGTTCTGAGAAGTTATTAACCAGTTCCAGATTGTTACCATCTTTTACTACTTTCTACGTAATAGATTATTAAGGTTATTATAATCTAACAGATGGAACACACGTTACATAAAGATTGATATGGGAACTATAAATAATCTTCACTTTTAGACACGTGCACCACTAACCTTTGTCTATAATTTGTCTTGATGAATGGCATTATCAAATTAACACCATCTCTAATCCAACTATTAGCCAGCAAAATCTGTTTTACTGCTCAAGGGTGTGTAGACTTGTTAACTTCTCTACTCGAATATGATTTATTAACATGGTATCAACTTTATAAATAAACAGATTCTTCAAACTATATAAAAAAGATCATAATCTATTAACTATCAATTAGGGTATAGTATATTAATAAGTGACCCGATCTAAGTTCAGGTTTTTTCAAACTATGTAGAAGAAGATCATAATCTCTCAAACTATGTAGAAAAAAATCTTAATCTCTCAAACTATATAAAAGAAGATCATAATATATTAATTGTCAACTAGGTATAGTATATTAACAAGTGACGCAATTAAAACTTAACAATCTTAATCAGACTCTAATATCAGTTTAGAAAATAAAGTTTACACCTTATTTATATATTATAATTCAACCTCATTTTAAAAATAACGTGGGATTTTCTCAAGCAGATTAATTTTCTTCTCTTAATAAATGAAGCTTAAGAGCCTTGTCTGATATAGAACAAGCTTAAAAGATTCATTGCAAATTCGTAGACCTTTTGACAGAAATTCGAGTAACTAACTTTATTGAAGAAATTTGAGTTTTGGACGCATTAACCATGGCCTTCTTGGACCTGCACATTGTCATTGGAAATACTTTGCACAGTCTGAAGTTGTGAAAGAGAAGAGTTTCCTTCACTTTCGTGGGTTAAGAAGTCATACATTTGAAGTTATGTAAGCTTTACATAACTTGTCGTATATGACTGCTGCTAAGTTTGGTTCAATTTTGATGTCTGCTATCTCAATTAGAAAAACCAAATTTTGTGGGAATATCAGAATGAGACAACAAAAGTTCTCCCCTTTTGACTTTGAAATATATTTTTAAAACATGCATTAAAAAGATAAAAAATAAATAAAATTAAAGATATATAGTTGTATATAATTTATTGAATTATCTAATTTTATACTATTTTAAAGATATTTTAAGCTTCTAATTTTAAATTTTAACTCAGCTTGTCCTCAGATAAATAATTTTAAAATATTAGAATGGAATAGGTTAATTGGATTTGTATATTTATTTCCTTTTATCTTTTGCCTGTTTTTTAGGTAAAAACACAAAAATTTAGAGCTATGATTCATCAAGAAAGAAGAGCAAAGAGCAATGGAATATAAGTGAATAGAATTTCCAAGTGTCTTGCACCTTTATCTTTAGTGTTTAGTGTTAATTATTTGACTCACATAAAATAATAAAGAAATAAAGGATTAGGAATCTTTCCTTTTCTGTCTAAATTTAGACTCATCGTCTTAGATTTTTGTTTTCTCTAAGAAGTTTATAGGTAGGAGAATGATGGTTAGAATGATAATCCATGTTTCTTTAAACATTTATGCCATGTTTCATTTTTCTCTGTGTTTTTCTTCATTCGACACATTTTACATAGGAGAGAAAGTGGGAAGGAAAAGATTACGCAAACAAAATGTAGAAAAGTAAGAAAAGGAAATAACAACTTTATCTTTGTTAAGGATTGACTGAAACATTGAATTTTGAGGAAAAGGATGGAAAAAGAAGAAGAAGAAATGTTGAGGTTATTTAAAAGGGTTAAGAGAATCTGACTTTAATAATAATGGAAACTAAAGCATGGATTGTAGGATTGACACAAGGCACAAACTTTATATCTTCACCTCTTTTACTTCCCAACTCAATCATTTCCTCCATATTCCATATGATACTTATTTAGAATGCTTTATGGAACTTCATTTTTTATTCAATGATGAATTCTCCTCATACATAACCTAGCAAATTTATATAAGGATCCACTTACTATAAATACAAAAAATTAAATAAGAATATAATATAATTCTTATTTTAAAATTGTTTAGCTTAATATGATTTATTTAAAATAGTAAAAAGTAATTAACTTTAAAAAAAAATGAAGTGGGTTTCTCATGGATTTTCCCGAACTTGAAAAAATATGATTAAAGTGTTTTAAAATGTTAGATTCATCCCTTTTAGATCCAAATCCAAACTCCTAAGTCTTTTGTTAGGATAGAGATGGAAAGAGTCAAACTTGTTCCTAAATTGTAATATTTATTTTATAGCTGAACTGTCATTAATTATACCAATGAGACATGTTGCATGAATTCATTGTTAAGGACACTTCTGATACTATCTTCTTACCACAAGGATTCATCATACTTGTTTGATGGGTTACCTCTTAACACAAAATTACTTCTAATATGAACTTAAATTTTCTCTTGTTATCTACTAACATATTTTTCTCCATTGTAGGTTTATACATATATTCTGCAAATTTTTCCAAACCATATATTTCAAAGAATTTATCGAACTCTGTACAATTTGAATTTATCAGAACTCTATCAAGAGAAAAATGTTACAATGTTTCTGAACTCTCCCCTATCTGAAGAAGAAAGCTCTAGCTAGAGGGTGCATCTTACAAGCTACAAAAAGGGCCTAGGACCTATACACAACACTATTATACAAATCATTCTTCTTTTGCTTCCTTTGGTCTAATCTTTCACCAGAGAAGAATAAATGGGGAAAACAAACTGGGTGACGAGTGTTTCTCACTGCAAAAGTCATCAGCAATGCAGAGATACTAAAGTGATACTTCACCATTAGCATGCTTTTGCTTACCTTTGTCAAGGAGTGAGACCACTTTATGGCCAATGATGATGCAATAATCACAACACAGGGCTCTACATAATCTCCCCAGGAAAGAACTTTTGTATCTTTCCTTACTCGTCTTGTTCCACTGCTTCACCCATTCCTTATGTACCCAAGTCTTAATTCTAAAACCATTTTCAAAAGTGGCCAAAAGCAAGCATATTGTTAGCAAATCAACTGGGAGCATGGCATTCTTATTGGCGAGAACACTACAGTGAGCCGTGCATGATCAGAAAGGGAGTAGTCTTCAGGCCATCTACCTGTCTCCACCTCTGGAGGAAACAAAACTGCATTTTTTACACTGAAACCAATTGTTTGATCCTGTGAATCATTTAAACCATTGTCCTGCTCCCCATTTTTTTTGTCTTCACTCTGATCTGGAGCTGTTGAATTCCAGATTTGCTGCTGCGTCATTTGAATTGTATCGTCAAACAAGGAAGAAAGGATTATAAAAATAATAAATAAAAGGGAATTTCATCACACCTATTCTAAAACGATAAGAACAAGCTTTAGCTCACAAGGTGAAGAGAAACAAAAATAAGACTAATTTCAGTATCAATTACTTTATCATACGGACTAATTTCTTACAACATTTTGGAACTTTACCAGGAATTCTTTATAATCAAGAACACCATTTCCATCTACATCTGCTTGGAGCCACAATTCCTTTTTCTCTTCTTCATTTAATCCATGGCAATGGCCAATTAAACTGAGCTGCATGGAATGAAGAAACCGACAACCGTCAGGTTTATGTATCAGGCAAACACAAGCATTAACTGAAACTTTACGGTGCTTAGCAACATACCTGTCTAAGTGCTTCACAGAAACCAGAATAGGTAATACAATCTTCATTATCAGCCTTTAGAAAGGCAAATGCATCACTCTCGGTCAATGAAGCTCTCCGTAATAGATACTGAAATAGTAGAAATTTATTGTCAAAGACAATTATGTTCCACAAAAGAATAAAAAATAAAGTAAAATTAAATAAACACAAAGTAGTGGTGCAAGCTTCGACTTGATAAGCAAAAATTGCAGTGAAATGGAGCCGTAAAAAAGCATTATTACACAAACAGTAATACTTTCGACATAACGTGTTATAAGTAATACACATTCTACACAACAAACTCTAACCCATTGCTCTATCTGTTCCACAATATTATAGTAGCAATCTACGTCTGTACCAGGCACTATCTTTTTAACAAGTTGAACTAATACACCAGTTAGATGTACTAACATTTTAGGAGAGTAAAACAATCAGAATCCTTGCCCAATACTGAATGTTTTTGCCTCACTAAGTGTCGAACTCTACTTTTGCTAAAAGAAAATAATGTTAAATCTTATAGGAAAAAACTGTCAACCAAAATTCCAATCAAAGATGGTAAAATTATTACGCAAAATAACTGTTTCTAGGTCAAAATATTTTATGACTTACCTTGAACATGCCAAACACTGCTTCACTCCAACTTGCTTTTAGTAGTTTTCGATATTTGTCAGGATTTAGAAGCCAAATAAAATCAACAGCACATATATTTCCCCGATGATTGCGGTGACTAACCCACTGCACAATGTTAAAATAAATATAAGTGATTGGCAGTTGGCACATTGTTCAAAAGAAAAAAGCACTAGACAATGCTAAAGATATGACCTTGTGCGCATCTGCATCAGTGTAATGATGTGCAGTATCATAAGAAGATACAAAGCCCTGAGACCTCAGGAACTTGTAGACATGTCCACGTTTGCTTCCATTCCAATCACTGAAATGAAAAGCAGTAAATAAAAACATGATTCAACTGTTTTAAACAAAAGAAGTACATGGAAGTTCATTTCCAACTTACCCACACAGCATGATTGGCATTGGCTTGAGTTGAAAATCATGCTGATAAGATTCTACGTATTGAAGAATCTTGTAAACCTGCAGAAAAGAAAATTTTAAGCTATGTTAGTCTAAGTGAGACGCCAAGCTTGATAATGGGTATGTGATTTAGACTAGATGTCATATTGAAATGCTTAGATACCTGATGTAGTCGTACGAGGGAAAGAGTTGAATCATGGGGAAATAACAGGTGAGTGTTAACAATCAAAATTTCCTGCCTAATATTACTGTTTCGCCATTGTGAAAACGGAGAAGCTAGTTCAACATGTAGCAACTGAGCCACACGATCTCCAATATCATTGAAGTGTAACTCCTTGTAATTAAGTATATTAAAGTATTCCTTTTGCACCGCTATTAGAAGACCTGCAGACCCCGGAGAAAACTATATCAGAATTTGTAGTTTGTACATGTTTCAACACGCAGTTGTGGAGGAACAAAACTAAGCACATGGAAGCTAACCTTGTTATGAGAGTCGTATTAGCTTTTTAACTAAATGAAACTTCTATTCAGAAGAAAATTAAAAACAGAACATGTTTTTCCTCAATAAAAACTATTTTAGTTGTTTATTCCCTATCTCGACAAATACTCTATGAACCCTTCATGTGGTATTTCCGTTTCCCAACTTGAACAAATTAGTATCTGATCCAAAATGGGAGGAGTGGCTTCTGTCAGTTGAATTTTCTCATGACAATGTAAGTTTGTGTCTATCATTAGTAGAGACTCGTCAAAAATTTTAATATTTACGAAGAGCAAACACAATGTAAGTTTGTATCTCATTTTATTTTGTTACTTTTGGAATATTTATCTGTCATTTAAAACATCAACAATGTATTTTTTTTCAATAATACTCTCGACAATAATGGCATCCACATATCCTGAAATGAGACGGAAGAGTATTAATTGTTGTTTGAAGAACGATGTTGGATTGTTGCCTCAAAGTCCCATGGAAAAGAAGAAAAAAGGTAACAACCCATTTAAATTCAGCAAACGACATTTAATTGCAGATGAAGAAGACGACGAAATTCCGACAAAACAAATAGTAATCAATCCAAAGGGGATTTATAGGAATTGAAGGACAACGTGCATATATTATCATACCGTCCCCACGGTTGTTAGTCCTTCCAAGCTTGAAACTAACATAACCAGCGTCGCCAAGTCTCTTCTCATACAAATTAACAAGTTCTTCATTTCCAACCCAAAATTCCTGCACAAGCAAAACCCACGTAATTATTAGCCTATGACCCATTACAGAATAATTTTATATCTCCCTGCACATTGAATGAATTTCACTTTTTGAGGACACAAACCTGAAGACAGATAATTGAAGACATCTCATTCAACAACCAATCCAATATCCTGTGATTCCTCGCCAACCAATACGCTCTGTAATCGCTCTCGCGGCAACTCGGATCCTGCTTGCATGAAAGAATAAAAAAAATAAAAACTGAGATTACCATTTTAGAAGGGTGATTAATTAATGTTGACAATGTTAAAAATGAAAGAATAAAAAAAAATTAAAAATTGAGAATACCCTTTTAAAAGGGTGATTAATTAATGTTGAGAATGTTAAAAAAAATAAGAACCTCATGGTTGATGCGCTTGTAAATGGGAGCGAGAATGTTGAAAGTGGTGCAGGTAATAGAAGGTTGTTGGCTTTCCTTAGGGGAAGAAGCAATTGCGTAACTCCCAATCCTTCTAATCCTTCCCATGCTCTTAGCCCACCTATCCGTTCTCATTCTACGTTCAACCCAATCCACCAATGGTGTTACCTGCACCTGATGATGTGGTGATGTTGTTATTATTATTATTATTCTTTGTATGTTAGCGATGACGATGATGAAAATGTTAACCGCGAATGAAGAGGTTTGGTATCTGAATTCACGAAACGGAGACGATGGATGATGATGGAGGTTTGAAAAGGAGGGAGAGGGAAGAGAAAGGGAAAAAGAATAGGATGTTAGAGAAAAGGTACGATTATAGCAAACGTTGGGATTTGTAGTCTCATAAATAGGGTTTTTATAATTTCAAACCCAACACAAACGGCAACACCGTATCTTACCGAATCTTTCCGTATCACGTTTATCATGCGATTCGTTGGCGCTGTAAATAACTGATTTCACCCTTGTCTCTTTCTTTTCTCTCTTCTTCAATTACCCTATTTTCGGATCCAAACTACTACTTTCCTTTCTTTATACATTTTATTATTTTAATTAATAAAAATATAATATGTTCAAACAAAATGTTAGAAAAATATTTTTGTATTACTCAATACATTTTATTCGTTTATTTTATTTTATTTTTTTTGTAATATAAAACATTATTTAAATAATTAGGATAAATATATATATATAGAAATTATTTTTAATCTTAACTTTTAAAAATATTAGATCGTTTAAGCATATTGAGTTTTAATAATATCTTATTAAATAGTACTTATGCTTTTACAGAAATTTTGTAAATGACTGTTGCATCATATGGTGACAACACATGGAATTTCTGCATCAACCTAGTATTCATCTTTCAAAGCTTGAAAACTTTTCAAAGAGTAGAACAATTCAAAAATATGAATCATACATACACAAACGACAGAAAAATGTTGCAGTCAACAAATAAACTAGGAATGTTTATAAGTCTATCTAATTCAACTAAAACCAAACATTAATTTAAAACTCAAAATTGAACAAATTGAAAAACTGAAACTTTTTATTGGTTTCGATCTCCCATTTGTTTTTTAAAATAAGCCATACTATATATATATATATATATATATATATATATATATATTGAGTTAAAGTTTTTTTTTATTTATTAAATTGTTCTAGATTGGATTGTAATGGTAGATTGGATTGTAATGGAAGCAATTATAGATTAATAGTTTTTCTTAAAATATTTCAACATTATTCTCTTTAAAATTAAGTCAATCTAATCTGTAAACACTCTAAAATAAATTTTAAAAATTATTTTGAAGAACAAATAGTAGTGGAAACAAAAGGAAACTAACTAGTTTAGTTTAATACTATATGAGTTATTGTAAATATCTTATATTCATATTCAATTTTTTAAATACTTTATAAGTTTAATTATGTTTTTAGTTTCTGCAATTTAGATTTTTTTTGTTTTTTATGTTTTAAATTTAAAAATATAAACATTAAATTTAAGAAATTAAAATAAAAATTTTAATATTATTTATAATTCTTCAAATTTAATGTTTAGAGATTAAAAGTATATTTTGCTAAATTTGAAAAATCATAATAATTTTTTTTAATTAAAAGAATTAAAAAATAGATTTATTTCAAATTGTAAGATTAAAAATATAACTAAACATATTTATATTCATATTATTTTCAAAATAAGGAAGCATAATTCATTGGTACAATCTGACAGGCCGATGTATTAAATTCTATTTCTTGTATGTTTTGTCCAAAGAATAGAAGAGTGAAAAATAAAATCATTTAATTAAAAATAAAATGAGAAGAAAAAATTGTTCTATTTATTATTATTAATATTATAATAAACAAAGAAAAAAATTATCAAGAATGTTATAATTAATAATAAATGTTCAAAATTATAATTTCTTTTAATTTATTATGTTATTATATATTTTTTAATATAAAATTATTAATTAGTATGAATTATTACATTTGAAATATTATCTGTTTTAGAATTTGTTTGATTTTATTATAGTTTTGTTTTTGAAAGGTTTCTCAGTAGATTAAGACAGGAACATGATTCTTAAACGATTTTTATACAATTTTTTTATATTTTTGTAAAAAATAATTATGAATTTATTTTCTTTATATATTTCTTCCATTTCTTTTCCTTCGTCAAACTAATCAAAAGGCTTCTCTTTTGTTTTCCCCGAAAGTAAAGAAGAAGAAAAAGGAAGTTTGGAATCAACGAATCAGCGTCTGCTAAATAAATAATAAATATTTTTATTAAAATATATTTTATTTTCTTATAAAATATTAAAAAGTATACCTTTCTTAGGTCTTAATTTCTTCATCTGGTCGTAATCCAGAGATGTCGAACTTCGCTGATTACCGAACAGCACGTTTCAACGTTACTTTAATATTCTCTAAGGTTTTATGTAAACATAAAAAAATGTAATAATTTTTTTTCTAATAAAATTGTATAATTTTTTGTTTTTACAATACAAATTGGTTAAAAAAATTAAAAAATGAAAATATAATTGATAAAAAAAAAGTAATTAATATTATAAAGCTGACCAAACGAACCATTAAATTATACTTTTGGTATCATTTTAATTTCTGATTTTAGTTTGTTGATTTTTTTATTAAGTCATCGATTCTATATTCTCTCGTATTTTACATTGGTTTCAATGACCCAAAACAAACAAAAATGCTTAAGATTTTACACTTTTTATAAACTAAGATTTTGCATCTATTCATTGAGAACTACTAATGTTTCATGAAATGATATGAATCTTAAATTTGAAGGCAAGAATCCTGAGATAAAAAATCATCATTGCCTTCAAGAATATTTGGTTTATATTTTATCAGTCTTCTGAACTCCAAGAATTGCATTACTGGGGGAAATACTTGGTACCACTACGGCTGTGGAATGAACTCCAACAGACTCTGCTGCCATGCCTGTTGAAACCTCTCTAGATGCTTCAACCATTCTTTCTGTCTCTTTTCCTTTTCCCCACAAAAATGAGTACAATCCCATTAGGATCAAAACCATGCCCAGCATGCTGCAAATAAGTTTCAATTGTTCATTAATCATTTTCATAGATGCATAAACATAATGACCAAATAACAACATTAGATTATCAAAAGGGTAGTTTTAAAGATGTTTCCCTTGCTCAAGGAAAGAATTTGTAAATGACAGTGTATTGTTGAAGGAAAAAGTTCATTCATACATGCCAAGAGTGATTGGTTCACCCAGTAAGGTAGCTTCTGATATGGTCACAAAAATGAGAGCCAATGGATTGAACATTGTTGGATAAGCTGGTCCTTTGATTGAAATTGCCCAATAAATTAAGCAAAACGTAGCAGCTGTGGCCAATGTTCCCTGTAAAACAAGTCTTGTTCATTAATAATTTAGAATCATAGTAGTTGACATCTTCTCTTTACTTCCTTTGTCAGAACTTAAGGTTCCTCTGTATACTTTTGATAACTAATAGTCGATCAAAGCCAAGATTATAAATGGCCGCATGCTTGCAAGGATCTTAGGTTTAAGTATATGTTTAAATTTACACAGGTTTCAAGACCTTCAAGTTGCACACACATGTCAAAGTCAAACAATATTGCCATGCTTACAAAGCTCATTGAAACTTGTTTAATCCTTTTGTATGTCAAAGTTGCACACTCATTGAAATCATACAAATATTCATTCTTATACAGAAAAGGACAGATATTAGTTGATAATATTATAGAAAATTGATCACTTAGAATATAAAATGTTTAGAGTGAATATTCTGACCAACTTCATTCACTTGTAGGGACGGAGCCAAGGGGGACTAGGGCCTCAACATTTTAGATTTTTCTTATTACTTTATAAAATTATACTTAAATTATCAAATATATCATCTTTGACCCCAATAAATCTAAATAGAATATATTTAATTAAAAATAATTAAATATATAATCTTATATATAAAAGAGAATATTTTATCTATTATTAAAAAGATAAGTTTTTATATTTGTACTATATATCATTTTAACAAATATCATCAATTAAAAAAAAATCAAAAGATATCAAAATAATCTTTTATATTATATATATATATATATATTAGAAAATTATAGAGTATTAGAAATAGAAATTAAAAGTTAAGAAATTTAAAATCAAAACAAACAAGACGTCGACTATATTTTTCTTATAGTGAAGAAATAAGATAAGAAATTTTGTTTTTTATTATTTTTGTTAACTATCTACGGCAACAAGAGAATGTGTTGCTATGAAGATTATTAAAACAAGGCTTCATAATAGGATGGAAGATTATTTTCTTATTGATTGCACGATTGTTTACCTTGAAAAAGAAATTGTTACAAAGTTCAATACAGATATAATAATTGATGATTTTTATAACATGAAACATCGTCGAGTACAATTAAAAAATTAAATGTATCATGTATATATTTGATCTTATATATAATTATGTAGATTGATTTTAAATATATGTAAATAATTTATAATTTATTAATAATTTTATTAATTATATTTATTTTTACGTGATAATTAATTTTAATGTATATATTAATTTTTTTTTTAATTACTTTGGTTCGGTCCGAACCAGATCGGTTCGATCTGGTTCGGTTCGACCCCCTCACCTAAAATTCTGGGTTCCGCCCCTGTTCACTGGTAATCCAAATTAAAAAGGTTGGCATTAGTTGAAGTCTTGGAAAAAAAGCAACATAAAGTAATAATTGACAAAAATATATTATAAAAGTGTTAATAATATATATAAATATGTTGATACTATATTATAGATACAATATATAATAATAACTATTTTTCTTTTATTTTATTTTACATCTTATTACTTTCGAAGTTTCTCTTTTTATTACCATTATTTAATAGATTTTTCTTATTTCTTATTTCTTATTTCGAAGTTACTAATCTAATATATGTAGTTAACCACCATAACATATTCATTTATATGATATTGTGTATAAAGTAGCAGCAATTTGAAGGTAAAGATTGAAAAAATCTTACCGAGTATATTATTGTCATAAGTTGTAGATTCCACTTTAAACTCCAAGTAACTTTTCTGCAATCTAAGCATATTCCTACTATTGCTGCTTGAATTGATGCTATAAAGCACGTAAGCATTGTTCCCCAATATTTGAATGGAAATAATTCAAGCAACTTAACCTGTTACATTCAAAAATAGCTATCTTAAAGAAATAATATTCAATTCTAAATCAAGAAATTTCAACAGTTCGAGCTAAATGTTATCAGGGTTAAATATGTTTACACTTAATCTTATCTTTGTTATCTATATTAGTTAGATAGACATATCTGAATTTTTGTTACCTACTATTATAAATCTGTCTGGTTTAATATATATATATATATATATATAAAGAGATTTTTTTACACATAAACAGGAATCTAATTTCATATGATAAGGGGAATGAATGAGAGGCATATACATACTTGCACAATGAACCAAGCCGTGTATGAGAAGCAGCTACCAACCAAAAAGAGAGTGCCACGAAGCATGTTGGTTTTGGATGAGTCAACTGTTGCACTATGCATATGATGATGCCTAATTAGACCAATATAGAATTCTTTTCCTTTGTATAAACTAGTTGTTAATGCTCCCCCAACACACAAAATTGCCCCTATTGTCTTCACTTTACTCGTCCATCTTTCAAACACCACCCTCTCCATTCTGCCATATATATGACTCAGAATCCAGTTAATGCTGGTTACATAAGGTATATATAATACCAGGTATAAACGTTATGTGATATATATTACTAAGAGTTCTAAACTCATTTGGACTAGCATGTGACAGCTGATATAAACTTATGATATATATCATATCAGGGCCAAATTAATTCTTATGAATAGAGAGAAATACAGGTATATATATATATGGTTAGTTTATGTTTGTTTGTATAATCGCTGTTCTTTCTATATACCTGCATATAATTGAGAAAATGAAAGTGGAAATAGGAACCAAGCTGAGAAAATTGACAGAGTATGCAGCTGATGTGTCTCGCAGACCATAATAGAACAGTGCCATGGCCAGTGTTATCCTGCAATCATATGATAATTGAAAAAACTATAAGCAGACCAGAAGTTGTCCATTCTAGAACTTGATTAGAACAGATATATGTATTCAAATTGTTGAATAAGTAAAAACGAAATGAGGATGTTTTTTTGTTAAAATGAATCATCGAGTATGAAAGTTAGCATATTGAATAATATATACAAGTGTGACATTTTAGTTAAATGTTAAATTTATATTTAATTCGAGATTTCTGCTTATCTAAAATTATAATTAAATTAATATATATAAAATAATATAAATTTTATTTTTTTTATTGAATTAATTTTATAAAAATAAATTAAAGTTTATTCTAACAAGATTTTCTGACCGCTAATAAAACATACATAAAAAAATTCAAACTATTATTACACTAATAAAATCGAATCATCCATAAAAAAAATTCAGATTATTATTAGACCAATAAAATTATGTATTAAAATATAGGAAGTGATTATGGACATAGCTTACCTTCAATTCAGAAGATGTGGAGTTTACAACGTGATCCGTTAACAGGTGATCCAATTCAATTTAAGTCTAACAATCTTATTAACAATCAAGATTTTATATAGTAGCCAAGTGATTAAATTTATGCTCAATAATTTTCTTAACCAAATTCTGATATTATGTAAAAAGTAATTATGAATCTAACTATCATTACAAAAAAAAAAATTATTACCCATAGAATATTTCCCACAGAATTTTTTTGGAAAATAAATTAATTACCCATTAAATATTTCCCACAAATTTATTTTTATGGAAATTTTTCATAAATTTATTTGTGGGAAATTTTATATAAATTTATTTATGAAAAAGTTTCCCATAAATTTGTGTGTGGGAAATTTTCCATGAATTTTTTTGTGAAAAATTTCTCATGGATTTTTTGTAATTTTTTGTGGAAAATTTCCTACTAACTTTTTACCCACAAATCTCCCACTACCACAAATTTGTAGGTAAAAGGCTAATAGGAAATTTTCCACAAAAAATCCATTGGAAATTTCCCACAAACAAATCCATGAGAAATTTCCCACAAATAAATCCATGAAAAACTTTTTCATAAACAAATTTATAAGAAATTTCCCACAGATAAATTTATAAAAAATTTCTATAAAAATAAATCTGTAGGAAAAATATTCAATGGATAATTAATTTTTTTTTCACAAAAAAAATTTCCTAGAAAATATTTCATGAGTAATAAATTTTTTTTTGTAGTGTCTACTCTAAGATTAATTCAGAAGGTAAAATTTACATCTCATTTATATCATTTATATATTATAATTTAATATATTTTTAGTTAAGATGAAATTTCACTATCATAATTTATATAATTTTTTAAAATATCTTTAAGAAATTTTATTTTTCAATTATATAATATCATGTTAATTACTGCGAATAAAATCTCGCTAGAAACTAAATTGGTGATATTTTAGATTATTGATGGATTAATAAATAATTAATCTTATTTTTCATTATGACATAAGAATTGATATCAACCTTTTAAAAGATCTAACTAATGTTGATATATATTTTAGATTATTAAATTAATGGTACGTGTATGAATATTAAAAATATTTGAGTAAATTACATTCTATATTTTAGTAGGTGTTGAATTAATTATCAATATAAGGGTATAATTAATAAAGTTGTTGAAAAGGGAAAAAAAGAGTAATTGAAAAACAATTCGTATTCACTATTAATATATTTTTTTATATTTAAAAAAATTAAAATAAACCTAAAATTCATCTCGTAACGGAATAAGAATGTATGCTTTAAAATAAAAATAGAGGAAAATATAATTTAAGTGAAAAGTTTTGGAATCAAAATAATATTATAAAATTCCATTCTCACTCCTACCCCCATAAAACTTGGTCAGTATAACATTAGAAGTACTTTAAAAGGCTTTTTTTGGGTTCAGGACTAAATAAAAATAACATCAGAATTACTCTAAAAAGCATTTATTTATCCCTGACCAAATAACATCAGAAGTACTTTTAAGAAAAAGTGCTTTTAAAGGATGCTAGGAACAAATTGATTCCTCTCTTTCTTCTCTATAAAAAAAGTTCGAGTACAGATAAATTTTACTATTTTTATCTCATGAATATTTAGTTTTAATTTTTTTTATTTCAATATATTTTTAAATTTTAAAGTTAAATTTAATATGATTTAACAACTACTTTAAATTTTTTTTCTTTCTCAACCATATCAATAATATTATTTAGCTTTATATGTATACTTGAATTTTTTTTTCAATGATATATTTGTGTGGAGGAAAACTATAGGATAATAATGTATTTGTTTTTTTTTTTAAGAAAAAAATGGAAATAAAATGAAGCAAAAATTTGACTTCTAAAAACAAAAACACAAAAAAGAACAAATCTTTCACTTTCTTTTTATATCAGATTTCAAAGTTTTTCAGCTTCCAATTTGATTACCACCCTTCCAATTTTATCATAAATATGTAGTTTAATAATATTATTTTTTATAATTTTAATTATAATATAATTTATATATAAATATATTTATTTATCATTAATTTTAATTATACAAAAAAATATTTATCATGTATATTAAGAACACTAAAACATGATTTTTAAAAATTGTAAAAAACATAACCTCTTATAAACTGATATGGATGATATTTATTCCAATTTGATAACTAATGTAAAAAATTTAAAATAATCAATGTAAAAAAAATGAAGACGAATAAATAAGAATATCACAAAGAAGAATATGTTTTTGCTTAGTAAAGAGAGGAAAAAAAAGTGTGTATATTATAATTTTCTATATTTCTTTCTCAAAAAAAAAGATGTGTATATTATATACACACACAAAAAATGATAAATTATATCGATAAATTATATCTTCATTATTAGTTTACGCATTTATGTGTATATATAATATTGACTATATATAATTAATTATAAATATTTATTATTTTGAAAATAAATAATAATCATTAAATAATTATATATTTTTATATTCATCTATTAAACTAAAGATAATTATTTTTATTCTATTTTTCTTGTCTAGTTTATTTACTTTCTCTTTCTCTATTTCCTTCACCTCTGTCAAAACCCTAATTTCCATTAGTTTCATTACGTGTGAAAATTAAAACACCGAATTATACGTTTATAATTGATTAGAAAAACTGAAAGCTGCTCATACCGAACTATGGCGACTTCAAGCAACTTAATTTGTAGCTTCCATCATTTCCAAAATAAAGGTGTCTTCTCACCACAAACAAACCAATAATACAGCACAAGTTCATAATTACGTGTAACAATTAATTTGATAATCACCATATAAATCAGTGTGCACTATTTCATAGATTTAGGATGTACTTGCCTAGTGTCACCTATCCTTCGACATCATAAATGTAGGGTAGTTGTCATGTCATAGATTTGACAATTTAAGTGGAACTTGGTCTTGCTTTTTTCACAGTGATTTGGTTTGTATGTTTAGAACTGGTTCTAACAAAAAATAAACTTCCAAAATCAATGGGACACATCCAGAGGACAAATTATTGTTCTATAAAAGTTGATAGTGACAATTTGCTGTTTGTAACTATATCAGATAAGATATGTCTGTATAAAAACAGTGAATGAGCAAGACATAGATTTCCACTGTGTTTCAGTTTTTGACAGGAAGAAAAAAATTAGGCTAGTTGAAAGTAAAAAAATAAAACTGATAAGAAATGAGATTAAAAAACAAGAACTAGACTATATTTTCAACACGCAATAAGAAATTTCCAGCCATCAAAATTGATTCTTGCTCAAAAATCAATTTTCCACAGACTTGGATTTGCAGAAGTCTATCAGAGAAAGGTACAATCAGTTATCTGTGTTATAATACTGAAAAATGGACTGTTGGAGATGCAAATATCAATTTTCAGACACATTACAGTGGATTATGCTATCAAATTATGTTTGGTCAGAAAGCTAGTTTTGATAGAAACTGGATAATAATATAAACACTTGATAATCTGAGCAAAAATGCTATGAAAAATGTAGTTTGAAAGAAGAAATAAGCAATGCGTACCCCACTAAGGCGTTAAGGAAGAGCCAGAACCAAATTGACCATCTCAAATTCTTTTGGCGGCCTCTGCAATCACAGCACATATGATTGACTCCAAGTAGAGAAAATAAACAGTGAGGGTAGTGGAAATTGAGATGAAAATGTGGAAGAAAGTTTATACATGCAGAAGAATAAGGAACAATATGAATGAAAGTATAGGAGGAAAGAAAAGCTTGATTAATTTTACCTTTCAAAGTAGAAAGCAAAAGGGGCAACACAAACAGCAGCAACAACATGACGGTAAGCAATGAGTGCAAAAATGAAAGTGCCCTCAACAAGTATGACCCTCGATAGAATCTGCATCCCAGTTGCAAAAACTTGCACTAAAAGCATGCTAAGAACAGTCTGCGACCCCTTGAACCATTCCTTAACAGTTTTCATCTTCTATGCCTCTCTCTCTCTCTCTCTTTCTCTCAGTCTCTTTGAATTGTTGTCCTTATCTAAAGAGAAAAGAATCAAGCAGAATGTGGGGAGAAAAGGGTTTTGTTTGGTCTGGCACAGGAATCAGGAACTGAAGTTTGTATTATCTGATTAGCACATGAAAAAAAGAGGATAAGATGAACTAAAGAGAATCTAATTAAGACCGCAAACATGGTACAAAAAGCATAAGCATAAAGAAAAGTTGAAAAAGTTTGGAAGACAGAGAATGATAACAGATGCATACGTTTTATTTGTGCAAACTATATGATAAGTTAGGAAACTCTAGGTGTCAGCCATGTTTCTCTGCTACATGTAATACATACATATATATATATATATATATATATATATATATATATATATATTCATTATTAGTTACGTAGGGACATTTTTCAAGGATATTTCACACATCACATGTTATCCAATATATGCATTATTGAGTAGTGACATTTTTTACCATTCAGCATAGATTGTTGTTACTTGTTTACATGAATGTTCTTTTCTTATCCAATAATTCAACATATGTCAGAAATTTACAGTAACTCACATTTCCAATTTTGGATTTACAGAAATGTTTTAATTTGATCAGTTATATTAAGTTTAAGTTTTAAATATATAATTTTGTTGATATTTGAAAGAAAATTTTATCTTTCATTTTTATTTTATAATATTTGAACAATGTAGTCTCTCATGGAAAATACATGTTATAAAGAAAAATATGTAATGATATTCACAAAGGTATTTTGGACTTACAGGGCAAAATTCAGGTAATGTACTTGCATGGGAAAGTAGTTATGAGATAATGTGAAGATAGATTAAATTGTATGATTTTTCAAGTTGTGAACCAAATACAATAATTTTGCATGTGTAGATAATTAACTCGTTTAATATTTTATTCAGTTAATTGTTTCAATGAAACTTGAGATAGAAATATATATATATATATATATATATATATCTTAATAAATTATTATGTATAACATTATTATTATGTATAACATTATTATTATTGTCATGAATAAAATAATTTATAACATTTTAAATATTCTCAAGTTCTTTACATATTTATTTTTTATAAATAAAAATAATATTTTAAGCTGAAATAAGAAAATGTAAACATAAGTACTAATATTTGGAGTTATTATTATAACTCCCAAAAATTAAGTTAAGAAATTTAGTATAAAGATAAAATTCTTAATAGAAAACCATTTATGCAACCAAATACACACTATATATTCCGTAGTCCTATTCATCCCTTACTTTTTTTGTTTTTATATATATAAATTTTTTACATATTATATATGTATATAAAATATTTAGTTATTATACTTGTTATCATCATAAATTATTTATGTAAGTAGGAAATATCACACACATAGCTCAAATATTAAATAAAATTAAAAAAAGAACATTAAACTAAATATACTTCAAAAATAAAAAAACAATAAAGAGCATAAATTTAATAAATTTCAAAGAATTCTAAGTAAAAAATAAAAATAAGTATACCATGTTTTTTTTAAGTATTGCATTATAATAATTAAGATTTAAAGAGGAAAAAAAAAAGTAATATATAAAGTGATGATTAAATGAAGCATATAAAAGAGTAAATTTCAGATCATAAAATGAATATGTAAAAAAAATTATGTGAGCAAAGAAATAGTGAGAAGAAGAGAAAAATCACTTCCTTTTTATGTGTAAGATGTGAAGAAAGTACAAAATTACAGGGAAGAGGTTTTACTAGGGTTTTATTAAAAACAAAAGGAAGAAAATTGATACGAAAGAACTGCAGAGAACTCCAGCGAACGAAAATGGCGACCATTTGGAAAACCAACACGGCGAGAAACGCAGTGCGTTGTTTTAGCCAATCGTTGGCTTCTACTAGCCGCACTCCTTCGATTCCCTATCGTTTCTCCTCCGTTCGCTACCTCCGCACCGGTCGCGATCCTAGTTCCAGGTTAGTTTCGTTGCTGCTAGGTTTAGCTGTCAAACAATTATTACAATATCTTTTTTCTTATTTTTTTCATTTTAATTTTGAGGCGTTGTTGAATAGGAGTTATGAGATTAATCCGCCGGTGAATTGGGGGATTCGGATTGTGCCGGAGAAGAAGGCGTTTGTGATTGAGCGATTTGGGAAGTACGTTAAGACTCTTCCCTCTGGAATCCATTTTTTGATTCCTTTTGTTGATCGTATCGCTTATGTGCATTCGCTCAAGGAGGAGGCTATTAACATTCCTGACCAGAGTGCTATTACCAAGGACAATGTCACCATCCTCATCGATGGTGTGCTTTATGTCAAGGTTTCTGTATCTTGTGTCTATGTATTCGGTTATAGTATTTGAGTGGTCAGTGGCGTTGAACTGTTTTTTTTTTTCGGGTTAAATTTCTTAATATGCAATTCTGGGATAAAAGTTAAGAAGGTACAGTGAATCGAATTTCTCTTATAGGTTAAAATTAATTTATGCATGATTTGATTTATAGAAATTCTTTCATTTAGCTTCTCCAATAGTTGATTTTAGTTTATGTATGAACTAATTTGAATTTATGGGAGGAGTTATATTCATTTTTACCTTTTTATTTTCTTCTTTGAGAAGTTTGTCCAACAATATCATATTTTATTTTATTTATTTATTAATTTTTTGTTTTGGGAGTGCAGATTGTGGATCCTAAGCTGGCATCTTATGGGGTGGAGAATCCCATTTATGCTGTCATTCAGCTGGCACAAACGACAATGCGTAGTGAGCTTGGTAAGATTACTCTTGACAAGACCTTTGAGGAAAGGGACACACTCAATGAAAAGATTGTGGTGAGTTTAGTTATCAGTTCTTTGAATTTATTGTTTGTGCTGGGCATTTTCTTCCCCTTTCCTCACACGAGGAAGCATCTTAGATACTTCAATTTGAAGTCACACATAAATTCTTGTTGGTGGAAGTCTCCTATAAAGTAGAACATAAAATAGTTCTGAAAAGTAAAAACATGTCTCTTTAGATGGATCTATGCAAATTATGGAAAGAATGATTCGTGTACCTTATAATTTTATAGTCCTATACCAATGGGGGTTGGATGTAATAGAAGGAGCTAGTCCCTCATAACATGGCGAATTAAGGTTTGAATTGAATCTTTGCTAGGAGAGATATTCATATTTAGTGTCGGATCGTGCTTCAAACAGGATTGTCTCAAAAGGAGGGAACCTGTGAAAAACAAAAAAAAGAAAAAGAAAAAATTTAATTCACAGTCCTACTTCAATCCAGTTATATATATAGGAAAGAAAAAGAGAAACCAGACAATAGCTAAAATGAAAGGTTTGTAATAGTTGTGCTGGTTGGGTGATATTGGTTTCTTTCCTACTGTAAGCATGTCCAACGTTGCGTAAGTCCCTAACTTATGATGACATAGAAACCATTTCTTACAATTGATTATGGGTTCATATATTAGATTTATTTAGAAAGGTTGGTATAATAAACATGATATCTAAGCCAGCTTGGTGCCGAGGAATTAGTATTTACAATGACAGGAAGAGATAATAAACATGATCTAACTAACAGCTATAGGCTATCCCTTCCATAGGAGTTAGTCTTGTGTTCTCTTTCTGATGTACCCTAAAAGCTAGACTGACGGAGTTAGTCTTGTCGACCATATAATAATGGTTAATTGTGCGACAATTATTGCAGGAGGCCATTAATGTGGCTGCAAAAAGTTGGGGTCTGGAGTGCCTTCGATATGAAATAAGTAAGTTTTGGCTGTGCATGAATAATTTCCCTATATTTTTTACTTGACAGTTTCTCTGTAATTCTTTTTGTGGTTGTCCTTCTGTAGGGGATATCTCTCCCCCACGTGGAGTGCGAGCAGCTATGGAGATGCAAGCAGAAGCAGAAAGAAAAAAGAGAGCTCAAATTCTTGAATCTGAAGGTAATCAATTTGATATTCCAATCCTTCAAATGCTTAGTTTATCTTATTTTGCATTATTTTTCATCATGAAATTAGTTTTAGTAGCCATATCATTCAACTGAAAAATCATGTTCCTGATCCGACTACTACCTGCTGCTTTTAAGTTCACTGGTACTGATATCCTATAGTGTTAAACAGGAGAAAGACAGGCACACATAAACATTGCTGATGGAAAGAAGAGTTCAGTGATCTTAGCATCAGAAGCTGCAAAGATGGATCAAGTTAACAGAGCTCAAGGTTTTTTACATGTTTATAAATTAGTTCCAACTTCCGTTATTTTGTAATATTAATTCTTTAAGATAAGCTTTGATGTCTGGTGAACATGATGTGATATGATATCCCTTCTATTGTTGAGAGGAATGATCTTGTGCACGTCAAGATAATAATGAATTGTGGATTGGACCAATAGTCTTATGAGCAGCTGATTTGTGTTTTTTTAATAACATGCCATAATTAATGTGCTGATCTATTTGATATGACATCTTCAGTTTTCTTCATACATCAATTTCAGTTGGTTGATTTGATATCTTCAAAACCTAATGATTAACATGATTCTTCTTCAGGTGAGGCTGAAGCCATCCTAGCTAAAGCAAAAGCAACAGCTGAGGGACTGGCTCATGTGTCAACAGCCCTAAAAGAAAATGGAGGACCAGAGGTGGGGATCTTCAGTTTTTTCATATTTTATATATCACAGCTTGTACTACATTTTTATGTTGATCAGACTCATTTTTGGTTGTTAGATTAATTTATTTCTGTTGTTATCTCTATGATTCTTGCCATTTTTTATTTTTGGATTACCATTCTAGCCATATAGACATGATGTGTCAGTAACTGGGAGACTTCTGTTTTGTACGTAAATTGTCTTATTGATTTTCCTTCCTAGTCATAGTTTTCATTACGGGATGACTTTTTATAATGTTTGATCTGTTGAAGACAATCTCAAGTCACTGACCATATAAATAGGGTAGAAGGGTTTATTATGTTCATGCTGCTGTTATCACTGAAGATGGGGGAAATATCAAATGGTGAATCTGGTGGATAAAATTGCCTCTTAATAAGCACATTTGTTTGAAACCTATTGAGTCCAATGGAATGACATGTAAGGGAATAATACTGTCATTTGATTTTGCAGGCAGCTAGTTTAAGGATTGCAGAGCAATATATTCAAGCTTTCAGTAATATAGCCAAGGAGGTAATATAGCCCCCCATAAATCGATAGATGTTCAATTTCTTGCATTGCATAATTTATTTAGTTCGACAAATGTTTTTCATTTCATGTTTACTTTTTCCTCAGGGCACAACAATGTTGCTTCCTAGCTCTGCATCCAATCCTACTAACATGATGGCCCAAGCCCTTACTATGTATAAAAGCCTGCTTGGTAACGTTTCCGGTGATACGCGTAGTAGTGGAACTACGCCCCTTTCAATATCAGGACAATTAGAAGGAAATGATTCCTCTGGGGAGGTTAAAGGCGAGAGCTCCACAACTGCCACTGGAACTAATGAAATCCCAGATCATAGTGCAAAATCTGGATTTTCACTTCAGAGCCCACCAAAACGGAAATAGTCTTTGATTTATAAAACTTGTCATTTTCAAGAATTCATTTGGTTTTTAATATATGGTTGTTAGAGTCAAAATTGAATTCGGACTTGGGAGACAAGAAAGAAGAGGAGTTTGGGTGGACTTAGAGTGCTAGTTGCTGTGGTATTGATCGCAGGATACACGTGGAATTGATCACTGGGCTTACATTTATTTAAATTTGTATCTCTTTCTTCCTAACTGGCAAATTTGAGGAGGAAATAAATTGAAAGAAAAAGAGCTATGCTGCCCTCTCACTTATATCCAGACTAGTATTTTCTTCAGTTAATGCTTGCCTGCATTTAGGCTCCCTGACATTGTTTAGTTTTGATGAAAGGGTTTTCCAAACTGGTAGCTTTTAGGGAAGCTTTTTATAAAAATCACATTAAGAATGTATTAGACATCTCATGGTGGACGAGTATTAGTCAAATTTTTAATCTAAGCTGCATTTGAGAATTTGGTGATACAAACAGGGTACACAATACTTTTTAATGTTAATTATGACAGGATCAGGATTTTGTTTAATTTTCATACGAGTTACTGATTTGATTTATTAAAAATAATTGAAATGGGATTTCTGTTTGTAATGGGTTGTCCACTTAACACATCACATTTTAGGGGAACAAGTTCTCATAGAAACTTTATTTGTTAGCCGGTGGAGACGAATGCATTATCACATGCAAGAATAACGTTTTTACTGTCAAAATGCACTGTAATTAGAAATTTAGAATTTTACTTGCACGGAACAGTTTTTGTTTAACGAGGTTACTAACATAATGAATTAAAAAGTCACGAAATTTTCTAGGAATGTTGTCTTTTTCAATTTTTCATTCTTATGTATATTCAGTTTGTGAAGAATGATCCTACAAACAGGTATTGTGATGATGCTAAAAAAGTCCTTAATAATCAATCATTTTACATTCATTTCTCCCGTCGTCAATTATTTGACAATAATTCTTCTACTGTACATTTCATAATTACTCAACCCAATTAATCGTGTTAGAAGATTTTGATGAAGTTCCAAGTTCTTTGTACAATAACGGAAACTGTTTACTTGATTTAGTTTATTTCTAAAAATGATCATTTATATTTTATCTACATCTGAAGAGATCTTTTTAACATAAATAAATAAGCTTCTAGTTTCTAATAAAAATATCATCTTATAGTTTTGTTCTTACAGAACTTCTTCTACTGCATAATAAGCTGTTAGTCAATTCAAGCTAACTACATTAAGCTCTTATCATTCCCTAGTCACATATTTAAAGCCTCTCTACAAGAGCCACTACTACCACCACAAAATTTAAACACCGCTTGAGCTCACCAGATTCCTTTATAAATACAGCACACTGTATAAAGAGTTCATGCAACAATGGCCTTGATTTACATCTTCAACGCCCCATATCCATACTAGTTTTAGCAAAATTTAGTGAATAAATCGTTTAGACAGGTTAGAGAATTTAAAATATCGGGGGTCGACGCACACATAACACTTGAGATATCTGTCAGCATTCACCACTTGGTCTAGAAGAACATTGAGAACTTCTCATATACATCATCTACCGAGGCAATAAATAAAAATGAAAGATTCAGTTTAACATATCAAGGTCGCACCGCACAATACTTGAATATTTAATTGTGATTGCATATTAACCACATTGAATTGCACTATTGGGAATTCAGTCAATCACCTGCTTAAATAAACATTCATCACAATAAACATTAACATAAACAAAATACCTATTGACTGAGATGTAAATTTCAGCAAATATTCCAAACCAATGTGCATATAGAAGTAAATTCCAAATAAGATATTTCCGCAAAGACAAGTTTGACAACACAAAATTGTAAAATCCAAACTAAAAAATATAGCAAAAAAGATCTCCAAACTAAAAAGCAGCATGTCTGTTTTCATGGTCTACTCATCTACTAATATGGTTCCCTTCTCACTGACGTAAATACCATCAAGAAACTTCCGAATATCCTTGTTCTTAACATGGCATTTCTGCAGCAAACAAGTAGAAAAAACAATTGAAGTCTAAACAAGAGGAAATTACAGAAAGGTTTAGGCAGGGCATGTGCAGAGAGAAAAAATATACCTGGTTAATCAGAGCACAAGACCTGGAAACGAGCTCAATGTCGTTTCCATCCAAGATCAACTCATCCTTCACTTTCTCAGATCTTACAACAGATACACCCTCAAGCATGTCCACTTTCCTCACCTAATCAAACACACGTAACCAAATAAATCACTCAACCTAATCACACATTTTTTCCAAGTAACAAAAAAATAAATAAATGAATTAAAAATAGACATGAAGAGAGTTGAGTACCTTCTTCTCGCCGAGGAAATTTCGGATTTCAATAGATTTACTGTCGTTGCCAATGCTTGCGTTTATGGGAAAGTGAGCGTACACGAACCTCATCTTGTAGCGGTAGCCCTTGGTGACGCCGGTGATGAGATTGTCGACGTGGCTGAGGGCGGTGCGGATGGCGGCGGAGGTTTTCCGAGATCCAAACCAAGCGTCGATCTTCAACTTCTTTTTGCCGTTCTCATCTGTTATTAGCTGAAAATCGAGGTTGAGATGCTTGAAATCTCGTACCAATTTTCCACGAGGACCCTCGACCTCGATGACCTTGGCGTGAACCTTAATGCTCACGCCGTCGGGAATATTCATCGTCTCAGAAGAGAGAATGGTCTTCATTGTCGCTGCAACTCTCCCTCTCAATCTCAAACAATACACCTCTCTCACTGCACTTCCAAAACCCTAATCGACAATTATATTTAGGTTTACATTTAGGCCCACGTATCAAAGTCCATTTCTCTTCTCAAACTAAAAGCCTCATGTATTTCGGCTAGGCCCATTAGGAACAGATAGAAGTTTTTTTTTTTTTTTAATTTGAAAAGAGAAAAAGTAGAACACGAATTAATGTATCCTTAATGTATCTAAATAATTAAGTATTAATTGTTTATCGAAAAAAAAATTATAATTAATGAAAAATAATTTGGATAAATCTTACCATGAAAAAGAGACAAGTAAACTCTTAAGAAGCCTCGGTATGAATTGACCAAAACTTTTAAATTTTTTTTTTAAATTATTAAAATATCGAATTAATTAATCTAAAAATATAAGGAATAAAAATAATTTTAAAAAAAAATATAAAATAAAAAATATATTTAAAAAAAAATAAAGCAAATTTGGACAGTTCTTATTTTCAAGCAATCTGGATATCCTTTTCTTATTACACATATTACCTACACTACTTATATTTTTCTCTTTTATTAGTATCGTTTAGCATTATGGATCTTCAGAGAAATATTTTCCTTTCTGAAACTCTCTCCAAATTCAGTAACAAAGACACGGTTTCATTGTTTCAATAATTTTCAAAATCCAGATAAAATCTGTTAAGAGAAGACATCCATCTGAGAAACGCGTTTAGTTATTCTTAGAAATCCGTCTAAGAAACGCGTTTAATTAAAGAAAAGAAAAACAAACAATGGAAATCCAAGGTTATGCCAGAATAACTTTGTACACATCGTATATATCAATCTTCTATGTTAACTTCACTTGAGCATGATCGTGATTGATACCAAAAAAACATTGCCTGAAAGTGGTCCCATAAACAAGTAATCTTCTATATAAAGGAAATCAAATCAACAGTGACGATAATCTAACACTGCATTTTCAGGAGAATCAATAAATAAGGGACCAAAGTATCTAAATCTCAATTCTTTAAGGTTCTCCCACAGATTGAAACATTCCTTTGGAAACAAAATAACGATAATCGATAATCATCGTAAAGACATAGTCGTATAAAAGAGAGATTCTACTATGCACTATGCATACGTATCCTATACTGAAACTATGTTACAGCATCGTCTAAAAGAGACCAAAGAAGACGGAAAAACCAAGTACGATGAGCCACAGAATATGCACCAGAAGCAATGCTTGACCAGAAAGAGGGAGGGAACCGCCATTCCCCACTTCACAGAACCCCATTTTCGCAACCTGTACGCCGGCGCACGCCGCTTCGCTGCACCCGCACCAGTACGTCACGCCGTCTACGCCGCAAACGGGGTCCGTCCGAAAACACTTAACGGGGCACGACGACGGCGCTACCCCGCCGCACACTTTAACCCCTTCGTCGCCAGGGACCTGTGACGGCAGCCGGAGGACCGTAGAGGGCGCCTCATCGGCTGTCGCCTGCGGGACGACGCAGAGGGCGAAGACGGCGACCAAGACGGCGGAAGCGGAGAAGTTCGAGGCTTTGGGAATTCCGGCCATGATCTTGGCGAGGCGAGCTTCAGTGAAAGCTCGCCGGAGGAATCGGAGAAGACAATGGGTGGAGAATTGAAATGGGGTTGAAAAAGTTGGATTGATGGGTTAAGAAAATGGTGAGGTGGTGGAGGATGAAGTACATGAATCACTCCTCACCTTTCTTTCTTTACTTTTTTATTTTCTTCATATCATCAATCTTCAATTTTTCTGATTCTCTATTCCATTTTCTTACCCCATGTTACCTACCTCCTCTATCAAACTTTAGGTAATATCTAAGTATTTTTAGTAATGAATAAATGTATGCAAGGTTATAAATATACTTTTAATATGAAAATAATTCAAATAAATCATAAAATTAATCACCATTAATTACCATTAATTTTTCCTAAGATAACTTATTAAAATATGTAATCATGCTTAGTAAAAAACATTACTCAAAATTACTTAATATACAATTATTCATTTTTTTTAGATCATAAATATCATTTATATATATTCAATATTTGTATTGGAGTTAAATAAAGTAATTATAGATGATAATTAAGCATATTTTTTGCATTTATGTATTTTTTTAAATTTGTGGTCCTTACCAATTTGATCTCTAATATAGAAAAATATATGATTTTATTTTTTTATATCTAATTTAATATTTAATAATAAGTTTTTACCTTTATACAATTGATAATGAATTAAATATAATTTTAGTTATTATTTATATCTAAATATAATATTTTGTTACTATAATTTTTTATATTTTATATCATTTTTCTTATGAATTTTACAAAATTCAAAAAAATTATAAAAGAATTATTTTCGACAATTTTTTATAAAAAAGTAGTAAAAATGTTGTATGAAATTTAACTTTATCAGTGTTTATTCATTATAATAAAATTATATATTTTTAAGAATTAATTATTGAATTGATCAATGTAAAAATACAAATACTAAAAATAAATTTTAAAAAATACAGACATTAAAAATATATTTAAAGACACTCTTTTAATTTTAATATTCTAAATATTAATTTTTATAATGTTAAGAAAATTATGAAAATCAAAAGTATTTAAGAAAGTATTTTCTGAAATATTAAAAATAAAAATATTTAATTTGAATTTCTTTTTTTTTTCTCAAAATTCAAACCTTTTTCTTTCTCATAATACGATCATAACATAATTTCCTTGCTTATATATTTGATAACTATAACTCCTTCATATTATTCCTCATACTATAATTAGTTTAAGAAAAAAAAGAGTAGTATTTTGCTCCATAATTTTTGAGTTTATGGGAATATTATATGTAATAACCCATTATTCTAATTTATGTATTTTTCACATTGAATCATATATATAATATATATGTCATTTTAAAAGAAACACTTTATGAACAAATGTAGCTAAAATCCATCTAAAAATTAGATAACAACATAAATCCATATTTAAAATTTAAAAATTTAATTCTAATTAAGTATAGACACGTTCTTGAAATTATTATGCTCAAATTAGCTATCGATTAAAATTGTAATATAAAAATTACATATCATGATATAAAAATTTGTTGATTATTTGCTTATCACCTAAAAACTTGAAATTTGGATTGGAGACCTTACAACGCACGTGAGTAGTTGTGATGAGATATAAAAGATTCCAATCAATCGCAATCCAAAAAGTGCTTTAAGAATGTCTCGTAAATATATCGTTTAAAAAAATGAAATGAGAAATGAGTTATAGATACTAAAGAACTGAAATGATGCAACTAAAGCCAAATACAACTTACAATGATTGTATTGAATAAAAGATAAAATTAACAAAATAATTTGATGTCAGAAGTTTCAATACATCCATAAATATTTATTTATATAACTACTTTATGAATATTAGGAAAATAAAAGAAGAAAACCAGTATAAAAAACAAATAAAAAAAATATTTAAGAACTGCTCCAATATTAAAAGACAACCAATGTTTTATATATATATATATATATAATATGTGATTTTAATTAAATAAAATAAATATATATATAATATTAATTAATATTAATAATTAATTGAAATGTGTATTTAACGAAGTCTATATTATTTTATAAATTATAATTTTATTTTAATTTTATTTTTAAATAACGTGAAATTTCTTACTATTAATAACAATAATTCAGTTATCAATATATATAATTCTTTTTTTTTAAGAAAATAGCTTCTTGAATAATAATTAATATAAGTTTAACTGCAATGAGTAATTCTAAATATTGAAAAGAAAGTTTTTTTATACAACAATTCAAAAAAAAGGTAAAACCCTTAAGAAAATAAAAAAACCCTAATCTATTTTTGAAAAAAAAAATATTGAATCCTAATATTTTCCAAACTTGATTGACACATTATATTTAATATAATTCTTATTTTTAGTTTTGTGAAATATATTTCAAAGTTAATATAATGTTATCTACCCTAAAACTCATGAATAAAAAGTATATATTTAAATTTCTAGGTAAATAAAATAACTTTTCATACTAAATACATCCCATATCAACATCGATATAAGTACAATGATTTGTGTCCACAAAATATATATTACTCCTAATATTGAAATTTTTAGGTTTAAATATCAATTCATGTTTAATCTATTCCCCATGTCAGGATCATATCTTAAATATTCACAACTAACTAGTAATAGGAATTAATGTGAATAGTTTGATTTTGATGAGTTAATGAGGGTATTATTTTCATATCTTTGGAAAATGTGAAGTATAACATATAGTCAGTCTTTGACAATACATTTTAATAATTGTGTTATGAGATAAGCTTTTGTATTTCGATTATGAAAATACTTCTATTACAAATGAGTGAATTATATAGTTTCCATATGAGAAAATATTTTTGTTTTTATTATATTTATTGGTATAGATGAGATATCTAATTATGGATTAACTATAATCAATTATGGATAGTTTTTTTCTTTTTTTATAACGATAATAATAAATATTAAAATTAGTATATATTTTTTCTTCTTGAACAAATAATATATTAAAAAAATATTTCATATTTTACTTATTTTTATTTTTATAGTTCAAATAATTTTCCTTTTTTATATTTTTCTTTTTTAACTCAATAAAATAATCTCCAATCGAAAAATAACGTGAGCGTTAAAGCAAATTCCAAGCTCGGGTTTGCATAGGAAAAGTCAAAACAGCTCCTAAATTAGTATTAGAAGGCGAAAAATAGTCGTAAAATTGAGAGGTGAATAGGTATATATATAAGAGGGTTAGATAAGGTCATTGGTCATCTCAGCATTGTTTGCATTCTGGTTTTTGTGTTGAAACACACACTCCTCTTTCATTCATTTTTTTTTATTTAGATTGAGAATGGGAGGGTGTGTGAGTGGTCCCAAGAACCAGGAAGGTGAGGTCCCCATTGAGACTCCGGACACACCAAAGAATGCTGATGCCCAGACACTTGTTGCTCCTCCCCAGGTTTCTCTTCCTCTCTCCTTATCAAAACTATGAATTAATATAACTGGCTTAACCAATATATCAATTATATTATTAAAATTGAGGTTGATTTTAATAAATAGATATCTATACTAATTAAAAATAAGATAAAGTTAATGTATATAAATAAAGTAGTTTAAAATTTTATTTTATTAAAATTAGATTTAAAATTTATTTATACTATACTATAAGAGTTTATCTTAATAAATTTATTAGGTTTTACTGGATCACATGTTATTAAGTTATTGTTGGATCACTCATTTATAGGTTTATGTTTGAAATAGGATGTTTTGACAAGAAGGAAATGTGTTAGAGATCTAATATCGATTAGAGATTATCAAATTAATGTATATAAAGTGGGTATAAATTTCATCTCATTTAATTGATTTTATGAAGATGAGTTAAGTTTAAAGTTTATTTTTGTTACAGTATAAGAGCTTATCCTAATTAATTTATTAAGTCTTATTGGACCATGTACTATTAAATTATTGTTGAGCCACTCATTTGTAGGTTTACGTTCGAGTTGGGATGTTTCGATGTGAGAAGGGTATGTTAAAAATCTAAAATAGAGATAAGAAAAAAATAATATATATAAAGTGAATGCAAACCTTATCTCATCAAACCAATTTGATGAGGATGAGATAAATTTAAAGTTTATTTGTGTTAACAAATAATATATGAATTCTAGTTTAGAGATTTTGAAATGAGAAAGATATATTAAATATCACACATTATTTAAAAATAAAATTTTATTATATAAATTGATTTTGTGAGAATAATTAAGTTTAAAATTTAATTTTAATAAATATATGATGAGATGACATGTGACCAATATATTTGTGAATTTTTGTAGGAGAAGATAGATGAGGGTTCCGTAGAGGAAGAGAAAGTGGAGGAAGAGAGGAAAGAAGAAAAGAAAGATGCAGAAGAAGAAGATGACGTTCCCCTCCCTCTCTCATCAGAGTAATTCTCACTAACCCTTTGTACAGATCCTCACCCATCTCTTTCTTCTTCTTGGAGTAACATTTTCATAATAAAAAATCATTTATTAATTTTTTGAAAAATATATATGTGTAATGTTTTCTTTTTTGCCATAGAGAAAATTAATTTTCTACGTCTCTACGCGGCTTAAAAACTATTAAATAATAAAGTGACATAATAAAAGTAAATTAACGTAATCGTTGAAAAATATATGTATCTGCATAATAAAAAAATCACTATAACCCTCGTATAAAATTATTTCATTTACTTTTTATTATTCTTTTTCATTTTCTTTAATTTACACATTTCATAATTTTCGTATTTCTAACCTTTCAAGTTTTACTTTATTCCATGCATACTTTTTATTTTTTTTAAAAACAAAAAATAGTAATAAAAAATAAAGTAGTATTTTTATAACCGGAAAATGCATATTTCATTCAGTGTATTAATCTTAATTGGATAAAATAAAATACATTATCATTAAACATAATAACTTATTATTAAATTTAACCTCACATCATCATTTAAACAATAAAATAAATTAAATTAAATAAATACATAAAAATAAAATACGCGACTTTAGTTATCCATATACAAAAATTACGTAAACAGATAACAAATTGTTTATAGTCCGTTTAGTTTGAGGTATAAAAAAGAGAATCATAAAAACAAAGAAAGTTATTAACTATTTCATTTATTTTCACTTTATTTTATATATATATATATATATATATAAATAAATAAATGAGAACAAAGTGTATAAAAAAAAATATTTAATAGTTATTTTATTCATATTATATAATAATATATTTAATTACATTTTTAATATTTTATCAATATTTATATTATATATTCAATTATATAGAAATATAATTAATTATGATCTAAATATTTTGTTAACTTTATTTGATAAAAATAATAAATAACTAAAAAATAATAATAAGAAATTTGTTAATAATAAATAAATTTATCTTATTTTAAATATATTATATCTCATTTATTCTAAATTTTACTTTTTACTTATTTATGTTTTTTTTTCTTTTAATTTTTATCATTTGAATCAAATGAAGTATTAATAAAACTTGTTAAAACGCAATAAAAATAAATTTATTCTATGAAAAGTAGCTTACTTTTTATTTTTATACTAAAAAAATATCAAATCTTTTGTATAAAAATTATATTATACCCTTTTTTATAATTAGTTTATTTTTTATTATTAAGGTAAAATACATTTTACTGAAATATGTTAAAATAATTTCAATAAATTTTTTTATCTTAATTCAATCTTTATTATTTTATAATTATTTTTTTTCAGTTTTTTAACGGCATTAAAATATTAATGACACGAAAATAATGACTTAACACAGTTGTAACAATTTTAAGTAAAATATTTTTTTCTTATCAAAACTCTTATTTATTAAAATAGTTCATATAAATTTTGTATATTATTTTAATTCTTATAAAGTATATATGATTTTTTTCCTAATTTATTAATATTATTAATGTATTAATTATGTTGTCGGTTAAAATATATTTTAATATAAATAAAAATCTAATTAAGATTTTTCGTGAAATTTAATTCAAAAATTATAATTAAATTTTTTCTTTCTATTAAAAAAAATTTAAAAATTTAAAATATGATAATAATGGTGTTCTATATTTGTCATTTCACTATTATTTTTATCATTGTCTATTTTCACATAATTAAAAAATTAAAAAAATCCTATTTAAAATTTATGAAAACAAATTTAACATACAAAATCTTATAAAGATTATTTAAATAAATAAAAATATTTCCCAAAAATAAAAATTATTTTACTTAAATAAAAATATAAATAATCATATTAAGCATATCATTAATTTTTTTAATATCATTAAAAACTAAATAAAAAAAATATGTTTATATTTTATGATGATTTAACTAATACAAAAAAATTATAAATATTATTATTCCATAGGAAAAAACACATATTTTACATACTTTTATTATTATAAAAAAATGGTTAAAATCTTTGTATAAAAGTTATATTAAAATTTGAAGTTTCTATCTTTCTTCCCAAAATACTTGATCATTTAAAATTTCACGTTACTCCATTTCTTCCTCATATCCATAAATATTTAGACAGTAACACATTAAATATTTATTAAATAACGTGTTAGAAATGGCAATATAAATTGCATTGATTTGTCCCTTTTACTTTTCTCTGACAGCGAGTTCCATAAACACATACAAATCAACCTTCAAACATGTTAAAGTTTTAAAAATGATGGCCTGGTAACGAGGAGAGAACAGAAATAAGAGAAAGCAGTTCATTTTTACAGGCAACAACATCACTGGACAAAGCCATTTTCAGTCGATGAAGGTGCAACCTGTTTTGCTTGTTCCTCTTCTCCCTTGTTGTCATCTTTCACAGCCAACACAACCAGAACCAACAATAAGGGATAGCTAACAGTAGTCAACACCCAATTCACTATCAACTGAGTCATTGCTGTCACCTTTTGGTTATCAATTTGCCAAGCCACTGCAGCCCCTGCACTTTGTACGCCTTTATAGAATCCAGCATACCTGCATAACCATAACCACAAACACTAACTAATTCCCAAATTTCAAGCATGTTCAGGAGTATATTCTCAGTTTATTGCACACCTTTACAAATAGAAAAAATAATCAAATTATTAAACATGAGAGACCGAGAGATAGTTAATCTAAGTAGTCAGATTGAAATCCTGAATCTTGAACATGTGGAGAAAATCAGGAAGACATAAATACTCCTTGCAAAAGTATACTTCAGAGAAAAAATAGAAGAAGAGAGATTCTGCTATATATGTTTACTTACCTGCTAAGAATCTCAGAATCGTTGGCGAGGGCCCCAATAACCCAATAGACCATGCTTTGGAACATGGCATCAAGCAAGCCAAAAGAGAAGAACAAGACAAAGGGTCCAGCATAACTCGGATCCTTAAAATCCAAGATCACATTGAGGTCACGATTAATTTCATTCGCAAGTGCACCAGCCCATATACCAGTCGCAAGAAGAGCAACCACACAAACACCCACAACCCCTCTTTTCCTGCGACTCTTGAAACTGAAATCCATCAAATAACCAATCCCAATCGAACCCAGCATCTGCGCCCCCCAATAGAACACATTGTTGAACCCTCTAGTCCTCAAATTGAACTGCGGCTTATTAACATGGTTGAACTGGTAGGTGTAGAAGAAGTTACTAGACCAAGCAGCGGGAACAATGAGAAGCATCTTCCAATTGTAGAAAAGCTTGAGAATTTCAAAAGATTCAATTGTCACATTGGAGTATAACATGTTGGTGCACCTTGTGCCATCATCGCGAACAACCTTGCGGGCTGGCAAAATGGTCAACGACAAAACAGCCCCGGCGGACATAAAAGCCATGAACCCTATGTAGGTTCCGTCGTTGACGGAGGCAGGAGAGTCGCCACGATTGTAGTTCAAAATGAAGGGAATTAAACCACCGATGACACCCCCCATGTTGAAGATGCTCCAGAAGATGGAAATATAAGTGCCTTTGAGATTCTCCGGCGGATAGGAGGTCATGATGGCGCCCTCCGCGGCCCAGAGGAGGCCGGCTCCGATTCCGAGAATGGCGCCTGCGGTGATGGCGAAGAACTGGTGCTGGTAGTGGTTGTAGTAGAGGAAGGAGCCGGCGTAGAGGACATAGGTGGAGCAACCAGCAAAGAGGGTGAGGTGGGGTCCGAGGATGTTGTAGATGCCGCCGCCGAGGATGCCGAAGACGGCGAAGGTAGTGTAGAGGGCGGTGAGGGCGTTGTTGGAGGCGGTGGTGTTGATTTGGCCACCGCCACCCATGCCGGAGAGGGCGTTGAACATGCCGGGGCAGCAAAAGCATACCAACCCAATAAGAACGACCTGAATCAACGGCGAATTGTACCTGAAAAGTTTAGAACTTTTTGCGTTCTCAGGGATCTGGATGCTTGAATCCTCATTTCCAGGGGTACCCATTTGAAAAGTGGAATTGAATTAGTAGAGAGTGAAAGAGGGGAAGAAAAAAAGTGATGATTGTAGGAGGGAATTGAAGAGTTTAAGTAGAAAAAGAGTAATGTTGAAAAGACTGGGTTCATAATAGGACAAATTTGGAGTAAATTTTGTTTTTCTGTAATTTTGTAATTTGCAGTTGAAATTGTAGGCACATGGCAGCGAAGAAGAAGGGAAGCATTGAAGATGCTTACGCAAGCTCCTTCTCTCAGCCGAAACGGCCATCTTCTTCTCCTTAAACTAAAACCAATCGTGAACAAAACATGAACATATACGATACGGATACGAAGAATTCGTCTTATCTCATAAGATACAATATATTTGGAATTAATATATATATAATTTGTAAAATATAATAAATATTATTAAATATTATTATTATTATATATTATCAAAATTGAATACATTAAATTAAAATTAACAAATTATTATTTTTAATAAATTTAAATATAAAATAAAAATTGTATTACTATCTTAAACTATTTTTTATTATATTCTTAAAATTTACAAATTAGTATATATATAAATTAAATATTCTTTATATTAGAAAATTAGTATATATATTTTAAATTGATATGTTTTTTATATGGATTTGAAGAATATCTACAAATATATTAGAAAATATAAAAAAATATTGAGATCAGTCTTAAATTATTTCTTTATCAACAAAGTAGATTATTGAATTTTTTTGTCTTCTTGCTTTATTCTCATATGAGTTTTTTTATTATGTCATTTCATTCGATCAATTTATTACAATAATTATCCTTATGAATTTAAAAGTCAACCTCTTTTATAAGTCTAATCTTACTTGCAAAATACCACAAAAATATGTGTATTCATAATATAAAATAAATTCATATGCTTAAGAATTATATTATACTTAATTTTTATTGGTTGTGTAAAATTATTTATAACTATTGACCTTTTATTTTGAAGGGGAAACAAGAACAGAGAAAAGCTTTTGTAGAGTCACCCCAAATAATTTCTCCTTTAGTTTTCACTTCTTAGAAATTAAACAAAAATCCCATTACAAAAACTTAAACACATAATAAATACGTACTATTTTTGTGTTAATTGTACTTTGTATAGATTAAATATTCTGATATAATTAGATCTATAATAAATGAAAATTATAAATATATATTATATTAAAATTAAAATTCATGACAAATAAATATATTATTTGTTTTGAATTTTTAATAAATAGTTCAAATTGTGATAGAAGTTATTTATAAATCAAAACAGATACACCATTAAGAAAATTAAATATACAAGAAAGATAAAGGTAAAAGAATGGTAGCTAATGTTAATAAGTATTTATTTTTTTATATATTTACGAGTGTAGTATTTCTATATATAAATATGGCTCGTAAGAAAATAATATTGTATGATCAATATTAACATATTTTAAGTATTGTTTATACAATTTTTTTTCACCTTTTTCTCGTCCAAATAAGTGAAATGAATCTGTTAGTCTTCTGATCATATACTTTTCTTTTATTTTTTTTAATAGATTCATTTACTTTTTTTTTTCTTAATCATTATTTATCACATACATTTTTTTTTACTCTAAAATAAATGGTGAAAGGTAAAATAAAATATTTAATATTTCATTATTAATATTATGAAATGATAATTACAATGGAACACATTATCTTCTAAAATATCAAACTAAAAAAGATGAAAAAAAGTAGCAACTAGCTCGTTTTGTTGACAGTTTTAGAGAAAATATAATATACACTAAGATGATTTACTAAGGCTTAGGTTATATAATTTACGAATACATTTTAAGAATGAATAAGTTTATTGTTGTATCGACTTATAAGTGTATTAGTAATTATATATTTTTATATTATTATGTAATTTATATTATATATATATATATTATATATTATATATTATATATATATATTATATATATATATATTATATGTAATTATATGTGTATAGTATAATATAATAAATTAATTATTTAAAAACACATTTTGTAATAAGAAATTTAAATATAACATTAATTTATTCCCAATAATATTGTAAGTTTTATTTTTCATGCAAGTCAACGTATTTAATAATTAAAAAAATGTAAATGAATATATTATAAGAAATTTAATATAATGATAACATTAAAAAATAATATTCTTTAATAATCAAGCTGTTACATTTAAAATATTTATTTTAATGATAATAATTTTTTATATAAACTTTATTAATATTTTACTTTTATTTTAATTAAATTCAAAATATAGTTAATATTTACATGTAAAAATAAAGTATATAAAAACAAATTAAAAATTCTAATTTAATCTTTAATTAATTTATTATTATTAAGATTTATTATCAACATCATTTATTCTCTTATAAAAACATTATATTACAATTAGATAATACAAAACTAAACACTCATATTAATATTTCAAAATCAATCATTTTTATATTTATAATATCATATTATAATTCATATCATATATCACAATTCAATAAGTTTATCATAATAATTACATTATTACATGTCTATATGTCATTACATAATTAATTTTATAATGAGATATATTATAACTTTTCAAAAGACACATTCATTAAATTTAGATTTCCCATATTTATATTTAGTATACTACTAAATTAATATACAATGATATTATTTACTTATGTAATGGGATAAACTTTTATAACTCATAAAATATAATAATTTTTTCACACCTCAAATTAAAAAATAAGAAATTTTATCAACTCTAACCATATAATATTTTTCTTTAAATGAGTCTAGTATTAATAGTATTTATTATACTTACATCATATAATAATTTACTTCACACTTTTATAATATGTTAATCTCACATATTTTATTTTTATATATACATTTCTATCAAAGTACAATTAAATAAATAAAATCAATTTCACTATTTAAACATTATCCTTTAGGTTACTAATTTTCATTTAAACAAAAATAAGGTTAAAAATACTTAATTTCTATTATATGTTTTTGCTAAAGTCAAACATGTCTCACTTAAACAACATAAATTCTCACTTACATAAGAACCTCTCATTTTCTATGATACTGAGTCCTAATAAATTTTTTTATCAGATATTTTTTATCTTCATTCAAATAAAAAATTCAAATAAAAATGAACTCACAATAAATTAAATTAGTTTTCTAGATCATAATTTAATATTTTTGTCATATGTAATTAACCTATCCCTTTATTAAAAATATTAACAGTTCATGCCATGATTTCATACAAGTAACAAACATTTCAATTCACATTTAATTTTATACAATCTTGCACACGTTAACTTTATTAAATATTAAAGTTTAAGAATAAGATAGAGTTTGAATATAAATAAATAAATAAAGTTAAGAACATATAAATAAGAAAAAATCATAAACTTATAATCCACTTCAAATGATTTTATTGGAATGAATTTAACTGTGGCTGAGCATGGATAAATTTAAAATAATTATATAATTAATTAAATAAGAAAATATAATTGAAAGCAATATATTATTTTCATTAAATTAATTTCCTATCCATCCATGGAATCCACGTGAATCTAGGCTGGATTCAATGGTGGCGGTAACATCTACGGATAGAAACCATGGAATCTACGCTGTCACTTTCTTCTTCGGACAACTCAAATTATTTTAAAATACAATTTTTTTTATTTTTTTTTTCTTCAAATACATCGTCTCTTTTAAGTTTTCTATTTATAAAAAATGTGTCATATCATATGTGATATTATTGTTAAAAAAAGTAATCGATACACTGAAAGCAAACTTTGTTTTATCAGTTAAAATTAAAAGTAATAATATTTTACAAGACTGCATTAAAAATACATTAAGAACGCGAATAAAACATATTAAATTAGTGATATTTTTCATTATGTTTTTTAAATTTTGTAACAGATAGTCGACGTTGAACTTTCAACCGTGATAGAAAGTATTTTAATTATGAATTATATTAGACATGATGAGTATTTATTTGTTGTTTTGTTGTAGAATTTTTGTTTCTGTCAATTAGGGTAAGAAGGGACCAAGCCGTCTCTGGCCGGCTTCAAATTCTAACACTGTTTCTTTGTTCCTACTCTTTAATTTTTTTTAATCTACTCAAATATTTTTTGAAAACAAAACCATATGAAAATTGAACTTAAATTCTACAAATAATATTTCAAATATCATGATTCACCTTATGCTAATAAATTTGATGTTGAATATATTATTTTTTAAATCAAATTATAAACATCTTAGTTCTAAATATTGTATTTTATATCCACTACTTTCTCATATCAACCCACATGCGACAAATCGCACATCTTTTTCTATTTTTCGATAATGTTATTTAATTCAGTCAGCGTTTTGCTTAGACATAGTCAGAACATTAGTTTTCTTTTACTGGGACTGCATAACACAAATGAACTCTAATTCCAAGCAACTAATAAGAGTTTCTCGTGAGACATTATTAGCTTTCGACTTATACCAACAATAATTCAGTCGATTCTTGACTCACTCATTCATATACATAATTATTTATTATAACTGAATTTTATTACTAAAATTAAATTATCGCGAGATCATTTATTTAAATAATATGTTATTCGTTATCTTATTATAAATAAGGGTTTAAAAAATTAAATAAATCTATCTAATTAATATATCTACTCTTTTGATATACTTAAAGGTCTATTTACTCTTTATTACTAGAAGAACATCTGTATAAGATTTTGTATAAATATAATATATATTCTTATTGAAATGAAACGTTTTATTAATAGTAAATTTTATATTTAAGTTATCTTCATTAAAATTGGTGAGATTTATACTATTTAATAGACTTTAATAATATATTAGTATTAATAATAAATTTTAAACTTATCTTATTTTTATAAAATCGATCTAATAAAATGAAATTTATATAAAATATATATATATATATATTAATTTAATCATATTTTCGATATAAAATTTTAAAATTTTTATTTGAGTTAAATGTAATATTTTAATGTTGAATCGTATCTATTAAACCTAAATACATTGTGTTGGATTATAAATATTTAATTAAAAAAATATGTCTGACTATAAATAAAGAGAGGAGTTGTTTAGATAGATGGTTTTGACTGAAACATCAAGGCATCCATTGAGATATTAGGGTTAGAGTTGCTCCTCCCTCGTGCAGTCAGAAGAAAAAACCTTGTAAGTAATACAATGGCTTATTGGTTTCATCATTTTTTTTTTCATTCTATCTTTGCACTTCACATATTATATCTACATAAAGTGCAAACAACACTCAAACTATGTTTACATAATAGAATATACTTCTCAACGTTTTTAAACTCGTTTAATGGTTTAATTGATAATAATCAAATAATGTTATTTAAATTTTTAATTTTAGTACATTATATTAAAAAAAGAACATATCTATAAATTTATAATATTAAAAACTAAAGTTACTTATAAAATAATATATAATAATATTTAGATTTAAAAATAAGACTAAATTAACTATTTTAAATTTATCGCAACACTCAATATCTATGGTTAAAAATTAATTAATATAATTTTCAATAGTTAAAATATTAAAATAAAATTATATATACATATATTAATAAAATTAAGTTTTTCATTTTGAAATTATATTTAATAATTAAATGGATTAAACATGACTAATTATATGAGTAATTGAATTGATAATTGTTGTTACTACAAGTTCCTTACTATAACATCGCTAGGGTTTAATTATCATATGTAGTCTGTTTTAAAATTTAAGTTTAGTTTCATCATAATTATATATTTAAGAATAAAATTATAATGAAATTGAACACAAATTTCAAAATGAAAAAATATATCAAATATAATAAATATAATAATTGATTCTAATAATATTATTTATAGTTAGAATAATAAGATTTTAAAATTTATCTATTACATAAATTTTAGGATAATATTGAAGACTTTAAAGATATTATAAAATGAGTTATTATTTTACTTTATGTCAACATATAAGAATTTTAAAAAATATATATTTTAATTTTGAGTAAATAAATTCTACTTAATATGCGCAATAGTGTAATATTAATAATAAAAAATACAAAACCAATTTATTTGTTAAATATATTTGAATTGAAAAAATATTTTAATTATTTTTTGACCAACATCAAAATAAAATATATTTTTTTAATTTGTTGTATCTTGCATATTTTTTATTTTTACATTGTAGGAGGCTCATGTTTGAATTATTGAAAGCTAAGACTTTGCTTATATATAATAAAGGGATTATTTTAAAAAAAAAAATTTAGTATTTGAATAAATATCTCTATAGACCCAATTGTGAGATTCACTTTAAATTATCAAATATGGTCAAATAATGTTTTTTAGAGTGATAAAATTTGAGTTGTCACGCTTTGAAAGTGTAGTGATATATGTTCACTCTTCAAAGCTAGCACACTAGCACACTGAAGCTGAAGACACTACGGTCTAGCAAATCTTCTTGAGAGTACATCGGAGAGTCCTCGGTATAATTACTTTAACACAATCAGAAAAATTAACAGCCTAAGCAAGATTATCCACGTCTAAGCATCATGTTAAATGAAGGCTCAAGGTAGAGAATCAGCCCAACAAGCAGGCCCATCTGAATGACTATAAATAAAGATAGTAAATGAATGGTAGGTCATTATTCTACCGTGCATTAATTGTTGTTGATCTCATTACTAACTTAAGCGTCAAAGCACCTTCGCAGGTACTCTCACCTGTCGGACCAAGGAGACTATGAAATGAAGAGAGACAACACCAACCCCACACTAAAAGACCGAGGACTAGTTGTTCCAGTATTGATTATATCCTGGGAGTCACCGGTTCCAGTAAGAACATAAAGCATGTTTTAATTCATTTCATTTCAAATAATCACTCTTAAGTAAATAATATAATATTACATTTTTAACCATTGAAAAAAAAATCAATATCTCTATTTTATGTTAATTTTCTATTTACTAAATTTTGTTTATCATTTTAAATAAATTTGGAATAATGCCTAGGCAAGATTTACAAAGGGAAGACACTATTGTTCCTTTTTAGCAAAGCGATGTTGAAGTGTCCCAAATCAAACCTAAAGAGTGATTAATTGATGTTATGATTAAATTCAGCAATTGAATGTCTAACAGGATACCGAAGATCTTACTATTTTTCAGAGATTCCTGTTGCCATCATTCTAATTTTCCTCTGTTCATGCTCAAATCTAATATTTCATCTCACGAATTTGAAAATTTGAATGTCATTTCCATGTCTTATTCTCAGGTCCAATCCTTTATAAGTCCATGTGCATTGAGCACACAACAACAAAAGGACTGAACCTTCAATAACATCTGATACCGATGCTCATCCAGAGAATTGGAGAGTGAATACCTCATGTCATTTCATCACAAAATCACAGAAAAAGTAAACTCTCATATTCATTTTTTTCCCTTTTAGAAGTTCTTACAAAAAGTTTATCAAGAAACTCTTAACTGTGAAAAGAAAAACAAGCCAACAAGACACTTTAGCACGGAGAACAAGTCGATGAATTAACTGCTGTTTCAAACCACAGTATGGAAAAGGCAGAGTTGTGTAGATTGCTGGTGCTCCTCAGGACCACAGAAATCATTTTTATCTCTGATGCAGTCAACTTTATGAACTTTCCTAAATGAAGTGGATAACACAAGACTAAAATTCGTTTCTTAAACATCAAATGAAGTGGAGAATGATGACTAAAGGTTCAATAGAATCTAGACTTGAAAGAATTGGAGCCATTATAGAAGTCATCTTGTTAGCTATCATATTTAGTTATGTGTGTGATAAAGTAAAATCTAGAAATCAAATGTTATTGGTTGTACTTCATCTTGTCTGTAATGGGTACAGAGAAGTACCTCATAAGAAAATTCTGATTTATGCAGAAATTCATTGAAATAAATGTTTTCTCAACCGGGCATAACCAAATCAATGACAAATATTAAGAAGCATATTTGATCTCTTTTTTTTTTCGATTACAATGTGTTTCAACCATAGTATAAAGACAAACAAACAAATTTCGAGAGGTATTAAGCATAGAACTGGCATCATATAATTAGAAACAAAGAGAATTAAAAAAAATGCCCGAGGTGGCCTAATGGCAAACTACCATTCTTTTATTCAAATGCTTGATGAACTTAGATAATGGCCAATAAGAAGCCTTTACTTTCAACTTCAAGGGTGAGAAAGTTGGGATTGTCAATGTCTGAACAATTAACCACTACATCTTGCTCATCTAACTAAGCATGCAATGCTCATCTAATCAGATAGTCCTCAATAGTCTACCTAGAAGGACCAATAAGTGATAGTGGATGATATTCATCAGTGAAACTATACTCTGCTTCCTTGATGACTGATTTTGGTTCAACTGGAAATAGAAAGGACAGTTTTCAAAATTTCATCTGCAAACCAACATCAGGACCAAGGCTTGTAACAATGAAAATCCAAGTAACTAGAGAAATTAACAAGGTCCACGATTAGTACATTAAGACTCGTAAGAGACAATTGTTTACCATATCTGCAAAGCCAAATTAAAATGCATGATGCCTACTTGATGAATAACTAAATGCTAAAGTTTATTGTGATCATACAACTGAGGATTATGAATTATGACAAAATTCTTTTGCACTATTTTAACTGATATATGTTCATTAGATAAAAGCTATTGAAAAGGGTGACCTAATGCACAAGCCTTTCATCAAGAGGGGTACAGAATAAAAAACTTATTGTATTGATCCAGTTATGGATTCTATATTCTTTTGGCAGATTAACTATACATGTAAAAAGAAGGGAAGAAAAATAAGCTCAAGCTCTATAAAATGATATTAATCCCACGTCATATTGAGTAACTGAAAACTCAAAAAAAAAGACTACTACATCTCAGCTCTATATTGTGTCAATTGCTTGCATTTGTTCTGTTTCTTTTAAAATCTTTGTTTTCTAAAGTCAAATTCAGCTCAATTAACTCCCTTCTTCCCTTACACATGACATTGATTGTAACAGAAACGTGTTCCCTTCCATCATCAACAGCCAGGATCTTAGAAAATCAAAGCAGAAAAAGAAAAATCATTCAAAGTTATGAAAAGAGCGAAAAGTTTCCTGAAAAGAAATGTTCAAAGTTTATCTGTTAAAATTTCGTTTCCTTGAAGCCAAACTCTTAGTATAAAATCTTCCCTTACTAGTAAATAAAATCATCTTGTGTCAATTAAATTCCAGACCTCAGAGTAACGAACAGCATACTAAAATGGAGGCAATTTGAAACGCCGCAAACAAACCCTAGAGAAGGTCCGAAGTGTAGAATTCGGGTCATGGGCCAGGCCCATCAAAGAAGCCCAGATAGACATGAGCCGGGGAAGACGGTAGTGGTTACACGTGTCAAGTGTCTGTACGAGGATAAGGTCACCGCTCGAGTCTGCCCTGCTTTCTCTCTCCTCTTAATCCGTTTGGTTTAATATCTTGAAACGTTAAAAAGTGTGAAGGATAAGCACTAGACAGACACTGATGAGGGAGAGAGACATAACCGTTGAGCACATGGAATTAATAAATAAAAATTAAAACTTTATTTATATGCTATATGGGTTTCTATTTTAAAATTAAATTAAAAAGAAAAAGAAAGAGCGTTGGATCCGGTAGGTTTATCCAAAATTGTAGGTAAAGTGGGGGCGAAATTGCATTTGAGCAAAATTTGGGTTGCATTTGGTTTGCATTTTGATGTGGGTGTGTTTTGTCCTATGTGGGGCGTCAACCCCACAAGTGTAAAGTCACCAGCATCAGCATTCAGAGCCAAGTTTCTATAAATACCCCACTCCTTCCGCTGATTTCCTTGTTTAATTTCACGTTCTTAGCATAGGTTCTGCGGTGAGAGATTGGGAGAGAGAGAGAAAAGAGAATACTCCTTTTTCTTTTTTGTTGTTTTCTCTTTTGCTTTTTGTAGGAAGGAAGGCCAAGACTTCATCTCTGTGCTTCACTTAGCTCAACAACGTGTGAGTTGTTTCCCCTCCCTTCTTCCTTTTCTTTTTTTTCAGCTTGTTATGATTCTTAATTAAATTCTCATTTTTATTATTATTTAAGTGCGTAGCATGGATGTGTAAAATAATTTTGATATGTGGGACGGAAAATATGACGCAGAATTTTGGATTTTTGATCTTTAACAGAGCGCGTGTGTTGGTTGTCGTGTTGTCTGTTGTTTTGAAAATCCCACCCGGGCATGGTTTAGATCTGTCGCGTGTTGTTATGGTTTGTCAAAGGTAGATGGAGCAGTTGAATATGTAATTTTGTTCACCAATTAGATTCCAGATTTGCGTTTTGTGATGTCTAATTTGATCATTCTGGTCAACGGCTGTACACAAATATCAGTGGAGTTTTGTGAATGGGAATAAGATATTATCGAGAAACCCTCTTTCGAAGGAAAAAAAAAAATTAAGAGTGGTTGGTTTTGGTTATAGAGTGTGAGTTGTTATATATGTTTGTAGCCAGCAGATGAATTTTGTTGAGTTTGACTGAAATGTGTGTTGTTGTGGTGGGCCATGCAGAATTCAGGCAAAGGCCTTGAAGTTGGAGTGTGTTAAGATTACTTAGGAGTTGCTGTCTTGACTGAAGGAATGGAGGTATATGGCAAATCTATGGTTGCAGGTCCTGCAAATGTTATTTTTCTGTCAAGTATTTTGGGCCGAGATGGTCCAATTCCTGGTCACAAATGCGACTGGAAATGTCAAAATGAACATGTTTGTGGTAACATGTATCGCTGCAAGCTAACTGGGCTGACTCACATATGTGATAAAAACTGTAACCAGAGAATTCTCTATGACAACCATAGCTCCCTTTGTCGAGCTAGTGGTCAAATTTTCCCCTTTACACCGGCAGAGGAACAGGCTGTGAGAGGTGTTCGAAGGAAGCATGATGCAGCGGAGAATTCACCCACCGAAAGCTGCGGTTTTAAGCGTAGACGGGGGGATGCCCAATTCCATCCTTCTCCCTTTGAGAGATCTTTCTCTGCTGTCAGTCCTATCTGCAGCCAAGTTGGAGATGGCATGGATATGAGCTAGATATATACTATATAACTGGAAAACTGTTTTATCATTTCACTTGTCCTTTTTTCCACTTTTTTCTATCAGATTAGTATGAATAACGAAACTTGAACGATTATATGGATTACTTATTGGTGGACATGAATGTTCATCTATTGTAGGAACTCCTTATATTTCTAGTATCAATGTAATGTAGTGCTTAATGTAGCTTGACTGTTGAATGGGGATTTGAGCAGGCTCTATTTAGTATTCAGATGGTTATGAAATCTGAATTGGCTTCAGTTTCTGTTGCTAACCTTGTTGAGAAGCAGACCGTTGGATCTGAATGGTGTGCTTTGTATCAACGATTTACTTAACTGTTAACCTTTTCTAGCCTTCTGTTAAGTTTCTAGTGTTTCTCTAATCGCAGGGCAGCGCTATTCTAGTATTAGTGTACTCATTACTAAGACTACTGCTTCTGAGTTGTATTATTCTACTCCTCTTATTTCCCTCAAATCCATTAGAACAGCACATGATTATCAATCTTATCTCTTAGGCTGATAACCTTATTCATGGTTGTGTTGATTGCCTTGACTTCTGTAAGCTCAGGTTCTCTTCAATTACTCACATGGACAAAGTTGCTGTGCATTGAAAACTAATTGTTTTGATTTTTCTGCCTAATTTCTTGTTCTTTTGCAGACTCAACGGAGATGATAGTCTACATTTTCATTAAATCATCTTTTGATTATCTCTTATTCGTTCCATGAGTTAACTGATGTCTGGCTGTCTTGAGTTAATGTGACTTGTGCAGGTTTTGAAGCTTGTGCTACTACCAAGGAGCATTCAAAACATTTGTGTTGCAATACTTTAATATGGAATTGATCTATGCTAGAAGATGAAATATTGATATCTGTCTTGTTTTCTTGTAGGTACAAGCTTAGATGCTACTCATGCTCAAGTTAACCTCTGCTGAAGTTTAGACAACAATTATGGCGCTGTAAGTTATGATGAGATTAAGCAGCGTGTATGGAGTGGATGTAAAAGTTGAGCAAAGGACAGTTATGATGCTCTCAACAAGTTTTGGTGGATGATGAAGACACAATACGGAAAGTTGAAAGAATTGTGCTCAATTTCAATATAGTTTGAACTTTGTGGTATATGACCAGATGAATTTGTCTTCCATTGTATCATCTCTTACCTGTGGACAGTGACATTTTGATTGGACAAATTAAAGTGACTTGTCCTCTACATTGGAGATTTAAGTGATTTTCCCTTTATTTGAAATATGAAATTAAAATCTCCACCCCAGCCTTGATAATTCTTTTTTCAAGTTTTTTGCTTTTAGAATAGGCAGACTGTAAGTTTGTATCATGATAGTTGAAAGCCAGAGGTTTGCAAGCATATCCCTATCTCTCTTTGCCACTTTGTTCCTTGCAGATTATTAATGAAATTTGGAATTGTCAATCTTAGTACCCGTTTTTCTTTTTTAATTCTATAGCGTGAGAAGATGAAATTAATGTAGATTGTTTGGTGGGAAAGAAAAAGAATTTAAAAAATGAAGAAATTCAAATTACTACTTCTCTGACCTATTTTTAATCTTATTTTTCTGTTTTTTGTTCATTTATTTCTTTTTCTTTTTCAATCAAACATTTTTAACTGTTTTCACTCATCTATATTTAACTACTTTTTTTATCTATAACAAGAGGACTGGTATAGATTTTTTACTTGACAACATCAAAATTTCTGATGAGAGGTTTCACCGATACTGATTAGTTGTTAGATAAATTGGTAAGTAACTGGCTATCCAAGTTCGCATCATTATCCTCCAATTCTGTTCCTAAATTCGTGATTTCTTGAAGAAGCCTTGGCAATGCCAGTTGAAGAACTCGTGTTTATCTTGAAAGCAACGTGGTACCTGATTGGTGGCAAATCATCTCCATTTCGGCATCCCCTTTCTTTGGAGATTTGGCTTTTCATAAAAATGTGAGATGCAATTTAAATGGTAAATTATTGGATTATAACCAGCCATTCATTTCAACAAAAAAAAAAAAATTGAAAATATATGCAGTACGTAATTTATTAGTTATGAAATTATTAATTTTCCTATACAGCTATTACTTTATACTTTATTCTTAGAGCACTCTCCATTTTTAAAAGAGTTATATTACTTTAAAAGATTCTTAACAAGTTACAATACTCAAAGAAAACTCTACTTTCTGTATCATAAAAAATAACGTAAAGATCATAAGAGGGTCTTCTTATAATGTGGAAGTAATTTTTTTAATGAAATGGTACTTAAAAGTGAAGTTTACGTTTAGTTGGCGACGAGTAAAAAATATCTCAGGAGTAACTTTGATAAAGTTGCTTCAATAATTCTATAACTATTGAACTTTATTAATCTAACTATTGAATGTTCTGATATTCAATGAATAATTGCGCTTACTAAATTTTCGTAATCTTATAATCAATATTTATTATATTTTAATAACTAGCATACTTGAAGGAGGTTGTGGGTCAATTTTACTGTTGAAAAGTTTTGCTAATGCTTCCTCGAAAGTTCACGTATATGACATGCCAATGATCTGATGCTCCCTCTAACGCCTAGTCTAGTTTATTTAGGAGGAATCCTGGCTCCCCTTTTTTATGATGATCCCATCCAACTTCATACAGGGAATAGTCTTAGATTTTCTGAAACGATTGTTTGAGGAAATTAATGATTTATCCAGTCGGGTCACTGAGAATTCCAGATTTGTACAACTTCCCATGCAATAACGAAAGCAAAGAATTGCTTGTAGATAAGGCCATCCACAATAAAAGAAATACTAAACCCATAAAGCTGGTCTTGTGGCTGAGGATTTCATGAAAACGTAACTGTTTGTCTGTTGTGTAATGCATAACTGATTTAGCACACAACTCCCTCTTTCAGAATAGTATAAATTACAAATCTTAGGGACATTTCCATTCCCTTGGCCATAAAAAAAAAAACCCTCTAGTTTCTTAGGATCAATATTACCAACGACTATAATTCTTGAATATGAGAACAAAGCCATCCTGGAAACTAACAAGTTTGCTCGTTCTCTTTACATTCTTCTCTTGCTCTTTCTCTTACACATTCACCATCATCAACAACTGTCCACATACTATATGGCCAGGTACACTTGCAGGTTCAGGGAGTCCTCCACTTGCAACAACCGGATTTCAGTTGGACCTGGGTCAAAGCATCAAACTCACGACTGTCCCAGGTTGGTCAGGACGGATATGGGCAAGGACTGGTTGTAAATTTGATGCAACAGGAGTTGGCAAATGCCTAACAGGTGACTGTGGAGGAAGGCTGGAATGTGAGGGAAATGGTGCAGCTCCTCCTACCTCACTGTTTGAGATAACACTCGGTGCAGGCAATGGACAAGATTACTATGATGTTAGCATGGTAGATGGCTACAATTTGCCATTACTCGCTCTACCACGAGGTGTATATGGTGGCGCCTGTAATGCCACAGGTTGTATTACTGATATTAACAGAGGTAAGAGTTTATTTAAAGCACTACCATGTAATTAGGTATTTAAATAACAGAAGAGATCATACGGGTACCTCATACACTTAAAAAATGTAATGGTACAGGTTGCCCAACAGAACTTCAAGTATTAGGCGACCAAAACCAACGGGTAGTCGGGTGTAGGAGTGCTTGTGAGGCATTCAAGTTGGACAAGTATTGCTGCAGTGGAGAATTTGCAAATCCAAATACATGTCAGCCTTCCTATTATTCAACCCTATTCAAGAAGGCTTGCCCAAGAGCTTATAGCTATGCGTTTGACGATGGCACCAGCACTTTCACTTGCAAAGCATACGAATATGATATTGTCTTCTGCCCCAACAGCAACGGGTACAAACTATACGTCATCTCACTCATTCAATTAATTTCCTTTCCCATTCAATTTATTGCCAATTTGCCATACTTTCAAGAGAGAAAAAGGACCATAATTAACATTTTACATTACCTCACAGGATAAGAAGACCAAATCCTGCATCTCCTCCTCCACCAATTAGACAGCCCTATTGGAAGCATCAGCAGGTCGATTCCTCATCAAATATTTTATTACCCTTTCCAGCGCCAATCTTTCTCTTGGTTCTCACTCTTACTTTCTTGGCATTTGTAAGACACGGCCAGTGATATAAAATAACATCTGAAAAGAGATCCTCAAGGGATTTTGAAAGGAGGGGAGAAGGAGAAAAAAAAGGCCCAATCGAGACGGAAATAATGAACCGTGGAAATATTACACTTGAAGATATCAGCAATGGATATCAACGAAAGGAGCTTATTAAGAACCAATGGATATCATCTAAAGAGGATCCATAATTCCAGTCTACTCACTATTCTCTCGAGATAGCTTGTAAATCTTGCAAAATAAATGTTAAGGAAACAATGTAACCAGGATCCTCAAATTCATTCTCTAATATTCTATAGTACATGTTCTGCAGAAATTTAGTGAACAAAGTGGCCCTTCTAGATGATAATAGGCGGCTAATGCAATTCAACTAAAAGAAAAGATAAATGATATTCACTGGAAAAGAAACTACAATCAGTAATATTGAAACAGGCCCCAAAAAGATAAACATTGTAAGGAATTTCTGAGAACTCATTCTGCAGATCATAAGCTTTCAATTCTATTGTTTGGGGTTTGACAAAAATTCAGACAGCAGCTATTCTATCACCATCTCTGTCATGGGCAAAGTAATTCAGCAACACTACTTTTAATCCAAGGGTTGAGTTATATTGGTTCATGACATATACAAGAAATTACAGAGAGCTTCTTTGACTCATTTCTTGGTCTTTGCCCTTTTGGAACCTGGAGCTTTTTTCTTTGCTATCTTTGCTTGTGGTTTTCCTCCTGTACTTCTACCTCTTTTCTTTTCAGCACCCTGCATCCAGATATTCAGTAATTAAGTATGCATCATGCACCAGCATTTTCATTCACTAAGCAGAAATCTAAAACCATGAGTGACTATCAGGAAACTTACTGATGTTTTTTTGTCAGCCTTTCCTTTGGATTTACCATTAGCTTGTTCCTCACCATTCTCATTTTGATCAGTTTGGTTGGTTGATTTCTGCATCTTGCCAGCCTCCTCATCCGAATCAAAGAAGAAACCATCCAGTGTCCCTTCTCATAGGAAATGAACAGATGTGAGGAAAGGAATTTATGCAGGATATAAAGGCAAAATATTATCATATATAAAAACACCAATTAGTTGGCAGATGCAAATAACCTTCAACCATAGTTTCAGCTTCGTATACATTAAACTGTGGCTTCAGCTGTATGAAGTCATTCATGATGGCCTCAATCTGACAAATAAGTTACAAGTTAAATGACAATATATATTTTTTTCAGAATCCTTTGCAAGGCTGATTAAATTACTGATAAATGAGAACTTAAAATATAAAATAAAATCTAAGCCAAAGACGGGCATGTTTACTAACTTAATAAAGCAGTAATTATAGAGAATAAGATAGTGAAAAAGTAGATACTAAATAACCAAAAGACCTTTGCCTCTGACTGCCCAAAGCTAACCTGAAAAAAAAATACAAGCTCATGTGAAAACAATATTTGAAGGATGACCAAAATTCCAGTGATGTTAAATAAAGATTGCTTCGCATACAACGCAAAACGTCCGGCAAGGAACTATTGATGTTTTGTATATTGTTCCTGAAAAGATGACCAAAATCTGAAGGATCAGATGCAGGTTGTCAATGATCACAATCAAGTAAAAGTACTGTCTCAATAACTAAGAAAATGGAAATTATGTTTTTAGACAAATTATTAACTTCTAAATCCTACTTAATTATTTTGCCTATCGTTTTTCTCAACCTCCCTCTTCCTCTACTGACTACTCGGTTACCCTTAGGAGTATAAATGAGCCGAATTATTCGTGAATTATTCAGACTCGACTTATTAGTTATAGTTTAGATTCCTTTTTTAGTTAAATAAGCAAACCCAAACTTGAGATTATGGTTGATTATTTAAATGAGCCAAGCTGGAGCTTTAAAAGCTCAATATTAAAAGGCTTGTGAATGGCTTACTGATTATTTTTATGAAACGGTTTTATATATTCTTCTACTAATAATTTTTATTAAAGAACCTGTTTATCATTTTTTTAGTTTAAAAAAGTATTAAGGTAAAAAACAAAAATAATTAAACAAGCTAAATAAGTTAAGCTCAAACTAATTATTTTTTAACAAATCAAACTTATGCTTTCAATTAGGCTCGTTTGAGTAAACATGTAAAAACTAAAGCATTCAATTATTTTCCCAAAACAAGCCCAAGTTTGAAGAGCTTGGCCCAAAACGACTCGTTCACACCCGTAGTTACCCTCCATTCCTTCTACTGTCCTTACTAGGCCTTCTATAGGTCTTTCCCATAGATGCCGAAACCACCTAACAATTATCTATCTATGTATAAAAGGCAATTATGGTTCAGTCTGAGATTTTCATTTTGAAAACATGGAACAAGGTCAACATTTCATGGAAACCCAACATGTAACAATCAGAATAGCTCTAAAATAGTTTAGCTGTATTATGGTTCTATTACATATGCATGCTACAGTGTTATGTTATGATCAAGATATATATAACTTCTCTTTATAAATTATAAATAAAAAGGGGCTACAATTTGTGTATTAATCAGAAAACCAAAAACTAAAATACCTTTCAAGTCTAAATACATTTCTTGATCCCCAGATGGCGAATCTGAAACCATAATCCGTCCAACAGCACCCATATCACCACTCAGATCTATGGAGTCACCTTGACACTCAATAAGTGCCTGCAATAACAGAAAAACTCAGTCAAACCCACTACCTTTTGTCATAAGTAATAATTAAGGAAGAGGAAAACTAGAATCAATACTAATGATTACAACATGTGATTTTTACAAGAAAGCTACAATCTGTCAACTCAAAACATAACTAGAAGCCAAACTAGCAACTTGTCTTTTCACAAAATTTTTATTTTTAAAAGTGAAACCTCTGATACTTATTTGGTTGTCCCAATAACAGCAATAAAACAAGTTCCTTACAATTATATGACAGACAAAAAGTAAAGGAAAACCCATAACATAAAGTTGTCACCAAACCTTTGTACGATGAACTTTCTCAGAAAGCATCAAAGGCAACCTGGTGGAGGAAACCTGCAACTTACATATAACAAGCACAAGTCAGGATGCCATACCAGAAAAAGAAAATCAGTGTGACCTCTAATAGTTAATACTTATTCAAGTTTTGAAGTCTGTGAAACATTTTTAGGCAGTTATTATAACCTTAGCCATTCTTACATTTGATTCAGCAAGCTTTTCACAAGTTTCCTCCTCTTCAACATTCACATCTCCACCACTACCTTTTCCCTTTGCACTGTCCTTTATTTTCTTCCCTTTAACTGGTGTATGACTGTCTATATCTTTTTGTTTTTGTGAAGACTTCTCTTTTGAACCCTTTTTGGATGCAGATTTTCCATCATTACCAAAAACAAGTCCATCCGCACTATCTTCTTCACCTGATAGTTGGTGCTGATAGGTTTCCACCTGATCTGTATGATCTTTTTTTGGGCTATGATCATGGAATGACTCGGAATCTGATGATAGTGTCCAAATTGAATGAATAGATTCCTATGCAAAAACGTTTGTTATTAACTGCAATTGCAAATAAGTAGCAGGCCAAACACTGCTTTTATGACAGAAGACAATAAATGTATTAACAAATCCAATTAAACTGGGTGGGAAATCTTGAGGTGCCAGAAGCATCTATGTAGATGCTCAATGACAGAATCGCACAAAAAATTGTTTCTTTCTTCTTCTAAATCTATGAATATGCCCTGACAATTAAAGAGGAGAAGACAAGACTCTTACTTTATGCTCTATATGCTTGTCGATGTTTGATTCATTCACTGACTTCTTTTCCTCTTTGTCTCCTGGATCACAATAACAAATGACTGAATGACAATTGAATAAAAAACGAGAAACAATCTCATCCCAGTTATGTTATTTTATTTTACTAAAATTCTTAAACTGTATGTAAGTTTATTTTTATTTTTACCATACAAGTGTAAGTATTATGTTATTAATCTCCTAGAACATAATGTCATATTTTAACTTGAAAGTAATTGGCATTAAAGGAAATTGTTCAACATATATACAAGTGGCACTCCAAGATTTCAACATAATGTAACTGCTTATATCTCCTCTTAATAAATGCCTATTCTAGTAGGTTCGTCAGGTTTGGAAGGCATTTTTGGAGGGTGAGGGTGAATGTTGGATAAGTCCCACAAAACCTGTCTTATAAGTCTGTCGCATAAGTTTGTTTAATGTCAGTTGAAATCTAACATATAAAATCTAAAGGATTAGATCAATTTGTCTATAAGTACTTATAAGAGAAAAAAAATATAAAATAAATTTCTGAATAAGTTAAAATTACATATATATACTACAGAAAAAAAAAAATATAAGCGCTAATCAAACCTCAAATGTACCTTCTTCGTCCTTTTTCTTATCTAGTCTCTTTCTTTTCGATGGTGTTTGAACTTCAACTTCAGGACTCACTGCTGTCTTTCTCTTGCTCCCGGTGACCTTCAAAGATTGGGAAGACTTTGGACAAGACCCTTCATCGTCAGTTTTATCCTCATTCCGAGATCCACCATCCCGGAGAGACCCAGAGTCAGAGGACAGTGTCAAAGGCGAATGAGACGGGGCCTAGTCAACAATACAAAAGTTTTATGTTCAACAAGCAAAGATGTAAGAAGCTAGGAAGAAAACAAGGTGTTGCGATGGTAGAGGCACAAGGAACTGATGATAAAATTAAAGGTTGCAATTGAACAAGGAACATTAAATACACAAAAAAGGGAATTCGTTAGCAAATTGAATGGGAATAAAGTAATACCTGAAAAGAACGCAACCAATCCGGGGAACTCTCCCTTGAGCTGCTCATTTTCAGGGATGAATATCAAACTAAAAGGTTTGGTCCCTGAAAGGAAAAACAGTTTGTAAGTATCCATTTTCAGTGAAGCAAATGATCGAACATGTTGTAGACGGGAACAAAACCCGCAAGTTTCAAGAAAAATAAGATTAAAATTAGCTGAAATCTGGAAGGAAGAAATGTTGATATACTGATTGCTGCATACCTTCCTGCTCCTGCTGCTGCCGCCAACCGAGAGCAAGAGCGGGAACTTTCTTTCAGGAGAAACCCAAGTCTGATTTTTTACTGATTTGTTAGGCCTCTCTCCGATTCCAAACCATGTCGTTTCACTACAAAGAAATAAAACGGTTTGTTTTCTTGTTCCTTAATTTATAACTATTACCAATGCACTTCCAAAATTATACATGTTTGAGATTTATGAGTATTTAATATGTGTAAAATATTATAAATCTATTAGTACATTTATTTAATACGAAGATATAAATGTATTTTACTTTTTTTTTAAGCGTTTTTTTTAAAAGGTTATGGATGCAAGAATAATTAATAAAGCTTTAAAGGATAAAAATATGTTTAATTGCTGTATTCATTAAAATATCATTTATAAAAAAAAAATTGTATTGATTTAATTTTTATGAAATGTAATATATATATATATATTCAAATTTTTAATTTTGTTAATATTTTACTAATATGATATAATTGTTTATAATTTTATTTAAATAAAAAAAATTCTATAAAATATATTATCATTAAAATAATTTTTGTGAAATTTTTCATATTAATTTAATTCATATTAAATTCACATATAATGGTGTAATATTATTAATACATGAATATATTTTCAATGAAAATTTAATAAAAAAATAGATGAAAAATTATATACAAAATTTATATAAATTTTACTTCATCAACTATAATTATATCTATAGAATTTTTTATATATTTATAAAGTTGTCTAATCACAAAAATATCAATTTATATTTTTTTTAAGATAATAAAATTTTATATTCATGATTATATTATCATCTTTATCCTCTTCTAATGAAAATATGAAAATATGAAGTTAATAAAATATGAAATAATATGAATAATTATTTTTATTAGAAAATCCTATATTTATGCCTGTAGTGGAGCGAAAATAATTTATTACCACAATTCAATTCGTGGCAAAAGATTTTCTTTTACATGGAATAATTGTTTTGTTGTTGGGAATTAATCTTGTTTAAGTTGGAAAAGACTATTATGAGATGAGTTATAATTATATTTAAATTATATATAATATAAATATATTCATATAGTTAATATTTTTAATATATATATATATAATATGAAACATTTGTATATATAATATATTTACTATATATTACTAGTATTCTTAAATATATATTTTTATTGGTTAATAAAAGTAGTAGTAATTTATGCCTTTTAAATAAGTAGTGCAGTTATTACAAATGAGACTACTTTAGGTATAGAATAAATTATATTAGAAAAAATATATATTTTCACCTTGTATGTGCTCAATATCCCAATAATATTAGTTATTGTTTTTTATGATAATTAATTCATACTAATATAATAGTTAAAAAATTATTCGTAATTGTGAGAGTGAAATAGACATTTTTTTTTAAGTATATAAATAATTAGTCCTAAAAAATATAAATTAAAATAATTTTAAATATTATATTTCAAACTCGTTTCTATTGAGAATATATATATTTAAAACGTTAGAATAAAGGAAAAAAAAATATAAAAATGCTCATTCATAATAATATATCTTGTTATATTCAATGAATTAAATTAAATCGATGAAGATTTTTAAAACTGAAGAGGAAATCATAGAACTAAGTTTTAAAATGTTTTAGTTTGAAAAATATCCATGTATTTATAGGTATAGAAATTATATTTTAAAAGTAAAATGTTATGTGAAATATCTATTTTTTTTTTTTTTTACATTTGCATAGTTGAATAAAATATACTATTGTATATTAAATATAAATATAATGTGTTATACACTGTAATGAGAATGTTTAAAAAACAATCAAAATTCGTATCGGTATTATTTTGAAATGATGATTTCTAATACAAAATATAATATGAAAAACATACAAGAAAATTTAAAAAAAATGTTGAGAATATAAAGTTAAAAATAATACATTTAAATATTATTGTAATAACTATCACTAGAAAATCCAGAAGAAAAAACAAATAAATTGTTGACATTATAACAACGTTAAAAAAAAATCAACACTAGCAATCTAGAATGAAGAATTAAAATCCTTTGCATTATTAACATTCTACACCTGACATCATTAACATTTTTACAAAGAATAAGGTCAATTCATTTCATTACACTGTTTTCACTCAAACAATTAATAAACAACAAGTAACGGTCAAAAACGCCACTATTAATTTTCTCCAACTTCAAAATAACAAAATTCAAACACTTCTCATTCCAATGATGAACAATTAACATTTTTTTTCTCCATTACTCCATTTTTTTAGTACTTATGCATCTATCTTTTTCCTTACCAATACATCAAACTTTGGTAAAAGTAAAACATGAAATTATTTAAAATGATTCAGATATTTCTTTAAACTGACTCGAGTAGTTTGAGAAAAAAAACCATTTTAAAAAAATAAGTACAATGAGTTAATAATTATTTCAATGTAGTCAAATGAAAAACAGAATATTACATATCATATTATAAAATTAAAGTGAATATAATTATTTTGATGGAAAAATACACGTAGACAAACAAAAATTCAGCTATTGGGATTATAATAATTTTTATCCTTAATTTAGTAAAACTCTTTTATTATATTTTAATAAAAATAATCAAAGTATATCTAAAAAGAGTCTTCTATTTCATTGTGTAGCCTTGTTTTCACAAATTTTATAGCAAACAAAGTTCAGCTGTTGATTCTTTTTTTCAAACATATAAACATAAAAAAATAAAAAATAATGTAGTGAGTCAAGATAAAACAACATTGATTTTTTCAACCAAGAAATTGACAATTTAATAATACTGAAGAATAACAGGTTGAATTCAATTCAAATTTTAGTAAAAGTAAATAAGTATTATGTGAATAAATCTTGTATGAATTAGTTTTTTGAAACTTGAAACGGCGAATCAAATGCATAGTAATTGAAGTAGAAACAATTAAGTTAACCATTAACAATATTTTTTGACGAATTTTTCCATAAACAATTATAGTAGATAAAAAAATAAGAAAAAATAAAATAAATTTATTTTTTGAATATTTTTTTCTTATATAAATTAATATATATAAATACTATTTTATAGTTTTATAAAACTTTGCTTATTTATGTATAAATTAATTTTAATTTATATAAGATTTATTTTATTTTATTTTTTCCATAGAAGAGATAATGGAGAAGATAGTCCAAAAAAACCCAAAACTTAAAGTAATTAAATTATTTCAATAATATATTTATTTAGGGAGCAAAATTAGGTTTTTAACTCAAGTATTGGGAGGACTGGCCCACAGCCCACTAGGTTAAAATTCACATGAAATTGTCAAACTTTGAATTAGTCAAAGTCAAAGAATCCACCCACACCTATTATGGTTTCAAACGTTGATCAACTTAAGAGAAAATTAACAACTAAAGCACTGTTTACAAAATTATACTAATGTGAATCTTATATACATAAATTACTTGTAGAAAATTATTTACATTAAAATAATATTTTTATTTATAAACTATCACATTAGTTCAATATTTTAAAAAAAAAAATGTATTAATAGCTTTTTAAAAGTATTTCATATTTAAAAGTTACAAATATATCACACATCATGTATCGTAATTACAAATTATTCACATATCGAGAAATTATTAATTGGGATCAGAAAACTATGTAACAATCTCTTGATATAACTAAAAATATTTTTTCTTCTTAAATTTAAAATATATTAAATAATTTTGTAGTCTTTAATAATTTTATAATTTTCATTTATGATAATTAATAAAAAATTATGTTAATTGTCAATAAAATTATTATTATTTATTGACATCAGTTAAGTGATGATTTTTTTTAAGTAAAATCCACATATGTATTTTTTTATTTAAATAAATTTTTGGTCTCTGATAAAATATTAAGTTTTTTTTAGTAATTTTTTTATTTTTTATAGTAATTTTATGTTTGTTTTAGCATTTATCAATTGATGTTTCTTTAATGATGAGTTGTCAGTTAAATCATCATATCAGATGACTGATATTTGTATTTTGTTTAAAAAAAAGCAATAAAAAAATAGTATGATGTTTATTTCTACATTTCAATATTCCCTATTTCACTATAAATTTTAAAGAAGATAAATAAATTAAAATAAAAAAAATTAATATGAGATATAAATTATAACTTTAAAAAATATCATTTATTAGTTTTTATCTTTTGAATAAAATAATTAAAAAATAATGTTATTTATGATCTAAAAATAAAATAAAATATATTGAGGATATTAAATAAATTGAGCAAATTTGTTAAAGACAAAAATTTATAATTTAAAATAGATGATTGATGAAAGTTCCAGTAAAGAAGAAAGAAGAAGTGAAAGGCTCTCCCCTGTCATTGAATTTTATATTTGTGAAATTTTTTGTACTATTTTCGGTTAAATATTTGGAAGAATAAAAACATTTTACACAGAAAATTAAGTTACTTTAATATTATCACATGATACACATTTATTGGCAGTTTATAAGAATTCAATTTCATAAATAAACAATTTGGTCGGTACCTTAATTTTATTCATGTGGAACTATAATATTTGTATTACAGAGTATATATCTATGAAAGATGTTATTAAAAAAATTATTTCAAAATAACTGTTATTTAGGAGTTTCAGTTTGGTTTAAACATTTATTAATTTAGATATTAAGGAAACATTAATTATTAGCTGAATTTGTAATTGAGTACGATTATTGTTAATATATTTATTAAGAAAAGAAAAATAAAAAAATTAAGAAATTGATGTAGGTACAAAAGCGGCACCGTTCAATGATAGGGTGAAAAACAAAAACATAGAGCGTAGTGGTGCGTAGGTAATTTTGATGAGTACTATAAAAGGGACAAGAACATAGTGATAGAATAGAAGGGCAACGTTATCAAAATCAAAACGAACTAGTCGTGCATATCCTTGAATGGAACAAGGGAAGCAAGGAATTATGGTGGCGTCTCAGACTCAGAATCCCTTAGAGCAAATCCAAGCGCGTTTCAAGGAGTTGGAGAGTGGCTTCAAACTCTGGCTCTCCAAGCAGTCTCTCCCCGTCGAGGCCGCCGTCGTCACCACCACTAGCGCCGCCCAGGGCGCCGCCATCGGCGCTTTCATGGGCACCCTCACCGCTGACGCCCCCTCCGCCTTCCCCACCCCTCCTCCTAACGCCGCTCTTAACCCTCAGGCCATGGCCTCTCTTAAACAAGCTCAGGTTTTGTTTTCTTTCTACTTTTCATTTCCTCTCTATATTTATTACTATTTTCCTATCTGGCTAATTTTAATTAACATTCGTCAGTGTAAAATCTGATAGGGTTTTGATTATTTATTTATTTTTTTCTATGTTTGTGTAATTTTTGGTTTTATTTAATTATTATGTAGGCTCTAGCTGGAGGTCCTTTTATTCAGGCTCGGAACTTTGCTGTGATGACGGGAGTGAATGCTGGAATTTCCTGTGTCTTGAAAAGGTTGAGGGGCAAGGAAGATGTCCAGTCCAGGTGAGCTTTATGGTTCAAATATACAATTTTTCCTTCTTTTTGTGATATTCGTATCCTGGATCCTGTTTTGTGATTGAAGTTTTTACCCTTTTTTGTTCTAAATTCAAGCTGCTACATTTTTCGTGTATTATAATTGATCTGTGTAATCCCTAGCCTAAATGATCTTAGCATATGGTCTTTGATTCATGAATTATTATACTCATGTAGATATTGATGAAGTACTGTTGAAAATGGATAGTAATTCAAAGTCATTTTGTGCTGCCTGTCCATAAAATCTTACTTTGATCACACTATTATTATGCATAATTTTATTGTTTCAAAGATAGAAGGAATTTGATATTACTAATTAGGCTTGTACTGCTTCATTTCTTTGGATTAGTGTCAATTACTTAACTGGAATAAGTTTGATACGAATATTCTCTTTCTATTCCAACAGTGTTTTGAAGTTTATATGTTGGTGGACTCATGAATTCATGGTTTTTGTAATACCACAACGAAAAACAATGGCAAGAATGTAACTATTCACCATGAAATCCCTTTAAACAACTTCCTCTGATGGTCCTCTCTTCTTTGGTTCCCTTTCTCCATTTCCACAATACTAAAAATCAGGCAATATACTCTCAACAGTAGTGGTTTTAGTGGGTCTTCTTTGTACGTGTCTAAACCACTTTACCTGAGTTTTGTAATTCTTTTCCTCAATTGTTGTCATATCAACATATCTTCATATATATATAATCATTTTGCAGCATATCATATTTTGTGTGGTCACACATCCATTTTATCATTCATATGTTTCTGTTACTCCTACCATTCTTATATTTGCGCTACTTCTACCTTTTTTCTCTTGTCGATCCTTTAAAGTCCAATATTCATACCATAGGCATAGAGTATAGTTTTGAGACTCTGTTATCACAAATAACCTTGATGACTTCATCCATTTTAACCATCTCACTTGTATCCTATGTGGGACATCCTCATTAATTTCTTCATCACTTTGTAATATTGATCCCAAATAATTAAGCTTCGAAACATGTGGTATGACACCTCCCATTTTTAACTTCTACTTTTAAGTTATTTTTCTCTTGACTCATTAAAATTGCAATTATATACTTTCTTGCTCTTAAGAGAAACCCTTATTCAAAGATTTTTCCCGATGTTCAAGTTTAGAGTTAGTTGGTTCCTTTGATTTCTTTATCAAAACTAAATCATCCACAGAAATATGCTTTTAGGGATAATCTTTTGTATGTCCTTGGGAAGTACATTCAAGACTAGTTCAAACAGGTAACTACTTTAGGTTGAGTTTTGACGTGATCTTATCTCAACAGGAAAGTTTTTACCTTCAGGAGATCTTACTCTAGTAGTTACCCTATCAAACATGTCTTTTATTAGCTTAGATGTAAATCACCCGAATATCTTTCTTTTTCAAAGTCTTCCAAAATACTTCTATTGATGGTCAATTATATATTTTTTACAATTCAATAAAAATCATATGTAAATCTGTTTCTTTGCTTCTATACCTTTCTTCCAATCCCCAGAAAAGTTATTACTGGTAATGAAGAGAATTTATTTCTTCATATAATTATTTTTATGAAAAGAAAATATTTTGTGAAAATTCAAAAGAAGTAAAAGAAATAGAAGGTTTTATGCAATGAAGTACGGGTTTATTATGCATGTAGTTTTCTTCTTTTACTGTGGTCTTACCTACCTGCTACAGTATGAGTTTTCTGCCGGATCTGTAATTATATCACTTCCTTTATGATAATTAAAACATTTTAAAATTTTAAAAATAGAAAAAAAATTATGAAAAGGTTTTATATAATTAACCAATATCTGTTGTCTTCCTCTTTAGCTATGGTCTTCCTTGTAAACATAATTTTATTTTCAGAATGGTCTATATTTTTATGGCCTGTTTGGTTTTGAGGAAAGAAATAGAGAAGAAATAAATTGAGAACAGAGAAATAGCTAAGAAATAAAATTGGATATTTAGTTGCTTGGTAGAGTAGAAACAAGTGAGAAAAAGAGAGAAAGTGTTTTGAAAATTGTGTAATTTGATTGATTTGATAAAAAAAAGAAAGGAGAGAGATAGAGAGATGAATAGAAATAAATGAAAAATAGCATAGTAGGTCTTACTACTTTTTAAATTTTTTATTTTTTTTTATACTCTCCCTCAGCCAAACAAACAAAATTAACTCTCTCGCTCCCCTCCTCTCTACCAAAAAAACCATAACTTTGTGTAAGCTAAACAAATATTGCATCAGTTGATGGAGATATAAATCTGGACAGAAACTCTGAATATGACTGATGATACGATGTGAAGTAACATGTTACAAAATACTAACTCCATGATCCTATTTATACTAGATTCTTAGGACAAGTATTATTACTTTACAAGTACATGCCCAAAACCACTAATAGAATGAATTTATAGGAGAGAATGAGGGGAATATAATAAATTCTAAAAATTCTACCAAGGGTAAATTAAATATAAAAGATATTATTAGATATTTTTTGGATATTCTAACAGTTATTTGAAGCTGTCAACTCGCCATGTTGCTCAAATGATGTGGCCTCAATATGAAATTTCAATATTTGGTTTAAAAGTCGTTGAAGGGTAAAAATTTATCTTTTAAGGTTTTTCCTGTCAGGATAAAAATGAAATGTTACTCTTAATGCTTATGGATATGTGACTAAATATTTTTATACCCAATGAAAGCTTATCTTCATTTTTTAATCCCTATTATGTAATGGTCATCTCAGTATTTTGGTTTGCTATTTCCTTAGTGCAACCGATGTGCTTTCATATATAGCAATTATAATTTTTAGAATCCATTAAATTATTTATTGCAGCATGGCGGCAGCTTTTGGTTCGGGGGCCATGTTTTCATTGGTTAGTGGCATGGGTGGACCAAATCAAGCAGCCAACGCAGTCACTTCCGGACTTTTCTTTGCACTTGTTCAAGGTGGACTTTTCCAGGTAGGCAAGAAGGAAAAGATAATGCCTCTTTCATATTTTTTAAGTCTCTTGTTATTTTGTACCTCCATTTGATCAGTGAGAACAATGATGGATTGGCTTTCCATTTATTAGTATCATTTATAAAAAAGGTCTTGGACTTTGTGATCAAGTGAGGTGTCCTTGCCTGGATCCATGGATTTTTGTGTGTAATGCAGGTTTATAATTTGGTGTCCCATAAATAGCATATCTTCAACTATTCATTAATTTTGCAGATAGGACAAAAGTTTGCCCAACCACCTGCTGAAGATATTCACTATGCTAAAACAAGACACATGTTGAACAATCTTGGCCTTCTGAGTTACGAAAAGAATTTTAAGAAAGGCTTGTTAACAGACAACACTTTGCCTTTACTCACAGACAGGTAGGGAAGCTCAATTTTGTGTCAGGTTTCATCTTTTCTTCATATATTTTGTTTATGCCATGTATTGTAGCATGAGTCCTTTGTTTCTCTATGATGTCTTTCAGTGCTCTGAGAGATGTGAGGATTCCTCCTGGACCTAGACTTTTGATTCTTGACCACATTCAGAGGTAGGAGTTATGCTCTATATTTTGTCGCATAGTACTGTATCCTTTATTTTCATACTGTTTTTGGTTTCAGGGACCTTGATCCGAAGGAAAAGCGAGGAAGCCGAAATTGACTGATATGAATAGTTTGCTGCCCTTGAACTTTGAAAGCCATTGAAAATGGATATTAGGAAATTTATGTTGCAAATGAATTTTGTCTTTTTTGTTTATTAGCTTCATGTTCCAATGTTGTGTAGTTATACTTGATAAAATTGGTTAACTAGTCGGTTATTTATTTCAGTTGCCATGAAACGTAAATGGGTTCAAACAAAGTGAAAATTAGGGAGCATAAATGAGTTTGCTTACCTTATAATAAGAAAAGTTTATTGCTTCTATGCGAATAAATTGTACCACTATTTTTACCTAAGAAGATTCATTAATAGTATCAAAAGTTCTGGGATAATTGCATGCATGTTTAATATATGCATTAAAAATGTATCTTCAATACGAATTTTTGTATGGTAGTAATTTTATAATGGTTATTTTAAAAATTACATTACTAAATTCTTATTAATTGAAAGTATAATTTATTTTATCGGTTAATAATGTAAGAACTTTTATATCGCTATTCATATCTATAAATTCCTCAAGAAAAAAAATGCTCCCACCCAAACGTGGAACATTTTTTTGTCTTAAACAATAGTTCATAACAAAATTGTGGGATGCATGTGAAGGAACAGCACAGGTTGTTGGGCCAAAATTACAGCTGTTAGTGTGTGGTACCAAATATTTGATTTTTAATGTTCAAGATTTAAACTGTGTTCTCTTATTTATTAAGAAAAAAAAAACTGTATTTTAAAAAACTATTAGTGTCCTGGTCCGAAATTTTGGGGAAAAAAAGTATTTTAGGATTTTATTATGTTTTTTGGTTTTAAAAATTGTTTTATCAAAATATTTTACATTACACAACAATTTATTTCTTATTTAAAATCAATTAAAAATTTAAAATCATTTTAAAGCATGTATTCAAAACGAAAAACATTAATAAGTAGGAAATGTTTTGGCATCTTTTATTTATGGTTCTAACTAAAATCTGAGTTATGTCCACGAGTTAAAAAAATGTGAGTTACCTAAATTATAAAAGACAAAGGGCCATTCAAGTAGATGTGCATAGGAAGGCACATTTTCCTGTTTTTAAGCAAAATTATTTTTTTATTTTTTTATAAAAACACACATTTCATTACTAAAAATGTATACATTATCCAGAAAAGGAACACATCCTTTGCTGAAATTAATCTTAAACAATTGTGCAGAATTTAGTAAGATAATTGTTTAAGTTATTTGATAAAAGAGAAAAAAAAGATAAATTTTAAAATAAAAAATAAAAGGTTTGAAAAATAATATTTGATTTATAATTTGAATATTTAAATATTGAATAATTGTTGGAAGACTCACTTTTTGTTCTTAAGATGTCAATTTACATCTACATTTACTTACTAATATAGTCTATTTATTCATCATCATATAAATCAAATCCAAGCCTCCAAATGTATTTTTCTATATGCATTGTTATTCTTGTATTAATTTTATGAGATTAGTGGAAGTTGTTGGCCTACTCATTACGAGGTCAAGTTTCACTCACCATTACATTAAAGTAAAATGTATTTTTGTGAAAATAACATATAAGAAGGGTTTGGGTTGGGCCCATTTTTTATGATATTGCAGCCAATTTTTGGGTAAAGAGTAGAAATATAAATAGATTTTTTTCCTTTTTATTTTTTTTTTAATTTGAATTTCTCTTTAAATATTTCTCAAAATTCTGAATTCTTTTAAATATTTTTTATTATTTTTTATATGTTTTAAGATTATTGGATAAGAATTTATAAAAAGAATATCAATCTTATCTAATTAGAATTTTGTTTTAATTAAGTTCTCAATTTCTATAATTTTTAGAACACTTAATTTAAAATATTTAAAGATTCAAATTTTATCTTTAATTTAAAAATATATTGGTTTAGATCCCTAGTTTGATGTAGATAATTTTGTATTTAGAAACTGTTAGAATAATATAAAATATCTTTAACTCAGTTTAATTTGGGAAAAAAAGTAAATTAGAAATAAGAGAAACTAATTAGATTTTTCTTGCATGTTAAGTGTTTGATAAAATTGTTCTTATATAGAGAAGTTTAATTTTGTGTAAGATAATTGATTGTGTATGAAAATATGATATGAAAATTGGATAATATTGCATTGTATGTGAAAATTTGGTGTTAAAATTCGTGTATAAAATGAAATTTGATTGATGGGATTGAATTTTTGGCTGAATTTGGTCTAGTATGTAGGGGACCATTGGTTAAGTGATGAATTTTTGCTTGACTGATAGTTCATAAGTTTGTTTATAAGATGATTTTCGCTTGAATAACTAGATTTCTAGCTTGAGAAAAAATTCACAATTGCTCTTGAATGCGATTTCGCTTGAGTGATGAAATGTTTTCCTTGAGCAAGATTTTTCCGCTTAAGCGAAAAAACCAAATCAAATTTGTTGCTCTCTGAAGAATTTTCGCTTGAGCAAGACCATTTCACTTGAGCCAAAATACTTTGTTTACGAGGAATTATTTATATACTAAATTGAATTTGAAAGAGTGTGAAATTGTGAAATTCTAGAAAAACATGACATGAGACTTATTGTATGATAAATTGTTAAGATTATATGCTTGTGAGATTTTTTTATAAAGTATGATATGAGACTGATTATATGATGAATGGTGAAAATCATATATTGTGAGATAGGTTGTGTTGGGCTATGTACTAATAAAGGATTCTATTATGTTTAAGTGATGAGTTGTGTATTATTAAAGAATTTCTTTAAATCTATGTGTAACATACCTGAAAATATAAGTATATATACATAAGTATAATGGTTCTCCTCATATACTAAGGATAAAATACTATGTCTATTACATTTCTATGAGGATATCATAAACAAAATAGCCTAAATATCTAAGGCTGGCTTTCCATAAGATATATACAGAAAACTCTCCTAATTCCTACTCTACCTCATTGATGGTTCTACTGAAGACTTGTTATCTGCTCTCGTACAATCCACGATCATAGCAATTCATACACACAAAAGACAAGAAGGATAAGCTAATGAAAACAAGATAATTCATAAGGAATTCATAACTATTTAGTAAAATACATGTCATTTCATACAAGTGTAAGAATCTACCAAAAGTTTTACACATTTTAATTACATTCACAATCAAGATCGACGCCTTCTCTAAGACTGTATGAATTTCGAATATCTATGGCTAACACCTGATGTGTTCTCTAGGAGCACGGGTTTAACTAGTCGACCATTGAATCTTTTTCACCCTAGAATCATCCATAAACATCACAACACCCATCTCACATCAGGGTAACCTCTCCAACTATCATAAAGACGGTTGATAAGACCTATATCGACTTTCATCATATGACAATCTTAGTCTACGTGACTTAGAAAGTCATTAAGGTCTGAATACCTTATAACATATCCCTAAATTCATACACACTATATTACCAATCATACTCATAATCATATAATCAAAATCCCCTCAATAGAAGTACCAAGGCCTTATGCCAAAAATTGTTTTACAATTTAAATCATGTATTCCATCTCCTTCTCACACACTCAATCACATTAAATTCACTGCTCTGGGCCATGGTCAGTTCGTTCAGTGAACCGCCAATCCGCTGAGCGGATTAGGTCCAGAGTACATTCTCACCATTAGGAAAGATCTGCTCAGCGCGAAGACCTTTCGTTCAGCAGATTTTAACCTAAGAGCACCCTATCTCCTGAGATCAATTTCGTTGAATGCACAAAATTCAGTGAAAATTATGCAGATTTGGGTTTTATAGAAGATTCATCTCTGGTTTGTTTGCCCCAATCCATCACATAGTCACTTTTAATGACTTAAATTATTTGATTTACACATCTTTTAAGGTAAATTGGATGGATTAGGTAAACTAAAATGATTTTTCCATAAAATTCATCCCCAAATTAATAGTTCGTAACATCAAATTAACTTAACATGCATTTTCAATACATTCACAACAATTCACCACATTAAACTAAATTCATCATATTTGGAAATCCAAACACATGAATTCAAAACAATTTATCACAATCTTTCAATAATTACATTTCAAATTATCAAATCCCCAAATTACAATAACTGAAAGGCAATTTCTTAAATTATTTAGCACATTCATAGATTCAAACACAAAACTCAAGATAGGGCAATTCATAATCAGGTACAAAATCAAATTTTTTTTTTCACGGTTATAAGAAAATTTAAATTAGGACTAGCTTTCCTTATTTATTTTTTGGTCCCAAAATTGTCTTTTCTCCACTCTAGAAGGTAAAATTCTAAATGTTCTAATTAGGAATCTAAGTACCTGCTTCAAAATTCAAATACACTACTAAGAACTTAGACTAATATAAAATGATTATGAAAAAGAAAAAAGCACATACAACCAAGCAAGATATACATACAACTCCAAAAATATATTTTGTTTATTTATTAATTATTATTATTTTAAAAAATTATTAACTTGATAAAATATATTTACTATTCTTTAAATCGTGTTATTATTTTGATTATATAACTCATGTAAAAATTTATTAACTATTTTTCTAATTTATCTTTTAAATTATTTTATCATTTTAATCTGATGAGCATATTTAGATATAAAAGTAGATAATAGCATTAGTAATAGATAGAATGATAATCAACAATTTAAATTAAGTTTTTTAATTTATTTTAAAATTATAAATATATATTTTTTATAAAATTACAATAGATATATATCCAAAATTTTTAAAACATTAAAGTGATACATTTTTAAATATATATTTAATATTTTTTTAATAAAATCCACGCTATAAAAAAGTATTAATTTTAAAAAATAATATTAAAAAAATAATGTCATTGAAGGAATACAATTTTCGAGGTATACATCTATCCTTTTTCTTTTATATATATATATATATATATATTAATTTTATATAGTAAATACCAACAATTAAAAAGTATGTTTTTTAGGATTGATTTTATTCTATAGTCCATTATATGGGTAGTTATTAATTAGTTATATCTATATATAGGTATTATATTTTGATATTATTTAGTTTTATTATAGTGACAATAATACAACATTTATAGTGATATTAAGTAAATGAATTTATATATACATAATTTTAAATATCGATAGAAAGGCTAAAAAATGTATAATTTTGTCCTCCACACGAAAGTGATAAGAGAGTTATCAAATTAAGAAAGAGATTGATCAGGAGAAAAAAAAGTACATAATGTCAAATCTCAAAACAAAAAACAATGAATGATCCCAAAGAAAAAGAATGATTGATAGAGTAGTATGAAGAGGAGAATAAGGATGCATAATTTAAGTGATTGAATAAAATTATTTTCTAAATTTATATATTTATTTTACAAATATATATATATATATATATATTAAAAAGAAAATAACTTTTTCATAAATTAATAATAACATTTTATTAAATAAAAATAAGAATTTAAAAAATTACTTGAGACTATATATTATTTTATATATAAACTAATTTTAATATATAAAAATCTTTATGAATGACTTTTTTTCAAACTTTTTTTTATATAAATGTTTTAGTGAATATGATTAAGTTGGCATTTGGATCTAAATATGTATTTTCTAGAGTAATTTACACAATTTCCTCTAAATTTGGTTAAATCTCTTTTTATGTTTCTTTTTATCGTATTTGTACACTATATTTTCTTTTAATTATTTGATAAATACTATACTAACCCATTTTATAAATTTATTAACTCATTTAATTGTTTTAAAAAGATTACACTATTTATTTTTATAAAAAAAAGTTTAAAAAGCAGAAGTATATATATATATATATATATATATATGAAGAAACTTCACTAAGAAATTAAGAATTCGTTGATTTAATTATTATTTATTTGCTAACGTGGTTTGTGTGGTTGCGAAATGTTTGGAAGTAGCATTGATGTGTATGATTCGCCGCTACGCATAAGTCAAATGCAAACGTGACTTTTGGGTTGCTCCAATGGCCAAGCTTTGAAAGCCACAACTCACCAAATCTATAAACTAATAAATACACTAAATCATTTTTTTCATTAAAGGTGAGAATATTGAATTAAAATATTTGTTTATGTTTTTTATCTATCAATAATATAAAAATAATTTAATTTTATATTTCAATTAAATTATAAAATATAGGTTTAAAGTATACTGAAAAATTGTGACGAGAGAGTAGTAATAATAATTTTAAAAAAAAAAATTCCTTAGAAAAAAAAGAAGTTAAAACCATCTGAACTCACATTTCCTATATGTAATATTAAAAATATATTATGAATTGGATTACGAATAAATTTGAATTAGCATAATTTTGTAGACTATGTGAAAATGACTTTAAATCTAACAATGATTTTTTAAAAATAGTTTTTCAATTGGAAATTATTGAAATAGTGCAATAGTTTATCTGAATTACACTAATATAATCGGTTTTTTTCATTTTAAAGTAACTTGTTGAATCAGAATATTTCACTAGCTCAATTATATATTATAAATTATTTTTATGATCTTTACTACAAAGTAAAACTTTTTAAAAAAATTAAGCATGATATGAAATATTTTAAAGTTTGAATAAATTTTATTTTTTGTTTTTTCTTATATGTGTTTAGACAAATGGGACTATCTGCATTGTTATTAATTAGTTTAATGATGATTAATAAAAGTCAAATAAAATATTAATATAAAAGAAAAAAAATTACGATAAGTTATATTCTTTGACTTATAATATATATTTGTGAAAAAAAAGTAATATAATTCAACAGGGTTACGTTCCACCAACCTTTAGCTATTGACATTTCATCTAAAATTCAAAACTTCGGATGCAATTTTTTGTTTTTTTGAAGTAACTTGAGAAGAAAATTTAAGATACAACTTATGAGTAGCGGTAATAAAGTAAGTTAATTCGATTGTGGTTTGAGTTGAATTGAAGATAAATTATTTCAATTCAATTTGATTTTTATTAATTAAAAAATTTGCAATTTAACTTCATAAATTAAATTGATTTATTTAAGTATAATTTTTTAATTATTAAAATTAAAAAATTAAGTGAAATAATTTAATAAAGTATTTCATGTATAGATAAAATAAATTAAATAATTAAAAATTAAAAAGAATTAATTATGAGTGAATTTATCACCAATTAAATTTTAACTTATTAAGTCGTAAATTAAATAAGTTGGATTCGTTTTAATTTTAAAAAAAAAATATTTGCTTCATGTCAATTAAAAAAATAAATACATTGTCCAAACACGAGTAAAAGAATAAACACGAATTATTTTAAATATTTTCTTATCTTATTTTTTTTATATTATATACTTATTTTAGCGATTCAATATTTTAAATTTTAATAACATATTTTATCATAAAAAAATTGTGGAAAATTAACTTTATAATCACTAAGGAATTTTTGCCTAAAAATATATATAAAATGTTATAACAATATTACATAATTTTTTTTTTTATGTTAGGACACGTTTCAATTAACTCAAGTACAACTTTAACAAACATTTATAATAAACTAAACTAATTTATATCCTTCCAATTCTCAACTATAATATAGAGTTTTCATTGTTATTTGTTACCTCTGTAGAAGATGATCTACCTCAAAATATATGAATTTTTTTTATAATGTAGTAAATGAGACGAATTAGAAATAATATTCACCCTTTTTATTTATAATAATGTAAAATGTCAATAAATACCAAAATTTATATATTTTTTCTTTATTAATTATATACAATTTGATAGACTTTTTTTTTTTATTGTCATATTTTTTAAGATAATTAATACCATTTATTAAGTATACCCAAAAGATTCTTAACCTTCTAAACCCAACATATCTATCATTCGATTTCTGAATTGTTCTTAGCCTAATAAGATTTCCATATTCAGAAACATGACAGATTGAGGAGATTGATCAAGAAAAGGAGTAAAATACTTCAAAAGGTAAGATTAATAAATGTAAATAAAACTGATAGTATTTTTTATTTATTTAAATATGTTATAAGATGCTAAGAGAGAGGCAAAACACACAATTAATTTTAATATTTATTACTTTTATTATAGCTATAATAAAGTCGATTTCATAGTATCTTTATTAGGAGAAGGTAATAGAAGCATAATCTTATCCTCTGCAGATAAACCAAGAAAACATATATTCGGGATTAAGTATTCTTCTTCTTCAACCTTTTTTTAAGTGAAGTTTAAGGTCTTTTTTAAATATTAATAAATATAATAACTTTTGTAGCTTTAATAAAATATTGATAATATTATTTATTTTTATTTTTTACATCATAAATAGGAATAAAAATAGTTAATATTATTTGAAATTAAAAAAAAACAGTTAAATGAAAAAATATATTTTAAAAAATATGATAATTAAATAGAAACATATAGAGTATTAAATATCTATTTTACACGTTTTATAATTATTGGCAAAAAATTTCAAACGCCAGATATTATGAAACTCTGAGTCAGTTTTCATGTGTTGGTTAAAATCAAAGATTATTTATTTTTTCATAACTAGACGTATCTTTGAAAAAGTATGGCATACCTATAAAATTGACCCGCGGTTTTGGAAAGTTACAATTACAAGCAAAATTATGTCCAAAGACAATAAAATAAAGGAGAATGGGTCCTCTCTAGTTGACATTTATATTTGAAAGTGGGGTATGATTTTTTTTTTTTTCTCTTTTTATCTATTGATGACAAATAAATCCTAATAAGTACACTTAAGACGTTACCTAAGAAATTTAAGATAAATAGTTTTCCTAGATTACGGCTGGTCTTATGGTGAAGGGAAATTCTATGATACATTTTTCATGACAAATATTGTGGCTGGTCTATATTAAACAAGACTTTTCTGAATTCTTCGTCCATATTCTAGTCTTGTTTCTCCATTGGAGGAATTTTACTTCCAGAAGAAAGATTAGACGCGTGCATACCAATCTTAGAGAGAAAGTAATTGGTTTCTGAGGACTCGAGGTTACGTGAAACTCAGTTTATCAAGACTATGTCTTCATTTACTAGATGATTTTTTTTAATTACTTAAAAGAACAATATAATAGTGATTTTCCCCCTATAAACTAAAATCATTTTATGTATTATTAATTTTATAATACTATCTTAAAAATAATTGTGATTGTAAGTTGTTTTTTTTCTATAAAAATCTAATTAAAATATAGAATAAAATCGAACCGAGTAAATAAAATGACTTCTCTTTAAATTTTAATAAACTAATATTATAAATAAAAGAAAATTGAAAAGAGTGTAATCCAAGAAAGAGATAAAGGGATAGGAGAAGGAACCTTTAACGAGGACATGATTGATTGATTGCTGTAGCTTTTCACGTTTTTGGGTCCCACCTTTCAGTGGTCACCATGCTGGACCAATTCTCCTCTTCGAATTGATGCCCATTACGTATGCACAATTTTCTCCGCCTCATTTCTTCTTCATCCTTTTCGCGCCATTCATCACCTCTCCTTTTTCTCTCTCCTCTCTCATATGGTAGGGAACATCCTACATTTATAAATAATAATCTATAATTTTAATAAATTAACTTAAATATAAGAACAGATATATTAAATTATGAAAGAGGATCATTTACCACGTGTCGACACATGATTATCAGCAACTCCGAGACAATTGGCACTCACCACTTGCAACATTCCGAGGAATTTTTCTTTCCTTTTCTCCTATCAATTTAGGAATTTCTTACAAAACACAAACTCAAGAGAACGTGCAGAGCGTATTTTTCCTGGAAAAAGAGGGATTATAAGGTAAACAAAAGAACATGTCGTATCAACTGAATTAATTCCCCTGGAATGGCTTAAATTCAGTTTTGATTTCAAGAGCCTGTGTTTGTTAATCCAAAAAAATAATATTAACACGTTGAAATTATAACCGTTGCTTCATTTTCAAAGAGTTTCGTGTTGAAACATCCATCTAGAAGTAGCGTCTTCAATCCTGCCAATGAAATCCGAACAATTCGAATAAGTAAAAAATGGAACATTAACGTTGACTTATCACGTTCGGAAACGAGACAGTTTACAGAACGGTAAAACCAATGAACGCTAATTTAGGCTTTCAAAACCGCTAACACAATCACACTATTCTCAATCATCCACAATTTTTTACAATAGACACGATCCACGCCGATATGGATCGTCCTCATCATTTCATCATTCCACATATTCCATCTATTAGTCACAGTAACTCTGATATGCTAATGCCAAAACGTATTAGTACAATTTTATTTATGATTACGAAGAAGAAAGCGGAATGGAGGACGCGCCGGTCTTCAGAAGGAGGCTCTGCGCGCGTGAGAGCTGTTCCATGAGAGAGACTATTTGCGCGTGGTAGTCACGCGCCTGGTAAACTGCCTCCGCTTCGAGCTCCCCGAGCTGCGAGCAGAGCCTCTCCTCAGCCTCCTCGGCCACGCGAAGCCTCTCCCACGCGCTCTGAAGCTCGCGCTTCATCTGCTCCTCTCGCTCCCTGCTTTCTCTGAGCTCCTTCTCGAGCTCTTCGTTCCGCTTCTTCAGCTCGCTCTGCGCCGGCGCCGGTAGTATCTTCTTCTCTTGCTTCCCAGTGCCGATGCCGATCGCCGCCATCATCGTTAGCGCCATTTGATAACACTTCGCAAATTAAATTAAAAGTTTCTAAGATCAAAGAAAGAATGTGTAAAATAAAGGGTTCGAAGGAAGGAAGCTAGCTTCGCTTAATTGAGGATGGGTTGTGTTATGTGGTGTGGCGACGTGGGTATAAATAGAGCGAAATCAGGTGTGTCCAGGTTCAATGAACCTGGTTTTTCACCGAAGGATTTTTCACCGACGATATTTCTCAACTTGCTGACGTAATTGCTTGCATTCATTCACCCACTGATCTCGTCAAACTCTTTTGTTTTTCTTTTTCTCTTCAAGACGCTATTTCCTCTGCTCTCTATTTAGTTTTTTTTGGTCTGAGGTACATGTATTTAATACTAATTAAGTTATTAAAATAACATGATTTTATTTAACCTACATATTTCTATTGAAAGGTTTGAAATATAATTATAAATTAACTGCATATTTAAGTGGTAAAAGTCTGTTGAAAAAAAATGTGTAATAGTTTAAGAAATATTACGCCATTGCCAAGAGAGGCTCTTAATATAAAAATAAAAATAAAAATAATAATAATGTACTATTTATAGCACATTTTTTTAATTAATTTTTTCACTGTACTTTATATTTGTTTGAAAACTCCAACAATGATATTGCATTCCGTGTGAGAGAAATCATTCAAACTCTGAAATAACTTGTTGTAGAAGAAAAAATGAAGCGCTTTTAAATCCATCGTCATCTTTTCATTTCATTCCATTTTCCGGTGACAACAGACATGGATTGGGAGAGATTCACTACTTGCCCCTTCTGCGATTCATCTCTACCCGTATCTCAACTCATTTGGTAAGTCTCTGTTCTGTCTAAATACACGTTCACCTTACTTCATTTCCATTTGTTCCCCATTTGAATATGATTCTGCAAACGCAGGCACACCAATTTGCACTTTTGGGAACTCCAGGATGATTCTGATCAGCCCCCGATAATTCATCCCTCTCCTTATGGCAATTCAGCCCCTCAATCTCTTCCGGTAACATTTCCTTTGTTGCTCATTTTAAGAGGTTTTCTTTGTGAGTGATTTTGAATGTTAATGTTTCCGCATGGGCTTAATTTTGATTTGTTGAACCTGAATAGTATCTACTTTCTATGCAACAATTTCTGTTGAGGATAATATTAACCTTCCACTCCGTTTTAGGGTAGATTGGGGGTGGGAGGAAAAGAGAGATAAGAAGCAAAAAGAAGAGGTACGGAGAGAAAGTGATAGCAATAGGAATCAAATGAGGTAAAATGAGATAGAAAAGAAAGTGTTTTTTTTACTCCTTTCTTTACACCACAAGTTTTGATCTGTAAATAATGTATGGTCTAAAGAAGACGAGTTTTTCTGCTTGTCCAGATGAGAGATGTATAAGCTATTGAATATGTTCTGTACATTGTCTTATATCATGTTTTGCAGAGAGAGCAAGCAGCCAATGGTTCAGTGTCTGGAGCATCCTATTCACGTGGTGGTGAGACTAATAGTGATAATGGGGAGTGCAAAGTGAATGACAAAATCCCTTGCTTGATTGTTTCTCAGACAAGGAGTGAATTTTACAAAGTTGAAGCGGGTTTGATGGCATTGTTGAAAAATTGTTTAGAGTCTGAAATGGGAAATTCAATTAGCATTTTGTCAGGTTATATAGATCATTTCCAGTGCCTTGAATCTGAGGATGCCGGATGGGGTTGTGGCTGGCGTAACATTCAAATGCTCAGTTCTCACTTGCTAGTGCAAAGACCTGAAGCAAGGAAAGCTTTGTTTGGTGGTTCAGGATTTGTTCCTGATATCTTGTCGCTCCAAAGGTGGCTCAAGATTGCTTGGGAAAAGGGTTTTGATGCGCCCGGATCAGCTCAATTCAATCATGTTATTGTTGGTTCAAAACAATGGATAGGAACTACTGAGTGTGCTGCTCTGTTACGTTCTTTTGCTCTTCGGGCAAGAGTAGTGGATTTTGGTCCTAAGGAATCCCAATCCATTCCAGGTTCAAGCGCTGATAATGCTAGGAATAAAGAAAGTATTCATAATTTGGTGAAAAAGAAAGATAAAGTGGGCAAGGGTTATCAAGTTCTCATGGATTTTGTGTGGAATTACTTTTCTGATAAAAGCTCAATCCAATTTGGCCAGCAGCATGTTGTGATCAGTGAGAAAACGTGAGTGAGGGTGCATTTTAGATACAATTTTTTAACCACACAAATAATTTTGTTTCATTAGTGTTTTTAATTTTTGAATGCTTTCTTGGATAGGCCTTTATACTTCCAACATGATGGTCACTCAAGAACAATTGTTGGAATTCAAGTCAACCATCAACAGAAAAGACATCTGCAATATAATCTCCTAGTTTTGGACCCTGCTCATGTAATTCTGCATTGCTAGCTTCATATTTTGTTATTAATATCTATTTTTATAATTGTCATATAGATGGTTTGGGTTAATTGCATATCTTAAGCCTTTGTACCTCTATCATTGTCAAGAAACTAAAGGGAAAAATGTGTAGGATGTAATGAAATTGACATTAGTTAGAGAGGCCTTATAAAGAGATATGGTCTTTCCAAGATCCTAGAAAATATGCTAGATAAACAGGGAAGCCAGCCAGAGTTCTTATTATTATTCTCTTTGTCATGGAAAATAAGTGGATATGCATAGAATGTCAAGAACAACAGGGAAGATCCAAGGCAGAGAAAGTTGTGAAATGCAAATATATTACTTGGATAGATGTTTTGTTCTTATTATTGTATAAAGTCAGTTAGAATCCGGGAGTAATTGAAGAACCTTGCTCTTCTACCACCTTTATTCTTTGCTACATTGGCTTTCTTCTCTTAATATGTTTATTATTATTATTGTTGTTGTTGTTGTTGACGGCAACTAAACTTATCTAAAGTTTTGCCCTCCATTGGTCTTTTACTGTTTTCTTATCAAGTATTCTCCAACTTGTTTTGAAAGAAAATAGTACATATTTTTTATTGACACAAGGTCAAAATACAAAGCAAAGTATATCAGCATTATTAGGACATGCATATTATAATCCTCAATTCTATTTGTGCTTATTCTGGTTGTATTATCTGGACTAATATGAGCTATATATAAGATAAGTCCTTTCTTTTTTAATTAGTTGGAAGTATTTGTCTTGCTCTCTGTTTAACACACACACACACACACATTAAAATGGTTTTCTAGAAGATGCATGTTGTTTAGTGATTATGCATGATTTCTAGTTTGAAGTTGTAATTTACCTCTATAGAGTACAGCTGCTCTTGAAAGATCCCTCAGGCAGAAAGTTGGGTGGGAGGAACTCATAAAAAGGGGAATGCATACACTAAAGAAGCCACAGTACCAGGTCTTACTTCTTTTAACAAAAAAATTACAATTACATTGCACCAATAAATTATTAGGATTGATGGTCTTGTTTCTAATTCAGTTGTGTTATGTTGATCCGGGAATCGCCAGTGAGGGGGAGGTGGAAAAACTGAAAACAATCGATAGCATCTTCCTTGAATTTTAAACAAGCATATAATGCACTTAAAGCACTTGCTATATCCGGGCACTATCTTCCAGTTCAGGTTATTGGATTATTTTTCTTGGCATTTATTCTGACTATAATTTTATTAAACTTAGTTTTATGAAATGATACAACAGGCACTTTTCATTGTTACAGATTTATTGATCTGTATAAAACTGTTAAGTATAAACCTATGAAGTTTCTTCGAAGCTCTGTAACCTGAATATTCTCGAATAAAGTCCTGACTCCGTTGCTACTAGGGTTGAGTGGGAACCCATCTCTACAACTTTACCTTTGTCCATGACAATTATAGTATCTGAGTTTATCACTGTGGAAAGCCTATGAGCTACTGTTATCTGGGTGGTTCTTGAACACAAGCCACTGTCTTCCTTCAGATGTATTGCTTTTAGAGCATTTACTATAATTCCTTCAGACTCAGCATCGAGAGCACTTGTTGCTTCGTCAAGGAGTAAAATTGCAGGCTTCTTTAGTAATGTTCTGGCAATGGCTATTCTTTGCTTTTGTCCTCCAGAAAGCTGGCAGCCTTTCTCTCCAACAACAGTGCTATATCCATTTGGTAGATTACTTACAAATTCATGTATGTTTGCTTCTTTAGCAGCCTCCATTATTTCACTTTCAGAAGCCCCATTATTGCCATAGCAAATGTTGTCTCTAATTGAGCAATTAAAAAGCAGTGGTTCTTGTTGTACCAGTCCTATTTGTGTCCTTAACCATCTTAGATTATATTTCCGTATGTCTTTCCCATCAATTAATATCTTTCCTGCCTGTGGATCATAAAATCTCAGTAAAAGGGCCAAAACTGAGGATTTTCCAGCTCCACTTGGTCCTACAAAAGCCACCTTCAATCCAGCTTCAATTTGTAAACTGAAATTATCAAGAACAGTGACTTCGGGTCTTGAAGGGTAGCTGAATTTTACGTTTTCAAATTCTACATTTCCTTGGATTCCCCCAGGTTGTGAATCATCTGGTGTGTCTGGTTCAATTTCAGTTTTACGATCAAGGGTTTTGAATGCTGGGGTCAGTATATTGATAGCAGAGATGACAGTTGGGATCAGTGTGTATAATTCTGTGATAGAAGGAACTGTGAGAGAAAAAATTTGGTATGATCTTATTCCATTTTCAAAGCTGGCTTGACGTCTATCAACCAGAATTGTTGTGTACCACAGAGCAACAGCATGTGCAATGTTCCATAAGCAAAGGGAGAAGCCTTGAATGATCCCATATTTGATACTTTCTTTCCTATAATTTTTCTTTGGAATTTCCAGGGATGTTTTGGCTTTCCGCATTACCTGTTCTTCATGACAAAATGATGCAATAGTCCTGATGTTGGTTGTGGACTCGGATGCAAGAGCAACAAGCTCTGAATGTGCAGCCAAGTAGTCACCGGAAAAGCCTTTGGCAGACTTGGCTTGAATAAGACCACCTATGAAGTGGCACGGCATCACAGACCAAGCTACCAAACTCATTCTCCAGTTGACAGCCATGCTGACAACTGTTGCTATCACTATGGAAGAAACACATTGCAGGATTACAGACATTCGATCAGCAATGATGACTTTGACCATTGCAGTGTCACTGATAATGCGAGAAGTCAATGAACCAACAGTATTCTCTGATTTGTCAAACCAACCTACTTCATTACGTAGCACACCTGTAAAAGTTGAAAGGATTATTGACTTCTGTTTGTCAAATCATGCTGGCATTTTATGCATGTAATGTATCATTTTGAGCTCATGCCTCTCCTTTTCTTTTTCCAGGAAAGAGAAATAAGATTCATGTATGGAAATTCTAATAGGGGATATCTGATACCTGAATACAGAGCACGTCTGAGATTTGCCATGGCCTTTTCTCCAACCACTCCAAAGAAGTAATGCTGGAAGGTGTAGCTGAATAATGAAAGCATCCCTACTGCAGTGAAGATGGCTGAAAAAAGTCCAACTTTTGTTCTTGCATCTTCCTTAAAGTATGCTACTCCTATGGTGATGATGTAGAACCCAAAAAATGGCTTTGAGATGCCAGAGAAAGCTGCTGCAGCTGAGCCAAAAGAAATCTTCACCAGCTCTCTCTTTTTTAAACCAAACCAAATTCTGAAAAATATATTTCTTTTTCCGCTGCTCATTTTGTTTTGTTCCTTTAGCACAGAGTGCTCAGTAATATTTCTTTGTACCTCTCCCTCCACCTCTACTGGTGGTCTAGTTTCTCTAGGAAAATCTTCTTGGCGGGCACTTGTATTCTTTGAAATCGTAATTCTATCCATTTAACATTTAAATCTGGTTAGAGTGCTTCCTCCATACTGTTTGGCCCATAATATACGTAAAAAATGTATATTATATTTTCAATTACCTGGATTCAGGAACTGGTTCAAGGTTCTGCATGCTAAATAATGTACTGTAGAATCTGCTTGTGTCTAACAAACTCTGGTGTGTTCCTGTCTCCACAACTTGTCCATTCTCGACTATAGCAATCATATCTGCATTTACAACTGTTGAGAGCCTGTGGGCAATCAGGATGACAGTCCTTCCCTGCCTAGCTGTCTCAAGTGCTTCTTGAACCAGCTTTTCAGACTCTGAATCGAGGGCGCTAGTGGCTTCATCAAGCAAAAGGATGGGAGGATTTTTAAGAACGGCTCTTGCTATTGCAATTCTCTGTTTTTGGCCTCCTGATAATTGGACGCCCCTTTCTCCAACCTGGCAAACAACATAGCTGACATGATGAGCCCATAAATATTATAAGTGGAGGGAATATATGTAGCCTAAGACATGTTTTAAAATGCATCAACTTATTCTCATCTGCAACAGGTCAGCTTAAAACGGGGCAGGTTGGATTAACTTCCTCTTGTTTGGTGGCTTGGAAAGACTATGCAATCCATTTTATGGTGGGTTAGCAGGTTAGAAGATCATCCCATCCAAACTTCTGTTAATATGAATGAAATACTGAGAAATCATGTTTTATGGCGATTCTCTTGTGAAGCTTTGTGTAGGAAGTAAAATTAATTTTGGATTTCGGAAGAATTGAAGTTAAATTGATTTATTTGTATTTACTAATTATATGTTAAAAGTGGATTGCAGAATGGATTCAAGTAGAATCACTTTTGAAATAATGTCATAAATGTTTTAAAAATTCAGTGGGTCTTATGGTCATAAATCATAATCAATTCCATTCACCGTGAAACTTAAACTTTTTTGTTTTTATCCTAAATTAATTCTATAAAGTAGAATTGATTTTACCCCAACAATTTGATCATTATTAAAAGCATTTTTGTTATTAATTTGTAAAGTTAAAGCCAAATTATACCGACTTCTCCAGTGGGCTTAACTCAATTTTAGTTGGCATTCCTCTTGTTTCAAAAGTTACACTACCTTGAGTTTCAATTGTTATTACACTTATGTCCCCTTCAAGTGATTAAAATTATACCAACCTACCGTAGAGGAGGGTGAGTGAAGCTTTTGGAACAATAGGCTAATTTAGTTAAATCAAATCTTAAGGATCGAAATTTTTCCAAGTTAAAAAATATTGTGTAGAAGCATCCTCAATTTTAAAACAACTACTAAAATTGAAGATAGAGTTTCATTTGCCAAGCACCATAATTGAAGGAATTTCGATCCAAATCATGGAGTTTCTGTTTTGGTTTTGTATCTCTGTTACTTCCTTATTGTCCTCTTTTCTTCCTTATTACTAGCCATATGGCGTTTAGTAGAAGAAGGATCAGAATATGTTTAATGTATATGCAAATCATGTAAATTAATACAGTAAAAGGAAGATAAAAAAAGAGATAATCAAGCTATAAAAAGTGATATACTAGATTAAGTAGCTTACCTCTGTTAGGTACTGATTAGGCAGCTGAGATATGAAAGAGTGTGCATTTGACATTACTGCTGCTTTCTGAATCTCTTGATCATCTGCGTCCATTTTCCCCACTTTCAGGTTATCCTTGATGGTGCCTGCAAAGAGTGATGGCTCTTGGGAAACAGCCCCTATGTTTCGTCGAAGGAACTTAAGATTAAGATCCTTGATATTGTGCTGATCAATAAAGATTACTCCTGGAATTGTTAAACAATGTCAGGCTTGGCAATATTGATTTGCATACAAGATCGGACATTCAATTCCTACAATACTATTTATTGTCAGCTTAAAAGTCCACCAATTCTTTCGTCTAATTGTGTTTACACCTCATTTAATAGGATTACTATATTAGAAATTACTTGAGATGTCAAACTCATGCGCCTTCTTTTGTCCTATGTAACATCCACACCCTGCCGTTCAGCTTGCATGAGGCAATGGATCTAGCTCTAGCCACTACTGGTCCAACCTAACTCACTTTGACCTGCTCTAGGTAGATTTGTCCTTATTTGGCCCAGACAAAAACTACTCCTACTCACAAGTTCTCATATAATCAAACTATCTTTAGGAGAGCCCTTTCAATGTGGATTCAGCTTCTATCCCCTTTATGGGTAGTGCAGATTACTTAGCCTACTGTATGCTGTTGTTCCCATCATGGCTACATGTTGGTTGTAAGACTGGCAAGTCGTTAGGAGTGAGAGGTTTTATAGTAATTAAATAAAAAAAATCAATGGTTGAGATTGTGATTAAATTCATGCTTATGTATTGCTTGAATCTCCACTAAATTTTTTTTTGTAACTCCTTTCTTCACTCTTTAAAGCAAATCCCTCACTTTAGAAAGTGATTGAACAAAGTAGTGACGGTGATGCCTCCTAAAGGTCATCAATTAAAGTGAGTTCGTGGCAATGGTGGGGAGCTGGAATGTTCAGAAATTTGTGTGCTAGGAAGGCAAAACCATAAAGGACAGCTGCAATGAAGATGACTGTTGCAACAGCTTTAATGAAGGCAGTGTAAGGTTGAATTGCTTGAGGAAGGAGAGTCTCCAAGATCGGAAGTTTTAATATGAACTTGAAATTAAAAAGAAATAATAGTAAATAATGTTGATTAATTTTATGTACATAGTACTTTTAATAAAGTCTCCATTGACTAAAATAACTAATAAAGTAACAATCCGAACAAGATACTAGATTACAATTTGGGACTATTACAACGCGAGGATCGAGTAACCACAAAGGGGAATATCAAACAACCCTCTCTCTATGTATTGGAGACCCCCAGAGAAATATTGTTAAAATAAAATGGGTAATTAGCGTGGGTGGTTTTGGTGTTATTGGTAGAGATTCTAATGGTGCGGTACTTTGTTAAGGTTCCATCAGAAGTCCTTTATTCAGGCTCTGAAGCTGGCTCATTTGAATGGCTGTAGCAAGATAATAATTGAAGGTGATTGCAAATGTTTAACAGATGATCTTACTTCAATGGTCGAAGATCTGTCTAAAGTAGGGGGTTATCATTTCTGAAAGAAAAATTCTAGCCTCATTCTTTTCAGTTTGTTTTTTTCCCCTCTGACCGTAGGATAGGTAATTGGTCTGCAGATCGGCTAGCTAGATGGGCTGTGCATGGGTCTAGATGGGGAATGGTTGGATAACCCTCCTAACTTTATCTTTGACGTTATTTCTCACCAGTGAATTAGTGAAATTCTTTTCCTTAAAAAAAATAGATGTACCTGAATTTGACTTATTTGCCTGCATTGCTAGTTTTGTCATTCCGGTAAAAGATAAGCACATCAACATTAAACATATGATAAAATAGAGAAATAAAAGAGATGGTGGAACAGTGCTTAAACTAACCTCTTGAGGGATCATAAAATCTGCTAACTAGGGAGATAACAGTGCTCTTTCCGCAGCCACTGCTACCAACTAGTGCTACTGTCTTTCCTGCTGGAATTGACAAGGACAGTCCAAGAAGGATAGGTTTGTCTGGCCGTGATGGGTAAGAAAAGTGAACATCTTGAAAGTCAATGTCACCTTTGATTTTGCTAGGCATCTTCCCTTCTGATTCATTACTTATCAGAGGCTTTCTTTGGATCACCTGGAAAACTTCATATCCTGCAGCTTTTGCCTGATTGAATATTTGCATGTCTGGTGCTGCATAAGTGAGAGATCTGCAATACACAAGGAGAGTTTTGTCGCTTGATGTCTAGTTACTAATCATTTTCTCCTTTCTAAACAAGTCGGAAGGTAGTTTCTTCCTTACATGGCACCAAAGAGAATACTCATCACTGCAGTTATTATGTCTCCTGGTGTTGCTCTTCTGGCTCTGACAACAACAGCTCCGACCCATACAATGAGAGCCCAAGAACAGAAACTCACTGTTTGCAACATACCTGTCCCAACTCCTTTCACTAGTGCCTCCCCTTTGCTTAGAATATATTGCTTTTCCATGTTCTCTGTAAAGGATTTGGTCGCAGAGGTCTCTCCAACAAAAGCGTAAACTGTTTTTATTTGTGATATTGTCTGCAATATGCACATCAGAGCTTGTTAAAACAAAATGAGATTTAAGTGGATTGAGTTAGGTCTCATAATGCACATTTATGTGACACTAGAAGTACTATTGTTATTGAAGACTTGTATTTATTTATAATGTAATTATGTATGCGTATACCTGCTCTATCATAGATGTAGCTTCAGAATGGAAAAGCATTTTGGACGTTGATATGATGTTCATTTTGTTAGTGTAAGTTGCGCCAATTATAAGAATAAGTGGGACAACCACTAAACAGAGAAGCGCCACTTCCCAACAGCATATGGCAGCAATCACAAGTCCAGCAAAGAAAGTTGCACAACTAGAGGTGAAGTGACCCAACTGTGAGAAAGAAATTCACTTGGGATTCAGGCATAATATGTTGTAAATGAAGAAAAAGGGAGAAAGGTGAAACTTGTGACCGATACTGATTTTCTGACCTTCTCACCAATGGCATCTTGTATGACACTCATGTGATTGCTTATTCCACTGATGACTTTCCCACTTGTTAACTCTGTATCAAAAGCTCCTATATCTTGGTTCAGGACTGCTCTTAGATATGCTAGTCTCAGTCGCAATAACTGTCTTTCACTGGCATACATCCAACAACCAATCTCTGCGCATGTTTTAATGTGATCAGGAAGATTAATGCTGCTGGCTGAATATTATGATTCACTATGCATGTTTATGAGATTGAAAAATTTGATGAATTCCGTTCAACACATGCTTTTGTATTGGTTTCATAAGTCTATTACATGAGGTAGATTTTGCTTTCAATTTAATTAGTCATACTTTTATTTTAACGTGGTGAATAGGCTAATATTTTATTTAAACTGAAACAGGTGAAGCTATAATTAAATTTTGTACCTGTAAATTTAAAATCTTCAACAATATTACAATTGTTGAAGACTTGACTTGTATTTCATGCAAGTTATCAAGTACAGACACAATCTCTTTATTAGACATTAGGTGAAATCCTAATAACTGGAGCCGTTATCATTTTGTAGGAATAATTTATTTTATTTAATAATTCATAGTTATATTTTTAAAATAGTTTAAAATAAATGAAAATTTTAATTTTAAAGTAATATTTTAAAAAATTTATTTAATATATATTGCCAAATGTTGGTTATTCCGTCCACAGACTATATGGGATACGAACTTATTAAAAATGAATCCATTTAAAATGCGGCTTTCTGGGTGGGCTTACCCTCTTTACTCATATAGATGAGTTACTAGACATAATATTACTTCATCAATTTTAAGCCAAGTAATCTTTATTCACATGATGTTTTAAAAAGAAAAATTTAAGAGATTAAATTTGAATAGCATTCAAGAAAATTAAACTAACGATAAAATTTATTTTATTTAAAAAAAAAATATCTTAATAACATTTTCATTTAAGGGTCATTTTCATTTTCATATATATATATATAGAGAGAGAGAGAGAGGGAGAGAGAGAGAGAGGGAGAGAGAGAATGAGTGTGAATAAGACAGGGAGTTGTATGATAGATACTTGCTTAAAAAAAAGTTGTATAATATACTTTACTCTAACAATCACAAACTGTTAAGTTATGTTCTAAATTCTGGCCTATAAATTCAGGATGTGTTTTATAGAATAAAATATAAAATTTTAATTATGTAAATGAAATATTATGTAAATGATTTTATACAGGGTTTGACCATTTCCTAAATTTTAAATCTCTTCTTATTTTGAAAGCAATAAAAACTCATTCAATAATAGTATTTTAAAAAAATTTTTTTTTAAACATTTTTTATTTTAAAAATAAAAAATCAAAATATTTTTTATGTTGCTTTGATTTTTTACTTTAATTTTTTATTATTTACATTTCTTTTCTATTATCTCATCTTCATTACCACATTTAACACAAAACAAATCTCATCTTTCTTACTTCTTCCATCTAAAATTAATTTTTTTCCGCATAAAAAAGATAAAAAAAAAAAATACAGTCAAAACTTATCTCAAATTTTTAATTTCCAATAAAATAAAAATTATTATGTAGTCTTTAAAATAAATTACTCATTTTAAAATATAAAAAATAAATAAAAAATTCTCTAAATATAATATTATAAATTAAGACAGATAGTATGCTATTTTGATTTATTATTAAATATTTATATAAATTAAACATAAAAATTAAATAAGATTTGATTTGATATAATTTTAATTTAATATAAATTAAAATTAATATTTTATGATTCGATTAATATGATTTTTATTATTATAAAATTTTTAATATTTTTAAAAAATTATAAAATATTTTTTTAAAATTTTATTATATATTTTATAATAAAAAATTATTAAATAAAATTTTTATTTTATGATTTTTATTTTTTTTATAATTTAAATTATTCTTATATTTATATATAAATTATATAATTTTATATTTAAAAATTATTATATAAATTTATTGTCATATTTTATAAATATAAATATATTATAATTTAATCTAAAAAATATTTTTTTATGAGATATAGATATACATTATTTAATTTTAAATTTATTTAAATAAAATAAAAAATTTGATTTAATTTAATTTAATTTTTTATTTAAAATTTAAAATCTAACTAAATGATACGATTTTAAAAATGTATATATTAAAAATTTTCAAAATAAATTTAATTTTAATTAATTTTTATTATTGTTTTATCCTTTTGATTTTAAAAAGCTAGAGGGTGGAAAAATAAAGTTTACCAAGTATGCCAGCTGGAAATGTGGCTATGGCCATATACCACACGAATGGAACAATCTGAACATAACAAAACAACAATAATCACTTCTCAAATCATTTCTACAACAATAATCACTTCATTAGATGACTCTTAACACTGTTATTGTATACATTTTTCTCTACACTTTCATTAAAAATTACATCTATTACTATAATTTTAGTTTAAGAATTTTGAAAACTAACAATATGATTTTTTAGTAAAAAAAAAATATTGAAATTAAGTTGAGAAAGTTTAAACTAAACATAACACTTGCTCCACTTTATTAAAATTTTTACTTTTATTAAAATAGATAAATTTTTAAAATATCACATTTCTAATCAATAAATTTAAGATGAAAGTTTATGATGAAATTATACTTTTAAAGCATAATTTTTATTATTTTTTTTATAAATAATAATTATTAATTTTTTAAATATTAAAAATATAATAAATAATTTATTTATTTTATATTATTATTTATATTTTATTTTGATGATAATATTTATTATTATTTGTAAATAAATAAATTTATAAATAATTATTATTAATATTTAAAAATATAATAAATATAATAAATAATTTAAATTTATTATTATTATTATTATTTATATTTTATTTTAATTAAAATATTTATTATCATTTATAAATAAATAAATTTATAAATAATTATTATTAATTTTGATTAATATTAAAAATATGATAAGTAGTTTAATTTATTATTATTATTATTGTTATTATTTATATTTTATTTTGATTAATATATTTATTATTATTTATAGATAAATAAATTTGTAAATGATAATTATTAATTTTTTAAAATATTAAGTGTATATAAGAAATATATAAATTTTAAAATAATTACTATTAATTTTTGAAAAAAAAATACACTTTAAAACATAACTTTATCAAAATTATATTTTCATAATACAATTTCTTAAATATATAATATTTTAAAAATTTACTTATTTTAATAGAAAATAAAAATTATCATAAAACGTAAAAAAAAATTAACTTACTCACATGCATGCATGCACAGAAAATTTTGGACAGTAAAAGGTGAAAAATAACAATACCATTGTAGCTGATATTACACAAGAATACTTCTTTCTAACATTTACTCTCTTTTTGGAATATGTAAAGTATGAACCTTTTTAAGAGCTTTAACCATGGCATCTATGTCTTCAATATTGTTTCCAAAAGCATTAAGAGCTTTCCCCAACAAGAGATACCCCACAGGAAGTGCCATGCCATGCACAACGGAACCAAGAGTTCCCAAACCCATCAGAATCCAATCTACCATGTCTGCATAGCTCAAGAGTTTGAAGAACGACATAGTCATAACCACGTTCTTCTTAGACCCACCATCTTTTCCTTCAGCCATATTAGTGTCCACCATTTGCACAACCTTGGGAGCCATTACTGTGAACAGTAGTAGTGCATGAACTTTTTGGATGAGTGAGTGATAATCTGACTGAATCTATTTAATTAGCTTGATGTGTTTGCATGATTTTCTACATTGAATTATGGAAGATACGGATATGGGTATAGAATATGCCTTTGTGACATTAAACTTATAAAAAATAGCAATATCATGGCTATGTAATTTGTTGCATTCACTTGTATGGTCGATGTTCACAAAGGTGCTGACGATCTGATATACGTTCCACACAAAGTGACATGCACAAACTTACCACTGATGTAACTGCAAATTGTTTTCTTGTAGAAACCCTTCTGTCAGAACTATATATAATTGTGAGGTAAAATGATTCATCAAATTCTTCTCTCATTCTCTTTCTTTATTGCTTTCATTATTTAAAACTTCTCTGAACTAAATAAATCACGAGTCAATCTAAAACATTGCATCCTAATCAAACTTTTCAAAAATAGTGAGCTTCATAGTGAGAGCGACCTCATCATTAGTTTGTCATGAGATTTTCCTATTGATATCCACACTAGTTATCACAAAACACCTTTTTGTTTAATTGTTAAAAAAATTTAGGGTAAAATTATACATCACAATATATTTTTTATATCATATCACACAGTCTAGTTAATAAAATTATTAAATTATTTGGTAATATATTTTATCACTTTCTATAAATTGTCATTTGAATTAATTTTAGATAAATATATATAGGTATTACTATTAGTAATTGAGATGATGTGTGATTTTTAATACATCTTCTTCACGTGAAGACTCTCAAACTCGAACATGAAATTAGGTGATATAAATAGTCCGATAATAATCTGAAAAATTTACGAATAATATTTACGAATGATTCGATACGGTTCAAGAATTTTGTAAACTCTAATGTTATATTATAATATTATATTAACAGTTGATTTTAAATTTTACTTAAACTGATTTAATATGTCGAAGTTTATACTTATTAATATATACTAATTTAATTTTATATAGTAATATATTTTCATTTAATTTTATATGTAGACGGCTATTGAAGAGAAACTGAAGAAGAAGATATAAAGATGGTAGCAATTAAAATCCAGTGAAAAGGAGCAACTATTCTTATCTTACCATAAATAAAAGTATGATAATTCACCAACCGCAGTAAAGTCCGTCAGCATAAATAAGAAAAGTTGGTAAGTTGTTAAGAATCGTGATGACTACGAAAAGGATAACGTGTTGCCACCATTTCAACTTCACTGCTCCAGTTACGTAATCTTATCTTACTATAAATAATAAATAATATCATAAAATAACTATGAAATAATGATAAAATCAAGGGAAGAGAAGAGTGAAAGAAAAATATACAATACATTATCTTTTATTAATCTCACTTCTCGATCTTTTATTGCTTCTACCATTAAAGAAACATGAAATACAGAAGATTAAAGAAGTTACTGGAGACTAATAAAATATGGAAAACTTAAAATCTAAGATGAAGTAGTGTTCATAGACTGTTCTATTATTTAAATGGAAGCTCTGCCATGCATTAATAACATTGCTAGGAACAGTCTTTTTTTTTTATTTTTAATTTGCATCTTCTTTAATTATACTTTTAATTCGTGAAATATAAGATAGTTTTTTAAAAATTATTTTAATTATTTAAGATTAAAAAGTATGATTTTAATTTTAAATATTAAATTTAAAGTTGATCATTAATTTAAAATATTTAAATTTAATATTTAGAAATTAAAATCATAATTTAAATTTTAAAAACGAAAAATATAATTTTAATTTTCTTTCAGCAACATATCATCCAATTTTAATAATTATTTTACACCTATCATCTTACAACACCCATTAGAAAAAGACTATTTTCGCCACATCTACCATTCACTGACTAAGTACTATAATTTATTCAAAGTACTATTTAAAGTTAGAAAAATATGGCTACTCATGTTTGATTTTGACCTAATTATGTATCTTCCTCAATCAATAACCATTTCCTCGTGTAGTTCAAACATGGATTTAGATAATGTGTTCACATTTTTAGTAAAAAATCTGGTAGGAGGTTCAATAATTAAACTTTAAAAAATTTTAAAAATAGGTGAAAAAAATATTGGAAGAGGAAATTATAAAAGAGGATAAACCAATAAAAGGCTAAAATTTTGAGATGAACAAGTAAGGGGGAGAATGATTAGAAAAAAATAGAAGTTTGAAATTTTTATGAGAATAGAATGAAAAAGGATGAAATGAAAAATGATAAAATGAAATAGGAGTTGAAAAAATATTACTACTTGAGTGGAATATTCACATAATAAAATACAATATAAAATAAATTGTGTCAAGTTAATATCATGATATAATGTATAAATTTAATAAAATGTTTGAAATAAATATAAATTATTATATAATATGAAATTAGTAGTTATGAAAGAAATATTACTAAATTGGATTAAATATAATATAAGTATTAAAGTATGAGACTCAGTTATAAAAAGTATCTAAATTTTATTAATAACCTCAAATTATGTTGATTAAAATGTTAAGTGATGAAGAATCAATTACTCATAAATGTACAAGATAAATTATCAAATTTTAGGTGTTATTATAATTTTTAAAAATTTGATGTATCATATTTTCTATATAAATATGATAGTTGTTTGTCTTTTAAGTTTACCAAAAATTATCAACAACCTTATAAGTTGATTGATTTTGGAAAGTCTTTTGTATGTATAGTGTCATGATGTGGATTAATTTGATGAGTGTAATGATGCTTTTAAGACTATGATGTTTATAATATTAATATAAATATATATACATATACACAATTTTTTTATGAATATGTTATTGTATATAGTTTAGTTATATTTGATAATTTATATATGTGTGGTTATAATTGTGAAGTATTTTTAGTAGATAATAGTGTAAGTAATGGAAACAAAAGTGTGATACGATTAAAGAACTAATAGTTATATATATATATATATATATATTAATTAGGGTTTTAAGATTTATATATATAAACTTAGAGAACTAATAAAACTTTATATATATATATATGGTAAATTATTTTGAAATATCTATTTAACAAATGATAAAATTAGTAAAAATTTTATATATTATTTATTTATAAAAATTTATATGATATTAATTAAAAATAAATTTTTAACTTATACTGAACTATTCAATTAATTATTGGATTATATAAAAAATATAATTAAATCTTTAAAATTTTCAAATTTATTATCTAAAAATTAAAATTATATTTTATTAAATGTAAAAGATTAAAATATTTTTTTAATTTAAGAAGAGTCTTGATTTTTTTTTTTAAATTTAAGGAACTAAAATATAAGTAAAAAATCTTTATAATATTTAAAAAAATATTTGAAATATTTACCCATCCACTTAAGTGCAGCATTTGTCAAAAAATTGTTTTATACTTTTGGAAGTCCAAAATGTTGATGATTCTAAATTTCAATTTTCTTTTATTCTTTTGAAGTAAACTTGTAATTAATGCTTTGAAGCCAAAACCAAACAAATATATGACCTCTCTTGGCCTGTTTAGAAGCACCAGACAAAAACAAAACTTCAACCAAAAAAATAAAGACAAAGATGGTATTTTGGATTTGTTAGGCATGCAGCATGTGCTTCTGATTTTTCTTTCTGCATACAAAAAATTGTGAAACGTTCCTAGAAAATACAAATATATTGTTATTTCATTTAATATTATAGAAATTAATGTACATTTTTAATAGAAAATAATTACTTTCAACACGAAAATTAAAAAAAGAAACACTTATTTTAGTTTTCTAAAATATAGGAAATATTACTTTAGTCACGGTAAAATTATTACCTGAATAGACAATTAATATTTAACATTCAAGAGTTTTATTTATCTTTCAATTTATTTTTTTTATAAGTTAAAAGTTTATGCATTCACAATTTAAGAAAGTTTTTATATTATAATTTTCATACCTTATAAATTTGATAATTTTTATATCAATAGTTATTTTTAATAAATTAATAATATATAATATATTATATTATATTGTGTAGAAATTAATTTTTTTATTTAAATATTTAATAATCATGACATATACGGAGAGTTTCTTAAGTAAAATTAAAAAAATAAATATTAATTATTAAATTTTGTTAAAATAATGTAAATTTTAATGTGAGAAGATGTGATAAAAATTTTAATGATAATATATATATATATATATATATATATATATATATGGGATGTAAATGTTATTTTATAAAATTATAGTGTTGAATTAAATGTAAATTCCTTTTTTTTAAGAAATTTTATCATGAATAACTAAAAATAAAACGTATATATCATATGAATTTTAAAAGGAAAGTGACTATTTATATACCAAAATTTGAAAATAGCTAATTTGACAATTTGCTTGCATGCATATCTTAATTCACAAAAAGTTAAGGAGAGATTTGTGTGTGCTAATGAGTGGACTGTTTTATCTACAGGGACATGACAGTGGTTGAGCATGTTAAATATGCAGTTTTCACATCTTCCAAAAAATAAAAACTTTGTCTTATTTACTCTTCCTTCTGCTCCTTCAGAACAAGCCAGCTTCAATGGAGCACTGGGCGGTGAGGGAGGAGGACGAGGAAGAAGAAGAACAACAACTGCAACATCATACAGCTTTGAAAGGAAGACAACCCTTGCAACAGGGAAAAGATGGTAATGTTACTGCTGAAGCACCTCTCTTTTTTTCTTTAGTGGAAGAACAACCTGTTCCTCACAAGGAGGAAGTGCTTCATACTCACAAAGAAGAACAGAAAGAGCAACCTACTCAGAAGGTTGAAGAAACAAACAATGCTGTTGCTGAAAACGGCAATAACTTCACCGATGATAGTGAAACAGTTGGGCTTGGAATCATAGCTGAGATTGTAGAAAATAGCATAAATGGAGAGGCTATAAGCAGTGCCAGCATAATTGTTGATGCATCTCAGCATACGAATAGTGTTTATTTTGACAAACAACTAGGTACCGTACTATCTCTTTTTTTGCTTCTTTTTATCCTACAAAAGTAATATTTGTGGACCTCGATGTGTCTTTTTTTATTTTTTTTAGCTTGTCTAAAAAATACAAAAAACTTTTGAGCAAGGGTTTTCTTCACCATAGTAGAGTTAACTATATTTTACCAAATGATAAGAAGAATGATATACTAATGAGGGACACACCGTTGACTGAAATAATCTTCCTTTTCTCAAACTTCTGGGAATTAATTTTTGCCATTCCGGTTTTGATAATAGTAAGCATTCCATAATTTTTTTTATGCGTGAAGGAATGTGGAAATGTCACCACTGCGCATGGACCAAGCAATTTGACAGTCCTTGGAATTTGCGGCGTGGGAATCTTAATGGCTACTCTGACTTGCTCATGAATCTTAAAACTATGATTCAACATGGACCATGTTTTGTTTGCGAAACTAAAGGTCAGTAGGTGCCGAGATTTCTAAGGCACATATTAGCAGTTAGTTCTGATCCTGTTGTTTCATAGTCTTCCAAATTCCAATAGCATGGACTCTCCTTACTGACTTGGAGAGAGTGTGGACCTTACCTTGCAGCAGCAACTTTTTAGCGTGAAATTTTGCTGGATCTAATTACACTACTTAATTTTTAGCTTGTTGGGTTTAAAGGGCTTGTAGTTGTTGGAATGTCTACATGAACCATGCCCCACCTCTTTTCAGATGTTCTCTAAATGCAAGTTTTCACTTTGTTCTGGAGTTTGCTTAAACATATGGTCATAAAGATTCTTTCAAAAGTATTCTCTTGGTCAGTGCAACTCCAGCTATGGTAAGTATTAAGTTTGGGTAAAGGAGGAGGATTATGATAGGCTTATCATAACTGATATAAAACTCGGTGACATAGTCTTAAACCTAGCGAAATGACATGCGTGATCTATATAGTAACTTCACCTAATGGAATAAGTTAGTTATTTTTTTTCTTTGGGTCAATGTAGTCAATGCTACTTGTTAATTATGGTAACTTTAGTCATTTATCCAGTTACTTGTGTATTCTTTTTGTGGTTTAAAAATTTGGTACAAATATATAGAACATCTGCTCTATCTATCATGAGGTAATGATGTTTATAGCTATGTTCTAATACACTTTAGGAGTTACAAAATCATGAGTGGAATACAAAACAAGTAAGATTTACAAAATTTTATGATTTTTTATAAACTTCTAATAATAATAGTGTGTTAAGGAATAAGTACTCAACATTTCTCCTATTTATATAATTCTAACATAGTAGCATTTCTTCATCCACGGAGCATGAACTGTCGTGTGTGGCAATTTGGTTTTGAAATGATTGTTTGTGGCTTGCAGGCAATAATATTGATGGTGCAAAGTCTGCTCTTCCAAAAGGTCTTGGAGAGGGAGACTTTGATATACAGGTCGAAAATTCTGACATTCAGTGTAGTCCATGCAATGGAGTCAACAATCATTTCATGGAAATTGTTAATGAAAAAGTCCCTTCCTCCGGCTCAGAGTTACCACCTCTACCTAATTCATCTGAAATACAGGCTACTGCAACTGTGGACAATTTTGGTGATGAAAGCAGTGAAAAAGCATATCCTAACCTGACAGAAGAAATTGACCAGCAACAGAAAGAATTTGATGTTGAGGCAGTGTTGGCAAAACAAGAGACACATGACTTGTTTTGTCCTAATTGCAAGTCTTGTATTACTAAAAGGGTTATCCTCAGGAAGAGAAAAAGCACTATTCCTATTCCCAACTTAGAAACTAAAGCAAAGCGTGACAAGCCAGCCATTGAGGTGGTTGATAGTTCTGTAGATGAAGGCAACCAAGGTGATCATGCAATTGCAACAACTGATGATGTAGGTACAGTAGAGCCACCTGCTGATAATTATGAGCCTGAAAGAGAACCAGAATTATTCAGATGTTTATCATGCTTAAGCTTCTTTATTCCTATGAGTAAGTTGATCACCTTTCCTGTGCAAAATATAATAGTATGGTCTTAGATTTTCAGTTTTATTTATTTTTTTGACTTTTTGGTTTTAAATATTCCATTTCTAGATATCTGGTTACGAATATTGTAACATAGCATTCACATGTTTGGGAGATGGTTAAGGATTAAAGGTTATCTTCCTAATACTTATGGTGTTTATGTGGTAATCATCTATTTGTGCTAAAAGTTCTAGTTACTTTGGCAGGAAATGGATTCAAACTGTTCCCAAGTTTTGGTGGTAAGCCTGAAACTTCACAAAAACTTTCGGTTATACCAGCATCCAATGTGGAAAATCCTTCCATTGATGCAGTTTCCAATGCAAATTGGTTCTTCTCTCTGTTTACTTCAATTAAGGGAAGAAAAGCTAGTGCCCAAGGTAATTAATAATGATAGTAATAAATAGTAAATAATTACCACTAGTTGTAGTCACTTTCACAATGATGCTTTCACAAACATAAGACCCGCCAAGGTATTATTTTCGTTGTCATTTTTTAAGGTATTTTTAAAGTGGAACACTGGGAAATTTCTCTGACGCAATCTTTATTTTTTATTTTTTTATGTTTGTTTAAACGTGATAGTCATGTTTGCAATAATTATTTTCAGGAAGCAAAGAATAAAACCTGCAATTTTTTATTTCTCCACATTCCCTGTGGTCAACTTTCCCTTTTTCTCCAGTAGAAGATATGTGAACTGACAATTTTTTAGTAATGAGATCTTTCAGCTTTCAATTGAAAAGCTTGTTTTCTTGACGTCTTGGTTTAGGTGACGCTTCTATTGAAGGTTCTAGAACAGATCCCGCTTCAATTGAAGATTCTAGAATTGATAATCCAGAAAGTCCACCTGCTAATACACCTATTAGCCACGAAGGAGTAAATTCTTCGATTCCCTCAATAGTGGAGTCAATTGAAAAGATTGAATCATGGATAGAAAAAAGCAAGAAATCCAATGTGGCACTGCTGAATGAGCCATTGGTTGAGGAGAATGATTCCAGCACACAGAGTTCCTGTGATGTGGAAGACAAAAATCGTGATTCAGTGGATGTGATAAAGACAGGTATGCTTCAAATTTAATGATGACACAATTCCTTGATTTTGTTTTGATACTTGAAATTTAATGATGACAATTCCTTGATTTTGTTTTAATTTTTTAGTTTGTGAGGATAGAATTTTTCATAAACACTTGAAAGAAAATGAAATAAATTTTTCTATAAATTAAAATTAACTTATAAATAAATTAATTTGTTTGAAGCTCTTTCAAATTAGTTTTTTCATAAGATAATTTTTAAAGCATTACTTAATTTTAGCTTATACAGTTTTTTTTTTTTTTTAATTTTCAACTTAAATAGTATTGTCCTACTATGCATGAGAATTTGGCACATAACTAAGCTTTTTGGAGAGGTATTTCCTCAGTCGTATAGGTTTCACTGTCACATGCTCAGTCTTAGAAGACCATTAGTCATAAATGAAGCATTATGGTTATGATATATAAGTAATTCCCCTCTACATTTTGGTGGAATGTTATAAATTCCAAGCATGATAGTGTTTTATTAGCAACTGTTGCTACTACTGAAAATGTGAGAGAGAAAACTCGTGATCACGTGGATGTGATAAAGACAGGTATGTTTGATATTTAAGATGACAATTCCTTCATTTTGTTATGATTTTTGTCTTTTCAATGAAGAATCATGTTGTTCATCTATTCCTGATGAATTTGGCAACATAAGTAAAGCTATCTGTTTGGAGAGGTAATTCCTTAGTGATAAGTCACAGGCTCAAGCTTTGAAGGCCTTAGTTATAAATGAAGCAGTATTATGATCTATTAGTAACTTCCCTCTATTTTTGGTGAAAATATTATAAAATTCCAAATCTGCTTGGTTGCTTATTGAATTATGCGAGCAGATGTTGTTACAGATATATCCAAGCTTGATAGTGTTGTAGTAGCAACTGTTGACACCACTGAAGTACTTTTTGATGCTGGGAAACCCTCAAAAGATGACATTCTAAAACCATATGAAGGGTCTCCAATCTTGGACAAGGCACAGAAAGACGTAGACAAGACACTGGAAATAGCTCAGGATAGTAATTCCTCTTTGATGAAAGAAGAAGAATTACCAGATCAATCATTTGGCAGTGAAGTTGTTGCAAATGATACTGCGACAGAAGCACATACTGAAATCTATATTGGAGAACAACCAAGGGCCGAAGTTGGTGAGCACCAAGAGTGGGAAATGCTTAAAAGCATTGTATACGGTGGTTTAGTTGAATCAATCACTAGTCTTGGGGTTGTGTCATCTGCTGCTTCTTCTGGTGCTGCTCCATGTAAGTGCTTTCACCTCTCTCTCACTCCACTGAGGGAGGGGCTGATGGTCAATTTATTGCATAATATAGTTATCTCATTATGTGTGAATTCTTTTCTTTCACAATAAAGAAGATGCTTATAAGAAATTTTCATTTGAGGACTGTGATGCTGAAGTACCTAAAGATAAATTAATAGGATTCATGTTTCATGTTTAAACAGATTAGTTGCATCTTATGTCCTTAGATTTGCTCATGGTAAGTGAAGCAAGTTTATTCATGAAAGTATACATGAAGTCACCATACTAATGATCAGATCATAAACGATGCAACCAAAAGATATCAAGTGGATTTTCTTTAGTATGAAGTTCATAATTTTATACGGAATTGGACATGTTCATTAGTTAATCCGTCTGCTATATACTTAAGAGAAAAAATTATTTGTAAATTGTACCGATAGTGTAAATGATTTTTATACTGTCATCTTATCATAGTCTATCATGTATGGTAATCTGTATTTTTTTACATTTACATAACTACCTTAAAAGTTATGTTAACCATTATTTCTGCAAGTTGATGTTCTAAACTTACTTGGTTCTTAAAGTATAATTTTATATATAAACAAAAAAAGGGACTCTGCTGTTCTCCAGGTTGTGAGATGGTGATCTGAATTGCTAGTATTGTTATTTTATATTTTAAAATTGATATTTAGATTGATAACAATGTGCACATTTCTTTATTTTATGACTATTGTAGTGAATATTATAGCATTGGGGCTGGCGAATATCATCGGTGGACTTTTTGTTATTGGCCATAATGTGAGTGGCTTTCCATTTCTTGCTTATTTAGTGTTCTGTTGTGGTTAAAGATCCCTTCTTTCTTTTTTATATTTGATGTGTACTGTATATTATTGTTTAGATCATAGTGCATGAATGCATGATGTTAATGTCATAACTCTTTTTTCTCCTTTTCCTAGCTCATGGATTTGAAAAATGGGAATCCACCACAAACGAATACACAACAAGATCAGTATCAAGAACTACTTGGCCGTAGAGAAAACTTCATACTTCATGCTTTTCTAGCTGTTTTATCATTCTTAATTTTTGGTTCTGTCCCACTTGTTGTCTACGGCCTCTTAATTTCAAAGCAGTACTATGATGAAGTTAAGATTGCAGCTGTGACAGCCACCTCTTTTGTGTGCATCATACTGCTTGCTATGGGAAAATCTTACACCAGTAGACCACCCAAATCCTATGTCAAAACAGTGTCACATTATGTTTCCTTGGCACTTGCAACCTCGGGAATCTCTTACATAGCAGGTGATCTAGTTAAGGATCTCCTATATAAAATCACTGGCTCAGAATCTGGTAATGTTCTTGCCATGCCCTTGTCAGACACAACAAGAATGGAACCAGCGTGGATGTCTTATTGAAGTTTATCTTTAAATGCTCCAGCTGCTGCTGCTGCTGCTTCTAGCCCAATAAGGGTCTTGAAAATATATATGGTAGCATGTTACAGTTCAAAACAACGTTCTCAGTTATCTTGTTTTCTTGGATTCGTTACTTACGTCAAGGAAAACTCTTTTTTTGGATATTTTTTCAGAAAAATAGCAAAAAAAAAAGTTAATTTCAAAATAAACTGAGAATAAGTACTTCGTGTGTTGAATAATCATGTTTTTTTTTTTAATAATCGTTACATTTTATACAGTTGTATAAAATACGTTTTATGCTTAAATATGTAAAATGATTCCAAAATATATTCTGGTGAGGAGTGTATGCACTGATAAAATAAAATAATTTTATATTGTTAGTTACAAATCATCGATGGTATAAATGATACTATATAACTATTTTCTAATGTCAAACCATGCATAATTTTTCTTGTGTTGCTTGAATTGTGATTCATTTTTAAACTTTTTGTAAATATATTTATTATATTGTGTATGGATATATACTTTTTTATTTATTTTATAACACTAATCATAAATTGTTTAAAGATAAAAAATATTTATTTGTGTGTTTTAAATTTTAAATTTTTATTATTCTATGTTATAATAATAATGATCGATTATTCAGTATCACAGCTAAACACAAATTATTAATGATAAGATATTGAATAAGGACATTAATTTTATGTATAACTTAATTAAGTAAAAACCGAAAAAAAGAAGATAAAGTGTTATATCATATAAATATATTTTTATGTATAAAAACGCTTAAATCAATAGGTAGGTTTTTATATTATCTGGAAATTTTTAAACAAGTCTGTATATTATAATTTGTGTTTAGGTATAAGAGTGAGAGTGTGAAAATCGGTTAAATATAGGTAAGGTTAAATATTCAATTATTTTGATCTAATTTAATTATTACTGGATATGCATTTTTGTGACAAAGAAATCGAAAAAAAAAAAAAAATTTAAAATGAAAAAAAAAATAAGTGAACATATTTAATTATTAAAAATATTTTAATAAAATGGATAAAAATGAAAGAGAAAAAGTAAAAAAATATATAATTGAAATAAAAAATATATTACTTTTTATTTAAATTTTCATGCTATAAAATGTGTAGAAAAAAAACTTAAGTAAAAAAACAGATTAAATTGTAATTCGTAAATTATTTTCTAATCTAATTATTGCATCATATAAAATTATTAAACATAAAAAAATATATGATTTGGATAAATTATTATAATTGGTAGAAAAGATATATTAAGAAAATATATATAAACGAATATATTATATTTAAATAATTATTTATTTTTATTGTTCATATAATTTGTTTAATTTTTAAGGTAGGATAAATATATATTATGATGATAATTTTTAAAATATATGATTATTATTATCATAAAATAATATATTACAATTATTATTAGAAAAAATTAAAATTATTAACTTTTAATTATTATGTGAAATAAATAAAAAGATTGAATTTTTATTCTTTTCTCATGTAATTAATTCATTCTATTCTTTTACATATAAAATGATTAAAATAGGATACACCTACTCACTTATCATCTTATTTAGGTGTTTAAATTTATAAGTAATTTTTAATTACATCATCAAATTTTATTAGAATTAAATGGAAAAGATTGAATAGTTTAAAATTATATATGAATAATTAAACTAGAGTCTGAGGTTTAGTCTCAGCAAGCAAAACTGTTGGAGAGTCTGAGGTTGGTTGTTTGTGAGTAGCAGAGAAGATGGAGACTCTGAAAGCAGCTATTCCAGAAAGCCTGAAGCGAGCGATAGGGGATACCAATGTCGATGATCTTCCAAGCACGTGCTCTTCTCTTCACCGCTTCTTTCGCCAATTTGACCCATTTCATCAGGTAAACAAACCAAAATTTCTCTATTACCAACCAATAATCCCTAATTTCTGGCTCCCACTCATTGCTGTGTTTCCAGATTATCACTCAACTTGCGGATCCAAAGTATGGTCTGTGCGGTAAGAGTAAGGAAGATGCCTTGAAATCCAAGCAGCTTGGTAATCAAAGCTTCTCTAATGCAGATTATGCCAAGGCCTTGGACTGCTATACTCAGGTTTCTTGTTCTTTTAAAATTTAAATTTTCCTTCCATTGTTCTCTCTCGTGTAGGTGATTGAAATCTGCCGTTCTTTCATAGTCGAACATCTTTAATGAACTGGATTGCTTTAATGAACCAGTTCTTAACGTAACATGTTTAATAAACAAGTTCAGAACCGATTCAGAATCGAACCACTTCCGAGCTGGTTTGGTTTTATTTGTACAATCTGGTTCTGAAGTGCATTACGCAGTTATTCTTTACTTTTACTTTTCGCAAAATACACCTGTACTTGACAGCATACATACAAACCCGAATCGGGCAACTGTAGGAGCTTTTGGTACAGCACATTGCTCATGGTTGCATCTCAAAGAGCATTGTCAGATGGTAACGGAACTACTAATCTCTGCAAGCAAGTTATAGTTCCAAAGCCATACAAATTATAGAGAAAATTAAATATCAACAGCAAAAGTCATAGAAGATTAAATTAAACAATAAAAGCAACAAATGACCACATAGCAAGTGCCAGAGTGATACATTCAAATTGGGGTAACAAATTTAATAACATGACAAATGAGGTTTGGACACTTTACTCTTAGTAAGATATTTGCTTCCAAGTTCCAATATTCAAGTTACTTCAACTATGTTGTCCATAGATCAAATGATTTTGTGGACTGGATTTACTTGACTGTCTTGCGTGTGCTTGAGGTAAAATTTTTGTATAAATGTATTGCCATGCTAATAAGTATCTTGTCGCAAGCTCTTTTCTTTCTAAGAGGAGAAATAGAATAACCCAATTGAAGTGTGATGATCCTACCTTGGAATGCATTGTATGTTCCATAATAGGTTGTACTCTTCTCTTTGCTGGGAGTTAATGGCTTTTCATCATTATTGTTAATTTGGCATCAAAGAAGAGTTCGACCCATTTCTTTCTGGCCTAGTGATATAGGGTTGAACATTAGAAATGTAAATGGAGATTGGGAATGATAAGCTTTCTGTTTTAGAACAAAGGGCCCTTGCATTCATCTATCTATCTACATTAGAAAAAGTGGGTGAAACCGTGAAGGTGTCTTTGATATTTTATTAAGTTTGCGAAGTTAATATATGTCTCTCTATGTTAGTAAGGTACACATGGAATTTACATGATATTAGAGTGTGCTTGAAAGAGTAAGTAAAAAAATGTGTTGATAACACTCTTCATGTTATAATTGATTAAAAAAGACATGAAAAATTAATTTATGAAATTTTAGGTTAAATAGGCTTGGCTAGGTCAGAATAGTAGGAAAGAATTTTTCTTTTGGCTTGTCTTGGAATGCAATGGAAATTCCATCATTATTCGAATTAAATGTCATATGACTATTAATTCTTATTTTGAATACCTATCCAAAATTGGGAATGTCCATCCCATCCAACAAAACATGTCTTAAAATAGTTCACACTTTCTTTTTAATTATTTTATCCTAATATAAAACATTTTAAATCGGGCCATACAGTGTACATCTATTATCTGACTTTGGGAACTAATTTTTTATTCTAGTTTTATTGTGTTTGAGTGAAGAAAACCTATTAATCATGCTCCATTAAAACAAAAATAATGGGTAAGTACTATACAACCAATTTATAGCTTTCTTCTTTTTTCAAGTTAGTTTGAACATATTGTCACTCATTCTTTATAATGTCCTTACTTGCTCTTCTTCTAATATCATGGACAGGCATTGCGCAAGGCTCCATTAGATACTGGTGATATGAAAAGTAATCTTGTTGCGACATTATATATCAATCGTGCTACTGTATTGCATGTAAGTTTAGTTTTAAAGTTAGCCCTAAGTCCTTAACCACACTCACATTACTTTTAAAAATGAAAGCCTTGATATTGCAATAGAGTATTCATGCATGTATGTTTCCTGCAGAAAATGAGTCTTTTAGTAGAATGCTTGCGCGATTGCACTCGAGCTCTTCAAATTTGTCCAAGCTACGCAAAGGTAGAAATCAGCTTCAGTAGTTTACCTGTTTCTCCTGAGTTTACTTTTGTTGGAGACTACTCACAAATATCTTACGCTCACAAGATGTTCAATCCTTAACGTGTAAAGGTGTATTAGAAATCTCATATCAATTAGATATATGATTAAATTACAGTATATAAAAGGATGTAAACTTTACCTTATAAGCTGGTTGTGGAGCGTTAAGTTAAGCTTGAAGTCCTCTTTCTGATCAATTTTTTTTATCTAGTTATATGCCATTATTGAATGAGTTGAGTTCCTACATTTGTACTAGGTTTGTTGTGATATGTGTAATAATGTTTGTAGATTATGTCATTTTAAAAAGAAATATCAACTTCTTTTTTTCCTAGTACTTCCTAGTGGAAGTATACATAAATGAGTTTAGTGACAAAAGAAGCATTTAGTTTTCTTAGGACTTTGCCTCACTGTAGTACCTGAAAACGTATTGGGGTTGTCTTACAATATCAGTTATTAACGTGATAATTCATTTGTAATTTGACGTGCTTTGTTTCTTCATACTAATTAATCAATATTTGTTGTGGTGCAAATGATTTTTTAGGAATGTGTTATTGTAGGTTGCGATGGCAAAGAATATGGATGCAAACTTAAATTCAAGTTTCAGTTATTCTTTTAATAATTTTTTCTTCTGGCCATAGGCATGGTACAGGAGAGGTAAGGCAAATGCTTCATTGGGAAATTATAGAAATGCAATTTGTGACCTAAATGTGGCAAAGAGTGTGGAACCTTCAATGGGCGGGAAGAGACAAATAGAAGGTGAACTGAAAATTCTTTTAGACCAATGCAAAAGCATAAGTACTGTAGTACAGAAACAACATAAGGAGAACAGCTGCAATATTGTGGGTAAGAAGCTTTCCTTGTTTAGAACTTGAGCTGTAGATGCTAGTAACTATCTAGTTGGTCAAGCATTGTCGAGTGCAGTTTCATTATACTAATAAATTGAAGTATGTTTAAAGTGTCATCTTGCATTCTAATTTGTTAGATTATAAGCTCGGGCTTTATTGTATAACTTTGTGATAACTTTTCTAGGAAGATTCTAGTAAGCTCTAGCCATGTTGTCTATTATAGGCTTTCTGTTGTAGACTAATATACTTATGGAGTCAGCACTTATGTAACCTAGATACTTAATACAATATGGGTATGATACTACAATACCCAGGGATATGGGATATTCTTTAACGATCAAGATACTATACGACTTACACATGTTAACGAAAAATATATGCATATATAACCAAATTGAGGGGAAACAACACCCTTATGCAGCAAAATTAGAATTAAAACATGAATATCAACTAAATTAGACATTAAACATAGTTAATTCATAGTTCTCAAATGGTAACCTAAGAAAAACTCTCCTTCCAAGGTCTTACCCTTTCTTAGGACAGAATTAATTCTCAGTTCTCAAATGGTAACAAAATAAAATGAATCATCTTCTACTCTAGCTTTTTAAGCTAACTACATGACAAAAATTATGTAACCAACTCTATCTATTTTAACTTCTTTCCTTTCTAACATGTTCATGGGTCCTGTCAGCTATCCTTTTATACACTGAAAGAACTGTTTTTTTCACTCTTCCTGGGATACTAAGATGGTAAAGTGCATTGTGACAGGTGAGATGCCTCAAATGAAGCTTCAGTGTGTCTCCATACCTGATAAAGGAAGAGGCATGGTGTCATCATGTGTCATTTCACCAGGTTCTTTGGTTCATTCCGAAGAACCTTATGCTATGGTAATAAACAACTATATTCTCTGTAATATCATCAGTTATAAATTTATTTTTATATGCAATTTTAGTGATGTTAATGGCTTCATTTTACTTGGATCAATTAGTTTTTTAATTAATTTTTTATGGCTAAAATATACATGACCTCCTTCAACTTAGGTTGATCTGTAATTTATCATCCTATTTGCTTTCAATTGAAGCAATCTACATCCTAAACCTATATCATTGTTTACTATTCTGTTTAAATAGTTAAAAATTCTGAATGCTTTATACACATGACATTACATGAGACCTACAGTAAGCAAAGAGAACTGTTAGGAAAAAACTTATTGTGCTTCTTTCTTCTCATTTACTGGGAGGTGAAATGATGTTCAAATAGAACTGATGTAAAGGAAGAAATTTTACTGGAAAAATAAAAGGTCATTTCTTTTTCTTTTTCTAGTTGCTAAGACGTTGGAGTTTAGATGTGTGTGCCTGTGATTGAGAAAGAATTAACATATCAACTAAATGAGATTCTTTGGAAACTTTTCTTTCTGTTTTATATATGTTTATTGTGAAAGTTATGTGCAAGTCATATACTCTTTAGCTATTTAATGGAATAGTAAGCAAGGTGTGATTTACACAATCATACAAGTTTTGGTTGTTGGTTAATCAATTGGAAGCACAAGAGGTCATAGAAGTCAGAGAGGTTTGTGAAAAGAAACACCTGAGTTCTATTGAATTAAATGAATTACTACATGCCGTTACAGAAACAATTTTTATACAGGAGAACCAGTAAATAACACTAACTAGTGACAGCTGTCTCTTGACAGATGTCACATTACAATGGCTGAGTAATACACTTGCACAAGGGGCTAAATTGCAGATGAAAGGGGCTTCAACTTCTTTGTTGTGATCTTTTTAATCACATGCTTTCCTTTTCTGAGAACTGGAGACTCCTGGCTGCAATCAACTGTTAAGATTTCAAAATTGATTTACCCATGTCTTGTTAAAATAAATTAATACTTGTTGTCTATATCATATATAGAATTTACTTATATTCACTATTTTTTGAGAAAATAAGGACATTGTTAAAATAATAAAAGTTTAATATAAGACCATATGTTAATGGCTTCACCCAACAACTTAAGCTTTATTCTTGACATGGTATTGAAACCTTTATGATGAAGTGATCCAGAGATTGATCCTTGTTGCCCCTATTCTTCTAATAGAAGTTGAATTTTAATACATATTGGTGGGCCTGTGCACTATTTATGTTTCAAGTTTAAAGGGGTCTTGCACGAAGGGGTATTTTTAAAATGTAAATACTGATACGAAACCATTTATGTGTTTTCACCCAAGATCTTAGGCTTTTAGCATAGTTGGTTAATGACCTGCATGATATTTGTTGTTGGTAGCTTTAACTTATAAACATGAATCCTCAGTCTTCTTGAGGTCAAACAAATAAATTGTTTTCCATTTCTTTATATATTTTGTATTTCTTTAGGAAAACAAACTTATTCTAGGAAGTTAACTTGATAGTTTTTTATACTGCAGGTAATATTAAAGCAATGTCGAGAAACCCATTGCCATTATTGCTTGAATGACCTACCTGCTGATAGAGTTCCTTGTATATCATGTTCAATACCATTGTATTGCTCCCACCAATGCCAGATACGAGCAGGTGGGCAAATGTTCAGGATTTACCCAGAAACAAATGACACTTTTAAAAACATACCCAGTGATCTTGGAGAATATGCGGCTGAAGTTATCCAAAGCAATGATTCTGAACAAGAAATTGAGGATATTACTGAACATAAACATGAATGTCAAGGTGTACATTGGCCTGTGGTACTGCCTTCTGAGATTGTTTTGGCTGGCAGAATACTAGCACGGTTTTTGCTGAATAGCACATCTGAAGATATTATAAACTTTGTGGAAAGGCTGGTATATTTTAAATGCATTCAGTTTTTCAGTTCAATTGATTTTGTTTTTGTCATTTGTTTATGAGTAGCTGCATGCTTATGACTTCTGTCCTTCTCTTGCAGGAGCTTTCTCATTGTTACGAACATATGTCATCTGAAAGCAAATTGGATTCACATATATATGCCATTGTATTGTTATATTGTCTTCAACACTCTTGTGGAACTATGCTTTCCACTGACGGAGTCACCATTTCACAGGTTGTTTTGGTACTCCTGTGTCTGCATGCATGCAAATACGGATGTGTCTATTTGTTCTTTTATTCATAAAAAAAGTTACAAAAGCATCATACACCATGTTCTGTACAACATTTTTCCAGTATGTTGAAGCATATGTTGAAAAATGTAATTTATTTTGTTGCTTTCTTGTACATTAAAATAATCATATTCCAGTTCCATGATTTTTTGTAAATGCAGGTTGTCATAATTATTTCTCAAATTAAAGTGAATTGTATGACCGTTGGACGTTTAAAATCAATAGACACTCATGGACTATCAGGTCATTTTGGAGAATTTTCATTTGAATCCAGTGCACATTCAACTAGTAATGTGGAACAGGTAGATATTTTTCCGCATGTCTTTTAGAACTTAATTAGAATAATGCATTGATGGTGTAATTTACATTGTCTTTAAATTACAAATTGCTACATTTGACAAGTTTGTTGATTTCTATAATAATTATTAACACTTAAAAGAGCTTGAGATTATTTTTTATTTATTAACATTGTAAAAATATTTACACTGGCAGTACATAGAATTTAACCTCTTGACTTTTATTGCGATATTTTCTTTGATAAAATATTTTGCTTTCGCTATATTTACTGAATATTATTGCAAGTCAAACAATTATAATTTTGACATTGTTGTTGATGGTAATTCTTAGTGACTATTATATCCTTGGTGATTCTAAGTCATATTATGTTATTTCTCGTAGGTCAGAGTAGGTAAAGCTATTTATAAAGCTGCAAGTTTATTCAACCATTCTTGCCAACCGAATGTTCATGCATATTTTCTTTCACGCACTCTTTATTTACGAACCACAAATGGTGTACCAGCTGGGTGTCAGCTAGAATTGTCTTACGGTCCACAGGTAACTTCCTTTTGGAAATTAAAAGCTGTATTAAACATTGCTAGTTAGCTTTTTGTTTGAAACTTTTGGAGTATGTCTATTCTTTTTTTCTTGATAAAGATTGTCGGTGATCAAGCATGCTTAAAGCTTAGGCTGTTTAAGAGAAGTTTTATTTTCATCTCAAACATTCCTCTTCACGTAATTCCCTTTGTGCTTGGGCCATAGAGAACAAGGACCCACCAAACTTTGTACTGAAATATTAACTTAATTAGAATAAGGGTTGCATGGATTGAACTCTAGAAAGCTTAATTTAAGAAGCTCTGTGTTGCCTTGTCAAGAAACCAATTCCAAAAGTGAGAGAGAAAAGGAGGATTTGTGAATCTTCCTATGAATTTGATGGGTAACATTTGCTCAAAGAAGCAAAATTGAGGCTTGGAATAATATAATATTTGGTTTGTAACGTCATGTGTTACAATAAAGAAACATCTATTAAATAATTAAAAATAATAAAGAGACACCTATTTTATTATACTAATAAACTATTTTACACTAATAAATTAAGAATTAGGTAATTACTAGTACTATAACAGCTAGTACAAGACTTGTAGATGATACTTGCAATCACGGATCTTCTCAAAGTGGAGAAAGAACGGAGTAGTCCCCCACATAAACTGAAGGATAAAAGGAATTATGCACCTGTTAAATGAACTTATACTCTTCTCTAGATTCACTTGATAGGATTACACCAAGCATGGTGGCTAAACAATTTTAGGTGATTTAAGTAACAGTTTGTTAGGCTTTATACCTCCCTGGTTACTGGGTCTGGAATTGTATTTGTTTGACATGTGGCTCCAAGTCCTCCTTCCCTCTACTAAAAGAAAGCAAAACAAGGTAAGAAAAAGTTATTTACTCTGATATTCAAATGTCGAGTCTGTTGTATAAATGCTTTTGTTTAAATGTTCAAAATACAGTTCTATTTTTCATGCAGGTTGGGTTGTGGGATTGTAAAGATCGCCTTAATTTTCTCAAAGATGAATATGCGTTTCATTGTCGGTGTATTGGTTGTTCAGAAGTTAATGTATCTGACATTGTCCTCAATGCCTTCCATTGTGTCAATCCAAATTGTTCTGGTGCTGTTTTAGAAAGCGGAGTACTTGAATGTGAACAGCAGAAAATCAAGCACTTCCCTATTACTGACCATGTAAGCCATTTTGAGGACACTCGTAGATACTAAATTACTCTTGTTCTTTGCATTATAAATATAGGTTAAGTTTAAATTGTGGAGTTTACCTTGGGTGGTATCTTGATTTTCTTGAGATTGCCTTAACAAATATCAATATGGAAACCATTCTTGTGGTTGAGATGCATAACATTATGGAAAAAAATGAATATTTCTGATGATCTGTACATGCTTAATATAACATATATAGACCTAATAATGAATGCCAACCTAGTGTTTTTAGGCTTCAAATAGAGGGAAAAAGGAAATATGGGATCCAAATACTAATTATATGGAGGGATATGGAAATAAGGGTAGAAATCTATGCAAATACAGAAATAAATCTTGTGCTACAATTTCTTTTTGTATCTGAAGGTCAAGCAGCCTACTTGCACCTTCTATCCATTCTTGGCAGTGTTCTGAAAACGCCTACCTAACCACGAGTTACATTCAGACGTGCAATTAAATTTTGGTATCATCTGAGTCTTCTGATTCATCCATATTTATAGAGCTGTTACTAGAAAATAATATGAATTGGCGATTCTGTCAGATCAGATACCATTTTTTTTTTTTGTAACAAATCTCTATCATTGAGCAACTAAGAATTTACCTTCTGTCACGTAACTTAGTCAAGGATCAGGAAACATGGATAGATGACATTAGGATGCACGTTTTCATCCTTTCAGGGATGCAATATTTTTTCACTAAAGAAACCCTTCACTCTTTCAGGTTGACAAGAATGATGACATTTATGAAGTATGTCTCGATGTCCTCGTACAAAATGGGGTCTTTATTCATAGTCGACCTGGATACTGTTTGAAATGTGGTTCTAACTGTGATTTGGAATCTTCACATGCTACAGTCAGTAAAGCTTTAATATGCATAAAGAGGTATGCAATGTTCCATTTGGCTCCTAAAATACAGCTAAGCTTTAGTAGTTCCCTATTTGAAGCTAGCTTCATAAATCGTCCCTTTTGAAATCCTGCACCAGCTCGTTGTAAATAGCATATGGCTGCTTATTTTTGAGTATTTTGCATCCTGAAATATGGTAATGACAGATTGCAGGATGCAATATTGTCAAAAGAAATTTCAAGTATTACTGTTTCTGATGCTTTGAGATCTCTTCAATTGCTAAGATTAAATTTGCACGCATACAACAAGCTTGTTGCAGAGGTGAGTTTCAGCTTCCTACACTTCAATACTCCACCATTCTAATTATAGTTTTATCTGTTTCTGCTAATAGGTGTGTGTGTGTGGGTTGTTGGGTAGTCTTGGAATACCCATACTGTTCAATAACTTCATATGCATTGAGTTTAACCAATGCGAAATTAAAGTAATCATGAGATAGATAAGATCAGGCCTATAAAAGTTTGAAAACCAAATTGATATTGCATTTAATTACTACATTTTAATATATAACCCTGATTTTTCAAATATCACTTTTACTCCCTTAGTTCTATCTATTTCTTTCCCTTTACATATCTTTCTCTCCTTTCTCTATCTTTCTCTTCCCCGAAGGATGTATACAACCCTTTAGGGGTGTGGAAGCATAAATTTTGTGTAATTATTTGAGAACATATGTAAATATATAATCTTTTCAAACACAATAAGTTAATCCCAACATGTACTCAACGATTGTAGTGCTTAGACTCCAAGTGTATCTAACAACTGTTGAATGACATGGACTGGTAGACAAACAATGTCTAATGTTTTTAATATGATGGTTTAAATTTTATTTCCTTGAACCTAATATGATGCATGCAGGCAGAAGACAACATTGCTCAGGCTTTTTGTTTAATGGGAGAATTACAATTGTCTGTTGCTCATTGCAAAGCATCTCTCCAGGTAAAACTTTTTATTAATAAGCCTATCAAAGGGGTGAGGAAAGAGAAATTGACATCTTTTTGGTTTACTATTATCCCTTCCTGTGTATACCTATCAGCTATCAAGAATGTTTTTCCAGTGGCAGAAATATAAACACATTTTTAATGGAACTCAGAAAACCTGCCTCGTAAAATCATTTGGTCTAGCACTGCTAAATCAGACAGAGAAAGAAAAAAAAAAAATCTCTGCCTTCAATTTAAAAACTATTATATCTGACTGTGCATATTTACTTTCCCATGATTGGTGACACAAGTTCCTCTCTCCTCTGTAGCCCTCTTCTGGATATAAATATATGCTTGCTGGAACATGTTTTCTGTTGATTATGTTATTGTGAACAATGTTGGGGAAAATTTCACCCACGTTAAGGATCGAAAATGAGAACTTATTGGCGTGCTTCTGATAGGAATTGAACCTATGAATTTGACAATTACGATTACCATCAGTCATGGATGCTTGCTTAGTGAGAATCCTTAGACATAGTGAATAACCAAATTCCAATTGAAGTGAAATCTTTTGAATAAATCAATGCAATTTAGGAGGATTTGATGGAAGGAAAACCTGCCCTTAAAAGTTACTCCCTTTCTCCTTAATCATAAGATATTGTTTTGATATTTTTTTTTTTTTTGCCCTTTTCAATAAGACTTTTTTTTATTGAACCTTGCATTAATTATTTTTTAACCAAAAATACCCTTAAATATTTAGTTCATAAATAATAAATTTTATGAATTGTCTTTTTTGTCTCTTATAAAGTTGGAGAATTGAAGAGTTTGGTTTTAAAAAATAAAATTTCACTACTATTATTCTGTCTCCATACATTAATTATTTAAAAAAAAATTAAAATATTACAATTACAGAGAATTTTAATGTTACTAATAAAATTAACCAACTTTCTTGATAATTGTGAATTTGTTATCGATGTCCTATATTTAGGGACGGATGGAGTAGTTGTTAAGAGAGGAGAACTAAATACTTAAATACTACCAAACATTTCATACTACTCGATATGAAGTTTTAGGCACCTCAATATCCAAGACTCTAACACACGAAACTGTAAATAAAATAGCAGAAGATAGAATTTGTGTGATTTGGCACCTTTTTCCTACATCCATGGAAACACGTAAACAAAATGTTCACTTAGATCAATAAAGATTTACAAGCTTTGTGGAAACATGAAAAACACCTACCAAGTAGTGTACTACAAACTCAACTATCCCATTTAAGATTTACAAGGAATGGTAAAACACGCTCACAAGAGACATTCTCACTACCCACACTCGCTCACTTCTCTCTGACTTGAGTGCCTCAAACTTCACAGGACTTATAGATAATGCATATTAGTGCCTTCTCACCTTTCCAAGGGCATTGAGATGCCATTTCCTTCTTCCAAAAGATATTGAGTTCCTCCATATGTTGAAATATATTACTTCCAGTACTTGTTAGTGAATGCATTTTCAATATGTTCTTATCAAATTTATAAGTCTTTCCAAGTTATAGGTCTAAAATATTTCGTTCCCTTTTTTGTTGCAGATTCTGGAAAAGCTATATGATACTGATGATATTGTTATTGCTTATGAACTTGTGAAGCTTTCTTCCATCCAACTTTGCTTGAATGATTGTACAGCTGTCGAAAGCATAAAACGAATAGATGATATCTTCTCACGGTATTATGGACTTCATGCAGACTTGGTGTTCCCTTATCTTCAATACCTTAGGAGAGAAACTGAGAAATTTTCAGTGAAGGCCATCTAATAATATGTGAGGTATAATTGTCAATCACGGCTTAAATGACTGGTCATTTAATATGAAAGATATGCTATAGTCAACGACCTCAAGAAAGAGTACTCAAAGCACATCCAAGCTGTTGATAGTCAAGACATACCGTGCATAAACAAGAACGAGACTTTGAACTAAGGTCAGTCAGGTGTGTTCTCTAACTGCTCTCTCTTTTTGAACGTGTTATATTGATATAGATTCATCCAAATTTAAAGGAGAGGAGATATATTTGAAAGATTGTCTTGAGATCACAGTGGATGAAACCTCAATTATTTACAAGGGTATCAACAATCACTTTTTATTTTATAGCTTTGGTTCCCAAAGAAACTTGTTTGCAGTAAGTTATACCTGCTAGTACTAAATTCGCATCAAGGAATTTCTTTCTTTCTTAATGGTTTCGTGAAAGTGGGGAGCAGTAACCTAGGAGACTGTAATTTTGATGATTATATTTTATACGCCAATTTTTGAAGCATATGGTGCAAAGCTATAGGGATGAAAAGCTGTAAGAATGGTTTCTTCATAAATTGTGCAGCTTAGCAATGATGTAAAGGCTGGTAGGGTTTTTTCATTCTTTCTTGATAGACTTTGATAAGTTAAAGATACGTTAGTTCTATGATGCATGTAAATTGCGCTTAAGACAAATCTACTTGGTCGCACTGGTAATAATGAGAGAGTATCAAGCATTAAAGCCACACAGGGATTAACCGAAAACGAACAGTCTTCAAACCTTGTGCTATTCAGACAATCTGACAATAGAAAAAGAAAAAAATGGAATGCCAATAGTTTCGGAAATATCCCAGAAAAAAAAAAAAAGGAAAAAATGAGTAAGAAAAAAAACTCTACTGCAATAGGGGCCAGATAGATGGAAATAGAAGTTAGGGAAGAAATGAAAACGATAGTTTGAGAAACGGCAAAGGGAAAAATAAAGAATCTGGAAATTGGTTTACTAGAGAATTTGATTTTTGGTTGATGCTCCTTCTATTCTCGTTGGAGGACTACTGAATTGATATTTCATATTTTGTTGCCTCTTGCATTTTCCTCTTCTTCCCTGCTTGATTGTTCCTCTGATCCCGTTAACCCATAAAAATGATATTTTCATCATTAAACAGACCGAGAGACGACGTGTATTTTCCTTGTGGAATTTGATCTCAAGGGTTAAGTCTCTGATTGGCTTACCTCCAGTTATTTCTTTTTTTCTTGGGATTGATTTTTGGGTTTCACGTTTATTATTACATTTCTTAATAATCCTTATTGGTTTGTTATTTATTCTCTTGTTTGATCTTGCTTTTCTGTTCCATTCCGTATTTTTATTCTTCCCCATTAAAACGCAACGCAGGCAATGGGTATGGATCCTTTTTGAGTAATATGTGGAAGAAGCTATGTTTTTTGCCATGCCGGGTAAGAACAAGGCCATTCTTTCATGCTAGATTCGCGGACCTGAAGAAGCAGATCGTTGTTGTTTGTGCTTTGTCTGATGTGAGATCGAAGCAGAGTGGTTGATGACTTTTAGATTTAGGTATCCTCTGGACAGTTGGGACGAGCTGGGATATCGCAGGCAGGTCCAAAGGTTTCAGCAGAGCTGCTTCTGACTAGAACATGTCAATTGGCTAAGGGATACCCTATAATCTGCACATTAACATAGTATTTGGTTTGAGGAAAATAGAGAGAAAGAAAAGGGACAGCCTTAAAATTAAAATCTCTTTACTATTATTACTATTATTACCTTAATTGTTTGTGTTAAAGTTTGTCAAAGTTGAAGAAAATAGAGACTAAATGAATCATATTTTAATATTTTTTAAATATTACATTGATTTTTATCTATGTTAAATATTTTTTTTACTAATATTAAATTATTTTAATAGTTTTTCGGAAAATACTTTAGTAGAATATTCTAAAGTATAATAAGAATCAAATCCATAACTTCCAAAGCTTATGATTGTTTGGTATTTGAAGTTTTATATCTGTTTTAGATGTAAAAAAAATAAAAGTTATTTAAAATAGTTACATCTTAAATATGGATTATGAATCAATATTTGACTTAAGTAGAAGTAAAAGATTTATGCGCTAATTCATTCTTCTTTAAAGTAAATTATATAGAGGCACAAGTGCCAGTAGGAGAGCTGAATTTGATAAAACACGGTTTAACATGACAAATTATATCGACATTATTAACTGACTTGTTAAATTCATTTAAAGAAAAATAGATACATATCCACATTGGGTGTTTACTCCTTATACATATTTGTCAAAATTAAATCAACCGTACCACGAGTCCTACTCGGTATCTACTTTGTTGCGATATTGCATGTAAAATAGGATGCAGTATCGTCATCCTTTTCTATTTTTACCTAACAAAGGTGAAGTATAAAAGCTATGAACAGTGGGAGAGAGAGGGGGATAACTATAATTATCTACAGTGATGAATATTTCCAAGTAACAGCACCATACGATGAAATGAACTTTTGGGACATCATTACAAGAAAGAATCCAGCCATAGGAAAATTTCCTACGGAAGGCCTGATAATATGAACTGTAATTTTCGGTAATGTATTGAAATAGAGCGAACACAATTTAATGAATTTACAGCATTCCACCAAACCCCACTTCGCAGTATAATTTATAACATCACCCGCTGAAATTATTTCTGATTTAGCTTTAGTTGATGCAGACAAAAGCGTGTCCGGGGATGATGGCAAAGTTAATGGTAGTTCACCCTAGCACTAATGGAACTTCGACTCGGAGGGCTTGCTTCCCCTAAAAGCTGAAAGAGAAAAGAATGATCTTGACGCTGGAACATGAACATGCAAAACAAAACAGAGGCATTAATAAGGATCACTATTAGAGAAAACGGAAAATGTACAATTCCATTCTATAAAGGAGCACTAAAATCAAATGTACAAGTCTTTGTGTCATGGATTGAAGACTGACCTCTTGTGGTTGGACCAGCACCATCTTGCATCTTGCGAGAAGCCTTGCCATCATCTCTGCCTGCTTCATTGCAAAAATCTATAAATGGTAAGAATATTAGACATAACATCAACAACAGCATAAAGACACTAGCATAAATTTTTATGATAGTATTATCTTTTTGAGTAAACTTGCGCTTCCTGTTTTAAGTTCCTTGCCAGATCATTTTCAGAAGTTTAACCAAGATGTGACCCATACGTAACTGAACCAGAGACTTCCAGATATTATTAAGCACTAAATAAGTAGGGCATATCTAATTAACTACGTTGCAACTATGTAAGGGTATGCAGGCGAGAGATTCACCACTAGACAGATAAAGATACAAGGAAAGCATCTAATGTTTAAGTTTGTCAAGAATATGTGCCGGAGAAAATATAACATTTAAGAGAAAGGTGAAAAACATTTACAGTTTCCAAATTTTACTGCAATGCCATCAGGTTTGAAGGAGGAGATTGGCAAAATAAATTAAAACAGAAGAGTAAAGAAAAGGGGGAAATGTACTAGACAAGTATACTAGTACCTAGATTTCTTTCAAATCCATCACGTGCTGAATTTTTTGGTTGTCCATAGCTTTTCACATTGAGTGCGGCCTTCCTCAGTAGATTGTCAGCATTCCTTTTATTAGAATTTTTAAATTCCTCTGCATCATCCTCTCCTTCAGAAAAAACAGATGGGCTAGACCAGCCGGTGGAACCTGTATCACCCTTGCTCTTCCGAGCAAATTTCAAGAGTCTTTTAAAACCTTTGGGTGCGTCTTTTTGATATATCATGGCAGGAGGATTTTCAGCATTTCCCCACTCAGAAGTTTCTGGTTCACTACTTTCTTCCTGTAGCATCTGTGACAGAGAATGACGAACACGAGGACTAGAAGATCCCACTGGGACAACATTGGCCAGAGATGCAGATTGAAATGTGTCATCCTCACATGTTTTGGGCATTAAAAGATCATCTTCTGTGTCCACCCAGGCAGAAGGTGATATGGTTGATTCTTCATTTCTTATATTTAAGGAAGACTCTTCTGTGTATGTTAAGATATCGCCATCAGTAGGATTTTGGTCTAACTTTTCTGGCTCACTGCATTGCAATTGGTTATTTATCTGAAGGTCTGGTTCTTTAGAAGCATTCTGATGAATGGGTGTCATTGTATCCCCATCTGAATGGTGACTGACTAAGTCAGAAGCAATTACAACCAACTCACTTTCTCGGTCTTCAATAAGATCTGTACTCTCTCTCTGAGATTTTTCCATCTTTGGAGGACCTTTCTTCTTGATAGGATCAGCAGTTCCATGCCCCATCCGAGAACCCTTACGTAAAAATGGTTTTGATTCCAACGGCACCACACTACTTTTCTTGGTTCCCTTGTTACCTAAGCTAGTCTTTGAAGGAACAGAGGCTTCTTCAGAAGCTTTCGTCACTTTTGTTATGACTGCCTTACTCTTGTTTGGGACAGCAGGCTGCCGCTTCTCATTCATGCTTCTGAGGCTCCTGGAATTATTGCCGGTCTGAGTTTCTTTCTCATTTCTCTTCCGCAGCTGAGACCTTTCCTTTTGGGGGCTTGGTTGGGGAACAGATGTACTTGATATAGGCTTCCGACGTGTTGGGGTGGTGTTGGCAGATGAAATTCCACCACGTGCTTTGGCTGGGGATGTGCCAGCTGTCCTTGGTGAAGGTGTTGCTGACCAAGACTTACGTGTAGCAGGCATGGGTGACGTTCTAGATGATGTCTTTTTCGTAGCAGAAGGCTTAGATGTTTCCTTTGGGGAATTTGCAGATTGAGTTGAATTTCTTAGAGAATTTTGGGGTAACCTTGTAGAACTTTTTTTACTTGCACTCACATTTTTGGACATTTCAACCTTCCTCTTATCGAGTAGTTGCTGCATTTGTCGAAATTGTGCATCTTTTTCCAATTGTTTTCCAGCCTTTTCTCCTCGAAGTTTTGCATCGCGTTTTTCCTTATAGTGATCATAAGACCCTCCTCTCTGCTCAAATGAAATATTCTGGTTTCTGCTGGGCTGGGACTTCCCAAATAAAACAGGCTTGCTTTCAACCATTTTTTTAAAAATTTGGTTGAACTCTTCTTGCTTTCGTTGATTCCACTCTGCTGATGCCCCTAACTTTTTTTTAGTTTCCGCTTTTACTGTGGGGTTGGTTTCATCTGGGTCATCTTCTGTGTAAGAACCAACATTTTCCTGTCTTTCTGGTTTTGCATCATGATCATTAATCTCATTACTATTGTCAATTTCAGAAATAAAATCAGACACCACTTCTACTTCTGAATTTTTACGAATCTCGTCATGCACCACATCATTAGAAGTCAGTGGAACAGGATCTTCAGGAACATGTTCTGGCTGGTCTTGCACAGAGGTTTCCCCCATACCGGCACTCCATCTTCTCAAAACAGATTTATTTGCACTTCTCGAGACAAGTTTATTTGTAGTTTGATCCTGCTGTTTGCTTTCAAATAGACTGATGGCATCTTGTACAGTTATCCTCCTCACATCAATTTCTGACTTCTTATAGGATTGTTCAGATACTTCCCCTTCACAGTCATTTTCAGCAGCATCTCTAAACGAAATCGGCCTCTCCCTGCCAGGAAAATAATTGAGACTCTTGATAGTTAATGCAGCAGCTCTGCGGGGTCCAGCTCTTCCTATTTGGACCCTTCGCATTGGGGATGCTGATCTTCTGGGTGTTGTAGATCTTACAAGAGAACGACTTCTCTCAGCAGATGTTTGATCCTCATCACTAGAGTTAGAAGATTCCTCACTTTCTGTTGAACTGCGTCTCTCAACTTGGGCAGCTTTTGCTGGTGAAACACCATACTTAACTGGTGTATCAGAATGTAATGGTTTGGAAATCTGCAGGTTTTTGACAGCCTTGTTTGCATCATCTTTTGTCACATCACATGAGTGCAAGATTGTTTCATTGTTCAGGGGCCCAACGTGCTGGATCTTGTGGTTTAGTTCTATAAACTTGCATAAAGAATCCCTGAGAACATGAACACAATGCATAGGAAATATGCTCAACTGCTTAGCAATGTTTAAAAAAATATAAGTGCAATATAGAACATGCAATTATACATTCAAAGTGCCAATGACAATCAATTACATAAATCTGTCTGAAACATACCCTATGTTAGTGGCACCAAAATGTTGAGAAAATTTTGCTAGACAGGTCAGATCATCAGGGGAGCATGTAGCACCAGCGGCCTTGTTAAAAGTTTCAGCCAACTTGTCAATCAGAGCTGTTAGTCTTAGATCCATTGCTCGTAACAATTCATTCCTGGCAGTATATTTTTCAGAAAGCTTAATAGTGGTGCAGCCAATCTATATCTGTTAAATGTAATGTAATAGTTACAAGAACATACTTTGAAGCATCGGATGACACAATGTTAACTTCAGGCTGTTCATATGCAATAAATTGTTAGTAGAAATATAGTGGGCAATAATGAAGTAAGAACAAGACAATTGAAAAAGTTGCTTTATTGGTAATAGTGTGAATGAATTTGCAAATGAACCCACTCTAAAGCATTAGAGAAAAAGGAATTACTTTGGATGTTGGTGCTTCAGCATAAGAGCTATAATTACCATCTGTCAAAAGTGGGAAATACAATTAAAATCAACAGAATCTAAGAGCACGGTAGTTCCATAAAATTCAAGAAAGCCAATTATGACAAAAAAAATTCACATCAGAAACCTGACAAACACCTAGTCACCAACTCTTCCATGGATTCAGCAACATTAAATGGAGTATGCTGTTGGATGTTTTAAGAGCATACTAGGTGTGACCACTTAAATTTGAAGATAGTATTTTATCAACTTCAGGCATTTTGGTTTGACTGAGGGATAAGAATTGATAATGTAATGAGTCTTCTAATGCAGTCCTTATTTTGCTTGACCTAATGTGTGTATCACTAGGAATTCCTGTTAGTTTGTTTTGTTTCTAAAGCCTTAAGCAGATATTTCATCCTATGATCTACAGTACCAAATGATTTACTTATTATATGCTCCCAAAAACTGGCATTCACCATCAGCATATAAGAAATCGATGCTTACAGAAAGTATCAGAGATTGAAGGGACTACCACTATATACAACTAGAAATTGCTAGGCACGACATCAAAACAGTCAATGTGGCATGCCAATGGCTAATCCAGTTTTCTGTTGACATTTTTATTTTTTTGAAAAGAGCATGATCATAACAGTCATCAATGGCTAGTGATTCAATCCTTACAGAAGATATTTTCAGTAATATAATGAGAAAAAAGTCATTAAAAGGAAAAAACCAAACATCGAGGAAAAGCAGCCACTACATCCTTTAAATTGAAAGATCAAGATAAAAGTTTACCCATCTTCCATGATGGCATAAATATCTATAATACCTTGCATGACTTAGATATAGCACATGCGTTAAAACAAATTTCATCACAGCTACAGATAGTCATGGCAAGCAAATTAAATTATATAACATCTTAGGGCAAGGCCCACACTCTTGTTTTAGCCTTCATGGATAATACTGGGATTGCAAATCCCACAGTATCTATTATTTACCCAGAAGTCAATCCCTGTAAAGGCCTCTTCAATTGCAATATAGAGTAAAAGAAAAGTTCCCATCGATTGGTGATAGCAATCAAGAATCAAGAACCAAACCATATAGAATTTAGTTAAAATTACCTCTTTCCGTTTCAAGATGATCCTGATGGCCCTGATTTCAGAAGACAAATCTTCTTAATTAGAAACTACATAAATCCAATCCCAGTATTGATTTATTGAAAGACAGAGTACCACCTTCCCATATAAAGAAGCATGAAATTTCTTTGAATCCTCCAACTGAGACATCTCATCCAGGATACTACTGATGACATTTATCAAATCTGGTGAACTAACAACATGAAAGAACCTAGGAAGCAAAATATTATTAGAGCGAGTTAGGTATTGCTATAATAAATACAAAATAAAAATAAATAAACCATTATTTGATAGAAACCTTTTAAGTGTTGCTTTTGAAAACCACTGAGCACCATGCAGATTTTCTGGTAATTCAAGATCAAAGTTTGCATCACATCCTTCAGCATACAAATCATTTATTGCAGGTAAATGAGGCAACAAATGTTCCAAATGTCCAGCGGCCACTTTATGGGATTGCTCCCCCTTACAGACAAATGCCTCATACCTATCCCGCCACCACAGAGAAATAAGTAAATATCAAGTAAAAGAATGTATAACATTCACACGGTGATCAGATTCATTATAAACTACTCAAATGCACATCTGAATGTATTGAAGGAAGAACTACCTAGAAAAGGAAACCATAATGATCTAATAGATTACATGAATACAACGGTGAGACTATGACATATCAGACAACAACTACACTAGTATTAAGACAATTCTAAAATCATTATATTCATTGATAAGATTTCATACCCTTTTGAGAGAAGAAAAATGCATCACCAATTTAAGAAAAAAAAACGGTAAAAAATAATGCAGGATAACGAATGGTATCATCTATTATTAAGATTTAAATAGTATATCTCTTTGAATTAAAAAATAAAAAAAAATAAAAAAACTTTTGAATGATAGGATAGTGTTAGAAGAGGAACAGAAATTAGGAATTTTCATGATATTTTATTTCATGTTCTGATTAGGGTTCAATTTGGAATTCTGGGACAGAATAGGTTCCATTTTGTGAAAGGCATCAGAAACATCGTCTTTTTTTATTGGAGCCCGTTGATCCTTTATTTCTGTTTTCTACTCGTCTTCGTATATATTCAACAACAGAAATACATATATAGACTAATACTATTTCCGTAAAGATCTTAAATTTTTCTAAGTTTTTAATTCAGTATTGTCACATTCTGCTATGAAAGTCCAACCACTGAGAAGGGTCTTTTCCCCTTCGGATATAAGGGAAAAACTATTACAGAGAGGAGAAATGAGGAAAAGAACATCTAAAAGAAGGATAAGAAATCCTTTTAAACAACTTTAAAAAAAAAAATAATACAAAAAAAAGTTCAGATGAGTAGGTTATTACAAAAAGAAAACATCGTGTGAGGCCCAATTCTAACTACAAAAGGCATCAAAGCTAACCTGTTTTGCTGAGGAAAAATCTGAATTGAAGCATAATCCAAAGTTGCAGTAGCATCTACCGCATTCTCCATTTCCAAAATCTAAGATGAAAAAATAAAGGAACGCGAACCTGAAAGGAGAATATCAAGTACACAAAATACATGCTCAAATTCACTCTCAATTTATTCAATACTCTCACAACTAAACAAACGGAACTAGAGTTGGAGAACTAATCAGCAGCCATCATATCCGCACTACTAAATCACACACTTCACTATCTTGAAATATAAAATTTGAAACCATACCCAACAGTAACAGAGAAATAACACAACAATTAAATATAATACAGAAAAGAGTCGATAAAGACACAATGTAAATAAAAACTGCTCAAAAATTCTTATCAAACCTCTTATTTTCAAATATGACATTCTGATTATTACCAACCTCTACAGTTTAACATCATCACCGTGAGCAAAACAAAAAACTAAACACAGAAAAATTATCGTTTCTGAAGACGAAAAACGAATAATAAACTGCACAAAGAAACAAACAAAGGAAGACAAAAGAGAAAAAGGTTCAGAAACACAATAAAACGACGCGCGGTTAAATCAAAAAGTAATATCCAGATCAAGTGAGAAAACGAAACAGCTAGATATGAGTGCATTGGAGTCAGATCTAGCACGCCACCTACAATCTCTATCAGAAACAAAACAAAAAGATAAGATATATCTCAGAAAGCGCAAAGTGCAGTGAAGCAGATACAGGAGCGAATCTTGGTTTCTTCAAAAATGACCAAAGCAGGGAAGTGGAAAAGCCAATGAGAACAGAACAAGAAGAAAGAGGAATGGAAAGCGTTGGAAACTCTCACCTCTGGCCTCGTCTAACCACCGTTTGAGATCTGAAAAGGAGTTCTGCTATTTATATCAGAGAGAGAGAGAGAGAGAGAGAGAGTTAGAGAAAGAGAAGGAGATTTTGGAAAAGAAAAAATGAAGCAGGAGCGAGAGTTAGTGAAGCGTAGTTGCGTTCAATTTGAATCTGCGAGATGAGCAATGAGTGATGAGCGAAGAATGTAAGAAGAAAGACAAAGTGGTGTGTGGGTTAAGTGTGGTCCGCCAAGGAAACAAAACTACTAATTCTTAACACGCTATTCTATATCAAATATGCTTCTTTTCCACGCGTGCCTCTCACGCTCTCTACCTCTTTTCTTCTCTCGGTTTTTCTTTCGCTTCTTTCCAAAACAATAAATTAAATTGCTCATTTACTTTTTTGTTTTCGTATTCCTTTTACTTAATTAATATTATTATCTTCTGGGGTTTGGGGTATGTAATTAATATTATGTTGAAAATATATGTTTAAATATTAGAAAAACGAAATATAAAAGTTAAAATATGTGTTATGTGGTGGGTTATTTTGAAAGGGTAGGTGGAGAAATGAAGGGTGACAAAGATTGGGTTGAGAAATGAGAAAAAACGACAATTGTGACCGCAACGGAACCAAATGCAGAACACGCGTGGGTGCGTTGGGGGTTTCCAGATCCACATACACACACGTTCCTCGTCAAATTTGAAATTTGTATCTACTATCATAAGATAACTTGTCCATTGTCGGTAATTTACGTGTGTACATCGTGCATGACCCTCAAATTCAACTAAACAAATGCCTCTATTTATTTTGGTACAAATCCGTCAAATTTTTTTTCTTTTAAGATACGGATAAATAGGGACAAGATATACAAATTCGTCTATATATCCTGTCACTCTCGTTTCGTTAGAAAAAAAAAGTACGCGCACTATCAAGAAGACAAATAGCGAAAGTTGGTTTTCCTTTTTTTGCATATTTTATCTCGAGTAAACAAACACCTAATTGCTTAATTCATCGTATAAAATCACTTCATTTAATTTACTTTTTGTACAGTTCCTGAATAATTCTGAAATTACAAACGTAATACATTTTACGTTTATTAAAAATGAAAAAAAAAATAACTAAATTAAACTTTTTACCGATTTTTATTTATCGAATTTTGTACTACATGTGCGACGTAGACATACGACAAGAAGGTTATGATTTCTTAATTTAATTGATCATTTACTTTTTTCTTATCTCGTTTAAAAAAAGTGCGAGTACATCTGATTTTCAAGAACTTTCATATTCTTATTCTTATACTCGCACTTTTCCACCATAAAAAAATATATATATACTAGCGCTTTTGTTTAAAAGGAGATTGGAAAAAAAAGTATGAGATCAATTAAATTAATCATAACCTAATATTCGTATGTCCATGTCTTCGTGATACAAAATTTCATAAATAAAAGTCAGTCTAGGATCCTCTTAGATGACGAACGACTGCATGAAGCGCAGGGACCAGATCCAAGATCTGAATCATATAAACTTTTCTTCACCAAGAGAGAGAAACATGCACCGATTCTTACAACAACAAAAAGTACATTGATTAATTTTAGCAAAAGAAAACAAAATTATACCAACTTTAATAATGAAATAACTGTACAAAAAAATTCCATGAGCAGTTTATCACCTGAGCAAGTAATTAATTTTACGGATCTAATTGTACTTTTACTCTAGTGTTTTACAAAATAGCTTGACCTAAATTTAGACAAGCCTCAATTTTCTGATGTAAAATGTGAATACTGCTGTTCGTAACAAATGTCAATTATATTTACCTTCGTATGTCACTTCCTATCATATGTCGTTCCTTGGGATGAAACTGGGCCATGACTAAGGTGGATTCCATTTCATTCCTTACCGGTCATTCAGTGAAAGTGGAAGGCAAAGTTTGTGTGTCAGCTTTTCCTAGTACTAGCTCGATGGTACTGGTAGCTGGCAGAAAATAAAACATAGGAAAAAGTAGGATAGAATAGAACACTAAAGTGAATTGATTGGAGTACCAGAAACTTGAGAAGGAAAGGTTGGCAAATCGTAAAGCTACCACTCTACTGATTATTGATTTGCTTTTGGACCTTTACCTCTTGTTTGGCATCGCGGCCCTTACAATCCATGTGATGTGCAAATGAATTATGAATCCACTATATGCCACAACGGGGCAAAAGGAGAAAAAGAAAAAGTGATGGGCAGAGAATAGAGTTACCATAATTCACATGCTACATTCCATAGAAGCCGCTCCATTAATGTATAATAGATTACAGCAGAAGCAACATCCGGTGAGTTACCAGCATTTTCATGTTACTCTTACAACTACAGAACAAACTCGCCTAAGGCGTAAATGACAAGGATAAAAAAATTAATGATTCAAAGCCACTTATAGTTACATCCCCCGAAAGTTCTCATAGCAGATTAGAACAACCAATTTACCCACTGAGAAAATCCAATTGGAAAACACAGGGCAGCAGTAAATTCAATAGCACATCAGTTAGACCAGACATGAACTAGCCCATGCCTATTGCCCGTATAGATCTCATTGCGCTCTTCATCGTAGAAGAGAGCAGTAATGTCTTCCAAGGCTTCTGCAACTGTGCTCCTCATCTTGGACCCATGTTTTCGCTTCCTTGAATTACAACAGCCACTTCCTGAATGATTGTCACTGCAACTGCAATTGTTATCCACTGGAAAGCTGTTGCTTGCTCTTATTTTGGCAAGACACTTGCCAGTTAAAATGTTGCTGACGTTGATGGAACCTGCTGCATAAAAGAAAGAAGGCCCGACAGTTAGTATTATACCTCTGAAATTAGGCACACCTTGGCAAATACGGAGTTTAATACATGATTTGCTATCACGTTAAATTTTTAAAATATCAACTCAAAATGGGCAAAACATTTAGCTAAATCAACCCATAGGTCTGATGATCAAGCTACGACTATAAAAAAAAAAAAAAAAATATCTCCCCTTAGTACCTTCCATCACAATGTGCATTACAGAGGGAAATTTTTTAAGTGAACAGACAAAAAGAATTAAAAAAGTACCATTTCCTTCAGACAGTGAATCATCAGAATCAGCTTTACAGTAGGATATGATAAGATCCTGGTCACTAGTTATATATATATTGTTTGTATTGCAGTCAGGGTGCCACAAGAGATGATCCTCAAATGAAGTTACAAGCTCTCCACGGAAGTTCCACACAGCCACAGTACGATTTCGAAATGTCAGGAATAATTGATTCTCATATAAAAAGATAAATGCAGATGGTGTCATAAATTCACTTCTGCAAACTTCTGTTAGCTCAAAAGTCCGCACCTAAAATTAATTAAAAGTCAAATAACTGAATGTAGAATCTATACACAATGCAGGTAATAAAGGAGAAAATTACTTACATCAAGAATTTGGAGGTTCTCATTTTCTTGTTTGACAAGTAGCTTTTCATTGAACTGTTCAATAAAATCTACCTTCTTATTACGATAAAGGAGATGGGTGAATGACTTCAAAACAGTACCATCTTCTATTGAAAGGATTTTAAGTGGGACATGGCTACTTGCTTTAGCAAAAATCAACAACATGATTCCCGGACTAAAATAATCATCAAACAAGACCAAAGGAGCGTTAATAAAGCAGGACCACCCAAAGAAACTATCACAAATGTAGAAAAATTAATATATCTTAATAATTTAATAGCTAATGTGATAAAATTTCAGAAATTCGTTCATGGTCATAGACTACTAAATCTATGGAAATGTTTTGTAAAAGTGAAAGTAAATACAAGCACATCAAGAAAAATTACCTGATCTTAATCTCTTGGACATTTTTGTCAGAAATTGAGTACAGCATTGTATAGTTTTTGAGGTCAAATACCTTGTATATGCTACAAGATTAAAAAAGAAAGACAAGTATCACCATCAAAAAGCCTTGACATATTACATAATTATATCCCCACACAGAAGTATCAGAGCAGTGAAACACTTACCTATCTTGAGCGGAGTATGTTAATACCTTCCCATTTACATCATCAAACTCTACAAAACCTGGCCACTTAAGAGACTCGGATTCAAAAAGAGCAAAGCCAGCATCTGGTTTACCCCTCCTTATGTACCTGAGAATGACACAATCTTAGCATAGAACAGAATTCAAATCTGGACGTCCAACTAATGCTATTAACTGTTTTTCTTTTATTTATTGTGCAACTTGAGCAGGTTTGTTCTCTTTCTCTATCTTTCTCTTTTAAGCAGTGCAAAGTGGACCCTGGCTGCTGTAGCAGAGCAGTTTCGTGTAGTGGCTGTGGCAGATTGAATAGCAGCCAAAGTGAAGATTGTTGGCACTATGTTTTGATTCCCAAAAAGCCCTCTGAACAGAAGGTTAGGGCTTTGGGCAAATATTTTTGGAACTTCAATTTCCAGAAAAGAAATGTACAATGTGTAATAGCATTGAAATGATAAAGAAAAAGATGTGGACGGACAAAAACAGAATGTGTTGCCAGAAAATGGAGAGGGTTGTGGGAAACAAAATGGGTCACCAGACACAGTGGCTAGATTGCACACATAGGAGACTAGGAGGAAGAAACCTGTTGGGGTATTTTCCCCTTTGAAGGGTGATGCACAACTACAACCCCAAAAATACCCATTGCCAATCTCAAAGCAAGAACATTTTAGAGATTTCTTTCAAATGTTGTTGTGCACACACCACCATCACGATTGTGCCCATTATTTCACTCTGGGATAGCAGCTGTGATGGCTGCACTTACTAAACCCAGACACTACAGTTTCATTGTAGTGACTACATGGCACTTCGGCATCATAGCATCACTATTTGCCACTATTGACAACATATTAACTAGATAAAAGATTTCAGAATAGTAGCTATCAGGCTTTAGCATTTTTGAGGCCAACAACTATAAGACACTACAAAGAACAATACATACTCAATCCTTGTGCTTCTGCATTTCAAAGAACTGTAACCGTCTGAAGCATATACAGAAACTGTGATAAGTGAATCGTTATTTTTGTTATAAAACAGACTTCTTATAACTTCATCAGGACTGACATTCAAAAAGCATATCCGTTGATTGGTCTCTGCATCAAACAATTGATATGCGTCACATATACAATATAAGTCACAAAAAGAACTGAACAACGAACAAACTACAGATATTAATAATACCTCGGCTAAATGCTGCACAAACACCTGATTGTGCAAGAGCAAAAACAATATCTCGTGCTGCTACAATCTCAATAATCTTTGATCTTTTTCTCAGAAACGGTAACACCATGGTTGAGGGACCTTTTGGATCATGTGTATCATATTCTTCCTGTAAACAAAACCATCTGACATATCACACCAAGTGCAGAATAAATGGGCATACGTAAGTAAAGTACACATCTTACATTCAAAAGAGAGGAACAGAAGACTATTCAACGTCAATGATTTAAAATAGAACAAGCCTTATACAACAACACCCGAGCATGGAATTGACACAAACAAAAACGCCACACCACTTTTCTATTCCAATTATCACACGTTCTTTCATGCTCAATTATCGAAAATACAATCAAGCAGCAACATACAATATTCTAGTCCTTACCATCTGTTAAAAAAAAAAAAGCAAAATTTATGTTATCGAATCTAAAATCAAGCAGCAACATATCATGTTGTAGTCCGGTTAAACAAAAAAAAAAAAAACAAAATTTATACACGGTCAATCGAGTCATTCTGACTTGACTTGCAGTAAGTTGCAGGTCTTGAATTCTTGTAAATTACCAAGAACAAAATAATATTCCGCTTATTCGTTTACAAACTGTGACTTTAAACTATGATAAAGGCATTACAAAACATCCAGCAAGAAATTTTACACTCTGCAACCCTAACCAAAGATTTCATTCACAGTCAAAAAGTGAATAAAATAGGAAATGGGACCTGCAAGCGGATATTCCGAAATCTCTCTTGAGCGTCGCTCATGGTGAAAGCGCGATCACGTTTGGAGCTGATTTCGCGTCTCTGGAGTTTTTTTACGCTGTTGACGAAGCCATCCGCTGCACGCGGCCTCTTCTTGGCAGCAACGATTCTGCGACCGCAGCAAGGGCGAGGGCTCACCGTAATTCTCCTGCCACCTTCCATTTCCTCAGAGAAAAAGCTGCAGCATCTGCTGCTAACTCAGCTCAATCCAACCCTAATTCTTCACTCCCCGGAACAGGAACAACCAAAATTAGGGTTTCGTGAATCGGGGAGATAGATGGAGAATTGTGTAGTGCGAGTGTCTCAGTGAGAAGAGTAGAAATGGAGTCAAGCTGTTCAACGGGCGTCGATCCCGTTTCAAAAATCCGAATTTGGATTCTCTTTCTCTTCCTTCTCACCAAGCTTACATATGAATAAATTAAAAATAGAGATACATATGAATGTTTTATTTTTAATATTCATTATATGCATTTTCTGTTATTACGTAGTTTTTTTATATATTTTTATTGATTTTGTTAGAGTATGATGAGATTTTATATATTTCAATTAAACATTATATAACATAGAAACACAAATTTAAAAAGAAAAAAGAAATGAAACTTGCAATTTTTGTCCAACATTACTAAATTATCTAATAAAAAAAATAACAAATTTGATAAATAAGAGTATGTATATGTTAGTGTTGATTTGCGCGCACAAATAAAGATGGTAGGTTAAGATGTTAGTAACTTCTACAGAGAATGACATAATGTTCATGGCGGGAATTAAACTCGAGAAAGACTCCAAATGAATAATAAGTTAATTATTAGGTTAAAGTTATAAGCGAAAAAAAAATAAAAGTGATGCATGACTTCTTGAACATTTTCTTTATATTATTTCACTATTACAAATTCAATTTTGTCTCTCTTAATTATAATTATGGTTAATGTGGTGATATTTACATATCATAATGAAATTTTTTTACCAGTCATTTTTATTAACAATGAGAAATTCAATCTAACATCATCTTACTAATAAGCATAAAAGATTAGTTAAAGTTTATGTTAAACAAAAATTCAAATACACTTAATGTTGTAAAGATCTAACTAAATTGGCATTGATATAGGGTGAAATGTGAATAATTGTTTATCATTTACAGTAAATTATTAGGGTTTAGGGTTTATGGATATATCATCAAATTTGTTTTGAAATGGTTGATATATGTTTTCTTGTTTCATTGCAACGTTGGTTTATTGAGGTTGATGTGAACCTGTTTAAAGTTGTCATTGTCTTAACCGTGCATTTGCAAGCTAAGTGACCATAGTAATGCATGTGTAAATGATCATAAGGAAATTGTGTGTAGTAATTGGTTAATAAGATTGAAAAAATAACCATATTAATGAGAGTGGAGGGGATTTTTTTCCAAATTAGAAGATATGATATTCATAAAACAAGACCTGTTTGACCTGTTTGGTGGTCATAGAAAACATTGCTCCCAAACTGATGTATACGATGAGACACATATTACATAGCCACTTAAACCTTACATCAAAAGTCAATCATTCCTAACAAACATTTTGATACGATAATGGTTGAATATGTATAAGATGATCACTATTGTTTGATAAATCATCATTGTCAAATTTGTAATGAAAGGATAAGATGCTAATAGCTTACCCTAAGTAAAATATAAACACAAACAATCTGAAAAATAAAATGTAAACTCAAAAAGCAGTCAACTTCTCTTATAGTCAAATAATTAATATAGTTAAGTAATATATATATATATATATATTAGAACTTATTTGAAAAATAAAATAAATAAGTAATTATGAAAGTTGTTTTTCATTTGTGAGACTCTACTTTATGATATTTAATATTACATAATAAATATATAATAATTTATATCAAAACTTGATTTCATCATATCATATTTATCTTAATCATTTTATAAATTATAGGTAATTTCTATAATTATCTTATTAGAGATTTTAATGAAATTCTTTACCTAAATTAATTATTTCATGAATTCAAATATAATAGAAGAAAATTCACAAAACACAAAATTGCATAGATAATTAATTTTTTATGAATAAGTTAGATAAAAAAAAATAAACAATTTATAATTATGTATATTAAATCCTAGACTTGTTAGTTTATAGGAAATATTCTGAAAGACACTTTTTTTTTAAAGTCTTTTTCATGAGTTTTTTTCCTTTTTCAACCAGAGGAGACTTTCATTATTCTAATAATAAAGTTATAAATAAATTTAAAATATTTTAAATGATATCATTAGTTTATTTCTAAATAATTTTTTTATATAGAGAAATCTTGGACAATATTTAAGAGATTATTGTATAAATCTAATAAGAAAAAATAAATTATGTCTTCAAAATCGATTTAATATAGATATATGATCTTGTTGATAAGGTGTTCTATGAAAATTGTTTGATTGATTTTGGTTTTCTTTCATACGAATCAAATTAATAATGCATTAGGTTATTTTACCGCCTTATCATGTGAAGTGATAAGAGTTTGTCCAATATTTTTCTAAAAGGTTTATAATAAAGTGATCTTTATTTCTTTTGTTATGTTATAAGAGTGTTCAACCAACTCACTTCCACCTAAATCCAACCATTCAAAAACATATTTAAGTTAATAGTATTTTTTATTAGAACAAAAATGTCATACTTAACATTCTTTATTCTTTTGTAATTCAACTACATATACTAGTTGCAAGAGAAAAAGTAATCCTAATAAAAATATTATTTAACTTTTCATTTCATTTTAATCGTAACTTGAGTGATGTAATGTCTAATATTTGTTTCTCGTTTCCTTTTTATCCACTCTTGTCAAATCCCAGTCTATATTTAGTGTTACATAATGAATATGTAATAGTCTATTTCAATTCATAATGCATATGTAGGTGTTGTGTAAGTTTAAAGTTTTTTCATAACTTTTGTTGTCCCAATTATTTAAAATCATGATGTTATTTCAAAAATTTATTTTCCTTTTATGATGAAGTTTTAATTTTTTGAGACTATTTGCATGATAAGAATATAAACATAATTGTAATTTGTGTAGTTTGATTATTTTGTAAGGTTGTTGTGTATCATCTATTTCTAAATTTGAAGATTTATTTCATGTGATAAGTTTTTGTTTTATTTTTATTATCATGGTTACATTAGTTTTTTTTTACTAATACTTCATTGGTTCTTGAAGATTTTATCATGAACAAAATGGATAAAGTTGTTATTGTCTTTTTGTGTTGTAATAGTTTTGTTAATTTGTGTTAAAAATATGTCATTAGAATAGTAAATTTTATATCTAACTAATATTGATATAAAGTTATTTGATAGAACAGTTGAGAAAAATCTTGAAAAAAGTTCATTGATAATGATATTTGGATTCTATAGGTTTTAGATGTGGTATAAAACTTCGAAAATAATTCGTTTAGGGTTTAACTAACTATACCTTAGCATGAATCTATCTTATATTTACAAAATTGAAGATGCATTTTACTTTAGTCATGTTCCAATATATGTTGGTTTGATAACTGCATCTTCTTTTAAATGTATTCTAAAATCAATTGAGTTAATTTATTTAGATTATATCTCATTTATGATAAAAGAAGGAGAATACAATTAAATTAAAGGTGGTAACATTTTAAATAAAAGGTTGAGTATAACTAGTTACATTTAATAATGTATTTTATTGTTATGATAATAAGTCCATGGAAGCGTATTTTCTTAATAGAGTACATATATTCATCTTACTACTATCTAATTATACAAAATTTGTTTTAAACTTTTAATGGAAATCCTTCATTTTCAAAATATTATAGTTTCTGTAAAAGAACTTTCTCCGAACATTTTTCTAACCTCATATTTCCATGAAAGTTGAAACATGCAAATCTCACACCTTATCCACGTATTAACTTATTACAACAAAATATAAAAAAATATATGTAAATAAAGTTAAATTATTCATCTTATTCTCATACTTCTTTGTTTTAGTTTTTATAGGATAAACTTTTATTCTATTCTTTTCTTTATTTTCAAGTAGATGTTCAATGGTTTTTTTATTAAATACTAGGTTATTATTGACGATCAATTATAAATATGATCATAATATCAACGGAGAAGGTCTTTACCAAATTTAGTATTAATATAAACAAGTTTGATTTCATCATATCATACTTATATTAGTCGCTTGACAAAGTTTAGGTAGTTTCTATAATTATCTTTGATATATTAATGAAATTCTCTATCAAATTAATTATTTTATGAATTCAAACACAATGCAAGAAGATTCACATGACACAAAATTTCATAGATAATTATTCTTTCATAGTGTACCGGATGGACCTAATCATTAGACTGAGATATCTTGCCATAATTATAAAAGATTTGTAACGGTTCCGAAAAGGAAATAGATGATCATAACAGATTCCAAAAGTAAAAGCTCATGAAAGGTAATTATGTATCATGGTATTATAAATAGACATGTCTGTCAGGTATATTCTCACTCTTAACCTAGTTCTAAACCCTGTCTACACTATATACTGATTTGAGTGTCGAAGTATAAACGGAGGTATCCCCTACGCAGTTTTGAAGGAGTTAGGAACCAACCGAGAAGGATACTAGAGTAGATCAAGAAAAAGAAAAAGAGAAATAGCAGATGAGGTACTCCCTTATAAGTACACATACGGAACAAAAATGAATAATTTATAATTATGCATAGTAAATCCTATACTTACTAGTTTATACAAAATACTGTTAAACAAAATTGACACTTTTTTCTTTAAAAACCTCTTTCATGAGTTTATTTCTTTAGTGTTGTGACGAATATATTGCCACATTTACTAAATGAATAATTTTTCTAGATGAGGAAACCTTGTACAATATCAATATCTAAGACTAAGACATTATTCATAACATGTATAAATCCAATAAGAGAAAATAAATTATACCTTCAAAATTGACTTAAGAAAGACATATATGATCATGTTGATTAGGGTTTAGGAAAAATTTGCTTGAACGATTTTGGTTTTCTTTATTATGATGAAATTAATAACACATTATGTTAATTTTATAGCCTTTATCTATCATATAAAATGATAAGAATTTATCTTAAGAGATTTATATCATAGTGATCTTTAGTTCTTTAACTATGTTATAAGGATGATCAAGAAACGCACTTCTATCTAAACCAAACAATCCAACGAAATATAATATACAAAATACATTATTATTTTAATATTTAAATAAATAGTTTTTTTATTAGAAAAAAATTTCAAACTTAACATTTTTAATTCTTTTGTAATTCAACTAAGTATATTAGTTACAAGAGAAAAAATAATTCTAATAAAATATTATTTTAATTCTTCATTTCATTTTAACCATGACTTAAAAGGTGATTCAATTTCTTATTTTTGCCTCTCTCTTCCTTTTTTCTACTTTTGTGTGTTGTTTGATCAAGAGTTAGTATAAATGAGTCTTATCTCTTTATTCTTTCAAATTTCTATCTTTACATCTTATTTCTTTAAGACTTCAAGTTTTAACCTTTTATAAACTGATTCTTCTCATTGTCCTTGTTTAATATCATATTTGGTTGGAAATTAATACGCATATTAATAGTTTAAATTTTTTTTTCTTCCTACTTTTATTTGTGAGTATCAAGTTTATTGTAGATTTTTCTTTTAGGCAAATTCTTAAAAAAAAAAGTAAGTGAATTTTAATTAAAAAATTAATAGAAGAGATTATTTGTTATACTTTATAAATACCTTTTAAGCGAGTAAAAATTGTTATAAAAAAAAATTCAAATTAAAGGAGATAGATGTTAGTGTAATTTAAAATATACAAATATTTAAAATAAGTTTTGAGTTTCCTAAGAAAATTCTAGAATTAAAGAAGGATGTAGGAAATGTATAATAGAGTTTTAATTAGAAAAATTACTAAGTAGGTGAGTTTTAATAAAGAGCTGTTAAAAAGACCAATTTCTTTTCTTTCGGTCTCTCTCACCCTCTATGGCGTATCACTATCAACCACCCTATCCTGGTCAGCTTGTGAACCGGGCCTTAGGTCAGGGAGTTCTGGGCCAGAGTGCCGCTGCTGGTCCTTCGGGATCAGGAAGGCGTGGCGGAAACCGTGGCCGCGGTAGAAACCACTCCAACCGTCCTACACGTCGGCCGCAAGGTGTTGGTGCCGCCGCTCCAAGTGATGCCACTCCTCGCCCCCCCGTTCCGAATGGAGGACCGCCACCTCCACGGCATCTAGCCTCTGTGTCAACAGGTGAGCGTAACGACCCTCTCTGGACGACCGGATTTGCTGGGGTCGAGCTGCAACCCATGCTCAACGTCGTACATGACATCTTCCCGGGTTGTGAAGCTCTCCCATTGGTGGTAAGCATTATGCATTCCACCTTGATGTCCGAATCTACCGGGTACGCCCGAAGAGTTTCCGAGTCGGCCCTCGGTTACTATTGCGCTACTGCCGTCTATGCGCGCCTTCTCTCTCTACATATGGCGAACGGCTATGCTCTCAGTCGCGGGGAGGAGCGATTTGCTGAGCAGGTGGCTTCATTGTCGTTGGAGGTGCCACCTCTCTTGGCCCATTATATAGCTGGGTTTGGGAACACCCGCATGCCGTCTGGACGCGATGTCAGGTTCAGACTGGCTCACAGGGCCGCCTATGTTAGGGCCGGCGGTATCCCTGGGTGGTTCGGAAGGGTATCAACAGACACCCAACCCGCTTATTCTTCTTACCCCTGTCTTGCCGTTTACGCGGCTAAGATACTCGCAGATCTCGCCGGGGAAGACGGGCAATGGTGGGATCTCCCTGAGGAGTTGAGGCCCGCTGAATGGGTTGCTGGCTCGAGGGCCACACCTGCCATGCTGGGTTATCGTCCGCGGTCACGTTTGACCAACGACCAGAAGAGTTTCTTTGAATTGTCCGACATCTCTGTAGATGAGGACTTTCCGAGCAACAACCTCGAGATTCCCTTCTGTATCTCACTCCTTTCTGCTGTTATGAATCAGCTGAAGGCCGTGCCCTCCTTGAAGCTTCAACCTGTGGAAACAGGTGTGTTGGGTTCCCAGGCTCAACTTGGGCTAATGACTTTTGAAGACGAACTTGCGCCAATGGTCGAGAAACCGTGCATACTCGGTGCGCTGTATCACATGGCACCTGAGTTGTCTGGGGCGGCTTCTTGTTTTTGTTACCGGGTTTCACACGCTGTAGATTCGTATAACTACGGATCGGGCGTTCGTGCTCCCTGGGTTGTCTGGCGCTTCCCTCAAGACGCTGTCCCTGGAAATTATGATACATATGTACGACGCGGGAACCTGTTCCGTGATCCCGAGCCTGATTTTTTGGGTTTAGTCGAATTTAGGACTACTCCCTACCTCCTGCGCTCTCGGCTAGAACAGCTTCAGGCTGCTTTGAATTCCAAAAGCGCGGGATAGATCAATAATGACTCTGGTGTTCCTCTTCCTGATAATGAGTATGGAAATCAAGAATTAGAATATTTTGTTTATTACCTTTATAGTACTTGAATAACATGTCTAGTGCTTGAGTATATACACAAAACTTAAAAAATTCACCAAAAAGAATATGCAACCAAATAATCTATCAAAGTACCAACTTTAAAAATTGAGGATAAACTAATAATGTTAAGAAAGTTAAAAATCTTTTAAAATTTTTAAAAATAGATAAGAGAAAATGAGTTTTTTTTTTTTAAAAAACATCCTTATGTAATATTTTAGTTTTCTATTTATTACTACTGATAAAAACATGTCCTAGAGTTACAATATGAACCTATACGTGTGTAAATTTAATTTATTTTTTGAAAATAAAAATATTATAATTTAAAATTAATAAAGCATAAGTTTAAAATTTAATGAGACTATATATTTATTAAACAGAAAAAATTGTTAGGTTATTAATTAGATTTGAGTAAATTTAGGTATGGAAAATATAAATTTAAAAAATAAATAATGTAAAATTTAATTGAATTAGATTATAAGAAGAAAATAATTAATTGATTTTTTTTTCAAAGTACATTGAATTAAGATGATTTTGAAAGATTTTTTTTTGCAATTTATTTAAATTTATTTTATGATATAGATGTTTGTATATAGCAACATATCATACAAAATTATAACATGCACATAAATTATTTTAATTTATTTGAGTAAGTTATTAGAATAGTTTATATATATAATTATATTAAATTATGAAATATATTAAATATTATATATAAATTAAATTTAAATAAAATTTATTTAATTTAAAATAATTAAATATATTATTTTATATATAAAAGAGAATATTTTATCTAATATTAAAAAAAAAGATAAATTTTGATATGTGTACGGAATAATTTTTTTAACAAATATTATCAATTAAAAAAAATAATATATATAAAAATAATTTTTTATATATATTAAAATATTATAAAGTATTAAAAAATAAAAGATAAAAAAATTAAAAAATAAAATAGTCATAATACTAATTATATTTATATTTTGGTTATAGTAAAGAAATAAGATAAGAAAAAAAAATTCTTTATTATTTTTTTATTATTATTATTATAAAATATTAACATGTGTAATATAATTTTTTTAATTTATTATCCATTTGTTAATTGTTTTAATATTTTATGATGTTCTATTTTGATTTGATGTTAAAATATTAAAATTTTATAACCTTTCCAATCAATGAACAACCCATGATGCAAATAATTTATCAACTTATTTAATAATTTCCTTCTAAAATTATGAGGATATAAGAAAAAATTGATATTGATATTTTGATACATGATCCTAGAATACGTATGATTATCTTGTAAGTCAAATAGATGAATTTCGTAGAGTCTATATAAAGTTTGAATCTTATTATGATTATTTTGTGAGTCAAATAGATGAAATTCGTAGAGCCTATATAAAATTTGAATTTTATTGCTATTTTATGGATGTGTATCCTCTAATTTAAATATTCATTCTTATTGATTTTTAAGTGATTTAATTTTCTTATTGATTGCATAATTGTTTATAGAAAAAAAAATTACTCTTAAATTCAATATAAATGAAATAATTCACTATTTAATATGAAATATTGTGAACTATAATTAAAAAAAATTAAATATATTAAATATGTATTTGACTTTTTTATATATATAATTATTTATATTAATTTTAAATATATATAAATAATTTATAATTTATTAATAATTTTATTTATTATATTTATTTTTATATAATAATTAATTTTAATATATCTTAATTAATTCTACATCTTATTTAAAAGTTCTGATTCCGTTCTATTTTATATATATATATATATATATATATGGAGACCCATGATCAAGACTACTGAGTTAATACAGTAATAAGATAGGTCATGATGTCTCTGTATTTATGTGATGATGTGATGGTACCAAAGAGTGGAGGTAGGTGCCAACGAAAACAACTAGTTTTATGTTATAAATTATTTTTTTAAAATAAAGACTTTTTATTATATTTTCTTTTCTTATAAATAACTTTTAGTATTTTTAATTTTTAAAAACTATAAATTATTAAAAAAAACTATATTAAACCTTAATCTTTTATTTTTCAATGTTTTAAAATTTCAAATATGAAATCATTTTTTATTTTTACTTGCTTTTTGTTTCTATTTTGTATTAATTATATTCTAAAAATAAATTTTAAATTTATTTATATATATATATATATAGTTTTTTGCATAAAATATTTACTATAATATATAAAGGAAAATCCGATCCGTTCGAGCATTAAACTAATGCTAAAAACGTTACTTTTAACAAATTGGCTGAAAAAAAATTGAAAAGGAGATGAATAGATTCAAAATACATTTCTTGAATAATTTAATAATAAAAATAATATTGATAATTTTTAAGTGTAAACATAAATAAAAAATAATGAAAATAAATCTCAAAAGAAGAGAAAAATAATACAAACTTTTTATATTATTTTTAATTAATTAATTTCTTCTTAATTATTTCTTAATAAATATTTTTGAAAAATAAAAATACTCAAATTAAGTAAATATTTTAAACTCATAAAATATACTAAAAATACCTAATTTAATATTGTTTGAAATGAAATATAAAAAATAATATATTTAAATTCATATTTAATACACAAATTTTCTTATGATGAACCTTGTATACCTTTTAAAATCTACTAGATGAAATTTAAGATAGATAATCAATTTTGTGTTATTTTTAAAAAGGATGAGTTAGATATTATATTTATTTTTTATAATATTTTTTTAATAAATAATATTATAGATTGACCTAAATTTAACATATTATACTATTTATATTGCAAATCTAAATCAGATTGCATTTGTTTGAATAAAAGTTAATTTTTCAGAAATTCAATTTACTTTGTTAAATTAATTTAATACAATATACGCGAAGATCATTAGACCGTTTATTAACTAAAAGCGGATTTTTATACTGTCTTTGAATTTTGCTCTGTATTTCGATTAAAATCTCTTTTATTTATGCTTCAAAATATTTATTAAAATGTGAAGTTGACATAATGAATAATTATGAATGTTAACTCAAGAAATAGGTAAGTAATTTATATTGGAAACAAAATATTTGGTGCATCTTTATATGTAATTTATCTAAGAAGGTTAAATAAGGATTGATAAATATATTTATTTCTGAAACTGGACTTTATTTGTACTTAATTGATATTTTTTATATGCAGAGTGCCGTTAACATGTAATATAGGACTAAATTAAAAATATAATAAGTATACAAATATTCAAAGAAATTAAGAAAAGAATGCACTATTTTCTACATAAACTTTTACAGAATCAATGAAAAACCCTGGACTAGGTATCTGTTACCTTTGTGTTGGAATCTTCACAACTGTATAATCCACCATTGAAAACGACCACTCAATGAATGCAAGTTGAAAAGCATGCAAAGTTTCTGATTAAAAACTTTCAGCATTGACTTGGATTAAAAACTTGCTCTCATTGTTACAATACATTAATTCTTGAAAAGAATCCAAGAAAGAAAACACATTTTCCATCATTTGAAATATTCAAAATTTGATGAAAAAAGAAAATATTAATGCTAGATTTATGTTAAATATTTTCTCTTTGTAATAAGAATTTCTGAAAATCTGTGTATTCAACGTGTTGAAAAAATGTTTTCGATGGTTGGAAACAAACAAACCTTAAAATCACAAGAAATGTTATGATCTGGAAAACAAATACCAAGAACAAATTTATTTTAAAGAAGTCAAAGTGACGAATAGAGAAAGAGAACACAGGTGTAGGGGCTATGAGCTTCTTTTTTAGAACACACCAAAAATTGTCAGAGAACAGGGTATTTGTCATCATGCAACTAGTTCATTAAATGTTTTTTTTTCTGTCTGAGTTCATTCAATAATTTTGCATTCTTCAAAGACAAAACATCACATATCATTCTTTATTCTTCACTAAAAAATTTCATCATAGTGAAAAAAAAAGGTGAATCTGAACGATCTCTCTACATCATGTACGTCGGTTTCTCTTTAGCTTTTAAAGCTGAAAGGAATATGCTACCTACAGTGCTAACTGTAGTATATGCGAAACAAAAGTTATTAAATTAACATATCATAAAAAGTATGTAATACACCTTTGCATTCTCATTTGTTATGCATCTCCTTTCAAACTTATAATATCTGATATGATTCATTATAGCAGATATGTTAATAATGCAGATAAAAAATCAGAAAAAATAGGCTATACACTACAGATAGTTAAGCTCATCACATATCCTATATTATCCACTGAAATTAATAGCTCAATCTTCCATTACATTTTTTGTCCTTATCCAAAATATATTGGTGAGGTAAGAGAACAAAAATTATAAACTATTTTTGATACCTCTCATGGGTCTTCTTAATATACCATGATAATACTACCAATGAATCATAAATAATTATTATAGCAGACTTGATGATTTGCAATAACTATTTTAAAAGTTATGTAAATAATAGATTTGTATGTTTGATAAGTACTAAACTCTAAAAATAATGGAAATGGTAAGTCCTCTTGATATTTTTTACCCCTTTTAATCATCTGAGTTGTGTGAATATAGGATGTTCCACTCATGAAAGCATGTGAACATATAATATAATATAATATCATCATGTTACATTCATTCGTGCATAGATATACTTAAATCTTTTGCATAAGCTTCTTGTCTACTTTCCTAGTCATTCATAACCCGATCATATTTGTAGAATCTTTCATCACCCTTTACTGAACTGAAGCCACTTCTCTTTCTCTCTCTCTCTCTCTCTTTTCTCTTCCACCCCCCTCTCTATGCTCAAATATATATCTATATAAACACTCTGCAACAGGCTAAATTAAACAGCTTTTGCTCCCTGACATGCTAATATAATATAATATATAGCTTTTGTGTGCTGAGCAAGCTTTTTTGTGTAGTACCTAAATCACAAGAGTGAAAGGAAGAAGCAGCAGAGAGGAGAGTAGAGATGGAGGAGGTTTTTCTTGCAGTGAAACTGGCTTTTTCAGTGGCTGTTGTGGGGGTTTTAAGCTGGATTCTTTATGTGTATGGCAGTTTGTGGTATGAGTCTCAAAGGGTGAGAAAGAGGATACAAATGCAAGGAATAAAAGGACCTCCACCTTCTTTTCTACATGGGAATCTGCCTGATATGCAGAGACTTCAAGCTCAGGCTAGTCTAGCCAAAGCTTCCACTTCCAACCACGAACATTCTGATCAGTTTCTGGCTCATGACTTCACTTCAACCCTCTTCCCCTATTTTGAACATTGGAGGAAACAATATGGTACCCTTCTCTTCTTCTCCTACTTTTGGTCTCATTAATCTTAACCAATCTTTCTAGAATATCAAATCTGGTGCTGAAGACAGTAGCAAATCTGGTTAAAATTTTTGCACTTAGACCCTCTTTCAACAAATTTATTCGTTAAAAAAGAAAATAAAAGAAAAAGAATTGAGTTTTTTTTTTCATATACTAACTTATGAACTTACACTTTTATAAAATCCTTTTCATCTAACTTCTTTAAAACTGTTACACTTTCTTTCAAATCATTTTATCTCCTTACTTTTTCTTGTAATATGTATTTATAAATAAATGTATCTGCTGTTTTAACATTCCAAAAGTATATTGCAAAAATCATGGGCCTTCCAATAGTTTCAAAATTTTGCAATCATGAATTTAGAAATAGATTATTAACTTTTGCCGAAAGTCTAGCTAAAGTGCATCAGTGCCTAACTGGGCAACTCAATCCGGAGCACTAATTTTGAGAAGACTTGGTGGGTATCACGTTTTTGTAGTTTTTGCCATGTTATCTTCTTTAACAGTGCACCAAGGTCCAAGGGGGAAAAAGTCCTGTGTTTATGCATTTGGTGGTACTGAGTTGATGAGTTTTAGACATGACAGCAGTCTTTCTGAACATTCTGTAGTCTTTATCGTGTTGATACTTTTGCAAATGGGAAGGGTTGGGATGACAGAGAAAAACAGATTTTTCTAAAGCAAGCATGATCTAGACACTTTAAAAGTTAATAATACATGATGTGCCGGAAAGAAGGAACATATCCTTTACAATCTTCTTTGAGTAATTAAGGATTATGATTAAACATTTTACATATGTTCTGAATTAATCTACACTTCATTTTAATATAATGTAACTGATGATTATTTATGATTTCAGCTATTTGACCATTTCTTAGATGAAGAAAAGAAACAGAAAATAAGAGGTTTCTTCACTTGTTGCTAGTTGAGGATCCATAACTAAACTTGAATTGAAATTTAGAAAATTCCATGGAAACTTTGAAAAGCTTTTGGAATTGCTACAGAGAATCTCTCTCTCCTTTCTGTTTAAACTCATTTAAATATTGACTAAAAAACAATAGTACCAAATAGTTTAAGTTTCTCTGTATAGTTAGCTATTCTCTTGAAATTTATTCCTAAGGTACATGCAATTAAGACATCACAAATAAATATAGATAATAAGTTTGACCAGTGGGCTCTACAAGATACATGAGTATCTTATCTTCAACTGAAAACTTACTGTTCTGCAAAATTCTTATTATCTTACGACAAGTTGTTCACTCCAGGCAAAAGTCAAGCACTGGCACCTTTCTGTGGATTCATATCATATCATTAATTTTTTGAGGAAAATGGATTCATATCATATATTAACTGTACGGCTAAATGTTAAATTTCATATAACATCTAGTGCAAGCCACTGTGACAAATACATTTGGAGTTGTCAACTTTACAGCTGTTGTGTTTCCATTTGGGTACTCATGGGCCTCTGCTGTAGGCTATATAGTAACTCTAAAATTTATGTATACTATTATTCATTGTCCTATTGATTATTTTATCTCATATTTTCCTTCTTCTCTTTCTTCCTTTATTCAACAAAAAGTTATACTAACATATACATGTACAATTTCGAAGACTTTTAGCAGCATATCCTTTATCATATTTCCTTTTAGCATATTATCTATCAGAATCATATTTATTTAAAAAATAAGAAAAACTCAGATAGTTCTATAGTTTCCAACGAAATTTAAAAACAATATACTAAAAAATTGATGTTAACTAATTGAGGGCCCATGTAATGACAGGACTAACATCAAGTCTCTCTATCATTATTATAGTGTACATGATCAAAATTTGTACAAAATGGTATGCATTATGCATCTATCAAACAGTTAATGATTAGGAAAAGTGAATATTTGGTCTTGCAGGTCAACTTTACACTTACTCCACGGGGATGAAGCAGCACCTGTATGTGAACAAGCCGGATCTAGTGAGAGAAATGAATCAGTGCATCACTTTGGATTTGGGTAAGCCTACTTACATAACAAACAAACTTGCTCCTTTGCTTGGCAATGGCATTCTGAGAGCCAACGGTCTCAGTTGGTCACAGCAGAGGAAACTTGTTGCAGCTGAGTTCTTCATGAACAAAGTTAAGGTATATATAAATTTTTAACTCTCTGTCAATACCTCACACCATCCTTTGCCTATTTACTACTCTTATTTTATTTTATTTTTCTCAGTTTATATTTTGAGCTAAAAGATAGAATCAATGTCCAAATTGGTCGTTTTTAAAGTCACTCAGATATCAATTCCTAGAAAAAAATAATTATTTAATTATTGTAGATGCAAGATACTTCAGTTTTCTAATTCATCTGAATTAATATTTTTAGGGATTAATTTAGGACACTAATGATTTTGTCAAAAATTAAGTTGATAGACAGTTTTCCTTTTATGAATTAATCATGTGTTATTAGTAGAGAGAAAATGATTGAAGGACTTAAGTATCCTACCTTTGTGATTTTTAGGGACTGAATGAATTATCTTTTTTTCTCTTGGAAATTAAGTGTCTCCTTTCATTTTTTTAATCAAGTGAGAGAGGAGATTCTGAGAGAGTATTTATAACTTCACAAATTAACATCTTAAAAAATTGCAACTGACAGTCTTATTTGTCTTGGATAAGTATATATGTATTTGTATTAGACATTTTAAGAACACATTAAACTTCATATCAATGTAAAATAGGAATGTGACAATAATTTAATAAATGTAGTATTTGATTATGTTTATATATATTTAAGACAACAATTATCTTGTTTTCTTTTATCATGCAGTCTTTCTTGCAGTAATTTTGCCTATATATAGTTGTAGCAACCTTGCTCTGTGACATGTTTAGAGGAGAACAGTAATGCATTAGTATTTTATTTTATGATTTGGTGATACACAATCACATATGCATTGTGTAGTAACTTCCATTCATATGCAGTGTGCCCCACATAAAAGATTATCACCTGGTAGTAGCAATTGTACCTGCTCTATGTAGAAGATAAAATTTATTCTTACTTCAATTGTTTGGAGGGAAATGAAAGTGATGTCCCTACCTACCTGTTTGTTTTATAGGAAAGTTCTCCACCTGAAACGCCCTAGAGATTATGGTAACTTTAATAGTGAATTTAATGACCATGCATTGCAGGGTATGGTGGGCCTAATGATAGAGTCAGCGCAGCCATTACTTCTGAAATGGGAGGAAATTATTGAGAGCGAAGGAAGTGGCACAGCTGAGGTTAGAGTGGATGCAGATTTGAGAGGCCTCTCAGCTGATGTTATTTCAAGGGTTTGCTTTGGCCATTCTTATTCCAAGGGAAAGGAAGTCTTCTCCAAGCTTAGAAGCATACAGAAGGCCATGTCCAAGCATGGTGGCTTCCTTTTTGGCCTCAGCAGTTTCCGGTATGCCAATCTTGTATTATTCTAAAAGGGATAAAGTGTGTTTTAAGTCACTATGATTTGGTGGAAATTAGTTCTAATTCTTACATTTTTAAAAGAGTGAGTTTGGTTCTTGTATTTGTTAAATATGGTAGATATTGTTCTTTTGTCAAGTCAAATGAAGTGTACAAGGTTTAGGAAACCTACCAAAACCACTACTTTTACCCTTTAAAATTCTTCTATCTTATAGGACAACTCTTACATTAATACACGTAAATCTGCATAATTTTACGTGTGACATTTAAACCAAAAAGCATCATATAGTGCGAGATACAAATATTAAATTGCTAATTAGCTTTATATAAAATCTATAATTAACCTTAAGTGTGTCTTAAAGTAAGATAATGGATCTATAATTAGCCTTTGTACATCATAAAGTAACTAAGAATCGTGAGTTTAATTGTGGCCTAAAAACTTATTGATTATTAATTAATGGCAGTGACAAACTGAACTTCTCATCAAAGAAGCAAAACGAGATAGCGAGTTTGGAGAAAGAGATAGAGTCACTGATATGGGAGTTAGTGGAGGAACGCAAGAGGGAATGCTCAGAGGCATCCTCAGCAGAGAAGGATTTGATGCAGTTACTGTTGGAAGCAGCCATGACTGATCAGAGTCTTGGGAAGGACTTTTCTAGGCGGTTCATTGTGGATAACTGCAAAAACATTTACTTTGCTGGCCATGAAACCACTGCTGTTGCAGCCTCTTGGTGTTTGATGCTTCTTGCGTTGCACCCAGAATGGCAGACTCGTATGAGGACTGAGGTGGCTGAACTTTGCCCCAATGGCATACCAGATGCAGATTCTGTCCCTCTGTTGAAAACGGTACACATCTTGTTTGGTTATGAGGAAGCATATAATTAGTCTTGCATGTCATTATCTTACGAAACTGCTCTCCTTATTAGTACATACTTATAATTTCTTTGAGTTGAGTGAACATGTGGTATTTTTTAGCTAAAAGTCAATGATTAACTTTTAGAAGTATTGAAATCTGTTTAAGGGGTTGATTTCTCTGATAGATGTTCTTTCATTTACATAAATTCTGGGCTCAAATTCTTAATCACACGTTTAAGAGACATGATTATCTATCAACTATACCATGTCATGCATACACTTATATTACTTTACTAGGAGATTGAGTTTTTTGGTATACAATTCATGCTTAAATTTTATATTTCTCTCTATATCAACAAGTATTAAATAGGTTCCACTAAATTGACTATTAGTTTTTTTGTGTTAGTAATATTTTATACTAGTAGTTCTAACTTCTATTAGACAAAGACTATGTTAACAGAGATTAGTCGAGTATTATATGACCTGATTTTTGCTATGCATCTATTCATTGTCTAACAAGAAATAGACCAACTCAACACAACATTTGAACATTTTCTTCTTCCCTGCATGCATACTCTATCCCTAAAGGAAGGAGTTACCTTACCTGAAATCCCTTTGATTTCTCATGTTTTGACAATTTATGAATCATTTTCTTTGTGGTTGATTGCTGTTAACAGGCAGCTATGGTGATTCAAGAAGTGCTACGTTTATATCCACCAGCAGCCTTTGTATCAAGGGAGGCATACGAAGATATCCAAATTGGAGACCTCTATGTTCCTAAGGGTGTTTGTTTATGGACTCTGATCCCAACCCTGCACAGAGATCCTGAAATTTGGGGACCAGATGCAAATGAGTTTAAACCAGAAAGGTTCAGTGAGGGAGTGTCCAAGGCCTGCAAGTTTCCACATGCTTATGTGCCCTTTGGGGTGGGTACTCGCTTGTGCTTGGGAAAGAACTTTGCATTGGTTCAATTGAAGGTTGTGCTAGCCCTTATCATCTCCAAGTTCAGCTTCTCTCTGTCTCCTAATTATAAGCATTCTCCAGCATATAGAATGATTGTGGAACCGGGGCATGGCGTTGATATTATCATTCAGAAGATTTGACAGACTCGTAGCTGATCACATAAATAAATAAACTGTAGTGAAGGTGCAATAATCATTTGGTTTTTCTTTGACATATGTATGTGTTCCGTAAGCACAAAACTATTACTTAGGTTATAAATGAGTTTCTTCTTGACTTAAATCCCTCTCTTTTAGATGTTTATGTGTTTGCTCCGTTATAGACAGTGATCATCACTTGCTTACATCAACCATTGGCGATCCAATTTTTCTAGTGAGGGAAAAATAGTTTATGATGTTTTTATAAAAAGTATTACCAGCTACAAACCATAATATGTCAAGGAAAAAAATATCTCATTTCATTTCATGTATAGAAAGCTTTTTTCCTTTACACGTCTTTTACCTCTGTCAAATACTTCACAAAATAATAATATATATTTTAAAAATAATAAAAATAAATTTTAAATTTAATTCATTTTTATAATTTTTTTTAAATAATAAAAATGAATTTTAAGACGTCACAAATATACTTTTTAGACGGAAAAAAAGCAAACCCGCATGTGTGAAACGTGTAATAAATGAAATTGATTTTTAATAAAATAAAAGAATTAATTAAATAGATATTTTTAAATTGACAAGAAATGAAACATTGGTGTGGTGGGAATCAAAGTAGCAGAGTTTCATTATCCATTCCAAACTTCTTCTTGCATTGCGCAAGCACACAGAGAATAAAAATGGTGGCAATGGGACTTGCAGCACAAACGCGGTTACAGTTAGAGAAGCACGTGTTAGAGGGTTTCTGTTCGAAATCCATGGAATTGAAATGGGTGAGTCGAAGAATCAGCAAAAGCTCACAGCTTGAGAAGATGAAGAAACCTTTGAGACCGCTTTTCCCAATTTACATTTCCACCGAGCCATGCCACGTCGATCCTCACCGTCTCCGGGACCTCTTCGCCGATTGCAACCACTCTACCCAAAAATTTCCCTCCCGACCCGAACCCGGACCCGTGGATATCCGCAAGCTCCGCATTGCTCTGTCTCACAGCGCCGTGGTTGTCTCCGTCTTCTGCAACCTCCGCCATGTAAACGCCGTCGTTCCGTATCACGACAATTCATCGTCGTCTTTAATCGCGGATTTCTTCACGCCGGTTTCTCCGTCACGCGATCAATTGGTCGGGTTTGGCCGCGCCGTTTCCGATTGTGGCCTCACCGCTTCGATTTACGATGTCATGGTAATAAAAAATAAGTAAAATGAATAAACGATTGTTTTTAGTTAGTGTAGTGTATTGTTAACGTGCGTTTATGAACGTGGTTCAGTCTGTTGCAGGTTATTCCGTCCTTGCAGAGAATGGGAATTGGTAAGATGATAGTTAAAAAAATTACGAGGTATGCATCACGGCACTTTTGGATGAGACCTGATTCTTGACCATGAAGTTATTGTCATGTTTTAGTTATTGCTAGTATTCAAATTTGTCTTCAATGTACAAACTAAGATGCACTTGCTTTACTTGGTAGTTAAGTTCATTCACACTTAAATACAAACAAACTTAATTTCATATTTAAAGAATGTTAATTATCTTCATTCAATTTCTTAATTTCATATAAAAAAGAACAATATTCGAAATTGCTTTATATTTATTAGAAATACTATCATAGTACTCACATTTGCAATAACCTAAGGATATGTTTTGAATAATTACATTAAATGAGGTTGAATTGATTGAAACTTATCTGTAGAACGACAAATTTGGACATTTTTGACATAATTTTTTAAGTGTAGAGGAAGTAATTAATATAGATTTACATTACATGTTAGCATAAGATATTAGGTAAAACTCTGCTTGTGATTGAAAAACAAATTAAAAGAGGGATGATAGCATAAGTTGTTATCCTTCTCCTTTTTCTTCGTCATATACCTTGTAGGATTATGGTACTTTCTATTTTTTTAATTTTTTCAATCTAGAGACATAAATCATCCAATGCCTGAAAATGGCTTCCTTCTTTTGCAGAGTGCTTACAAATAGAGACATCTACGACATAGCAGCCCTTTGCTCAGAGAATGAAAGGTTGTTCATTGCTCTTAGAGTTTCTAATGTTATAACTCTGGACAATACATGATGCTTTCAACTTTTTTTAGGTTATTTTTTAAAGCATGTGGATTTGGGGACGATATTTTGGGCTCTACTACCATGATGTACCGGAGAACTGGTCCATTAATAACCCAGGAAGGTGAATAGGCAGTTATTCGTTCAGGCCGAAAGCTATTGTTAATTCCACCTCTTATTGAGGGACCCAATGGAACTTCAAAAACTGTAGTATAAAGAGTCAAACTACATTGTATAAAACAGTGAGCAGAAAAAAATTGTTTGATCAGCTAGAGAAGAAGGTTGACGTTACCATTTTTTACGTCTTTCAATGTATATGCAAAGTCGACTTATAGATGGGCAAAATTTGTTATTGCAAGAATTTTCCCCCTATGCCTTAAGTGTAAACGTGGGAAAAGTAGTGGCTTCTGGAAAGAAGCATTTTTGTACAGAGCACGTCCTAATATAGTGTAAGCTGCCAAAATGATTGATCTTAATTTAAATAGTGTATTCACTTCAATCCATTAAAATTTTTCTTTCTCAAATATTGTGAAAGACAAAATGGTGTGACAAATAAAGATAAATTTGACAACTGATTTGTCTCTTTGAGAGATTAATTTGATAAAATAAATCCTTAGAGAGCTATCGTCAAGATGTTTGTACTCCATGGCCTATTTTTCTGTGGTGCTAAGTTTTACTTTTTCATAAACCCATCTATGATTGTAGCAGATTCCTGTATGCCTGTATTGTACTTAACAAGGGGGGAAAACGTTAGCAACTAGGCATGAGGGTACCCCCAAACAGAGTTTTGGTATAGTAGAATTTCTGATATCGAAGTAAAGCATCTTTTGAAATACCGAAGAACAGGTTCACTTCTTTTCCTGCGCCACCCTTATCTAAGGAGGAAGATTGCAGGAGACAACATCCCTTCCACATCTCGTTTTTTCATTCCTGCAGTTTCTATGGGGAAAATATGGTTGGAGGTCTGTTTGATATCTGCACATGGACTCCTGCCATCAACGTCACTTTGGAAGCGTCAATGGTTTGCTGTTGGGTGGATTGATCTTAACAGCAAATATTGCACTAAAGTTGTTGATTCAGGGAGAGCAAATCCTGTGTGGAGAACCAAGTTTTTCATTCCTGTTGATGACTCAGCGCCAAATCTCCAAGATTTGGCACTAAACGTTGAAGTTTACAGCATAGACCCCATATTCTCCACGGAAAAGCTTCATGGCTCCGCAAAAGTTTTTGTCAGAGAGTTTCTTGTCAAGCAGGTAAAGAATTCTGAGGTCTACAATCCCAAACAACAGGAAGTTGGAAGCTACCAATTACGGAAGAAGAAATCCAGCCAACCAAGAGGTTTCATCAACATTTTAATTCGTATTTCTGACGAAAAGAAAGAGCCAAATCCCCACCCAGGTATGTGATCATTTCATATTTCACAGCCTAACATGGTAGCTGCTCTTCTACATTAACCTTATTTTTGTTCCACATCTTCAGCGAGATCGTATTTTAATTTACTTAAAATGGGTTTGGTTGCCTTGCCTACTTTGAGAGGAAGTTGACAGTATGATTTAAATTTATCCCTAGCCTTTTGGAAGATTGTTCGCATAATCTCGTGCTGTAAATTTGTTCTGTAGGAAACAGGGATGGACTTTTGCACTTAGATGATGGAGATAGTACCCAATTTAACATAGAGGGAGGAGTAAGGCAAGCATACCGTCTGAAGCCTCAAGCTTCAATCCATCAGCCAGAGGATCATGTACAAACAAATGTCCCGGATTACCATTCAGTGCCATTCACTACTACAGACTATTATGATCCGTATGTGGGTGAAGCAAGCGACCATGAGATGGGTGAAACAAGCTATCAAGAGGTAGGTGAACCAAGCTACCATGAGATGGGAGAAACAAACTACTATGAGGTAGATGAGCCAGGCTACCATGAGGCAGCTGGACCAAGCTATCCACTGCCGAGAACAATAACTCCTCCTCCACCGCCTCCACCATCAAATGTTGGCTATATTCCCACCTTTCTCCCAAGAAACGACGGCTTGTCTCCAAGCTACACGTCAACGACCAGGGCAGCCCCTGGTCAGAGGGTACCTGCAGGAGTTGTAATGGGGTTGGGTGCTGGAGCACTAGCTGCTGGTGCTGTAATATTTGGTGATGACTTCATCTCAGGATTTGATGTTCCTCCGGGTCTAGGAGATTCTAGTTTCAACCTAGAAATGGATCCTCCTTTCTGAACAAGCATTGATCACCTTTAAGTAATTTTGGCTGCGCACAGCCTTCCAGCAAACCCTTCGTTGTCATTGTATACGGGGTACCACTTCCACATTCTTAAGTGTACTTCTGCTAGAGAAATGCCGAGTTTCATTGACAGGGCAGTAAGATCAAGTTATGTTACTTTCTAACAGGCAATATTTTCCTTCAGTGACAACTAGTTCTCTTAAATAACTCAATGCTACTATTTTTGACACAAGAAAATGTTATCTTAATACAAAAAATCATGGATCACACGAGCTGCACAAGATCCTGTCTATTAATATGTTTTATTGTATATTAAAATGTCTAATAAATTAAAAGAAAAAACCGCAATTCAATAAATCGAACGGATAAAATGAACTGCACTTCCTGAAGTTAGCCACATTCCAAAATCAAATACATAATTTAAATATCACTTGTTAAATGGTAACTCTTTTTACATCTGATAGACATTTATGCCAGGTAGAATGCCCAATAATTTGAACCGCGATACATATCATTCTGGGTGGTAAACATAAAGAGGATTTCTAAAAGTACTAACGCACTATAGCAATCTAGCAGTGATTTAATAACAATGAGTTATAAGTTATTGCTTATCAGCGTTTTTCCAACTTCTAGATAGAGATCATCGACCTTGATGAATTTAATAGTGTGCATCAATGTGCCTTAAATGAATCTTTATCCATCTGATCAAACTGTATTTGCACCTGCCTGCCTATATAATATAAATCAGCTTGAGTAGTAGGAATTTCAAATTGCTTGTCGTAGACATTGTTCGTTTGAAACACTCACTAAACTTCTTAGGAAGTTTTCAACAATTGAAACGAATTCCTCCACTTTTTCTTCATGGGGAAGATGGCCACATTGTTTAATTACTTTGAATGATGCTCCTGGTATGACTCGTGAAAGTCTCTCAGCATTCCATGAAGGAACTAGCCGGTCAGTATCACCAGTTACAATCAAAACTGCTTATTCAAACAACCATCAACAATTATGCTCAATATTCAACTAAGCTATCAAGTAGGTTTAGATTGCTACTGGAAAGAATTGCAGCATTTGACATTAATTCAGGAAGAAGAACACAGAAATCCAAGGAAATAAACAAGTAACTATAAATCAAAACTATGTGCTGATTGATTTTTCCAGTTAGCAGCTACAATCTGTCAATTTAACATTTTCATGATCAAATATTAACACAAACGTACTCAATGGATTGAACATATAAAAAATAAGGTGAGAGCTATTGAGCCTTATTTCATCTTGGTTAATCTCTAGAAAAAGCATAAATAAACCAACTATCCTATTCATTGCCACTAAAATTACAGCATATTGCCATTGTAGGATGTCTTCCTTCTCTCCTAGTTTACTGCCTATTAGTAATCAGGTATTCAATAACAAAAGCAAACAAGTGCAGGAAAAAAAAAGCAAATGAAAGTGGGTATATGTAGGATTAATGACATTACCAGGACATGATATTTCGTGAAGTCTTTTAGAAAGTGGTGTCTTTGTTTTATATTCCTCATCCAGAAGCATTGCTGCAGTGTATTCTAACAGTGCCCTATCCCAATCCTTAGTCCTCAAAGGCTGTATTTATTGTTAACAACCAGGTGAGAACTAACCATTTGAGTATGACAGGAAAAAAAGAGACAAGAAAATGGGAAATCACAGTGAGATTACCCTTGTATAACCAGTAAGTACATGCTCAGAGACCTGCTTTGGATCATACCATGCATTTCGAACTGCAGTAGTACCAAACTTATCAATTACCATTCTTACCTGAGATTCATGTGAAGAAAAGGGCCATCAGTCCATCAGGCAAGACTCATCACAAATTATTGACCATGTCAGTTTAAGAATTACAGTCTAACCAAATACAGAAGCCAAAATATGCAACAGAGTCATAAAATAAGAATCAATATTTCACCATCTGTACATCAAATTTACATTTCAATCTATGAATTAATAAAATCAAAATTGGAGAAAAGGAATTATACGGAATAACAACTAATTGAATGTTTTTCATGAGTTCAGTGTAGTTGTATTTGAGCCAACAATTCCTTGTTAATATTTATTTTCCAAAGATGATTGAACCAACAAGGTTGAGATAACTCAATTGAATATTGGTACTGCATTACCATGAAGAAGTTTCTTACCAGCATTATTGCTAGGGAAGAACGAAGGATAGCTGATAACAATTTCCTGTACAAAGTGTTAAGGGTATCCATTGTCCACTTCATCACCTGTTCTATCGCCTCTGCAATGTACTTGGTAATCTTGAACAACATCTTGTAAAGCCCCAAAATTGGATTTTTTCTGTTAACACTGTCTTCTTTCATTTGGTTATCATGGCTTGACTGATTTTCCTTTTCAGTTTTTGGTGTAGTAAGCGGGGCAAAAATTGCTGGGGCAACTAGGATCAGAGCAGCAACACGCTCCGGAGCTTCAAAATACGTATTAACTGCTACAAGTGAACCAGCTGAGTGTCTGGCATGACATTTTGGAGAGATCTCAGTTTCTAGAAAGGACTAATGTGCATAGGCATATGAGAATATATTTTTTATATTGTTATTAATCCATTACCAGCTATACAGCATTAAGATATGGCTTCAATAGATAGATAGGTTAAGATGAAGAAAAGGAAAGAAAACATCAGGAGAAATATAAGTACTTGCGTTGCTGAAAACTGCCTGATGCTTCAGAAAAACAAAGCCACTCAGCAAAACAGAAGAAAGAGTATTCACATACCCCATTAAAATCACCTTCTCAGCATTTAACAATTTAACGAAGTGCAGGGTAGCAAGCACGGAAAATGCCATTGAGTATGCATTCAAAGGTTTTGTGTCTTTCGTTTCTGAAGAAGTAGGCTTAGACAAATTTACCCTTGATGTCAATCCAAAGGCTGGCCTATCAAAAGCAAGAACTTTTGAACCAGTAACCTCTGCCAAAGGCTTCATAACTTGTTTCCATGAGAAAACTGAAGCTCCAAACCCGTGTAACAGGATCATAGGATAACCTGGCTTCTTGATTTGATGAGAAACAGTATGACTCTGGAACATGCTTTGTGTTTCGGATTCAGCATCACATATCTTGTGATGTATATGCACTCCATTGAACTCATAAAAAGAACTGTCTAGATCAGCTAAAAGCTTTGGATCCACTAATTCCTCCTGATCTACGCCTGCTATCGCTTTCTTTTTCTTTTTGGCTCCCACATCCACCAACTGCTCTGCAGATACAGGATTCAACATAAAGCACACATGCAACTAACCTAGCATCAATAACAACTTTTCCCTAATTTAAAAAGTAAAAATCCCCAATGAAAAATTTCATCTTTTATTCCCCTCACCTAGTATGTTCTAGGAACCAAACCAGAATGAACATATAGAAAACGAGAGAACTTATGTCGGTTTTTTTCTCCAATAATTCATTGACAGTTCTGCCCATCAAATGCAAAGAAAGGGAAGCATAAACAATTCACGGTACTACAAACGAGCATTAAATAACATCAAAGAAAAAAGAAAAACAGAAATGAGGACATGGTGAAGTTGAAGATAACAATACCGGAATATTCAGCTCCTGAACCGCTAAGTGATGGAGCTGAAGAAGCAGAAGCAACGAATCGTTTGCTGTGAGTAGCATAGTTTGGAGATATTAGAGGAAAAGGATGTTTGCGGGTATATGAAAGTGTAGAATTTTTGCAGCCATGAGATAAATAGAGAATAGGAGGAGGAGGAGGGGTAAGAAAACCTAGTTCCCCACAAAGCACCCCTACCCTCATCATCTCACTCCAATATCTTTAACTTTCGATCAGCTTTTCTTCGAATTCGATCCAGCTTCAGCTTTATGCTTTTCAAACGGATAGAATACAACTACCAGCAACACAGAAACAAGTAAACAATTGTACCACGTAAACCTGACACTAAGGTTTTAGCCACTAACATTCTTAATTAAATTACAGATATTTTAGGGAAAGTCCTCTGGATATATGACTTTTTTTATTAAATTTAATTTATTTTCTTTTTGTAGTTAATATCATGCACTTATCAGCTTTTATAATTGCAATCACCTAGTTTTATATAGTTTTTTGCAATCACCAGGATGAAGTGTTGATCTCTCATTAGGTTATAGTATAAAATTTAAATAATAAAAAGCTACTTTTTATTTTTTATTTACTTCAATGATGAAAGAAAAAGGGTAAGTTTGTATATGTGTCACGTCATTTCTTTTTCCTTGTTTTGGTTTTCCCTGAAATATTTCTCTGTCAAATCCAAGACAACAGAGACAAATGGAGGCATTATTGTGCAGAAAACTAGGTGATCCAACGGTGTCTTTGGAAGACAACGATAGCCCAATAGTTTTGTCAAAGAATCACCCAATTCCCCAACTCGATTCTCCCACCGCTGTAAGAGTCAGAATCAAAGCCACAAGCTTGAACTTTGCCAATTACTTGCAGATATTGGGCCAGTACCAAGAAAAATTCTCTTTGCCCTTCATCCCAGGCTCCGATTTTTCCGGCTACGTCGACGCGGTTGGCCCCAAAGTATCGAACTTCCGAGTCGGGGACCCCGTTTGTTCCTTAGCCGGCCTCGGCTCCTTCGCTCAGTTCATCGTCCTTGACGAGTCCCAATTGTGAGATTCCGCTCCTGCTACCTTTTAATGTTAGGTTTTGGAGTTTCTTAATGTAAAGTTGTTGCCTTTGAAGGTTTCGGGTGCCCCAAGGTTGTGATCTTGTTGCTGCTGGAGCACTTCCTGTGGCTTTTGGCACTTCTCATATTGCACTCGTCCACAGGGCCCGATTGACCTCAGGTCAGGTATGTATGTATGCTATGAAATGCTTTGAATTTGATTCACTTGTTGTTGGGTATGCATAATGCTTATTGTTCTGTCTCTGCGTGGTTAAATGAGTTGTCGAAGTGTTGCAGGTGTTGTTGGTTTTGGGTGCAGCTGGAGGTGTGGGCATTGCTGCTGTGCAAATTGGAAAAGCTTGTGGGGCCATTGTCATTGCTGTTGCTAGGTAGTCTTTTTTTTTTTACTTGTTGGATATATGGATTGCATATGGTAGAATGGCAAATGGCTAAGGTCCTGATTGATGTTGAGGAGAGAATTAGGGTGGATATATATAGAAAGGATGAGTAAAACTTTGCAAGAAAAAAATGGAAATTAAAGGTGTTTAGTTGAAGAGAAGTAAATAAGATATGAAGAGAGATAGAAATATCAGTAGAGATAGATGAGAAATTGTACATTGAGTTCCATTATTTTTAAAATTATTCACTTTACTTTTCCTCCTCCATACGTCCAACTTATTTCTAACTACCTTTCCCCCTAATTCTCACCTACAAAATACACCATAACATAAGTGTGTGTTTGGGTGAATCTTTGCAAAACTGACTCAGAATGAAATTGATTTTGTTCGTGTTTGGTTAAGCATTGGAGATCCACACTTGTCCCAAAATTTACGTGAAAAACTAAGTTTGAGAGGATAGGCATAGAACCAAACACGCTGTCAGTGATCCACATCCAAATATGCTTGATGGGAATCCAAACGCACTATTTGGTTAAAATTGATTTTGAAGTGAAAGGAGTTTATGTTTGGATGTGTCTATTCTAAAAGGAGCTAGTTGTAAAATCCAGTGTGAAATGTTTTATGAAAGCAAAAGTTACTTCAACCCAAGATCAATTTTGGATTTAAAATCAATTGTTTCATACAGGGATCAAACATATAAACATTTATCTAAAATCACATTAGCTGATATTTCATTGTGATTTTGGATTATCTAACATTTAATTGTTATCCCCATCTACTATTGAGTTGAGTCTTTTTTGGTTTTGTGTGATCCGGTATCAGGGGATCTGAAAAGGCGCAACTTTTGAAATCTCTTGATGTTGATCATGTGGTGGACTTGGGTCATGAAAATCTTACTGAGAGTGTGAAGAAGTTCCTTCAGGCTAGAAGGCTTAAGGGGATTGATGTCCTGTATGACTCCGTTGGAGGCAAGCTCACTAAAGAATCTTTGCGGCTTCTAAACTGGGGAGCTAACATTCTGATAATTGGGTTTGCGAGTGGTGAAATTCCTGTCATCCCTGTTAACATAGCTCTTGTTAAGGTACAGTGAGAGTGAAGTTTCAGACCATGAATTTATCTTGTCTAACCTAATTTGCTTGATCACCAAATTATCTTATGCTTGTTGCTTGATCTGGTCATGCTTTATTCACATAAACTTTAAATTTCTATTCACATTGTGCAGTACCCAAATTAGAAATTTGAATTTAATCACATATGCCTGAAAATTGGCTTTAATCTCTTTTTTCTACTCTTTGTTGCCGTTAATATAACGATTGTTGCTTCTGTTGTTTAGCAAACCAAAAGGCATCCCAACTTGGCTTCTCAAATAAATGCTCCCAATTACATGTACCCAGGCCATTGCATAAATACAATTTGTGCATTACATAGAGTTCTACTTCATTATGATTTAATCATATTTTAATTAGCTTGCAAATACCCTGATCTGTAACCTGAATATCTATCATCATATGGACACACATCTGTGTTTGCCTGGGCATTTCCATTAATTGTGCGTAACTGTATATATCAATTATTTGCATATATTAATGAAAATGTTCCATCTGGCTTGGTATGATGCACAATATTGGGAACCAATTGAGTCTTCCCCACCCCCCTTTGATGGAGAAAAAATATTTCTATGAAACTCAAGAAAATTACTATTATACTTTATAGAATGACACTGAAAATATATTATATGATATATTCATTATCATAATTTTGAAACTGAACCAGATTGTCCGATTTGACTAGGAATTGACCTGGAGGCTGGTTTGTTAACACTAAAAAAATGGACATAATAACTGGTTAAACCGGTCCAAAACCAGATTGAAGTGGTAATTTTCAAAAAATTATCTTTTTAATTTTTGAATTAAAATCTATAATATGTTTTAAAGATAAATAGAAACACAGTTAATGTGCAGTTGTACTCTACTAATCCCTGTTGATTAAATCACTAGTATACTCTTTATGGCTGAAAATACTACATATATCAACATCAAACGGAATTAGTTAGACCTTTAGATCTTTAAACTTATAGGTTTTTCTTCCTGCATTACATATTCTCATTAATTTTGCCATAGATGGTATAAATTGTTGGTTATGATTGCTTTTATTTAAAACTATTGTACCAGAATTGGACAGTGCATGGTCTTTACTGGGGTAGCTATAAAATACACCGCCCAGGTGTTCTTGAAGATTCTGTCAAAGAGCTATTGTCTTGGTTGGCAAGAGGCTTGATTTCCATCTATATTTCTCATTCATACCCCCCATCAGAGGTCAGGACTTTCTTTGTTAAAACTGTTCTACTAATTTGTGTTTTGCTTTTTCTTTTCTCTAATTCTATGAACATTCCAAGACTTAACTATACTGTAACCATGGGAAGTATATATTTTAGACATTTCACTATTTACTATACCTAAATCAGCATGTTTAGCGGCCATATTTAGGTCAAAGGTGAATTCAGCTTAACCTTCCACATGGAGTGGCAATGGTTGTCATCTGCCCATCACTATTGTGGTTTGAGTGCTGGTTTAATGCTTCTTACCCTTTTGTCAATGAAGTTGTTGTATTGTCATGAGATTTGCCAAGGTTCTCATCAGAGATTAATGTATAATTATTCAAAAAGAGACTTGGTCAATGGAGTCATTTAGTTTCAGGTTAAGTTTATAAAAAGCATTGAGCTAGGCCAAAGTCAAGAGAGGAGGTGAATTCAAGGATTTGTTTGATTTCTTCGTAGTATCATAGGGATTAAAGAAAATATGAAAAATTATAGTTATGTACCTTTTCGTTGCAACCTCTTATGGACGAAATTGGCAATTACAAAGGTCCTTCTTTCGAGGAAAACAGCTCATCTGTGCAATGAATATTGGAAAAGTATTATGATATCAACAGAGTGGACAATAGTTTTTGGGAAAGAATTTACTGAAAACAAAAAGAACCGTAAGTCTAGACAATTAGATTCCTTTGTTATTCTGAAAAATTAGATAGCTCATAATATATAGATGAATTGAATGTTCATTTTCTCGGAGTCCTCTTTCATGAGGTTAAAATTAGTGAGTAGTTAACCGTGGGAGAACAGGTAAGGTTTTACATATGCCACTGCAATATAGTCTTTATGATAAAACATTTATCAAACTACCTGATATACTTGTTGAAAGGTGACGAATAGTTAATTGTAAATATGATTAGCTTTATATCCATCTATTGTTAATTGTAGTTTGGTGTTTTTTTGCTGTATTATTCACTCTTTTTTAGTTTAAATTTGATTAACTTCCTAATTGGGTGATTATGTAAAACAGTTTACACTGTCATCAGATCACAATTGAATCATTTTCATACATTGGTTGAATTTATCAGTTATATGTATTTTCATGAGATGGTATGTATGTTTAGAAATATGTATCATTTGCCTCATCGTTCATCTCTGTGCTTCATAGATTTTCAATACAATCTGGTGTAAACAATTGCTTATCTTTGCAGGCCAACCTTGCCTTTTCTGCCATGAAACATAGGAAAGTTATTGGGAAGGTGATGATTGTTTTCGATGAGAAACATACAAGATCTAAGCTGTGACCTTACCAAAAATTATGCTATATTGTTGAATAATTTGTTCTGGGCACGCTAGGATTGAAGGTTTATAGCAACCAAGAGATGCTAGTATAAGGAAAGAAACTGAAAAGGAGCAATAATTGCCCAAATTCTGTACACAAAATATTATCCTTGAAGCCCTCACAATGTTTTGTAAAATCTTTACTTTAGTACTGCTTACATGAACCTTTCTGTACACTGTTTCAAAGCTGTTATTTACTATTGATAAATAGAGATTTAATTTTTACTTCCATGATACAAAAACCTAGGTACCACCGGTTCTTTGTATTTGCTGTATTTGATGTGCCCTGCAAAGTTTGTGTAGTAATCATTCCCTATCTTGTGATGCCGCAGTACCCTAATAACACGGTATAATTTGTATCTACTATACAAGAACATGGTGACAGTATCCTAATCCCTATCCGTGGTAAAACCTAATGGATGTTTATTTCCCAATCCTAAACCTATTTTAGGCTGGCATGGAAGAGAGGTATGGGCAACTCAGATTCTAGCACTTTTAATTTGATGATGTACCATTTTTTTACGGCACAAGGTTAGAGAGGTATATAAGGCATAATCACCATTGCTATAGCCATTACCCTCTTCATTCCACCACCAAATTTCTTAAAATTAAAAAATAATTTTCCCTTCACGGTGGAGTGGTACAATGAACGGGGTCTCTTTATTCCAGAAACAAAGAAAAATACCAAAATATTGCAATAATACTGGTCAAAATCCTAAAATTCCATTTTCCTAAAATTCCATTTTCCACGACTCTTATGAATTGCTCTTTTAGAGAGTACAAGCGATTGTAACAACTGATTTTATCGATAAAAGTTTTTTTTTTTTGTTAACGGGACATTTGAATTTATAATTTATTTTTATTACTAAGTCAATCTTATTAAATTGAGTTACACCATTAGGGTTAGTTGAGGTGATGAGTGTATACAATGGACAATTATTTAAGCAACGGTTCTTTAACCTAAAAAGAAATTATGTGTGGAGCTCATCAAAATTGCAATATTGAAATTGAAAAAAAGAACTAACTTGTCACATTGAAAACCAAATAAAAATTATAAAAAATAAAATTATAATTCCAATGAATTGCATAATTAGGGATGATGCTCCCAGAGTTTGGAAATTTGGTTCTGTACTGGTTGTGTTTATTACAACTCCATTTCAAAAGACCAATAGAAGCAAATATTTCTTTTCCCCACCATGGAAGGTCTATCTACGGTGAGGATAGTTTTTTCTTTTCCCCCGTCATGATATTTTTATTTTATTTTCTTATTTTCATTTTCCTAAGTTGAAGAGTAGGACTGTGGAGGTAAATAATTTATAAATTTAATTATTCATTTAATTCGGTACTTTTTATACTTTTAAAATTATCTATCTTACTCCCTTTTATTTAAGTCCTTATACCTACTACTTTTAATCTCTTTAATTCATACAATTTAAAGTTATATGGATTAAAAGAAATGAAAAATAACATTTAAGTGTAAAAACTAATAGGTAAAGTTTGTTGAGTCATAGAGCCAAATGAATCATTTAACCTCATCATGTTAATTTGACACTGTGCATATTATCAGACCTTATCCAAGTAAATGGAATACCATTGAGGGAGTCCCAAATACAACCTGAGCTGATACACATGACATGAATGTAATGTACCCATGTAACATGACAATGTACTTCAGTAAAACATCTATGGAACTGTGATAGAAAAAAAAGATATTCAAGTGATTTATTTGTGATGCAGCTGTTGCTATTGGTATTTCTCCTTTTCAATTTCATTTTTTCCCCAAAATATACAAGGTATACATCAATGTATCTCCAGATTCTCCAATGCGGGATAATCATTTATACACACGAGAACAGTTTATTGTCTGGTGCTCGAACATATTTACAGGTCTTGAGGAGAGTTGTTGCTTGACAAGGATGCTGAGAAACTAGAAATTGTTTATGGCCTATTTTCAAATTTTAGGAAACGAACATACTCGTGCTGTACCATCTCTCCCCCATTTACTATATCAAAGCTGCATCTATAGAAACTGATATCAAAGAACACAAAAGAGAGAAAAGGTTGTGAGTGAAGTCTACAAGAAAGATGAGAACTGAATAAACTAATATCAAAGAAAACAAGAGAGATCAGAGGTCGAAAGGTTGAAAAGAAATGAGAACTAAGTTCCTTTAAGTGATCTCTGACGAGGCTCTAAGTGATAGAGAAGTGACATACACTGAATATAGTGCTATACATTACATATCTTTTTGAAATGACAAGTGAAATCAAGTGGGAGGAGAGTGTGTGTGGAGACATTATACAGAAGCAATAATTGTATAGATGCAGCTCCAGAAACTTTCTCCATTAACTCCATTAAATAGCTTTCTCTAGAATTTCGTAGAATTTTATAATCAAGTGGAACTTGTTAATCCAATTAACAAACAAAAAAGGCCGACCGTGCATGAGATTTCCCACCTAGTGGGAATTGGGAAGGGTAAATGTAACATGTACGCAACCTTACCCATCCAAGTGGAGAAATTTGTTTCCAAGATTCAATCCTGTCGCCAGGCAGCAACCTTAAGGTTGTGCCAAGGTCTACTTCAGGAAATAATATACTTTCAAAATTGTAATATCAACTATTAAATTAGAACTTAAATGTCTACTTTATCTTTTATCTAATATACACACACCAAAATAATATCACACGATTCAATGATGATAAGTAAAATAAAATTTGCATTTTACAAATGGTTATTCAGTGATACAATTAAAAGTGTTACCTGGATCACCATTATATGTTATCTAAATTAGCCATTAGTCTCTACAGCATGCATCACTAAGATATTATGTTTATCTCAATTTTATTTGAAAAAAATGGTGGTGGAGGAGCCTACACAACTGACAAGTTCACAATAATCGTACACATACCTCCCATCCATGCCAACAATTATGACATCGTTCTCAGATCCAAATGCCACAATTAATTGGGTGCTTTTGGGCAGGCGGAACTGCGCAAATGACCACTCTGAGCTAAAATATTTTGGTAAAAGTCCTACAATATATCAAGGAAAAATCATAAGCACAAAAAAATCAAGCTCAAGTAATATTGTGCAAAATATCCCATCTTAAAAGAAAAGTTTCAGAACCATGAGCAGATCTACAGAACAGAAACCCCATATCCTTAAAAGATATGGGCTCCGGTAGAAAATAACAACAATGATATGCAAAGACTAGATTCTTAAAAAGGGTAATGCAATGTCAACAACTGTTATATATGAACCAAAAAAGCACAACTAATGAGTTCAGCCATTGATTTCATTTCCCTGTGTTTGGACATGGAATTTCACAATTTCTAAGAAATTTAAATATATTAAATTTGAATTGTTTTCATTTCAGATTGTCTAATTTTACAAATATTTTGTTTGGAGAAGACAATTTAAATTCATTAAATTTTTATTTTTTGGTTTAGATAGAGTATTTCAATAGCTTGAGCCTATATCTGGCAGATAAATAATTCCTACAATATCAACTGAAAAATATTTCCTATCAACGTTTGACTAAAAAATTAAAACTTACACAGGTCAAAAAATAATCTAACTAACATTGATAATAACCCAATTGACATAAAAAAAAACATGTTTGACATTAACCGAAAAATAACATTGATGTTGACCAATAAAAAACCCCGACTACTCTCAATGTCAACTTTGAAATAGCACTGACCTTTATTGGTTAAAAATAACCCAGACAATGGTGACTATGACATAACCATTTCAACCTAAAAAGTATCCTTATAAGTATCATTTGAAAAAACAATGTCGAATCAAGGATGTCCCAACCTTGACCAAGCCACAATATCCCAATCAAAGTTGAACCGAAGAGAGAGGAGAGAGTATGAAAATTTTTAATTTTACTTCTTAGGTGGAACTTAAAATTTTCTAATTTTAAGTAATCAAATTATTCTCATAAATTTCAATTTCTTTGAAGACTCTGTATCCAAACAACATCTTTTTTGTCATAAAACATTTTAAATTCTCTAGGTATTCTCCAAAAATTCTCTATCTAAACCTAAGGTTAGTGTTCAGAAAAGTATATCCATGAGAAAATCAAAAGGTAAATTTAATGGAGTTGAAGAAATTGCCTTTTTGTGTTTTATAAAGGAATAAACAATCAGAACAGAGCAAGAATCCACGAACGCCAGGGTAGAGAGGGTGGTGATTCTTTTTAATCAATGTGCTATCACATTTATACATGCAACTTGTACAAAAATAGTAGACTTCAAATAGATGATTTCAATTGAATTGAAAAATTCAGTCAAATTCTCTGATCTAGATAAATTATCATTTAAAAATCAAACACACAATGTAGCTCCCTGGATAACATTCAAATGGGTAAACTGAATAAAATTATTGAATCACTAAATTATGATGATTCCAACCGCTCACAGAATTATACTTGAGAAAATTTATGATACCTCTCATGAAAGATAATGCTGAATTGGGGTTGGCACCAGTATTTGGAGAAATCAAGGGATCTAAAGAAGTGGAAGAATTCTGATGAAACAGTGCAGGCCCTTGAGCAAAATTTGGCTGAGTCAAACTATCCTCCCCAGACACTCTCACTCTCAAGCTGAATACATGAACAGTGCCTTTGTCACTTGATGCTGCCAACCACTGGACATTTGGAGAAAAAGCTATACTGTTGATTTCAGCTCTATCTGCCCCTCTTCTTACCTACAAGCAAGAGTGACTGGATCATAGCATGAAAACAAAGGAGGGAATTTTATAAGAAAAAAAAAGATCAAACCAATTCCTACCAAAAAAAAGGATATAACTTTTGGAATTTTTGTGGACAAGCCAAGACTATTATGGTGTAAAATCTTTTAATAAGCAATGTAAAAAAGGGTCACTATAAACATGCTAAAACATTATTAGAGTAAGGAGACATCCAAGGTTGCAAATGAAAGGTATATCCTAGTCATATTTCCAAATGATCAAGTGGGAGTGCGCAAACAAAACAAAAAATGGTTCACAATAATGAATGTAATAATATATTTGTATATAAGATGTTTAATTCTAGAGTAAAATAGTTGATTTTGTATTCCTACTTTCATGAATCATAAAAGGAATATGAAAAAGCTTTTCAATAACACAGCATTATGAAGGGAAAAAAATCATTTTTGAGTAATCCATACTGTGCAGACATGAAAATTAAAATTCTCTATGAAGAAAAATGTAAAACAGGAAGTTAGACACAATAAATTAATAACGATTTAACACAATAATACAATCCACTCTATAGTAACCTACTTCTTGTAAACGAGACCCATCCATTGTATTGAAGATTCTAATTAAAGTGCCCGTTATACTAGCAGTCGCAAGAAGGAGCCCATCCAATGTCAGAGTGAAGCATGCAATTTGAGAATCATGAGCATAGATTAATTTTGTCACGTTCAGTCCAAAGTGTTCAACTCGAACCTGTCCTTTGTGTAAACCTGGACAAGCCAAAGCAAATGTATTTGAATGGTGTGAAAGACAGCACAGCCCTCTAGGATTTGCCAGAGTCTCAATCTGATGGAGAAGCTTCAAATCTGTGAAATTATAAACATATATCTTGTGCTCAAGAATAACTACAATTCTATCACGTCTTAATTTCACTCCACGAACTTCAGACCTAAATGTAAATTCCCCCATGCACCTGCCCTGATAATCATCCCATATCAAAACTTTATTGGGAGGATAGTGAGAATTAGCTACAGCACCAACAAGTGCTAGAATATTGCAGCGGAACAGCATCTCTACAATTTTAAAACCACCACTTTTCATATCACGTCTGAAGGTTTCTCTGCAAGGTTTACAACTATAGATACGAAAACCATCACTTGTGCCAGCAGCAAAGCAACGATAGTCCTGATTCCATGTTATTGAGATCAATTCTGTTTCATCATTTTCATTCATGTCTCCAATAGGCTGGGTAAAAGAAGAAGAGGCCCCACTATTGGGGGATTCACTATTTCCAGTCCTTGAGGTTGGAAATGTTCCTTGAGACATTGAAACAGATGAACTCACGTTAGATGATGGTGAACCTGCCAGTATTTGCTGCACTCGATAACCTCAATTAACCAAGGTATAGAAAGTGAAGTGCCACAAGGTGATTTCTGTTGTAAAAGACAAGAAAATTTCATTGATATTACTTGAAACAAATTATTAATCAGATTTTGTAATGCTTACAAGTTACAAACTGGGGAATGAAAATACTGGGAGGGAATTGAACTGATACTATCAAGTGCAAAAGATAATATTGTGATTGTCTTCATATATGTTCAACAATAGCTGAGTGTCTTAGTGATGATCATCCAAACAGGCTGATAGGAAATATATAGGAAGGTAAGGTAGTCCATGAAATTGTAGGAAATCTACATTTTCTTTTATGTTTGGTATGAAAATTAAATGTGATTCAAGACTCGCAAAGTGATATACTGCAAGTATAGGAGCATTTACAGTATATAGATATATAAGTCAACAAAAACTGAGCCTCTCCTAGACAGCTAAATGCATCATTGACCCTAAACGCACCCTTTTCAAGTAAAAGCATAATACATACTTCAATTCAAGAAACAAGAAACATACACCCTTTTCATACCCGTTCTGGGCTAAGTCCTTTGCGATCTCATTTCCTTGATAATATCACATATACTCATCATCTAAACCCTAAACCACAATCAGAATTTTAGTGTAGCTAGTTAAACTAATTGCTTGGGTTTTATAAACCTATGTACCTGAGATTTATCTTAGAGTTAGTTAGTAGCAAGTCCTCTTAATTGTCCAAGCTCTCTGTTCTGATGCACCAGTCCAAACTACGTCCAACATTTCGATGCCCATCAAAGTTCCAAAGACCAATCAGTCAAGTGTTATAAAAAACAATTTTAAGGCAATTTATCTAGTTTCCCTAATAACCAAAATGCCCATATAACATAGAGATCAAGCTTCCAATAACATTCTTGCAAGTAAGGGTAAAAATGTGATTGGACACAAGAGGGTACCAGGGGAAGGAATCACTCTGAGCAACTCTGACCACCATAGACAGTAAATTCTCACTCGTTCCAGCAACAAAACTCCACTTCATCAAGTCTGCAAATACCCCATAGCCCCATAGTCAATAGTTTTAACATTGAAAAGAAAGATGCAACAAGAACAAACATCAATTGGCGAAAACATGTAAAAGAAAGTGGCGAGTTACGAAGCGGAGAGGTTTGTTTGGGTTTGGGAAATCGAATTTGTGATGAAAATGAAATTCCAAGTAAAGGGTGTTCAATAAAAAGGGCACCATAAGATCATCAAAACAAAACAATAATAACAAGAAGAAGAAAAAGAAAAAAAAAAAATGCACAAACATGCATGATATGTGTTACAAAGAGCAAAGGAGTGGAGATCAGAATCTTGAACGTGAAGCAGAGGATTGTGTTCATAATTCAGAATCATACCTCCATCTATCTCTGTTGCGTTCTTCATTTCCAATTCTTTGTTTTCTATTTATATAGGAGGATTTCCAAGATCCATCCAAATTCATGGGTAGTTTGTTTCATTAACACTAGGTAATTAAAAAAAATTATTAAAATAAACATGATTAAGAAATATGTGGAAATTTATTAAATATAATTAATAATTTATAAATAGGGTAGAATATCTTTAGTTAAATTAATTTGTAGTTCTTGAACTTTTTTCTAATTTATAATAACGTACTTGAAATATTATTTTAATTAGGTCCATGAAAATTTATTTAATTTTTAATTAGGTCTGAATATTTTTTTTGTCTTTTGATTCATGGACTTCGAACAGTGAATAATTTGTGTTTCTCAAACAAAACATTTTTTTTTAACACTCAAATTTAGATGTTAAATATAAATATGATATATTTAATTAATTATAAATATTATAAGAATGTTTGAAAAAACCACATCTATCATTACTTTTTTTTTTTTTTCTCATAACATAATTTAGGGTTTAAAGTTTCACCATTAACAGTGCTTCATTTCTTCTCTTTTGTTTGAGACATGGAATCTGATTGATTTTCCCTTCTCCATCACCAATAATGGATCTACTTCTCTTTGTATCTTTGCATTTAAAACCAAAATCTTCTTCTTTATGACTATGTCTTAAGCTTCGTCCTCTATGGTGACATCTTGCTAGTTTTTGCTATTTTAGTGATCTAATGGTGGGGGATTTGAACATTTTTTTTTTATATAAATTTTGATTTTGGTTTGGTATAAAAGAAATAAATTACAATCTATTAAATTTAATAATATTTAAAACTTTTTTTAATAATATTAAACGTTATTATTATAAAATATATAATAGTATTTAGATTTTAAATAAAATGAAATTAAAAATTTAATAACTTTAAGGTTTTATATAAAGGCCTTTATTTTTATCAATAAAAGTATTTTTTTTTTATAAAATCTGGTTTTAATTGAGTATCCAAATCCACATTGCATTTCATTTGGTATAAAAGGAATATATATTATGATCTATTTAAATAAATAAAAAAAGTTAAAATATGTAGTAGATGATATATTTTTTTATTCCATTGCAAAAGTAAAATAAAAATATATTTATTAACTGACTTCAAAAAAGGTTTATTAAATTATTTTTAAGTCTAGTCAATTCTCTTATTTATTTTTTTAAATATGAAAATTTGAATTATTATCTTTCCTTATTTTTCATATATATATATATATTAATAATATTTTCCTTTGTTTAGTGTTTTTTCTCTTTCTAATTATCTTCATATAAATGAAATTTAATAGAGAAATATCAATACAAGGAAAATATTAGAAATATTTTTTAAATTTGGAGACAAAATTTGCGAGATTGTAAAATTATGATGATAAAAAAATACAATTAAGTTTATTTATTTTTTATACAATCTCATTTTTTATTGTATTTATATTTTTCTCTATAATTTGAGATTTTTCTCTATGTAAATGATAATCAATTTTAAAAAAAATCAGATGAATTTTTCAAAAATCAAATTATTGATGGTGATTTATATACGATGTGAAGAACCAACTAATGTTAATGATAAGAAATAATTAATAAAAAAAAAACTCGAATTATCTAATTTTGTATAATTTTTATTTAATATATGTAAATTTTTATTTTTAAAATACATTTAATTTTAAATATTATACCATGTCTCTATAGACAACCTTATTTATTAGTATAATAAAAGGTCCATTTGGTCTGGATATAAGTACAAGCCAACAAGATTTATTAGCAGTTCGAATTACCAAAAAAAAATTGAAAAAAATAATAATTCAACAAAGATTTGAAATCATTACCAGTTAAGCAGTGGTGGAGATGGATAAGAATTATTGGAGAGTCAAAATATTAAAAAAGAAAAATTCATATTATTTATCATTATATTTAATTTTACCGATTTTTTATTTATTTTAGAAACAAATAAAAAAACTCTCATATAATAATTTTATATAAATCAAATTCTTTTCCTTTTATAAAAAATTAAATTAGAATGAAATAAATATTTAAATATATTTTTATCTATATTAAAATATTATATAAAATATTTTATATTTATTAGTATTTATTAATTATGGATAATTTAATTTTTATTATTATTATAGATATATTATCTCATTTATATTTTATTAAATTTTTATTTTTTAGGATTTTTTATTATTAAAAACTCTATTTTTTTTCTTTCTCTTATTATTATTTTTTATTCTTATCTTAGTTTTAATTTTTATTCATCCATTTATATATATATATATATATATATATATATTTCTAAAAGATAAAATTAAAATTCAAGGTCATGTCTCTCTTGGCTCGCACAAAGTTTCGTCACTGTCTTAACCTCTCTTTACTTGATGGTGTTTGAGATTATTAGAATAAAAAGTTTGAGTTTGGTTGAATCAATTGAAATAATTACAAGGATTTGGAGTAATGAAATGATAGAAGACTTTTATCCATGAGAATAGTAAAAAAGTTTAAGAATGCTAAAAAAACCAATGTAGACATAATAACTATGTATTGACTTTGCAAATATTATACATAAATCATAATCAAATACACAAGTGAAGTGAAATCAATCATTTAAATAAGATTTTTAAATTTAAATTATGAGTATTTACTTCTTTTAAAGGTTGAACAACAACCACTAAACTAAAAGAAAGCTTATATACGAAAATATAACGTAAATATATTTCCATTAGTACATAACTTAAATAAGAAAAACATATTCATTAAACAAGGAATAAAATCTAAAAAAATGTTCTATTGATTTTTTTAAACTGCGTTGAAAAGCGTAGGTTAGATAGGTTTAGACTGATACCTTCAACTAGGCAAGTTTGGAGTGAATACAAACAAGTGATCTGTTGGACCCATCATGACCTAAACTTTGTCTTATCAGTCACCATATATAAACAAGAATTGAAGGAAAGTACAGGGTTAGAGAGAGAAGCTAAGCTTATGCAGTACCCAGAAAGGAAAGTAGCAAGATTTGCATCCTGTACAAAATGTTATGTAAAAGTAACAACACACAATGCTATATGAGAGCACTCATTTCAAGTTGAAAAACAAATCTTATGTACTGTGAAATGTTCATCATAGACGTTGGAAACTGCTTGTATATGTTAGTAATATATTATGTACTTTCAACATCATCACGATTTTCCTAGATAGCAAGATAGAAAGTACTTGGTGGGGCATCAAGCTGTAATGTTAACTTAATTAGCTAAAAACTCAACAGTTGTAGATGTTTGCCGAATATTGGGCAGTGTAGTGAGTAGTGGTGAAGAGTCAATAATTACAAAGACCTCGAAGTACATCAGCTACGTATGTTGTGGCTGCACCATTTTTGTATCAGCCATACAAAAGATTAGGTTTGGTAATATATTAAGAGAGGTGTTGAAGAAAAAGAGACATAGTAGTACTAATGGAGACACCACACAGAAGGGGCTCCTTCAGTCCCTTCAGTCCCTTCGGTCCAAGCGCAGAGATAGGAATGCAAAATATCTCCTGCTTCATTCACACAATTATAATAGCATATGGCTGTTAAACCAAACGAATCTTTCTGTTATGATTAAACGTGTTTCTGTTATTAAATTATGTTTCTGTTATCACATTAAGTTTCGTGACTCTTGTATATATATCTTACGTCAAATAAAATCAAAACATGCAGTATTCTTTATTTTTACGTACTCTGTTTTTTGTTTACTTTCTCTCTTCTCAATTCTTCTCTCTTTCTCTCTCCTACCTGCAACTGCTTTTTTACATGGTATCCAGAATGTAAAATTTTTTTTCTTTCTTTTGCGCAATGGCTTCCGCATAGTCTTCTATCTCAACCAATTCTGGGTCATCAACAAACACCTTTCCTCACTTGTTCACGCCGATTAATCTAAAACTCGATGACAATAATTTTCTCTTATGGCAACAACAGGTTCTTGCTGTAATTCGCAGATTAAAATTTCATCACTTCATCGAGTAAGACAATTTTCCTCCAAAATTCAAGAATCAAGACGACGAAATACATGGTATTACCAATCCTGAGTTTACGAATTACGAGCAACAAGACCAATTGCTGTTAGCATGGCTCCTTGCTTCTATGACTACACCGATTTTGACGAAAATGGTAGGTTTAAATTCTTCTCATCTGATATGGAAGAAATTAACTATGTATTATGCAAGTCTAACACGAGCGAGAGTAAAAAAACTCAAATTACAACTAAAAACACCAAAGAAAGAAAGATCGATTAGCAACTATCTTCTTGACATAAAAAGGACAGTAGATACTCTTGTTGCTATTGGCTCTCCCCTCACCATTGAAGACCATATTGAAGCAATCTTGGATGGTCTCCCAGAAGAATTCAACAAGTTTATTACTTCAATAACAACAAGGTTAGATCCCTACATAGTAGAAGAAATAGAATCTCTTCTTCTTGCTCAAGAAGAACGTTTAGAAAAATACAAGACCATTGATTATGAGTAAGGATCTCTACAAGCAAATGTTATACAGTCTCATATCAGAAATTTTGGTAGAGGAAATCGCGGTTTAGGTAGAAATAATTACTACAAAGGAGGCAGAAATTCTACAACCAGATACACTGGTAGGAACAATAATCAACCAAAATCGTGGAACAATAATCCGCATAGATAACAATGCCAAATATGCAACAAACCTGGACACACGACTACAAATTGTTGGCATAGGTATGATCAAGAAAATCAAGAAATAGCCCAGGTCAGTTCAACACAAATGGTTCATCAAGACAGTGCAATTTCAGATTCTATTCTTGGAACACCCTCAACAGTCAATGATCCTCTCTGGTATCCCGACAGTGGTGCATCACATCATGTTACACACGATGCAACAAATCTTTGTGCGAAATCTACCTACACAGGTTCAGATAATGTCAAAATTGGTAACGGTTCAGGTTTGGCAATCAAACATATTGGCTCCAGTTTATTTTCTACTGCAAACTCTAACAAAAACTATCTTTTGAATAATTTGCTTCATGTTCCTAATATAAAAAAAAAATCTTCTAAGTGTCTCTCAATTTACCAAAGACAATAATCTATTATTTTGAATTTTTTCCTAACAAATGCAATGTTAAAAACCAGGATACTCAGGAGGTAGTTCTACAAGGCATGCTTAAAGATGGGATATATGCGTTCCCTCCTGTTCATCAGAAAAGAACCATTTTTGCCTTACAAGTTGTTTTCTCTCCTAATAATCTTCATCTATGGCACTCAAGATTAGGACATGCTTCCATTGAAGTTGTCAAAACTATTTTAAAAACCTGTAAAATTCCTTACAGTAACAAACATGTATTCTGTGAACCGTGTGTAATTGCAAAGGCCAAACAACTTCCCTTTCATATATCCAAGTATGTATATACCAAGCCATTTGAGCTTGTCTACACTGATATATGGGGTCCAGCCCCAATCTCTTCTACTAGTAGTGCTAATTACTACATTACTTTCATGGATGCTCATTCAAAATTTACCTGGATTTATCTTCTAACTTTCAAATCGCAGGCTTTTGATATTTTTGTACAGTTCAAGACTATGGTTGAAAATCAATTTGGCACCCGCATCAAAGCTTTACAAACAGATAATGCAAAAGAATTTATCAAGTTCAGTGCATATCTTCTTCTGCATGGCATTCAACATCGGTTAATTTGTCCCCATACACATGAACAGAATGGAGCTATTGAACGAAAGCACCGCCACATAACAGAAATGGGTCTTACTCTTTTGGCCAATGCTTCTCTACCTTTGAACTACTGGGGAGAAGCTTTTGTCACTGCAGTTACCATCATCAACACCCTTCCCACATCGATTCTTCAAAAATCAAATCCCTTTGAAATTTTGTTTAAAAAGAAACCTGACCTATACCCTTTTCAGAACCTTTGGATGTGCATGTTACCCTCTCCTTCGACCCTATAATTAACATAAATTTGATTTTAAATCTAACCTTTGCCTCTTCCTTTGATATAGTCATAAGCACCGTGGGTACATCTGCTTATCCACATCTAGGAAAATATATACCTCAAGACATGTCAGATTCAATGAAACATATTTTCCTTACTCTGAAAAGAACAACCCATTTTGTCCTGCACGAACCTTATCTCCTACAAACTCCTCCTTTAGACCTCCCCTCACCATTATCAACTCCACTGATAAAACCATATCACTGAATCTTTCCTCTCCTACCAACACTATTTTTCCTACCACCACCAATTCACATTCACCTAGTGAAACCACACAGCAGGACCCATCTCCCTCTCCTACTACTCCTGAAAATTCTGATTCTCTTGAAAATTCTGATTCTCCCGAAAATTTCAATTCTACAAATAATCACTTACCCAGGACCAGTAACAATGCTCCAGACAATCAAGTACCTACTCACCCTATGGTCACCCGTTCCAAATCCGGAATCTTCAAACCTAAGGTCTACACTACTACATCTACCGCAACCAACAAACTCTATCCTATTGAATCTATCAGTTATGCAGAAGCTTCGTTATATCCTGAGTGGCGCTCTGCCATGCAAGAAGAATATGATGTTTTACACAAAAACCATACCTGGACTATCACAGATCTTCCTCCCGGGGCCAAAGCTATAGGTTGCAAATGGGTATACAAGAACAAATTCAACGCGGATGGCAGTTTCCAAAGACACAAAGCGAGACTTGTAGCCAAAGGCTATCATCAAACAGAAGGCATTGACTACGGTGAAACGTTTAGCCCTGTCATTAAACCCATCACTGTGCGTGTCATTCTCACCATCGCCATTTCATATAACTGGGTCATCCATCAAATTGACATAAATAATTCTTTCCTTCACGGAAACCTCAGTGAAACAGTCTTCATGCAGCAACCCCCCGGATTCACTACAGGAAGTAAAAATCAAGTCTGCAAATTAGACAAAGCTTTATACGGTCTCAAACAGGCCCCACGTGCTTGGTTCCAGAAACTCAGTAGCACCTTGTCAGTCATGGGGTTTCAATCCACAAAGAGTGACTCATCACTCTTTATTCGGTTCACTACAGCAACAATCATATTCATTCTCATCTACGTTGATGATATTATTATCACTGGGAATTGTCAAAATGAAATAACGAAACTCATCACTCAGTTGAGACAATCCTTTGCCCTCAAAGATCTTGGAAAACTTCATTACTTCCTTGGCATCGAAGCATCTTGGTCAAAGGATGGTGGTGTTCAATTATCTCAGACCAAGTACATTCGAGAACTTTTACACAAAGCCAAAATGCTCGAAGCCAAACCTCAACCTACGCCGAAGGACAGTTCTCTCCGTCTCATGCCGAAGGGTCCACAGCCAGTGATGATCCCACATCTTACCGAAGCATAGTTGGTGCTCTTCAATATGTTACTATAACAAGACTAGATATAACTTTTGCTGTTAACAAAGCCTGTTAATACTTACACAACCCATAAGAGCACCATTTCAAAGCTGTAAAACGCATTCTACGATATCTCTGCGGGACATTGCACCATGGAATCTACATACAACGTTGTTCTCAATTTTCCATCAAAGATTTCTGTGATACAGACTGGGGTTCCGATTTGGATGATAGAAAATCAACGATAGGATACTGTGTTTACTTTGGCAATAATCTCATAGCTTGGTCGTCGAAGAAACAAAAAGTTTTCTCACGAAGTTCAACCGAGGCTGAATATAGAAGTATCGCCGCGGTTCTAACTGAAATAATTTGGTTGCAGTCCCTTCTCACTGAACTCAGGATTCCCATATCAAAATCTCGAGTCTATTCAGATAACCAAGGTGTTGTTCTCCTCACGGCTAATCCTCTCATGCACTCTCGCACAAAACATTTTGAGCTTGACTTTTATTTTGTCCGTGATAAAGTTCTACAACAAGAAACCCAAGTCATCCATCTTCCTAGAAGGTATCAGGTTGCAGATATACTCACAAAGCCTTTATCTGGACCGAAGTTCTTCAACTTCAGAAATAAACTTCCGGTGTTTAATCCACCATAAGTTTATCAGAGGAGGCTGTTAAAGCAAACGAATCTTTCTATTATGATTAAAGGTGTTTCTGTTATCAAATCAAATTATGTTTCTGTTATCATATTAAGTTTCGTTACCCTTGTATATATATCTTACCTCCAACTAAAATCAAAACATGCAGTATTCTTCATTTTTAGGTACTCTATTTTTTGTTTACTTTCTCTCTCCTCAATTCTTCTTTCTTTCTCTCATCCTACCTGCAACAGCTTTTTTACAATGGCCTCTTAGGTATAGTCCTACTGTATGTGTACGAATGCGTCAGCAGATACTTCAGCAACCCTCCATCCATGGTTGTGCTGAAGGAACTCCTTCACTCTCTTTCTCTCCCAGTAATGTGAGTACACGAATGCATATGTTAGTACACTTCTAATTAATTTCCTTTTCGAGACAGGTGGCATGACATTGACGAGAGGTTGAAGGAATAATGTATTTTTTTTATGTTTCTGTAATATTGTAGCTAGATGAGAGGAAATAAATAATTCAAATTGTTATAGCAGATTCTGGTAGGATTCTCGTCAACTAAATCTTCTGAAATAGTGGAAGGGTTTCATCAATTTGTTAACTGGAAACAGTAGTTACCATTAATGAAAATACATAGTAATTCTTTACACCTTATACTTTTCCAGATTTGAACATGAATACCACCACTCATCATCCCAAAAAGAATGAGTCACAGTAGAGGAATCAATATAGGGCAAAACATGGGCAGTGTAAATAACCTCATACTTTTGCAGGTATACCAATCAATCTAGCTACTCAAAACTGAGGCTAATCAATTGCCTCTTATGTATATATATTCACGTGCGTGTGTTATTCTGTTATGAAATTAATAAATCGATACCTTGATCTAGTTTAAATGAAAAATAAATTTTTATGTATAGTAGCCAAAACATTAGTAGGACTTATAAAATTACAATCCTTGATGAAAAAAATAACAGAACAAATTTAAACAGATAGCTTTTATTAAACACTAATGGAAAAAAATTGGCAAGAACAAGTTTGTCAAATACTTCAGCTTACCTTAGACCTTCAATTGGTTCCCAAGAATCTGCATCAGGTAGATAACCCTTCCAAGGAACCTTCAGAGCCAAGACCACATAGTTCATCACTGCGTAAGAATTTATCATAAGAGAATTTATATGCTCAGTACTTCGTATGTCAACCTTTAAGGTTTCATTGCACACACTGCAATTCATGAAAGCTAAAGAAAGAAATGAAGTTCTACAATTCATGTGAACATTTAACATATGATGCATGACATGCATCTTCTAACTTAACAGATGCTTTTAGCCTACCCTGATAGAGCAAGAATAGTCTGATTGATGACAAAAACCGACATGGCACTTCCTGCTAATACAGGCAAGTCATGAGAGACAATCACCCATTCCATTCCAAAACGTTTCATAATAAGTTATAACTATTGTTCTGAGCTTGTTGTGGTTCTTCTTGATGGATCTCACTCCAAATTTGTCCTACCATTGGTTTTTAAATAATAGAGAGGTTATTTAATCAAGCCTCAAAATCAAATTATTTTGCATCAAATATTTCATAAATTTTAAAGAAAATAATTATCAAGAAGAAGTTAGATGCTTGAACAACCTACAAGGATATCCTTGTTTAAGTAAACCTTTTATGAAAATACAAAATATATAATACATATCTTTAAAAAAATATCCCTAAAGATATCATATTCATCCAATTTTAATCAAAAATCTTGACAGCAACTAATGTACTTTATGATAATAAATAATAATTATGAAGAGAGTACACAACAACCGGAATTATATGGGTAAGTTAGGTTTCTCTCTGCATAAGAGAACCTAGAATGACATAAACATTGAGCGTATTAAGGATCATGTTACAAATAATTCTACGTTATAAATAAACTATTACTCTAAGATAGTCAGAATTTGACCCTTGTATTAAGGATAAAGTTACAAATAATTTCAACAGATCTCTTAGGCTTCCACTGCGCAAGGTTAGGATTTCACAAAGAGACAATACCCTGTGTGCGATGGTTTCATGTTTGTCAAGGTCAGTATATGTACTTATTAAGCTCAATGCTTGCAATCATTTAGGCTAATCAGGGTTTCAACACAAGAAAATCATCTTCAATGTTGGACTATTTGAAGTCGTGAGGGTAGGCTCAAGGTTCAAGGTTGTCAATGTCATGATTTAAAGGTTAAAGGGGTTGAGATGATCATGATCATGGTCAAGATTTGAAGGGTTTGAGGTCATGCAAGTGGACTCAGAGTTCGATTTCAATTGTGGTGTAGCACAAGGCTGGAGAGTGACGGCGCTAACATTAGGTTGGGGACCATGCAAGTTAGGTTACAGAAACTTAGGTTTAATTTGGGAAAAATATAGAACACTTTGGGAAGAAATAATTTAAGAAAAAAAAACTTATGAAAAATTGTTTCCTAACATAAAAGTACAAGTTGAGAAAAACTTAGGTTTTTATATTATATAAATTAAGAAAAGATGAAGAAAATGTATAAAACATTGGCAGAGGGAAAAAATTTAGAATTTTCTTATATTAATTAAATTAATAAAATAAAAATATAATCATGATGATATTAATAAAATAACTCTATGTTGGGAAATAGAATTGATTAATTTTTTTAATTGTCATTGATATTTTATAAAGTGACAATAATGAAAATTTCCTAAAACATCGTTTAACATGGGGATTAGAAAAAAAATGTTGATATATTCGTACAAAAGTTGGAAGAAGCTAAGAAAAATTACTGTAGAAACCCAATTTTATTTATTGTATTAAAATTTTTTAGTACGTATTAGAATTCGAAAACTATTTTTAGAGATATAGTTTAATTCTCCAATAATTTGTAGAAAGAGTAGTTCTTATAACAGACTTTCATATAATTTATCATATGCTAAAATTTATTGAAAACTATGATAAACTATATTCATTAAATATGTAATAAAATCTAAAAAGATATACAAGTTTTAATAATTTTTAAAAAAATGCATTGAAAAGAGTAGGTTAGAAAGCATATTACTAACTTGGATTCTCTTGTGCGACCATTACCATATTTTACATACTTATTTTTTTTGTTAAATTTGATTAATTAGAAGAGAATTTCTTCACAGACCAGAGTTCATGTTAAATTGTCATAAAGATATGTTTCAATATCATGTCTGCAGAGTGTGTCCATTGTAACTATATCAATATATATGTCATGTTATGTACGAATTGAATAGAAAATGCAGTCCAGCTCCAAATCCAAGTATATTTATCATCTCTTTGTAACTTAAATCATAAATGAGAAACAATTAAGGTTTAGATTGATACCTTCAAACGAATGCAAACAAGTGAACTGTTGAACCCATCATGACATAAATTTTATTGCCTTTTCAGTAACCAAAAGAAGAATTGAAGCTAAGTTCCTGAAAAATATGTAATGTAAAAGTAATCACACACAAAGTTATACTTACATATACATCAGAAACCATTTCAGTTGAACAAAACAAAATTCTGTACCATGCAATGTTCATCAGAGGCTTTGAAACAGGTTACATATATTTTCATCATATATCTAGGTACTTTCAACATCATAGGGATTTTTCCTGGCAAGCAAAATGTACTAGGTTCTTCATATGCAACAGTTGCAGATGTTCGGAATCTTAAGCAGTTCATAGATCTAGAGATTACTGAGTAGTGGTGAAGAGTTACTACATACAAAGAGCTAGAAGACTATATTACATCAGCTACAGTGTGCACCTTTTTGTTATATATGAAAACAAATGGAGGATGCAACAGAAAGAATTGAAGGGGCTCCTTCAGTCCAAGCACAGAGATAGGGATGCAAAATATCTCCTGCTTCATTCATTCACACAATTACAGTAGCAAAAGGCCTCTTATTTATTTCCCTACTGTGTGTGCACGAATGACTCAGCAGATACTTCAGCAACCCTCCATATCCATGCGAGGACTGAAGGAACTCCATCACTCTCTTTCTATATCAGGAAATTTATAAAATTATATTTATCTGGGTTTAATGTAAATTAAACTTTAAGCAATACATTTACCGATGAAAGCTAATCCCAGCAAATGAAGGAGGCTCAAGTTAATCCCAAGCAAATTTAAAAGCTCGGAATAATTTCATTTGAAAAACCTTTTGGCCAAATTTACAATCCACGTATAAGGGTACCTCAATCCAACACCTAGAAAAGAAAATAGGAGGTAGGCATAGAACTACAAGTGCAGTGAACCCTAACTTTTAGAACTGCAAGATCAGTGGAGAAGAAAGATTAATCCAACAAAACACAATATATGGAAAGTAAATTTGAAAAGAGTGAGGGTATGAACTGAAAGAGTTGTTAATTTACTGTGTTTAGATGACATGCATGACATAACACAAATTAAAGATGGAAGAGGAAGGTGAGAGGAGAAGCAAGGTTGCTCAAAGGTAGGGGCTGCACCAGAAACCCTAAACCAGGTGTGTTTTTGTGGATTATCTGGGGTGGACAGACGAAAGATAACGAATTTTATAAAGAAATGAAATTAAAACGGTGAACACGAAAAAGGACTTGCAGGTATGTAAGCAATGGTCAAGAATGAAAGTAAATTGTATAATCATTTATTACTTTTGCTTCTTTTCTTTTTTCAGAATTCATAGAGCAGAGACATGATTACTGTCCCCGTAAGAGACAGAAGAAAATCCAATATCTATATGTGCAATTCAATTTCATATTTGTCGAGAGCGTAAAACTTAAAGGATTATTCACATTTGATTCTTTCCACACTTGTCACACCTTTTGCCGGTTCCTATTAATTCCAATTGAACAGACAGTTCTCATTTAATTTTTCAAATAATGTGAATATTGGATTTTTGGACTTCACTCTTATGTAAATAATAGGTCTGTCTAAATTACTTTGTCTCATTAATTAAAATGACAAATGATTAAACTAAACTTGAGTGTGAAAAACTTATTTCTGAAAATATGATAATATAAACAAAAAGAATTAAAAAATCACATTTAAATAATAATTTTATTTTTAAATAACTTTATAAGCAAATGATGTTATTAGTTCTTCTGTTCATAACAATATGTTTATTATCAATTAATTAACTATAGTAATAAGTAATCAAATCAAACATAAATGAGTCACATGATTTCTTTTCAACAAATTAGTACTGATTTGTAGAGTAATATTTTCAATGAAATTCAAAATATCCTATCTATTAAATAAATTCATTGAAGTCACTTTAAAATGGCTAAGTCGGATTTCTATCAAAGATTAATCATGCATGCATAAAACTAATAAATACTTCATATCAATAAACCAATAAACCAGTAGTGGATAATATTTGCAGCAGAATAGAAGGAAAAACCTTTCATTTTCTGAGTCTTCATAATCATGGACAGTCCCATAGATATCATTTGTTAAATCGTAAGTTTGTTTAAATGATATTTTGTGGGATGTGGGTGGCAAGACAAAATTATTAAGTCATATAATCTGAATATGGTGGACCAAGTGGAAGTTATACGTTGATAAGAGAGCTGAGTATCATACATGCTTTGGTGGGACATGTATTCTTTAGGAGGGTGCAGGGTTTTTCAGAATAAAGGGGGTGAAGGAATCTGTTGGGGAAATCCCATGTTATCGAATAGTATATAAGTGATGTGTAAATCTTATTTTCTGAATCGGTTTTGAGGGTGAGTTAGATTTATAATCACTTTCTACATGGTATTATAGTCTGGTTAACAATATTGTTGGGCCTAGATTCGGTCACTTGTTAATATACTAAGATTGTTGGCAAGTTGTTGGATCTAGATTGAGTCACTTGTTAACGGGTCACGTTCGAGTTGAGAATGATTTTTCAACGTGAGAGGAGGTGTTGGAAAATCTCACATTAACTAAATATAAGATCGAACTATAATATATATAAGTGAGGTATAAAAAAAGTAAGATTAAACAATGTACTATTTTTTTCTTAACAATCAAGGATGGTTTGTTGAGCAACCATTTGAACAGGTTGCATAAATTAACAGAACATACATAGGAAAAGTCATCATGGTTCCGGTTGGAAGAAGATTTGCAGAGCAGAAAAGATGTGCATTACAAGCCTTTGTGCTGAGAAAAGCGTTGATCATTAGTTCTTTTCAATGCAAAATATGCTGACAAGTATGGAGAGAGTATTTACAAAGGTTATTGCTTCTGCATAGTCAGTGTAAAACTCGTCTATTTTATATAAGAAAGCAAACCCTTCTTCCCTTCGACACATGTCATATATATATATATATATATATATATATATACTAGCTGTATAAAAAAAAGTGATTTTTAAAATAAAAATCAATGTAGGGATGCACGGGTGTTATGCTAATTTTGAATAGTAAAAGGGATGGATAGCGAGTGACAAGTGTTGTCTTTGTAGGTGACAATCATGAACTGTCAAGTCAGAAGTCAAACCAAAAACATGAGACATGTGATAATTACACTGTCTTTAAAGATTTATTCAAGTATCTTGATTAGGATATAGCAGGTTCTTCGGGTTAACAAAACTCACAAGAAAGTAATACTAATATGGAGGAACAAAAATAGTGACAGGAAAGGGAGAGTAAGCTTTAAACTGAAAAAAAAAAAAAAAAATTTAATCTCTCAAAATAATTGATCAAAACAAGCAAAAAATTCTAAAACTTCATCGTTTCATGATTCCAAACTAAGTAACGATATAACTGTCGGAAGTACATAAGAAGCATGTTCAGTTGCATTGGTAGAAAGGGATTAGAAGAAAGAAGAGGTTAGATTTGACTATTAATTCTTCATCTCATTGGTTGATGAATGCATCCAGCTACGTACATGTTTGGCATGCATGCATGTGAATGAAATCTGCAGGGAACAGAAACAAGACAATGGATAGAAATTAAAACTAGATTACTGCACGATAAGATCAGTTGTTTCTCAGCTTTATCAATTTGTTTGGAACTAATTAATAAGTTCAAAAGGTCCATCAAAATTGGGATGCGCTACATTTGTTTTTGTGCAGAATTTCTGTCTTATTCTTCAGTTTAATCTCCATAACACATCCATCTGCCACTACAATTACAATTATTTACTGTACGTATGATAAAGTTGCTTACAGTGTCTAGTTTAGAGGTATATGGGGTTCTTTAAGGGTGTGTTTGATTTAAAGAATAGATTTAAGAAAGTGGAAAAGAAAAAAAATGAAAAGAAAGAAAAGGGAAATTGGAGTTGTTTAGATTAAGAGAAAGGAGTGGAAATTAATAAAAAGTAAATAAGATTTTTTATTATTTAATTTTTTTTAATATTTTTAAAATTTATTATTATTATAAAATAAAAATATTATTATTATTATATTTTAAATTATTTTTAATTTATTATAATAAGAAAATAAATATATTATTTTAATATTATTAATATTTTAAAATTATTTATATTAAAATAAAAATAAATAATTATTAATAATTTTATTAATATTTATTATTATTAATTATTTATTATTTTAATATTATATTAATTTATTATTATAATATATAAAATATATTAATATTTTAATATGTTGAATTCATTACTTAAAAAATAAACACGTGTATTTCTTTCACTTTTTTTGCAAATTGCTGGAAATACGCAGTCGAAGAAACCTTTTTTGAAAATCGGTTTTTCTTCATTGTTGATCCGCTTTCTTCGCAAATCAGTTCCTCTTATCTTTTTTTCATCGTTGATCCTCCTTTCTTCGCAAATCAGCCTCTCTTATCTTTCTATTATGGGATAATATAATAAAATTCAATCTAAAGAAAAAAAAAAGGAATTTATATAAGAATCATATAAATTTTTTTTCTTTAAAAAAATTATTTTATTTTATTTTACTTATATAAGTTAGTTAAATTTTACTATTTTTTTTAATTTAATAAGTAATTAAAAATTTAGAATTAAAGTAATTATTATCACTGATTTTTCTCACTTATTTCATATCATCCTTAACAAAATCATTAGAAATTACTATTGCAACAAATTTATATTTATATTTAATTGAATTAAATGCTCCATAGAACATTTTCTGTGTTTAAAAACTATCAATAATAGTTGTATATGGGTTATGATATCTCTTGTACCCTCTATAAATTTATATCTTATTTGCTGATAAAGAAAACTTGTCAATTTTTTTTGTATAATCCAAAAATAAAAATTAAAATCTTAAACAAATTATAATTGTATTAGAATTGAAATTAAAATACTACAATATTATAATTTCAGTTTCATAGTGCAGATATTCTTGTTCAGAAAAGAATAATGTATGTGGCTTTCGGCGTTTTCCCGTCAGAAAAAAAAAATGTAAAATACATTAGAAAAGTAACTTGTGATAGCCCTTAAATCTAAACATTTCATTAACTTCTTGATTTTCTTAACTTCCCATAAAAAATCTTAATAATCATGAAGAAATAAAAACTAAGCATAACATTGAATAAAAATAGTAAATTCTTTATTTTATTATTATTCTCTTTTCTTTGTTGCCAGGTCAAAGTTAGATTTCTAGTTTATTTGAGGATTCGGAAGTTCAATGTTTTACCTGCAAAAGAAGTGCAGGTAGAAACTGTACAGTAGAGAATAGGAAATGGTGACCGCAATTATATTTACCTGCAAAAGGAAAATCATTTTGATATCAATGGTTATATCAATCACCATAGTTAAATTCTCAATTCTGAATGGTGTCCAATATATGTGTAACAATTTCAATGCAGTAAAAATGTATGTGCAAATTAACAAACGTATTTATTTCTTATAATAACTAAATGCAGTTCACTTCATACCAAATAAAAAATGCAAATGAGACAGGTGATATGATATAGTATAATAAGATGATATAGAAGTATCGAATAATGAGTGCATATATATATATATATATATATGCAAAGACCATAGTTTATCTTATATTGTCA